>CM065395.1:23925000-24525000 GCA_033060915.1 Euryodendron excelsum
CTTCTAATAGAAGGTACATAAAGAGAGTCTTTTAGTACTAAAATCCTATCTCTACCAAAAGGAATACTAATATCTCCTACTGCAACTGCTGACACTCTCGTGTCGTCTCCCAAAAAGATGTAAATCTCTCCATCACTTAGCTGGCGGGTTTGGTGGAACCCCTGCAAAGAATTGCATATATGATTAGTGGCTCTCGTATCTACACACCATGTACCAGTCGATAACACCGCTAAACATGTTTCAACTACCAGTGAATGAGATTTACCTTTGTTTTGTTTGACTAGATAAACTGGACATTGCAACTTCCAGTGCCCCGACTACTTGCAGACAAAACACTTGCCCTTGGGTTTTTTTGCTCCTCCTTGAGGTGCTTGAGGAGTTACTTTCTATTTTTGACCCTTTTTCTGCTTCTTGCCTTTTGGTTTAGAAGTAGAACCTTTCTCAGTAACAAGAGTAACAACTGACTTCTTGATAAAGCCCTTAACTGCTTGGAGCTCTTTAAGAAGCTCTGCCATTAAATAAAATAACTTATTCATGTTGTAGTTCAGGCAGAACTACTTAAAGGAATCAGGCAACGACTGGAGAATGATATTAACTTGGGTTTCCCCATCGATTTCAGCTCCAAGGATCTCTAGTTCATTTAGAAGACTCATCATCTTCATAACATGATCCCTAACTGGGAAACCACAATTGTGTTCATTAGGTCTCTCATGGCAACTAGCCTAACAGCACGATTCTGATCCCCAAATATGTCTTTAAGGCTCTTCATCATGTCATAGGCAGTGGGCATAGCCTGATGCTGATGTTGCAAAACATTCGACATAGAGGCCAAAATGTAACACCGCGACATTTGATCAGCCTTTACCCATTTCTGGTAAGCTTGGGTTTCCTCATCGGTTGCCTCCTCACTAGGTACCGGTGGACAGACCTCAGTGAGCACAAAATTGTACTCTTCAGCAGTTAGCATAATATCCAAATTCCTTTTCTAGTCAATATAATTTGGTCCAATCAGTTTATTTTCTTTGAGAATAACAGCAAGTGGATTGAAAGTCATTTTAATCCTGAGAATCACATATTATAACAAAATGTGATGAGCAATAATAAACTTAGAATTCAATCATTAAAATATGGTTCCCTCTACCAATATTTTAAAAGAATCCGCCAGCAGCCTAGTATACCGTGAATAGCATGCCACGATGGGAGGTCATCTACTATTCAACATTTATCTAGACAGGTGAATACCTATTAACTTTACTATCTAGGCAAGTGACTATGCCAAGTAAAATTAAATAGCTGACTTAGCTTTGGTCCTATAAATAATAGCAGTGACTCAGATGGTGAGGATACTACTATTTATAGCTAAGTGTATACCATCACTAAACTCTAGATCTATTGTTTAGTAGTGAGTTGCTCAGATGGAAAGTTAACTCAATACTAACAACTACTAGTGTTTATACTTAGTGAGTCCGTAACTTATTCCATCCGATAGGGAGGATGGCACTAAAACCAACATATAGAATAAATTACTTCACTTATAAACTAGTGATGGAGACCATGGGATTTATTCATAATAAATTCTCTCACCCACTTAGATATTTAATACATGAGGGATGTCATGTGTTTAATTATCTAATAAATATAATATTTCAATATTGGTGACTCATATATGTGCAACAAATAAAATTTTAAATTCCCTTAATTTAGAAAAAAAAAATTAAATTAAAGCATGGGAATTAATTTTATTTTCTAGTTAAACACATATAAACCAAAATTGAAATTTTAAATTTATATAATTAAAACACAACTTAAAGGTCATTTATCTTTTATCCATGTTCTCCCATGCTAATAACATAACAACAATAACATAAAAGATAACAATCATAGACAAACAAGATATGCAAGATATAATCAACATCCTGACTATTATGGTCAAGAAATCACTCCAAGGTGATGAGGAGTCCAATCGCACCATGATATCACCAAGAATCCTTGTTTGCTACTTCGCTGAGTTACGGGAGTTCGGGGGCAACACCCCCGATAACGGGGATCGACCTGCCTAGTCAGGTCGCGGGGATCGACATGTTCCTCCATCTCCTTTGATTACAATAGCTTATATTCTCCATAACAATGGAGTTACAGAATACAAGGAATCAAAGTCTCCAAAAACAGTGGAGTTCCATAATACAATAAATCAAAATCTTTAAAATAGTGGAGTTCCCATGCTTCGAAAAACAATTATTACATCTAATTCTATGCCTTCTTAAACCAGAGTTCACAATCTAAGAATCAAGTAAAAACCACAATCACATAACATACATTCATGTGACCATAATAACTAGGCAGAATGCTGCAAAACAGAGGTTAGCACAAATCCACGTTCTACCCTAAACATAGATGGAACCAATTTTCAGAGAACATGGTAGGTATTATACGTATACAGTATCAACCAAGGCTCTGATACCAGTTGTTGGGGACTGTAAAATTTCCCACGACCTGGCTATAGTGTATACGTATACTACCAAAAATTATGATCTGATTAGGATAGCCTAATCTACATGATTAGAATCGTACCTTTGAGATCTCTTTGGTTTGATCCCGAATAATAAGAATCAACACTAAGCACGAAGCAACCGCTCGAACTCAACCTTCGGACTTCTGCTGTATTCTTCGTACACGCCTTGCCCTACAGAGAGTGGGCTCACCGTTGCTAGGGTTTCTCTTCCTCACAAAAACGTGTATCTCTCAATTATGTGTAGAGTTTAACCCTAGCAGCTCTTAGAGCCCGTATATATAGAGGCTACAACAAGGACCATAGGATTAGTATAACTAGGGCTTCCTAGCAAATAAGCACTCCTAATCCAACCAGGATTAATCCTTGTTTACATAAATTATAATTTATACCACTAACGAATTATAATTGCACTCCCTGTTATACTAGAAATTATATTTCGAGCTCCATCTTATTAAATGCTTATTTATCTCCCCACGTTAAGATTACAGATACCTGTCTATTAAATTAAATTAAATTACTGATAATTAAATTTAATAGACTTATTTAATTCCTTGAGACCTTCCACTTAACTTATTTGATATGTCGGATTCATAATCCACCTGCAGGATTTGACATAATCAAAACTTATAAGCTTCCTCAAGGGGGTATCATCAATCCCTATACAGAGACGTGGATTCCATCAATAATATATATTCACCATACACGTAATGTTATTGTCCAACTCACTGAGTTTATTGACCCACAAAGAATATCACTCTTCTGCAAATCAAAACAATAAATACTACATGCATGTGTCTATTTATTACATTAGGATTAAGAGCATAAGCACTCATATTAATCATGAGATATTAATTATTTTATACAGTCACTATAAAAACAATTACCTCAACACGATCCTGTTCAATGCACACAAAGTGTACTAGTGCAAGAAGTTAGAACTATACCATTTCCCATAGTCAAGACAGACCTATTAAAACCTTGTACTACAGTCGTACTGATGGTGTGCCCATTTCCATCTAAGACTGTGAACGATAAACTTATATTCCAAAAGAACCGATAATCTGATCTTCCGTGTGTACGTCGTACTCTACACACCAAATCATCTATTATATAGAATAAGAGACACACATGTATAATCATTAAATAAATAACACAATGCAAACATTTCTCACACAGATTCTCATTAAAATGGAATAACTAATTTATTAATAAATACTAAAGCTATTACACAAAGCATGTCTTTTAGTATAAATTCCTAACATGTCGGTCCCAGATTTTTCGCACTCGAGAAATACACGCGCAAGCAGGAAAAATACTGTACTCTCTTGTTAGAACTCATTCTCCTAGAATAATGAGTGCAACTAGGTTTGAATTGAAAATTGATTTGAATAAAGGGTTTTTGAAAAACATTTGGAGTCATCACCTAACTTGATTATGGTGAGTTAGGTTACGTAAAACTAAACACAATTTGAAGATTACACATAGGGTTTTTGGAAACGA
Organism: Euryodendron excelsum; assembly: GCA_033060915.1. Classification (NCBI taxonomy): domain Eukaryota; kingdom Viridiplantae; phylum Streptophyta; class Magnoliopsida; order Ericales; family Pentaphylacaceae; genus Euryodendron; species Euryodendron excelsum. Next base: position 23,929,013 of record CM065395.1, read on the forward strand.
TTTTGAAAATACTTCCTCAAGAGAGGGTTTTTGAGAAAACAGGTTGTTTGGAAACCTTTGGAAAACTTAAGCCCTTTTTTGAAAATAACTCCATTTGGTCTTCGAAAACAGTGATCCTAGGTTCGAAGGTTAGTTACGTATAGGGAAGAGACACTAAATCATCACTTTACCCTGCCCTTGCGGTACCTACATGTCTATTCATCCTAGATTCATCCATCAAAGTCTTTAACTAATACATGTCCAAAACTATCCACTTTAGAAAAAGAATTATTTAAAAAGAGATTTAACATGATACATGATATGCAAGTGCAATAGAAAGAGAGTTTGAAAATAGATTTGAAGAACTTGATTTGATTTGAAAAGAGATTTGAAAAGATAGATTTGATTTTAAAAGAAAGTTTTGGAGATTGGAAATAGAGATTTGAATATAGAAATTTAGAAATGGAAGTTTGAAATAGATCATGGAATTGGAAGTTGGAAAAAAGTTGTGACTGCACTCATGAGGGTTACCTACGTATCCCTTTGGAGGAATTAAGTCAGTCGTAGTTCGGACAAGAGTCCGATGGAAAATAAAATGTTTGATTTGAAAAAGAGTTTGATTGGAAAAAGGAGTTTGATTTGAACTTAGAATAGAAAATTAAAATTTGGAATTTGGAATTGAAAAGATTGGACTTTGATCTTTGATTGGAAGATTTGAAAAGATTGATTTTAGAAAACTTGGTTTTAAGAAACCTAAACTTAGGAAAGACTTGAGATCTAAGAAAGATTTGACTCGAATGTTGAACTTGGAAGATTAGGAAAAGATTGGATTTACGAAAGGTTCGAATTAGAAAAGTTTTCATTTTGAAAAAGTATCATTTTAAGAAAGATTTCAAATTTGGAAGGTTTTGATTTAGGGAAGTTTTGAAATAAGAAAGGTTTCGTTTTAAGAAAGTTTCGAATTAAGAAAGAATTAAAATTGGAAAGTTTTGAATTTGGAAGGTTTGAAATAGGAAAAGTTCGAATTTAGAGAGATTAAGAATTTGGAAAGTTCAGAATTTAGAAAGTTTAAACTTAAGAAAGTTTTGGATTTGGAAAGATTTGAAATTTGAGTTTTAGAAATGCTTGAGATTAGGAAATGTTTGAGTTTAAGAAAGATTTGGATTTGGAAGGATTGAGATTCCTATTTCCTAAAACAAAAGATTGGATTTTGTTTTTAAAATAGGTGTTTTGATTTTGTTTCAAAAAACGAAGGATTGTAACTAGTTCCCTAAGTAGGGAGATTGGATTTGGCATCTTAAAGGGAAGATTGAATTTGGCATGGATTTGGAAGGGAAAGTTTTGGAAATCCTAGATTTGGAAGACTATTGTTTTGATGTAGAAATTAGGTTTTGGAAACCTATGATTTAGATGTAAAAAAGGAGATTTTGAAAACCTAGGTTTTGAGGCAAGATTGGAAATCATGTTTTTGAGAAAAAAAATTAGGGTCTCCTAATTGTTGACTCTAAGGCTCGGCTTAGGCTCTAAGGAAAGAGATTTTTGGAAAGTAGAATTTTTGGAAAGAAAAGGGTTTTGGAAGGAGATCTTAAGAAGGAGTTTTGGAAAAGTAAATTTTGAAAAGAGAGTTTTTGGAATGGGATTTTTGGAAAGAGTTTTTAAGAAAGAAATTTAGGAAATGTTTTTAGAAAGTGAATTTTTAAAGAGTTTTTTGGAAAAAAGCTTGAAAAGGAGTTTTGAAAAATAGATTTTTGAAGGGAGTTCTTAGAAAAACAATTTTGGGAAGGAGATTGAAGAGAGTTTTTAGAAAGTATGCTGGAAAGGGATTTTTAGAAAGAGAGATTTGAAAAGAGAGTTTTTAGAAAGTATATAAAATATCTCGCTTTCCTAAAGCGACTCTAACCATAAGAAGGCTAGAACCACTCTAAGATAATGGTTTTGAAAACAACAATGATTTGAAAATATGGACCATATTGGTCACTTTAAATGTAACACTTTCCTAAAGCAACCCTAGCCATGGAAAGGCTAGAATCACCTTAGGATTGTGATTTTGAAAACAAGTTTTAAAGAAGAAAATTTTGACACAAATTTTAAAAGCAATTTGAAAAACGAAATTTAGAGGAATGCAAGATCATGATATGCACAATGCAAGTTGGGGTCGTGAACATATAAGGTTAAGGCTTCACCATATAATCAAAGGGGCCGAACTAACGTGGTCTTCGGTTAGACTAAGAGAAAGCCCCCGACATGATGACCTTCAATAGCCTAATCCTACACATGGATCGGGAAGTCCCTTGTATCAAGCATGCAAGAAAGGGGGGGGGAAGATGGAGGATTAAAATTGAAGAAGACCCAAGTGGGTTCAGAGAGAGAAGAGAGAGGGGGGAAGATGCGTAAACATAAAGAGAGAGCCTACCTTGTGTCTTGTTTTATTCGCGTTGTTTTGCTTGGTTTGCCTTCTTTACTTCATTCTTCGCTTTGCTTTGCGTCGTTCTTCAAGGGGCTTGTCTTGATCTTCGGGAGCTTTGGGTTGCAGCACTTCAAGTCTTCAATGGAAGCTTTGGAGGCTAGTGCAGGAGTGTATAAGAGTGTATGTGAGTGTATGGGAGTGTATAGGAACTAGGGTTTGTGTATGGAGGCTAGGGTTTAGAGAACTTAAAGAAGACTAGGGTTTGGAGAGGCTACGAGCTCTGTGTATCGAAGAATAGGGTTTTTAGACTGAGTTTGCAGACCCTTTTCACGTTGGAGGAGGCTCTGTATTTATAGAGAGAGGATTGACCTAGTGCCTGTTGTAGTGGCGCCAGGCCATTTTTTGGCTTGGAGCCACTAGTAGTAGCGCCAAGCCAATTAGGAAATGTTTAAGGTCGGCAAGCAAAGATTTGGGTGCCTGCACTAGTGACTAGCATGTAATTTTTAGCCTACCTTCACTAGGAGTGACTCCAAAAGGTCTGGGAATGATTTAAAAGGGCTGAGAATGGCCCGGAAGGTTAGAAAGAGACATGAACCCTTAGAACAGTGTCTCGAGGGTAACAGACTTGAAAAATAATGACAAGATGTGTTGGAAGGGCTAACTAGGCCATTAGAGGCAAATCGATTAACTGGATCGGAAGACTACCGGGATGGACTTGGAATGTCCTAGAAGAAGACTTGATGTTTGGAAACATTACTTAGAATTTCTCAAGAGGTTACTGGTTTGATACCCAGAACTAGTGTGGTTAGAAGAGGCGACCGAACCACCAGGGGCAAAACGGTCATTTCATACCGGGTTTACCGGAATTGACTTGAAATGATTCGGAAAGATAATGGAAGGTCGAGAATACTATAAGAAGCATTCTTGGGAGGTTACCAGTTTGATACCCAGAGCCGGTGTTGTTTCCAGGGCGCTTGGATGCCTAAGGGCAAAATGGTCATCTTGACGAAATATCTCGGAATTGGCCCAAAACTGACTAGAAGACACCTAATCATGCCGGATTGTCTTTAAGACAATGTTGGAAGGGTGGACTTACCATTCTAAGGACTCAGGTACTTTCTTGAGAAACGTGCCAGACATGGCCCTAGGGGCAGTTTGGTCATTTTTCACCAAAGTGGGCTAGCAAGCACCGGTGTTAACTTAGGTTTTGAGTGTTTCCGTCACTCTAATGGCGTTCCTGGAAATTCCCTATATCGAGCTGTTTGCGAGTGTTTTTTCCATTCTAACAGTTGCGATGTTTACGAGTATATCTGTTACTCTAACGGGTCGTGATCATTCTAGAGACTGTCTAATATGTAGACGCTGCTAGGTGGACTTAGCGCCTAAGGAATCAACTTTCTCAAAAGGCGTGCCAAAACAGACATTTCTGCATTGGCGGGCTAGCAGGCGCCAAAGATGGACCGTTCTACCATCTCGGGGACTCGGGGTTTCGTCCTGATCGATGTGTTTGAAGGGACTTACTATTCCGAAGAGTTCACTCGAAAACGTGCCGGATTGGATGGTCTTATCACCTCGAGAAATCAACTTTCTTGAAAGGTGTTATGAATTTTATTAGAATTAGAATTGGAAAGCGGACTTACCGTCTTCGGAAAGACGTGCCCATTACAATTGGACCAAATAATGCTCTTAAGGGCATTTTGGTAATTTTGCCTCTATTTGGGCCCAAAGGGCCCCAAAGCGATTAATTGATGGGATTAGACTGATTGGAATATTGTCCATATTGGCTTGAATACAAGTCTAGATGGACTGGAGATTGTCGAGCAGGCAAAAATGGGGTGCTTACACACTCCTAGTGGCGCTAGTGAGATTTTTGGCCTGACGCCACTGTAGCAGGCACCAGTTCAGTCTTTTGTCTATAAATACAGAGCTTTAACCAGCGTGAAAGAGGTCCGCAAACTTAGTCCAAACACTCTGCTCTTCAATATATAGAGCTCGAAGCCCCTCCAAACCCTAGTTTTCATTAGGTTCTCCAAACCCTAGCCTCTATATACTAAATGCTAGCATACATACACTCCTATACATTCATATACAAGCCTCCAAAGGCTCCATTGAATACTTGAAGTGCTGCAACTTAGAAGCTCTTGAAGACCGAAGTAAAACAAAGCAAATAAAGCAAGCAAAATAAAGAAGACACAAGGTAGGAATTCTATTTACGTCTACGCAATTCCCCCCTCTCTCTTCTCTCTCCTAACCCACTTGGGTTTTTTTCTATTTTAATCCCCATATTTTAGCCCCTTTTCTTACATGCTTGAAACAAGAGACTTCTCGGTTCATATGTAGGATTAGGCTATTGAACATCACCGTATCGGGGGTTTTCTTTTAGTCTAATCGGAGATCACATGGGTTCAGCTCCCTTGATTATGTGAAGCCTTTAACCTTACATGTTCATGACCTCAACTTGGATTGTGCATATTATGACCATGCATCTCTCCAAAACTTGTTTTCAAAAGTTACATCGAAAATCGTTTTCAAAATTTGCATTAAATCTTCTTTTTTTAAACTTATTTTCAAAATCACAATCCTAAGGTGATTCTACCCTATTCATAGTTAGGGTTGCTTTAGGAAATTGTTACATTTAAAATAATATTCATGGTCCATATTGTCAAATCCTTGTCGTTTTCAAATACAATCCTAAAATGATTCTAATCTTCTTATTGTTAGAATCATTTTAGAAAAGTGAGATATTTTTAGAGGCTTGCAAATGTCCACATTCAAATCTCTTTCTAAATTGCTTTTCAAACTTACTTTCCAAAACGTCTTTTTAAATCCTCTCCAAAATCTCTTTTTACATCTACTTTCTAAAATCTCTTCTCCAATATACTTTCTAAAAAAATCTTTCCAATCTCCTTTCCAAAATTTCTTTCTAAAAATTCCTTTAAAAAAAAACTTACTTTCCTAAAAATTCTTCTCAAATTCTTTCCCAAAAGCTCTTTTGAAAAATGCACTTTCTAAAAAACACTCTTCAAGTTTCTTTTCTAGAAACTCTCTTTAAAGTTCTACTTTTCGAAATCCTTTTTTTTTTGAGTCCAAGTTAAGCCCTAGAGCAATGTCGCGCTCAAATTTTTCGCACTTGAGGAATACTCACACAAGTGGGAAAAATGTTGTACTCTCTCGTTAGAACTCACCCTCCTAGAAGAATGAGTGCGACTAGGTTTGAATTGAAAATTGAATTGAATAAAGGGCTTTTGAAAAAGATTCGGAGTCGCCACCTAACTTGATTTAGGTGAGTTAGGTCACCTAAAAACTAAGAATAATCCGAAGACTACACTTAGGGTTTTGGAAAACGTTTTTTGAAAATATCTCATCGAGAGAGGGTTTTTAAGAAAAACAAATTGTTTGGCAACCTTTGAAAAACATTTAGCCCTTTTTAGAAAAATAACTCCTTTTGGTCTTTGAAATCAGTGATATAGGTTTGGAGGTTGGTTACGTGTAGGGAAGACGCACTAAGCCATCACCTTACCCCGCTCTTTCGGTACCTACATGTCAATCTACCCTAGATTCACCTATGAGAGTCTTTAACTAACTATAGTTCAATCCTATCCACTTTAGAAAAACAATGCTTGAAAAGAAAGAACATGATGCATGATATGCAAATGCAAGTTAAGAGAATTGAAAAATAGATTTGAAAAGAGATTGATTTGAAATTGATTTGATTTGAAAATAGATTTGAAGAGAGGGGATTGAAATTGGAAAGTTTGAAAATTGAAAGTAGAAATTTGAAAATAGAAATTTTGAAATTGGAATTTTGAAAATAGATTGGAATTTGGGATTTGAAAAATGTGGAGAATGCACCCATGAGGGTGGAATTGAAAGTTTGAAAAGTGTTGTGACCGCACCTATGAAGGTTGCCTACGTATCCCTTTGGGGGAATCAGGTCAGTCGTAGTTCGGACTAGAGTCCGATTGAAAATAGAAGAGTTGATTTGAAGAAAGAGATTGAATTGGAAATTGAATTTGATTTGAAATTAGAAGAGGAGATTGGAAATTGAAATTGAGAAGATTGGACTTTGATTTGGAAAGATTGATTTGGACTTGTTTTGAAAAAGAGAAGGTTTAAGAAAACCTAGACTTAGGAAAGAGAAGAGACTTAGGAAAGATTTGACTTGACTTGGAAGGTTTAGGAAATTAGAAAAGATTGGATTTAGGAAATGTTCAAATTAAGAAAGTTCCAAATTAGGAAAGCTTTGAATTAGGAAAGTTTCATTTTTGGAAAGTTTTGTTTTAGGAAAGTTCCCAAATTAGGAAAGTTTTAGGTTTAGGAAAGTTTTGAAATGGGAAAGTATTGAATTTAGAAATATTTTGAATTAAGAAAAGTTTAGTGTGAGAAAAGTTTAGAATTTGGAAAGGTTCAAGTTAAGAAAGTTTTGAATTTTGGAATGTTTTGAAAAAGGAAAGTTTTGAATTTGAAAAGTTTTGAAAACAAGGAATTTCTGAAAATAAGAAAGTTTCGTTTTAGGAAAGGTTTGAAAAAGGAAAGTTTTCAGTTTAGGAAATGTTTGAATTAAGAAAGTTTTGAGTTTAGAAAAGTCTTAGATTTGGAAAGATGTTGAAGTTTTGGAAAGTTTAGAATTTTGGAGAGATTTAGGTTTAGAAAGATTTAACTTGAGAAAGTTTCAAATTTAGAAAGTTTGGAATTTGGAAAGATTTGAAATTTAGAAAGTTTAAGATTTAGAAAGTCTTAGAGTTTTAGAAAATCGTGAGATTAGGAAAGGTTTGAGTTTAGGAAAAGTTTAAAAACTTGAATTTGGAAAGTTAAGATTTGGAAAGGGGGTTGAATTAGGAAAGGGTTGAATTAGGAAAGATTTGAAAGTTGAGTTTTAAAACTTAGGAAAGATTTTTATGTTCAAGTTTTTGGAAACTTAAGGTTTAGGAAATGAGAAGATTAAGAAGGATTCGATTTAGGAAAGATTTGGATTCGGGAGGGATTGGATTTGGTTTCTAAAAGCAAAGGTTTGATTTTGTTTCCAAAAACGGAGGATTGGATTTGGTTTCCTAAACGGGGAGATTTGATTTGGTTTCCTAAAGGGAAGATAGGATTTGGCAAGGATTTGGAAAGGGAGATTCTAGAAACCCTATATTTGAAAGTGTGGAATTTTAACGTAGAAAAGAGGTTTTGGAAATGTGTATAGTTTGGATGTGAAAACAAGAGGTTTTGGAAACCTAGGTTTGGGGCAAAGTTTGAAAACCATGTTTTTGGGAAGAAAATTAGGGTTTCCTAATTGTGGGTTCTAGGGTTTGATTTGGGCTCCAAGGAAAGAGCTTTTGGAAAGTGCGTTTTTGGAAACGAAGATTTTGGAAGAAAATCCTAGAGAGGAGCTTTTGGAAAGTGTGTTTTTGGAAACATAGATTTTGGAAGGAAATCCTAAAGAGGAAGTTTCTAGAAGGAAGATTTTGGAAAGAGAGTTATTTTAGAAAGGTTTTTGGAGAGAGTTTTTAGGAAGGTGAATCTAGGGAGTGTTTTAGAAAGTAAATTTTGAGGAGAAAGAGTTTTTGGAAAGGAGTTGAAAAAGGAAGCTTTGAAAAATAGATTTTGGAGAGAGTTTTTGAAAACAATTTTGGAAAGAAGAATTTTTGGGAAGTATGTTGAAAAAGAGATTTGTAGGAAGGGATTTTTGAAAAGAGAGCTTTGTGGAAAGTATAAAAACATCACACTTTCCTAAAGCAATTCTAACCATAAGAGGGCTAAAACCACTTTAGGAAAGCGATTTTGAAAACAACAAGAGTTGAAAATATGGACCGTGAAAGTCACTTTAAATATAATACTTTCCTAAAGTAACCCTAGCCATGGAAAGGCTAGAATCACCCTAGAATTGTGGTTTTGAAAACAAGTTTTTGAAAAAAATATTTTGATGCAATTTTGAAAACAAGTTTGAAAACGATTTTGAAAACGAGTTTGAAAATGAATTTTGGAAGATGCAAGACTATGATATGCACAATGCAATTTGGGGTCGTGAACTTACGAGGCTAAGGCTTCACCACATAATCAAGGGGGTCGGACCCACGTGGTCTCTGGTTAGACTAGAAGAAAGCCCCCCACACGGTGACTCTCCAATAGCCCAATCCTACACATGGACTGGGAATCCTCTTGTTTCAAGCATGCAAAGAAAGGGGGGAAAGAGATGGGGGATTAAAATAGAGAAAACCCAAGTGGGTTAGGAGAGAGAAGAGAGAGGGGGGAAGTGCGGAAATTTAAATAAGGAGCCTACCGTATGTCTTGTTATTTTGCGCGCCTTGCTTTCTTCGGTCTTCGGTCTTCGTCTTGATCTTCACCTTTAGTCTTCAAGAGTTGTCTTCAAGCTTCAAACTTTAGATTACAACTCTTCAAGTCTTCGAAGGAGGGTTGATGGTTAGTGTATAAGTGTATGGGGATGTATAGGAGTGTATAGGAGGCTATGGTTTAGTGTATAGTGGCTAGGGTTTGAAAAGCCTAGGGAAGCTAGGGTTTAGGAGGTGCTCGAACTTTGTATATCGAATTATATGATTTTTAGGTTGAATTTGTAGATCCTTTTCACGTTGAATGAGGCTCTGTATTTATAGAGGTTGGACAACACTGGCGCCTGTTGGAGTGGCGCTAGACCAAAGTTTACACTAGCGCCACTAGGAGTGGCGCCAGCCATTTAGGAAATGTTTAAGGTCGGCAAACAATGTATCTTTGACTAGATTTGGGCGCCTGTACCAGTGACTACTATGTAATTTTTAGCCTAGCTTCACTAGGAGTGACTCCGGAAAGTCCGGGAATGATTTGAAGGAGCCGAGAATGACCCGGAAGGCCGGAAATGAGCAGGAACACTTAAAATAGTGTCCTGGAGGTATTTGACTTGAGAAATGAGGATAAGATATGTTGGAAAGGTTGACCGGGCCTTTAGGGGCAAAACGGTCAATCGGACCGGGAAATTGCCGAGACAAACTCGGACTATCCCGGAAGAAGACTTGGGATCTGAAAACATTATTCAGAATGTTCCCAAAAGTTGCCGGTTTGATTTCCAGAGCCGGCGTGGTCGAAAAAGGAGACTGGCCCACCAGGGGCAAAATGGTCATTTTGTACCGGGTCAGCCGGAACTGACTCGGAATGAATCGGAAAGGTAAAGGGAGGTTGAGAACACTATAAAAAGTAGTCTCAGGAGGTTACCGGTTTGATACCCAGAGCCGGTATGGTTGAAAAAGGAGACCAACCCACTAGGGGCAAAACGGTCATTTCACACCGGGTTTGTCGGAACTGACTCGGAATGGTCCAGAAAGATAAAGAAGGGTTGAAAGTACTATAAAAAGCAGTCTCAGAAGGTTACCGGTTTGATACCCAGAGCCGGTGTGGTTCCCGGGGCGTTCGAATACGTAGGGACAAAACGGTCATTTAGCTTCAAGTGGGCCCTACGGGCCCGAGAAGCGACTGGTGGACTAAATTCAAGTTAAAAAAGTGGGCTTAGAGTCTAAATATGCATGTGATGTGTGAAAGTGAGCTTGGTCAGCTCGAAGATTGCCAAGCGGGCAAAAATGGGGTGCTTACAAGCCAATGGTTAGAAAACCCTAATTTTCTTTCCTAAATCATGATTTCTAATCTTGCTTCAAAACCTAGGTTTCAAAAATCTGCTTTTTACATCAAAATAATAAAAATTCAAAACCTATTTTCTGCATCAAATCATAGACTTCCAAATCTAGGATTTCTACAACTTCAGCTTCTAATTCCATACCAAATCCAATCTCCCATTTAGGAAACTAGATCTAATCTTCTGTTTTTGGAAGCAAAATCAAATCACCTTTTTTAGCAAAAAAATATCCAATTTTTTATTTTAGGAAATAGAAATCAAACATTTCCTAATCTAAACCTTTCCTAATCCCAATCCTTCCTAATACAAATATTTCTTAATCCAACTTTTCCTAATTTCATACCTTTCCAAATTCTAAATTTTCAAATATTTCTTAAACTCAAATCTTTCCTAACTTCAAGTATTTCCAAAACCCAAACTTGAATCTTTCTAAATTCAAACCTTTCCAAAATCCTAAACTTTCTAAATTCCAAATCTTTCTTAAATCAAACTTTTCCTAATTCAAATATTTTCAAAAATCAACTCTTTCTTAAAAAGAAAACTTTCCTATTTAAAAACATTCTAATTTCAAAACTTTTCAATTTTAATTCTTTCCTAATTTGAAACTTTCCTAAAATAAAATTTTCCTAAATTGAAACTTTCCTAAAATGAGAGCTTTCTTATTTTGAAACTTTCTTAATTCGAATATTTCCTAAATCTAATTTTTCTTAAATTCCAACTTTCCTAATCTTCCAATCCAAATTCTAACTCAAACTCTTTTTCAATTCAAAACTTCTATTTTTCATTGGACTCTTGTCCGAACTATGACTAGTCTGATTTCCAAAAAGGGATACATAGGCAACCCTCATGGGTGCTATCACAACTTTTTTTTTTTTTTTTAAATCTCTAATTCCACAACCTTTTTCTCAATTTTCAATTCCATAATCTATTTCAAACTTCCAATTCCAAACATCTATTTTCAAAATCTTTCTTTCAAATCAAATCAAGTTCCTTTCAAATCTACTTTCAAAATCAAAGTCTTTTTTTGCACTTGCATATCATACATCATGTCAAACGTCTTTTCAAATTTCTTTTTTAAAGTGGATAGTTTTTGGACATATATTAATCAAAGATTCTGAGTGAGTGAACTTAGGGTGAATAGACATGTAGGTACCGCAAGGGCGGGGTAGGGTGATGGCTTAGTGTGTCTTCTCTACACGCAACCAACCTCTAAACTTAGATCACTGTTTTCAAAGACCAAATAGAGTTATTGTCAAAAAGGGCTTAAATTTTTTCAAAGGTTGCCACACAACCCGTTTTCTTGAAAACCCTCTATTGAGGAAATTTTTAAAATTGTTTTCAAAAACCCTAAGTGTAATCTTCGGATTGTGCTTAGTTTTTAGGTGACCTAACTATAAGCACCCCATTTTTGACCGCTCGGCAGTCTACACTCTGTCCAGACTTGTTTTCAAGTCATTGTGGGCATATTCCTATCGAATCCAATTCTCTAGGTCCAAATTCCGTCTTTCCATCGCTTCGCGGGCCTGTCAGGCCCAAATAGAGGCAAAATGACCAAAATGCCTTTAGGGGCATTGTCCTTTCCTTTCCAATTCCAATCCCTCTCTCAAGACAGTTGATTCCTCGAGACGGTTCCTATCCAGGCACGTCTCTTCGGAGACGGTAAGACCCATTTCCAATCCCACTCTCGAGACAGTTTATTCCTCGAGACGGTTCCAATCCAGGCACGTCTCTTCGGAGACGGTACGACCCATTTCCAATCCCACTCTCGAGATAGTTTATTCCTCTAGACGGTTCCAATCCAAGCGCGTCTCTTCAGAGACGATAAGTCCCCTTTCCAATACCACTCTCGAGACAGTTTATTCCTCGAGACGGTTCCAATCCAGGCACGTCTTTTCGGAGACGGTAAGACCCATTCCAATCCCACTCTCGAGATAGTTTATTCCTCGAGACGGTTCCAATCCAAGCGCGTCTCTTCGGAGACGATAAGTCCCCTTTCCAATACCACTCTCGAGACAGTTTATTCCTCGAGACGGTTCCAATCCAGGCACGTCTTTTCGGAGACGGTAAGACCCCTTTCCAATCCCACTCTAGAGACAGTTTGTTCCTCGAGACAGTTCCAATCCAGGCGCGTCTCTTCAGAGATGATAAGTCCCCTTTCCAATCCCACTCTCGAGACAGTTTCTTCCTCGAGACGGTCCGAGTAGCGAAAGTACTCACAAAACCGTTAGAGTAGCGGAAATACTCACAAATAGGTCGATATAGGGAATTGGTAGCAAACCCCTGTGTCACGACGACCGCCGTTAGAGTGGCGGAAACACTCAAAACCCAGGTCAACACCAGTGTCTGTTAGCCCACTTAGGTAAAAAATGACCAAACTGTCCTTTGGACCTTTTCCGAGACTTTCCGGTCAAGATGACCATTTTGCCCCTAGGCGTCCGAATGCCCCAGGAACCACACCGGCTCTGGGTATCAAACCGGTAATGTCCCGAGAATACTTTTTGTAGTATTCTCAACCTTCCTTTACCTTTCCGGATCATTCCGAGTTAGTTCCGGCCAACCCGGTACAAAATGACCGTTTTGCCCATAGAGGGCCGGTCTCCTTCTTCGACCACACCGGCTCTGGGTATCAAACCGGTAATGTCCCGAGAATACTTTTTATAGTATTCTCAATCCTCCTCTACCTTTCCGAATCATTCCGAGTCAGTTCCGGCAAACTCGGTGCGAAATGACCATTTTGCCCCTGGTGGGCTAGTCTCCTTTTCCGACCACGCCGGCTCTGGGAATTAAACCGGCAACCTTTGGGAACATTCTAAATAATGTTTCCAAATCCCAAGTCTTCTTCCGGGACAGTCCGAGTCTGTCCCGGCAGTTTCCCGGTCCGATTGACCGTTTTGCCCCTAAAGGCCCGATTAACCTTTCCGACCCATCCTATCCTCATTTCTCAAGTCAAATACCTCCAGGACACTATTTTAAGTGTTCCTGCTCCTTTCCGGCCTTTCGGGTACTTCCCGGCTCCTCCAAATCATTCCTGGACTTTCCGGAGTCACTCCTAGTGAAGCCAGGCTAAAGATTGCATGGTAGTCACTAGTACAGGTGCCCAAATCTAGTCAAAGATACGTTGCTTGCCGACTTATAAAGTTTCCTAACTGGATGGCGCCACTAGTAGTGGTGCCAAGCCAAGAATTGGCCTGGCGCCACTCCTAGTGGCGCCAAGAGAAAGTTTGCCCTGGCGCCACTGCAACAGGCGCCAGGTTTGTCCAACCTCTATAAATACAAAGCCTCATTCAACGTGAAAATGGTCTGCAAACTTAACCTAAGAATCATATATTTCGATGTACAGAGCTCGAGCACCTCCAAAAACCCTAGTTTCCTTAGGTTCTCCAAACCCTAGCCACCATACACAAACCCTAGCCTCCTATACACTTATACACTCCCCCATACACTCATACACTAGCCTTCAACCATTCTTTGAAGATTTGAAGAGCTGCCATCTAAAGCTTGAAGACAAACTCTTAAAGATTAAAGACGAAGATCAAGACGAAGACCAAAGACTGAAGACTGCACGGCGCGCAAAATAAAAAAGACATACGGTAGGATTTCTATTTAAATTTTCGCACTTCCCCCCTCTCTCTTCTCTCTCCTAACCCACTTGGGTTTTCTCTATTTTAATCCTCCATCTCTTTCCCCCCCTTTCTTTGCATGCTTGAAACAAGGGGATTCCCGGTCCATGTGTAGGATTGGGCTATTGAAGAATCACCGTGTCGGGGGCTTTCTTCTAGTCTAACCAAAGACCACGTGGGTCCGGCCCCCTTGATTATGTGGTGAAGCCTTAACCTTGTATGTTCATGACCCCAAATTGTATTGTGCATATCATAGTCTTGCATCTTCCAAAAACCGTTTTCAAAGTTGTTTTTCAAAACGTTTTCAAACTTATTTTCAAAATTGCATCAAAATCCCTTTTTCAAAAACTTGTTTTCAAAACCACAATTCTAGGGTGATTCTAGCCTTTCCATGGCTAGGTTGCTTTAGGAAAGTGTTACATTAAAAGTGACCTTTTTGGTCTATATTTTCAAATCTTATTGTTTTCCAAAACCACTTTCTTAAAGTGGTTCTAGCCCTCTTTATGGCTAAAATCGCTTTAGGAAAGTGAGACGTTTTCATACTTTCTAAAAAAATCTCTCTTCAAAAATCTCTTCCTAAAAATCTCTTTTTCAACGTACTTTCTTAAAACTCTCTTCTTCAAAATTATTTTCAAAAACTCCCTTCTGAAATCTATTTTTCAAGACTCTCTTTTTCAACTCCTCTCCAAAATCTTTTCCTCAAAATTCACTTTCTAAAAACACTCCCTAGATTCACCTTCCTAAAAAATCTCTCCAAAAACCTTTCTAAAAAACTCTATTTCCAAAATCTTCCTTCTAGAAATTTCCTCTCTGGGATTTTCCTCCTAAAATCTACGTTTCTAAAAACACACTTTCCAAAACTCCTTCCCTTTAAAATCTTTTTCCAAAAACTCCCTCTTCAAATTCACTTTCCAAAAACTCCTCCCTAGGATTCCCTTTTAGAAAAATCTTCGTCTCCAAAAACGCGCTTTCCAAAAACTCTTTCCTTAGAGCCCAAGTCAAGCCCTAGAACCCACAATTAGGAAACCCTAATTTTCTTTCCAAAAACATGATTTTCAAACTTTGCCCCAAACATAGGTTTCCAAAACCTCTAGTTTTCACATCCAAACTATACATGTTTCCAAAACCTCTTTTCTACGTCAAAACTATGATTTTCCAAATCTAGGGTTTTTAGAATCTCCTTTCCAAATCCTTACCAAATCCTATCTTCCCTTTAGGAAATCAAAGCCAATTCCCCGTTTAGGACACTAGATCCCGTCCTCCGTTTTTGGAAACAAAATCAAACCTTTTCTTTTAGAAACCAAATCCAATCCCTTCCTAATCCAAACCTTTCTTAATTCAATTCCTTCCTAAACCATAAGTTTCCTAAACCTAAACTTTAAATCTTTCTTTAAATTTTAAAATCCAACTCTTTCCTAATTCAAATCCTTCCTAAG
Source organism: Euryodendron excelsum (assembly GCA_033060915.1). Classification (NCBI taxonomy): domain Eukaryota; kingdom Viridiplantae; phylum Streptophyta; class Magnoliopsida; order Ericales; family Pentaphylacaceae; genus Euryodendron; species Euryodendron excelsum. The sequence continues at coordinate 23,944,058 of CM065395.1, forward strand.
CTTTCACTTTCCTAAACCTTAAGTTTCCAAAACTTGAACATAAAAATCTTTCTTAAATTTTGAAATTCAACTTTCAAATCTTTCCTAATTCAACCTCCTCCTAATTCTACTCTCTTTTCAAGTCTTAACTTTTCAAACCTAAGTTTTTAAACCCAAACCTTTCTTAATCTCAAGATTTTCTAAAAAACTCTAAAATTTTCAAAATCTTAAAATTTTATAAATGTCAAATCTTTCTAGAATTCTAAGCTTTCTAAATTCAAAACTTTCTTAAGTTAAGACTTTCTAAATCTAAAACTTCCTAAAATGAAACTTTCCAATTTTCAAAACTTTCTGATTTTCAAAAATTTCCTAATTTGGGAACTTTCCTAGTCTGAAAACGTTTCCTTCTTCGAACACTTTCTAAACTCAAAACTTTCCAATTTCAAAACTTTCCTAAACCTAAAACTTTCCTAATTCGGAACTTTCCTAAATCGAACCTTTCCTAACTCGAACATTTCCTAAAATCCAATCTTTTCAAATCTTCGAATCCAATTTTCAATTCAATCTCTTTCTTCCAATCCAATCTCTCTCTTCAAGTCAATCTCTTTTCAATCGGATTCTGGTCCGAACTACGACTGACCTGATTCTCCCGAAGGGATACGTAGGCAACTTTCATAGGTGCGGTCACAACACTTTTCAAACTTTCAATTCCACCCTCATGGGTGCGGCTTCCAAAATCTTTCCAAATCCCAAATTCCAATCTATTTTCCAATTTCAAAATTTCTATTTTCAAATTTCTACTTTCAATTTTCAAACTTTCCAATTTCAAATTCCATCTCTTCAAATCTATTTTTCAATTCTCTCTTATTTTGTACTTGTATATCATGCATCATGTTAGTTTTCAAATATTGTTTTTCAAAATGAATAGGATTGAACTATAGTTAGTCGAAGACTCTCATAGGTGAATCTGGGGTAGATTGACATACAGGTACCGAAAGGGCGGGGTAGGGTGATAGCTTAGTGCGTCTTCCCTACACGTAACCAACCTCCGAACCTAGAATCACTGTTTTCAAAGACCAAAACGGAGTTATTTTTCTAAAAAGGGCTAAATATTTTCCAAAGGTTGCCAAACAACCTGTTTTCTTTAAAACCCTCTCTTGAGGATGTTTTCCAAAATCGTTTTCCAAAATCCCTAAGTGTAGTCTTCGGGTTATTCTTAGTTTTTAGGTGACCTAACTCACCTTAATCAAGTTAGGTGGCGACTCCAAATGTTTTTCAAAAGCCCTTTATTCAATTCAATTTTCAATTCAAACCTAGTTGCACTCATTCTTCTAGGAGGGTGAGTTCTAACGAGAGAGTACAACATTTTTTCCGCTTGTGTGAGTATTACTCGAGTGCGAAAAATTTGGGCGCGACACTAACGCACCTTAATCAAATTACATGGTGACTCCAAATGTTTTTCAAAGCCTTTTATTCATATCAAATTTTAAATTCAAATCTAGGTGCACTCGTCCTTCTAGGAGGATGAGTTCTAACAAGAGAGCACTATGTTTTTCTCACTTTGTCTTTTTTGGGTGCAAAAAATCAGGGCGCGAGATATGCATCCCACACTTCAAACACTTAGGTTCCATTCCATCTCCCCCTAACCTATACACTACACCTATATAGCCTTCACTGTCATAGAATACCTCATTCCAGTCCCTTCAAGCCTCTTCAAGGCCGTTCAAGCTCAAGTCAAGGCATCCATGGAGGTTTGAAAGTGTTTGAAGGCAAAAGGTACTATTCCCTTTACATTTTTGCAATCCCCACTTCTCTCTTCTCCCTCCTTGCTTACTTAGGCTATTTTCTATTTTAATCCCCATCTTCTACCCTCCTTTCTTGCATGCTTGAAACAAGGAAGCTCTTGGTTTATGCCTAGAGGAAAGTTTGTGAAAGTCACCGTGTAAGGAAGTTCTCACAAATCTACTTTAAGATGGTATGGGCTAAGAGCACCTTGCTATGTGATGAAGTCTCTAGCCTTGTATGATTTCATGACTCTTTTGCATATAATTATCTTGTTCATATTTTGCATGCTTGGCTTTGTTTTCATTTTCCCAAAGCTTTCACTATCTCTATTTCTATGGCATTCTCAAACTCCATATTCAAATGTTTTCCTAAAAATGGTCCTAGAGTTGGTTCTTTGAAACCTAGGTCCAACTCTCAAATTCTACACCTTAGAAAACCCTTTTTAAGTCCCTTAAGTTTATTTTGCAACCCCACATTTCATTGCTTTTTAAAATTGCATTAAAATAGCCTTTAAACCCTCTTCTTCTATGTTGATTTTCAAAGGCCTTACTCTCTTGAATTTTGTGGTTGAAATGGTCCCTTGGAGCCCTCTCTTGAGTGGTCTCCCCACTATCTTGACCATATGAACCCTAGTTCATTAGAGTTGGCTCTATTTTCTTTAAAATTGTTTTCAAAACAATTCTCTTCAAATAGGGTTTTCAAAATTGCACTCTCTTCAACTTGTAAAAAATCATCTCTCTAAATCATCATTTTCACCTTAATTTTTAGAAGTTTTGCTCCCCTGAATATCATAGTTGGAATGGTCCCATGGAATCCCATTTGGAATGATTTCCTTCAAATCAACCATATGAATCCTTATTCTTTAGAGTGGTATTCAACTTATTAGAAGCGGTTTTTCAAAACCTCCTTCCCAAAGCCAATTTTCAAAAGATCATTCTCTTTAATTTTCAAGTCTTCAAAACTATCTATTCAATGTTAATTTTCACAAGTTTTGCTCTCTGAAGTTTGTGGGTGAAATGGTTCCAAAGCAACTCTCTCTTAAGTGGTTTCCAAATATCAACCATGGGACCCCAACACTCACTTTAGTGGCTTTCATAAACGGTTTTCAAAACATACTTTAAAATTTAATGCATAGAACCACATTTCCAAAACTACTAGGTCAAAACCCTAGCTCAAAACCATATTCCAACCCTAAGTTAACTTAACCTTAGTTAGTTAACCGTAGGTCACCTTAGCCTTAGGTTAACCTAACCTTAGTTAGTTAACCCTAGGTCACCTTAACCCTAGGTTAACCTAACCTTAGCAAGTTAACCCTAGATAACCATAACTCCAGGTTAACATAACCTTAGTTAGTTAACTATAGGTCACCTTAATCCTAGGTTAATCTAATCTTAGCTAGTTAACCCTAGGTCACCTTAACTCTAGGTTAACCTAACCTTAGTTAGCTAACCCTAGGTCACCTTAACCCTAGGTCAACCTAACCTTAGTTAGTTAACCCTAGGTCAACCTAACCTAGGTTAGTGAGCTTCAAGGTACTAATTCAAGGCCCCCTTTTAAATGACCCTTCAACTCAAAAACCATCATACTCTCTTAAAATTTCAAAAATCAACTCCAAAACCTTTTCAAACATTCCCATACTCTCTCTTCAAAAATGTCTCCAAGAAGTTCTCCTAAACTTGTCTCAACTAAACTGGCTAGACACTTCACACTTTCCAAAAACTATTTTTAAAAATGTTTTCAAGAACTCACAACTCCAAAAAGTTCCCAACCCTGTATGGTTAGGGATACTAAGGGAAGGCGATACATCAAATACAACCTCGGAGGTTTTCCATATTAAGGTTCCAAAATCCTAAGTTTTTTCAAAAGCTACTTTCGAAAATGATTTTCAAAAGTCACATCCTTGAAGTAACCTTATGCCTTACATAGGAGAGGTTGTTCAAGGGATGTGATATATCAAGTAGGGTTCTATAACCCTAAAGCCATAAAAACCTAAGGGAGGTATCTAGCCCCTTTTTAAAAAATGTTTTCAATAGTCATAGCCATAAAGGAGTTTAGCTATTCATTAACTAACCCTTCAAAGGTGATGAAATACTCAACATGCCTTTTATAAGGGTACATGAAAACTATTTTAAAAAATCCAATCAAGATAAGTTTATAAGAGCACTTGTGAGTCCAAATTTAATTTTCAAAACTTTCAAAACTCTCTTGAGTTATGTTCAAAAACATTTCAAAATACTTCAAAATCCCATTTCAAGAGCACTTTCAAAAACCTTGAAGTTTCCTTCCAAAAACATTCCAACATTCGATTTCAAATTAAAATTCTTAAGCTCTCTTTTCTCAAAGACCACAAAGTGTCTTCGAACCTTTCCAAATACCTCAAAGCCTCTTCAAACATTCCAAAGGCCCTAATGCGCCTATTTTCCATCGGGCCCTTGCCCAAACTACGAATGATTTGATTCTCGCCAAATGAGATGTGTAGGCAACCTAAAATGGTGCGGTCATAACTTTTATTTCAACTCAAATTCACTTTTTAAAAATTTCTATCAATTCAAGGTTTCTATCTCAAATCCTTTCAAAAGTCCCATATTTGCCAATGTCTTTTTAATAACTTGCATCATGCATCATTCATCCGAACAGTGATGACCAAACCCCCTTTTCAAAATTCTAAAGTGGATATTACGTGGACAATAGTAACTGGTTATTCTAGTGAATGAGTTAAGGGTGATTAGACATGTAGGTACCGAAAGGGCGGGGTAGGGTGATGATTTTAGGATATCTTCCCTGCATGTGATCGACTCCCAAACTATAGATTCCTGTTTTCAAGAGACCAAAATAGAGTTATTTTCAAAAAGGGCTTAAAACTTTTCAAAAGATTGCCAAATAACCTATTTTCTTAAAAACCCTCTCGAGATAAAGTTTTTCAAAACATTTTTCTAAAACCCTAAGTTTAATCTTCGAATTACCCTCAGTTTTAGGTGGCCTAACTCACCTTAATCAAGTTAGGTGAGACTTATATTTTTCTAAAACAAGCGCTTAATAAAATCTATTCCAAGTTTAAACCTAGTGGCACTCGTCCTTTCAAGAGGATGAATTCTAATGACAGAGTTTTGTGCTTTTTTTCGAGCCAAGAGGACTTGGTTAAAAATTGGGGCGCGACAGTTGGCGACTCCACTAGGGATGCTTAGAGGGTTAGGCCATTATCATGTCTCTTTGCCCTTGACTCACCCAGAATCTCCGGTTACTTTTTTTAGTTTTATCCACTTTTCAAAATTTTTCTAGGTTCCCAAAAGGTTTTTCAAAATTATAATTTTCAAATAAGTGTTACCACTTGCATTCGTTGCTTATATACATGCATTTGCATTGATCATCCATTTTATCCTGCATTAAGTTTGTCAAAAAGTTACTACCTTCTTGCATTTTCTTTCGTAGATGGACGTTTGTTCACGTTTCATTTTTTTTATATAATTAACTGTCATGAATATAATGAACGAACAGAATGTGATGTGTTGTTGGGTCCTTTCCTCTAATTTTGAAAATTCTACACACAGTTGGTGCGCTCACTTGTATTTTCATTTTGCATATATTACCTGGTTACTACTCTTCTAGATAGAAGAGGGAACAGTATATTGACCATGGGTAGATGCTGTGCTAGTTTCACAGCCTATGGTCTCTTGATAGTTTCCCCGCTCGAACCACCAACTGAAGATGGAGTTCACCCTTTCGAGGGTAGATACCTGAGGTTTGAAGGTTTGAAAACTGAGCTTTTTAGGAAGCATTAGAAAACCCCTAACCTCATGCTCATGTAGCACCCCATGCATAGCTAATCCTCTGCCGAATTTAGGACACGTGCGTCAATTTCAAAACCAAGGAGGGAAGGGCGATCGCTTTACTTTCCCTTATATTCTGTTCAATTCATGTTGTTGTGCTACTTAATTCTTGTCATTATGTTATGTACACATCTTTTCGCATCATGACTGCTCATACATCTGTATTCATTTTAAGACAAGAGTTCTCAAATTAACTCAAGTTATTGCATCTTCATACATCTGATTAACCCCTAGAGAAAGGCCTAAAGACTTCTCGCTCAAATCAAGCCAACCAAAACTACTAAGGGTACCAAGTGACCATAAGGATTCATGCCATGCATCAAAGTCATCTCATAAAGAAGGACTAACGAGTGACTATAGGTACAAATGTAGTATTGCATAACAGGGTTAAGGCCCCTTCTCCAAAACTTGAGCCAAAGCATCATGCTTAGTCCCCCTCAAAAGACAGAGAAATCCCTAAGTCATGCATTACATAAAATTTTGCCCAATCTTGTTTTTCTTATTTTCTGTCCCCCCCCCCCCCCCCCCCCCCCCCCCCCCCGGGCCCCGGTCTCACCAAAGACTAGTAATTATTTTTAGTGAGACCAGCTTACATTTCAGTCACCATTGCTCCCGAAAAAGAAAAAAGAGGAACACAAGTGCCTCTTGTACTTTGAACACCAGTCTTTAGCTGACATCGAGCAGTGTAAATGATAAGCAAAGGCAATACTCCCGAACAACAGAATAGGCCGGTGACACGGGAAAAAGTGAATGAGATGAAGACAAAAATAGACGAGATGTTCAAGCTCGTACAATTGATGGCCTTCAAATGACCTGCCATGAATCCTTCAGCCTCAATGTTCCATCCCAAAGAAACTGAAGCCATCTCACTAAGTGTCATCCTATGAACTGACAATATAGGGAAGAACAAGGAACTCCCCAAAGTGGTGCACATTGAGGATGGAGAAGAAGATAACCCTAAAACTATTCTGTTGACTGCTACACCAAAGAAGGAAAGCCCAGATCCCCTCGATCTCAAGATACAAGGTTTAGTAGAGTCTTTGCGTAGCTTACAAGGTCATGACACCTTCAGTGGGACATCTTATGATGAACAATGTTTCTTATCCGATCATCCGAGGACACTTGTAAGCACCCCATTTTTGCCCGCTCGGCAATCTCCGGCCCGACTAGGCTCACTTTCACACATCACATGCATATTCAGACTCTAACCCGATTTTTAAACTCCAATTTAGTCCATTGGTTGCGTCCCAAGCTCGCAGGGCCCACTTGAAGTGAAATGACCATTTTGCCCCTAGGCATCCAAGTGCCCTGGGAACCACATTGGCTATGGGTATCAAACCGGTAACCTCCCGAGAATGCTTCTTATAGTATTCCCGACCTTTTCTTATCTTTCCAGATCATTCTTAGTCAATTCCAGCAAACCTCGTGCAAAATGACCGTTTTGCCCCTGGCGCTCCCGGTCGCCTTTTCTAGCCACACCGGCTTTGGGTATCAAACCAGTAACCTTTGGGAACATTCTAAATAATGTTTCCAAACCTCAAGTCTTCTTCTGGGACATTTTGAGTTCATCCCGAGAGCTTTCTGGCCCAGATGACCGTTTTGCCCCTAATGGCCCGGTCAACCTTTCTAACAAATCTTATCGTCATTTTTCAAGTTCTTTGTCCCCGAGACATTATTCTAAGGGTTCCTGTCCCTTTCTCGCTCTCTGGGTCATTCCCGGCCCTTTCAACTCATCCCCGGACCTTCTGGAGTCACTCCTAGTGAAGTCATGCTAAAAATTGCATGGTAGTCACTACTACAGGCGCCCAAATCTTCTAAAGATACGTTGCTTGCTGACCTTAAACATTTCCTAAATGGCTGGCGTCCTGGTGCCACTCCTAGTGGCTTTAGTGTAATTTTTGGTCTGGCGCCACTACAACAGGCACCAGTGCATTCATTTCTTTATAAATACAGAGCCTCCTCCAGCGTGAAAAAGGTCCACAAACTCAGTCTGAAAACCCTAATATTTGATATACAAAGCTCGTAGCCTCCTTAAACCCTAGCTTTTCTAGGTTTTCCAAACCCTAGCCACCATACACCAAACCCTAGCCTTTTATACACTCATACACACTCCTATACACTTATACACTAGCCTCTAACCCTCCCTTGAAGGCTTGGATTACTGCAACTACGAGCTTTAAAGATCAAAGACAAGCCCTCAAAGACTGAAGTGAAGCGAAGACCAAAGAAAAGCAAGGCGCGCAAAGCCAAGCGAAATAAACAAGACATACGGTAGGTTTTCTCTTTAAGTTTCTACACTTCCCCCTCTCTCTTCTCCCTCCTAACCCACTTGGGTTTTCTCTATTTTGATCCCTCATCTTCTTCCCCATTTCTTTGTATGCTTGAAATAAGGGGATTCCTGGTCCATGTGTAGGATTAGACTATTAGAGGGTCATTGTGTCAGAGGCTTTCTTTTAGTCTAACCGAAGACCACGTGGGTTCGGCCCCCTTGATGATGTGGTGAAGCCTTTAACCTTGTATGTTCACAACCCCAATTCGCATTGTGCATATCATTATCTTGCATTCTTCCAAAAATCGTTTTCGAACTCTTTTTCAAAACTTGCATTAAACTTGTTTTCAAAATTGCATCAAAACCTTGTTTTCTAAAAGTTGTTTTCAAAATCACAATCCTAGGGTGATTCTAGCTTTTCCATGGCTAAGGTTGCTTTAGGAAAGTGTTACATTTAAAGTGACTTTCATGGTCCATATTTGCAAATCTTGTTAGTTTCAAAACCATTATCCTAAAGTGGTTCTAGCCCTCTTATGGTTAGAATCGCTTTAGGAAAGTGAGATATTTTATATACATTCCAAAATCTCTTTTCCAACATGCTTTCCATAAACTCTCTTTAAATTGCTTTCCAAAATTATTTTCTAAAAGCTCTCTACGAAAATTTATTTTTCAAAACTTCTCTTTTTAAACTCCTTTCCAAAACACTCTCCTCAAAATTCATTTTTCTAAAAACTCTTTCCTAAAAGCTTCTTTCAAAATTTTGTTTCCAAAACTCTCTCAAAATTTTACTTTCCAAAAACTTCCTTCCTAAAATTCTTTTCAAAGTACGCTTTCTAAAAACCCCTCTTTAGAATCTTCCTCCAAAATCTTCATTGCCAAAAATGCACTTTCCAAAAAATTTAAACTCTTTCCTTAGAGCCCAAGTCAAGCCCTAGAGCTAACAATTAGAAAACCCTAATTTTCTTTCCAAAAATATGGTTTTCAAACTTGCCTTAAAACCTAGTTTTTCAAAATCTCCTGTTTCTACATCAAAATCATAAGTTTCCAAAAAACCTATTTTCTATGTCGAAACTATAGTCTTCCAAATCTAGGGTTTCTAAAACTTTCTCTTCCAAATCCATGTCAAATCAAATCTTCCCTTTAGGAAGCCAAATCCAATCTTCCCGTTTAGAAAACTAGATCCAATTCTCCATTTTTGGAAAACAAAATCAAAAGACTTCTTCTTAGAAACGAAATCCAAATCTTTCCTAATTCAACTCCTTCCTAATCTTCTACTTTCCCAAATCTTAAGTTTCCAAAACTTGAACATAAAAATCTTTCCTAAATTTTAAAACTTAAAATTCAACCATTTCCTAATTCTACCCCTTTTCAAATCTTAACTTTCCAAATCTAAGTTTTCAAATCTTTCTTAAACTCAAACCTTTCCTAATCACAAAATTTTCTAAAACTCAAACTCTTAAACTTTCTAAATTTCAAATCTTTCTAAATACAGAGAATTCTAAATTCGAAACTTACTTAAGTTAAATCTTTCTAAACTTCCAAATTTTCGAAATTTAAAACTTTCTTATTTTCAAAACTTCCTTATTTCAAAACATTCTAAATTCAAACTTTCCTTTTCAAAAACTTTCTAAATTCGAAATTTTCTTAAGTCAAAACTTTCCTAAATCAAAATTTTCCTAAAGTGAAACCTTTCCTTTTTCAAAACTTTTCCTATTTCGAAACTTTCTTGAAACGAAACCTTTCTTAATTTAAAACTTTTCTAAAATGAAACTTTCTTAATTCGAAACCTTTCTTAAACCAAAACTTTCCTAAAATGGAACTTTCGTAAAACGAAACTTCCCTAATTCGCATCTTCCTAAAGCCAATCTTTTCAAATCTTCCAATCAAAGTCCAAATTTCCTATTCTTCCAATTCCAATTTGAATTCCAACTTTAGCTCTTTTCCAAATCAACTCTTCTATTTTTAATCGAGTTCTTGTCCGAACTACGACTGACCTGATTCCTCCAAAAAGATACATAGGCAACTCTCATGGGTGCGGTCACAACATTTTTCAAGTTTCTATTTCCACGAAATCTTTCCAAATCTCCAATCTATTTCAAACTTCCAATTCCAGATTTCTATTTCCAAATTTCTATTTTCAATTTCAAAAACCTTATTTCCAAATTCAAATTTATCTTTTCATATCGTTTTTCCAAATCTATTTTCTTACTCTCTATCTTGCATTTGCATATCATGCATCATGTCTTTTAAACATTCTTTTTTTCAAAGTGGATAGGATTGAACATTAGTTAGTTAAAGACTCTCATAGGTGAATCTAGGGTAAATAGACATGTAGGTACCGCAAGGGCGGGATAGGGTGATGGCTTAGTGCGTCTTCCCTACACGTAACCAACCTCCGAACCTAGATCACTGTTTTCGAAAGACCAAAAGGAGTTATTTTTCAAAAAGGGCTTAAATATTTTCTAAAGGTTGCCAAACAACCTGTTTTCTTAAAAAACCCTCTCTTGAGGATGTTTTCCAAAATCATTTTCCAAAACCCTAACTGTAGTTTTCGGATTATCCTTAGTTTTTAGGTGACCTAAATTACCTTAATCAAGTTAGGTGGTAACTCTAAACTTTTTTTAAAAGCTCTTTATTCAAACATAGTCGCACTCATTCTTCTAGGAGGGTGAGTTCTAATAAGAGAGTACAATATTTTTCCCGCTTGTGTGTGTGTATTCCTCGAGTGCGAAAAATCTAGGCTCGACAGCTAGCGACTCCACTGGGGACACTTAGAGGGTTAGGCCGTAGTCATGTCTTTTTACCCTTCACCTATGTAGAGTCTTCAATTAACTTGTTCAATTCTATTTACTTTAAATTTTCAAAAAACATGCATTTATTCATATTTTCTTGTATTAAGTTTGTCATCTACATACTAACTCTTGCATCTTTGTTTTGTAGGTACGCATTTTGTTTAAATTTTATTAACTGCCATATATTGAATGTGATGAACAGGATGAATGGGAGTTATTGAGCTCTTTCTTCCGCTTTTAAAAATCACACACACACTGCATGTGCACCTGCATTCTGCATACTTGCATTATTACCTTGATATGTCCTTTCTAGTTAGAAAGGGGAAACGGTATATTGGTTGTGGGCAAGATGCTGTGTTAGTTTCTTCGCCTACGGCCTCTTGATGGTTCCCCCGCTCGAATCACCAACCGATCATGGCATCACCTCAGGGAATGGGCCTAGGTTTGAAGATCCAGGGACTGAGCCTTTTTAGGATGCATTAGTCAACCCTCAACCTCATACTCCTATAGACACCATGCATAGTCGAACCTCTGCCGGATTTAAGACACGTGCACTATTTTCCAAAACCATGGAGGAAAGGGCGACTGCTCTTACTTTTATTTATACCTGCTTATTCCTGTTATTATGATGACTGTTTTCTTACTGTTATAATGACTATCTAACTGCTTATGCATGCATGTTTACCTTGCTCTTGCATTTTTTCTCCTTATACTCTTTTCATATCCATGTTAATGCATTCAATATCCCATGTCAAGACAAGAATTCCAAGTAAGTCAAGTCACTGCATCCTCATGCATATGATCAACCCATAGAGAGTGACACCAAGGTCACTCTCCCTTGCATTAGACCTACCCAAACCCCAAGGGTTCCCACGTTAACCCTAAGGAATCATTGCATGCATACCAATCCATTCCATAACAGGGGCCCCAATCCCTCTATACTCATGGAGATAGGATTGCCAAAAAGACAAGGGGTAATCGATCAACAAGGTCTCTCAGCGACCTCCCTGACATCAAATCCAACGAAGGCAGATCTGAAGACTCAACAGTAGTTTAGGTATTTCCTTTGTAAAACTAGATAGGTGGAAGACCAAAGGAAAATGTTCCCCCTTCCCCCTGTTGAAATGTATTTCAATTCTTTTGTATCTTAAACCCAAAATTTAATGTACTTCTTTACTTTTGCAAATGAATGCATGGATGGCTGATGGTTCTCACTTGACAGTAAGGTATCTGCATATAGGGACAAATCCCCTATCACCAAAAGTGAGCCAATACATCATGGTTAATCTCCCTCTCAAGCAGGGGCACCCCTGGGACATGCATTGCATAAAAATTTTCAAATCAAGGCACTGACTTCCCTTTTGTTTCTTGTCTTCTATCCTCCCCCTCCTCATCTCCAAGTACTAAGAGAACCGAAGACAGAAGCAAGATGAGAAGGGAGTTTCCTAAACCATTCATTTATTATTATCATATTGCACACATGTTCACTTTTATTATGCTCATGCATTCATATCTGTTTTGAGACAAGAGTTCCAAGAAACTCAAGTCATTTTCATGCATTCAATCAACCATAGAGAGAAAGAAGCAATCCAATCTCATGTTAATCGAACCTACCAAAACTCCTAAGGGTTTTTAAACCCTAAGGATTCATGGCATGCATAGAACCATATCTCGAAAGAAGCCCAAATCTCTTTTAGTCCATGGAGGCGGGATTGCTCAAATAAGGAAACATCAACTGGCCTACGTCGAAGCGGTATTATATTGCATAATAGGGGCAAAACCCCACCTCCAAAATGGACTTGTTATCACACCTAGATTCCCTCAAAGAAGGGGCCTCCATAGGACATGCATCGCAAAGGACCTCCAACTCCACATGCTGACTGCATTCTGTTTTTCTTTTTCTTTTTATAGGTCAGAGAGCACAACTAAATTCATGGAATCCTTTTAGTACCCCCACCAAATTCAAACTCATGGAAGGATGAGTCTAATTGTTAGAAGAGGCCAAACCTACATTAGGGAGCAAGACGAACTAGTCATCCATCAACAAGACATTACCTCTGCACGATGCCGCGACGATCACCATCCCTGCAGAAGAGGGCTTCATCGTTTGCAAAGTTTTGTCAGACCCATGCATTACTACAAAAGAACCTCCTAACTTCCAAATGCATGCTAAACACTACAAAAGATCTGTCAATCCGTCCTCCATCATTTGGTGATACACCCGGAGCATGAAATACCGAAGAAGTTGACACAGCTTCAAAACCCTGATAGGGGTTCTCACCAAGAGGTCTACTAAAAAAGGGAGGTTTTCATAAAATTCGTTTATTTTCCTTTCATCTTTCTAGTTCTTGCATATCTTCTTTAAATAAACACTGCATGTTATGTAATCATGTGTTTAAATGAAAATAGGTAGTTCCCAGTTTACTCCCTTTGCCTCATACTCTTGTGGACGATTGTTGCGTTTAGGGATTCTTTCTCATTTGGTAAATGACTCGACTTGAAGGATGGGATAGCATGGGCAACCTATTCAAAAAGGGGTTAAAACTTTTGAGAGACATAGAGAGAGTGAGAGATAGGAAGAAAACAATCTCAACAAAGAAGTGCGAATTTTATTGAAAAGGCGACACTTGCATGATATCCTGGCTAGGCGATGGGCAGCCGAGTCCCTAAAATGATGAGAAGCCATTGTTCTATTTATCCCAAATAAACACTACCCTTTACTCAACCCACTAGAGCCGTACATAATTTCTTCTCAGATATCCCCAAACCAAGAACCATACCCCACATTGGGGTCAATGCAAAATAGTTGATTTGATAGAACATGTAGGGGTTCACTGACAGAAACACATCATCCCTAGGAATATTGTCTAAATTTTGTACAAAGGCTTTATGGACTAAGCAATTCAATTTGAAATGATTAGAGGCCCTCAATTTTATTACTATGCACAAAAATATCCCCTTTGCTTAACCCACTAGTGCCTCACAGAAAGCGGAAGTTTTTTTGTCAACCCCGATTCGAAACCATCCCCCCACACTGGGCCAAACAGGCAACAGAAGATCTGGCGGAGAACGTCATCGACCATTAAGCTAAAGTGACGTGAAAGCTCTATGGATCAAGCAATCTTGTTCAAAATGAAGAAAGACCCTCATTTCATTTATCAAATAGTTAAAAGCAACCCTGGTCAAACTTATTGAACCGGTTACCTTTCCTTTTCAGAAAACACCCCAACCTAGGGATCACCGTCCACAGTGAGTTAAATCGAAATGCTAAGGAAAGGATTTGAGAAAAAGAAGTTGTAGAAATGTTCGAAAAAAAAGGGCATATCAAAGAAAAGACCGAAAAAGAACCATGTTTGTGTTATCTTAAAAAGCATATAGGAAAGACGGAAGTTAAAAAAAAAAAAAAAAAAAAAAAAAAGAGGGAAGAAAGAAAAGGGGCAAATGTCAGACTAAGAAGGTCAAAAGTTACAAGAAAGGTCAACTCCTCTTGTAAAAGAGAAAATTCAAAGGTGATCCTACGTAACAAAGCCACTAAGTAAAAGTAATACGTTTGAGCCTTTACCCTTTCTTGTAAAAACCCAAAACCGTGGCCTACATTACGACCTTATTAAAGTCCTCTCCGATTGAAAAGGATTGCTTGATCTAAATGAGCCAGACGTGTTGCTGAAACTAGAGGAGGATATTTGGGGACGAAACCCCACTGGAAGACTGACTAAGGACGGTGTGGATCTAAACCCTATTATAAACAACATCAAATTTGAGCATGCACATCCTTTTCATTCATAAACCTTTTAACCTAGCCTACGTTATGGTCCAAATTAAAGTCCTTTCTAATTAAAGAAAATTGCTTAGTCCAAATAACCTTGAACAATACCAAGACAACTAAGCTGAGAAAGGAAAACTGGAAGGGAATGCAAGGGGCAATCTCATGCTCCAAGGTGTGCTCAGATGGTTTTGGTTTAAACAATCCACTAAAAGATGATCTTTGAGCCTGAATATCCCTTCGTTTCTTACAACCTCGAAACCCAGCCTACATTACGGTCCTAAAAGAAGTCTTTTCGGATTGAGGGCTTAGCTGTTTATTGCTCTGCAAAGGGCATGCGAGTTGTCGCTCGAGCCATGGTGGCATTTTGGAGATCTGAAAGGGAAAACCAAGTGAGATTAGAAAAACCCCAAACAGCAACCCTGTAGAAAGTAGGGATAGGATAGCAAACCAAAAGGTCAAGATCCCTGGAGAATGGTGCAAATGCTATCACACCCCAATATGAATGGAACAAAACTGAATGGGGTAGAATCCTGAAAAGGAAACATAATCTTGAGAGTATGGGCATTGGGGCATTATTTGTAAATAGCTTATATACATGCAGTGATGATACATCCATGACATGTATAACCTGTACATCCATTTAGATTCTTTTGTATTTTGTATCTATTCATGCATTCAACTACATTCCTGTATAAACCTGTTCATTTGTAAGGAAGTAGGTTATGCATTTAATTCAATTCTTACATAAATCTGTGCATTTACCACAAAAAAAATGGGGAACAATGCATTTAATTCTATTCATGTATATGCATTATCCAAAAGTATGACATCCATTCAATTCCACTTCTGTGGAAACCTGTGCATTCATAAAAAAAGTAGGACACGCATTCAATTCAATTCTTTTATAAACCTATGTATTCATAAAAAATAGATCATGCATTTACTCCCATGTGCAATCATCATAAAAAAAAAAAAAAAAAAATGACACCCCTTACTGGGGCATTTTTAAACTGTTTTTCTATAAAAACTAACTCTATGTCTTTCCCTCTCAAATAGGAAACAAGTAAAAAGGAAAAGTACAAAATGGAGCTAAAAAAAAGCCGCCCTGTGATCAAGAAACCTTAGAGATCTCCAACACTGGCATACACCTCAAAAAGGTCAGACTATCCAGGGCTAACAAGAAACAGAGAATAGGGCAGCGGCCCACCCTCGACCTCCCCAATCAACCTTGGACTTCCCCAGAGGAGTAGTATTTCACTAGACGGAGTGTCGGTTCAAGAAATATCATACATCAACCTTGGACATCCCCAGAGGAGCAGCGTTTGGCCAAACGAAGCGTCGGTTCAAGAAATATCAGAAATCAATCTTGGACTTCCCCTGAGGAGCAGCGTTTCGCCAGACGGAGTGCCGGTTCAAGGAATATCAACAATCAGCCTTGGACTTCCCCAGAGGAGCACCGTTTCGCCAAACGGAGTGCCGGTTCAAGAAATATCATACATCAACCTTAGACATCCCTAGAGGAGCAGCGTTTCGCCAGACGAAGCGCCTGTTCAAGAGGTATCAGAAATCAATCTTGAACTTCCCCTGAGGAGCAGCGTTTTGCTAGACGAAGTGCCGGTTCAAGAAATATCAAACATCAACCTTGGACATCCCCAAAGGAGCAACGCTTTGCCAAACAAAGTGTCAGTTCAAGAGGCATCAGAAGTCAACCTTGGACTTCTCTAGAGGAGCAATGTTTTGTTAGACGAAGTGTCGGTTCAAGAGATATCAGATGTTAATCTTAGATTTCCCCAGAGGAGCATTGTTTCACCAGACGGAGTGCTAGTTCAAGAAGCGTCCAGTCCCCTAGAGGAGCAGTATTTCGCTAGACAGAGTGCTGGTTCAAGAAGCGTCAATTCCCCCAGAGGAGCATTGTTCTGCCGGATGGAGCGCCAGTTCAAGGGGCATTAATGCCCCCAGAGGAATATCATTTTACAAGATAAAATGCCAATCATCGACCAGCTACTCGAGATAACTGTTCTTTGGATTCCTATTTTTTTCGAAGTCCCTCCGATCACCTCGCGGTCAACATAGGATTCTTACTTTATCGTTTTCTATCTTCAATAAGCGAAGACAAAAAAAGAGGGGCAGCTGTAAGCACCCCATTTTTGCCTGCTCGACAATCTCCGACCCGAATGGGCTCACTTTCACACAACACATGCATATTCAAACTCTAACCCAATTTCTAAACTCCAATTTAGTCCACTGGTTGCTTCCCGAGCCCGCAGGGCCCACTTGAAGTGAAATGACCATTTTGCCCTTAGGCATCCGAGTGCCCCGGGAACCACACGGGCTCTAAGTATCAAACCGGTAACCTCCCAAGAATGCTTCTTATAGTATTCCCGACCTTTCCTTATCTTTCTGGATCATTCTGAGTCAATTCCGGCAAACCTGGTGCAAAATGATCGTTTTGCCCCTGGCAGTCCGGTCGCCTTTTCCAGCCACACCGGCCATGGGTATCAAACCAGTAACCTTTGGGAACATTCTAAATATTGTTTCCAAATCTCGAGTCTTCTTTCGGGACATTTTGAGTTCATCCCGGCAGCTTTCTGGCCCAAATGACCGTTTTGCTCCTAATGTCCCGGTCAACCCTACTAACAAATCTTGTCGTCATTTTTCAAGTCATTTGTCCCCGAGACATTATTCTAAGGGTTCCTATCCCTTTCCGGCTCTCCAGGTCATTCCTGGCCCCTTCAACTCATCCCCGGACCTTCCAGAGTCACTTCTAATGAAGTCAGGCTAAAAATTACATGGTAGTCACTAGTATAGGCACCCAAATCTTCTAAAGATATATTGCTTGCTGACCTTAAATATTTCCTCAATGGCTGGCACCACTACAAGTGGCGCCAAGCCAAAAAATGGCCTAGCGCCACTCCTAGTGGCGCTAGTGTAATTTTTTACCCAGCGCCATTGCAACAGGCGCCAGTGCATTCCTTTCTCTATAAATACAGAGCCTCCTCCAGCGTGAAAAAGGTCCAAAAACTTAGTCTAAAAACCCTAATATTCGATATACAAAGCTTGTAGCCTCCTTAAATCCTAGCTTCTCTAGGTTTTCCAAACCCTAGCCACCATACACCAAACCCTAGCCTCCTATGCACTCATACACACTCCTATACACTTATACACTAGCCTCTAACCCTCCCTTGAAGGCTTGGATTATTGCAACTACAAGCTTTGAAGATCAAAGACAAGCCCTCACAGACTGAAGTGAAGTGAAGACCAAAGAAAAGCAAGGCGCGCAAAGCCAAGTGAAATAAACAAGAGATACGATAGGTTTTCTCTTTAAGTTTTTGCACTTCCCCTCTCTCTTCTCCCTCCTAACCCACTTGGGTTTTCTCTATTTTAATCCCCCATCTTCTTCCCCCCTTTCTTTGCATGCTTGAAACAAGGGGATTCCCAGTTTATGTGTACGATTAGACTATTGGAGGGTCACTGTGTCGGGGGCTTTCTTTTAGTCTAACCGGAGACCACGTGAGTTCGGCCCCGTTGATTATGTGGTGAAGCCTTTAACCTTGTATGTTCACGACCCCAATTTGCATTGTGCATATCATTATCTTACATTCTTCCAAAAATCACTTTTGAACTCGTTTTCAAAACTTGCATTAAACTTGTTTTCAAAATTGCATCAAAACCTTCTTTTCTAAACCTTGTTTTCAAAATCACAATCCTAGGGTGATTCTAGCTTTTCCATGGCTAGGGTTGCTTTAGGAAAGTGTTATATTTAAAGTGACTTTCATGGTCCATATTTTCAAATCTTGTTATTTTCAAAACCACTATCCTAAAGTGGTTCTAGTTCTCTTGTGGTTAGAATCGCTTTAGGAAAGTGAGATATTTTATATACATTCCAAAATCTCTTCTAAAAAATCTCCTCCTAAAAATCTCTGTTCTAACATGCTTTCCATAAACTCTCTTTAAATTCCTTTCCAAAATTATTTTCTAAAAGCTCTCTCCGAAAATCTATTTTCCAAAACTTCTCTCTTTAAACTCCTTTTCGAAACACTCTCCTCAAAATTCGTTTTCCTACAAACCCTTTCCTAAAAGTTTTTTCCAAAATTTTGTTTCCAAAACTCTCTCAAAGTTTTACTTTCCAAAAACTTCCTTCCTAAAATTCTTTTCAAAGTACGCTTTCTAAAAACCCCTCTTTAGAATCTTCCTCCAAAATCTTCGTTTCCAAAAACGCACTTTCCAAAAAACTCAAACTCTTACCTTAGAGCTCAAGTCAAGCCCTAGAACTAACAATTAGAAAACCCTAATTTTGTTTCCAAAAACATGGTTTTCAAACTTGCCTTAAAATCTAGGTTTTTAAAACCTCCTATTTTCTACATTAAAATCATAAGTTTCCAAAAAATCTATTTTCTATGTCAAAACTATAGTCTTCCAAATCTAGGGTTTCTAAAACTTCCTCTTCCAAATCCTTGTCAAATCAAATCTTCCCTTTAGGAAGCTAAATCCAATCTTCCCGTTTAGGAAACTAAATCCAATTCTCCGTTTTTGGGAAACAAAATCAAAACACTTCTTCTTAGAAACGAAATCCAAATCTTTCCTAATTCAACTCCTTCCTAATCTTCTACTTTCCTAAATCTTAAGTTTCCAAAACTTGAACATAAAAATCTTTCCTAAATTTTAAAACTCAAAGTCCAAATATTTCCTAATTCTACCCCTTTTCAAATCTAAATTTTCCAAATCTTTCTTAAATTTAAACCTTTTCTAATCTCAAGATTTTCTAAAACTCAAATTCTAAAACTTTTTAACTCTTAAACTTTCTAAATTTCAAATCTTTCTAAATCCAGAGCATTCTAAATTCAACACTTTCTTAAGTTAAATCTTTCTAAACTTCCAAACTTTCTAAATTAAAAACTTTCTTATTTTCAAAACTTCCTTATTTCAAAACATTCCAAATTCAAACTTTACTATATCGAAAACTTTCTAAATTCGAAACTTTCTTAAGTCAAAACTTTCCTAAATCGAAATTTTCCTAAAGTGAAACCTTTCCTTTTCGAAACCTTTCCTATTTCGAAACTTTCTTACAACGAAACATTTCTTAATTCAAAACTTTCCTAAAATGAAACTTTCTTAATTCGAAACCTTTCCTACACCAAAACTTTCCTAAAATGGAACTTTCCTAAAACGAAACTTTCCTATTTTGAAACTTCCCTAATTCACATCTTTCCTAAAACCAATCTTTTCAAATCTTCCAATCAAAATCCAAATTTCCTATTCTTCCAATTCCAATTCAAATTCCAACTTCAGCTCTTTTTTAAATCAACTCTTCTATTTTCAATTAGACTCTTGTCCGAACTATGACTGACTTGATTCCTCCAAAAGGATATGTAGGCAACTCTCATGGGTGCGGTCACAATATTTTTCAAGTTTCTATTTCCACAAAATCTTTCCAAATCTCCAATCTATTTTCAAACTTCCAATTCCAGATTTCTATTTCCAAATTTCTATTTTCAATTTCAAAAACTTTATTTCCAATTTCAAATCTATCTTTTCAAATCGTTTTTCTAAATCGTTTTTAAACATTCTTTTTTTCAAAGTGGATAGGATTGAACATTGGTTAGTTAAAGACTCTCATTGGTGAATCTAGGATAATAAACATGTAGGTACCGCAAGGGCGGGGTAGGGTGATGGCTTAGTGTGTCTTCCCTACACATAACCAACCTCCAAACCTAGATCACTGTTTTCGAAAGACCAAAAGGAGTTATTTTTCAAAAAGGGCTTAAATATTTTCCAAAGGCTGCCAAACAACCTATGTTCTTAAAAAACCCTCTGTTGAGGATGTTTTCCAAAATCGTTTTCCAAAACCCTAAGTGTAGTTTTCGAATTATGCTTAGTTTTTAGGTGACCTAACTCATCTTAATCAAGTTAGGTGGTGACTCCAAACTTTTTTCAAAAGCCCTTTATTCAAACCAATTTTCAATTCAAACATAGTCGCACTCATTCTTCTAGGAGGGTGAGTTCTAATGAGAGAGTACATTGTTTTTCCCACTTGTGTGTGTATTCCTCAAGTGCAAAAAATCTGGGTGCGACACTACCCAAATTCAAAATGCCCGATTTCCAAAAGTACGATGGGCGCAGAGATTCTATGGCTCATCTAAGGTTGTATGCGGGCGCGTTAAGCAATTATGTGAATGACCATAAACTCTTGATGCAGCTATTTCAACATAGCTAGACTGAGCCCGCCTTACAGTGGTTCACCCATTTGGATCTGAGGAAGATAACAACCTGGAATGAGTTAGTCACGGCCTTTCGATCCTAGTACCAACACAACAGTGACCTCACCATGGATAGGTGTGCCCTGATAATGATGACTCGAGGGGAGATAGAAAGCTTCAAGAGTTCTGCTCTAAGGTGGAGGGAGGCAGCTGCTCAAGTAAACCCCTGCTAGTTGAAAAAGAGTATGTACAGTTGTTTGTGAACACTTTCCAAGGCTTGTATTATGAACGCTTATGCCTGAGCATTGGGAAGAGTTTCTCTAAGCTGATAATGTAAGGGGAAGTGATCGAGAATGGATTGAAAACTAACAGAATCCTGGACCCTTACGCTAAGACAGGTGATGGATTCACAAATGCAGCAAATAAGGCAACAACCACTTAAGGTACTGGTAAGATAGAGGGAGAGGTATCTGCTATCTTACTAACATAGCAACAGCTATACTATCCCCAATATCAAGCTCGGCCATAATCATCTGCTCATATCATCAATATTCTTGTCGCCAATGTCCAAGCACCAGCTTCTGGACCTGTCACAGCTCGACCGTACTCCAACCCTAACAGAAACAACCGGTGGAATTGAGAATTCACTCGCTTAGCATGCACTCAAATAAGGGCTTACCAAGAGCTCCTCAAAGCTAAGCACCTAAAGCTTATACCCCCGCAGTCGTTGCTAGGCCCACTGCCTCCAACTTTCAATCCTGCCCTTACCTATGAATATCATTCTGGAAGACAAGGGCATGGTATAAAGTTCTATTTTTCTTTGAAGCACAAAATCCAAGACCTCAATGATAGCAGAGTCATTAACACCCAAGAACCAAAACTGGCCCCTGCACCTAATGTCAAAGCAAACCCCCTACCGAATCACGAATTCAACATAATCACAAAGGGGGAAGCAGACCCAGATGGTATCATAGTTACAGAATATTTTGAAGGAGAGTCAAAGACTGAGGAAGAAAGTGAGTAGGAAGAGGAGCTATAGCCATGCCCTATCTACCTTTATAACGCAAATGGAGAGCAAGATCCCCTTAACTGGCCCTTGGAAGAACCTATGAAAGACATTCCCACTAATATTATGCTTGCTGATGGTTGGGGAGATGACTTCCTGCACCCTAGATATGCTAAGGTTGAGTATTGCCTAATAGAGGACCTCTTCAATTATGAGGATATGGGTTGGGCATCAATGAGCCAAAAGTACTAAACCCACCATTCGAATTTAATGAAGGTGATTTGGATAGCCTATTCACTGAAATCGACAAAGAGGAAGTTAAAAAGGATAAATCAAAGAAAAGTCACTACAAGTCCTGGGGGAAAGCCTAGAAGTTGCAAAAGTTGAGCAAGAGAAAACCAACCTACTGAAAGAGGACCATCAAAGTTCCCAAGATGGGATGTGCGACCTTAATGGTCCAGCTAGAGAAGCAAAAGGAAAAGAAGGCATCCCCGATTGCAATGTGACCGCTTGCCTCTACCATTTTACAGTCAGTGCATCAATTCGTCCAGCACAACCGAGTGAAGAAGTTGGCAGATGGAGCATGGAGGAGGCAGGCATGGTCCCAAAGCCCACCTGAAGAAGTGATTACCAAAGGGATGTTCTTTTTGTCAAACTCTGCCTTTACTTTCCATTAATCCTATTTATGTTAACTCTACTTTTAATTCTACTTTTTGATAATCAAGAGCTTGTCATGTACACAATACCTTTGAAATGAAAGAAAAAGAAATTGAAGTTTACATTTATCCTATTCGGTATTTGTCTTCTATTAGACGTTTCCCCTTTCATTGTTATGCCTTGACTTGAAGAGGGGGATAGTATGCGCATCCTCACCATTGGGGATCACTTTTGATCCAAAGAGAGGAAACACTGAAGAAAGAAAAGAGAGAGAGTAGATCACCAAAAAAGGGTAGCACTTAGAGGATACCATGACAAAGCAGTCGGCAGTTAGTCCCTCAAAAGAAAGAGAAGCCATCATTTCAAATTCCCTAAACAAAAAAGCAATTCCTTTGAATAGCTCACTTGAGCCGCAAGTGGTTTTCATTCAGGCACCTTAACCAGGAACAACCCTGTAAGCACCCCATTTTTGACCTCTTGGCGGTCTCCACTCCGTCCAGACTTGTGTTCAAGTTAATATGGACATATTTCGAATCAAATCAACTCTCTAAGTCTAAATCTTGTCTAATCATCGATTCGTGGTCCCACTGGGGCCCAAAGAGAAGCAACATGACCAAAATGCCCTGAGGGGCATTATCCTTTCCATATTCTAAACTAGGCACGTCTTTCCGAAGACGGTAAGGCCCCTTTCTAATTCCTTTTCCAATTTCAATTCCAATCCCTCTCTCGAGACAGTTGATTCCTGGAGACGGTAAATCTATCCAATCAGGCACGTCTTTCCGAAGACGATAAGACCCCTTTCTAATTCCTTTTCCAATTTCAATTCCAATCCCTCTCTCGAGACAGTTGATTCCTTGAGACGGTAAATCTATCTAATCAAGCGCGTCTTTTCGAAGACGATAAGACCCCTTTCCAATTCCAATTTTGGCACGTCATTCTGTAGACGGTAAGTCCCTTTTCTAATTCCAATCCCTCTCTCGAGATAGTTTATTCCTCGAGACGATCCGGCACTTTTTTTTGAAGAAAACCTCTTCAGAGCGGTAAGTCCCTTTAAACCTGTTGACCGGGGTGAGATCCCAAGTCCCCTAGATGGTAGAATGGTCCACCTTTGGCGCCTGCTAGCCTGCCAATGCAGAAATGTCCATTTAGGCATGCCTTTTGAGAAAGTTGATTCTCAGGCGCTAAGTTCCTTTAGCAGCTTCCCGAGATCAGGTAGTCTCGGGAATGATCGCGACGTCAGAGTAGCTGAAATACTCGCAAACAGGTTGATATAGGGAATTGCCAACAAACCCTTGTAACACAAGACCGCCGTCAGAGTGGTGGAAACACTCAAAACCCAAGTCAACACCAGTGCCTGCTAGCCCACTTTGGTGAAAAATGACCAAATTGCCCCTAGGGCCATTTTCTAGCACATTTTTCAAGAACACATTTGAATCCTTAGAATGGAAAGTCCAACCTTTCAAGAATGTCTTAAAGGCAATCTGGCATGATTAGGTGCCTTCTAGTCAATTTCGGGCCAATTCTGAGACTTTTCGGTCAAGATGACCATTTTGCCCCTAGGCATTCAAATGCCCCGGGAACCATACCGGCCTTGGGTATCAAACCGGTAACCTCCCGAGAATACTTTCTATAGTATTCTCAACCTTTCTTTATCTTTTCGGATCATTCTGAGTCAATTCTGACAAACCCGGTACAAAATAACCGTTTTGCCCCTAGAGGGTCGGTCGCCTTTTCCGACCACACCGGCTCTGGGTATCAAACTGGCAACCTTTGGGAACATTCTAAATAATGTCCCCAAGTCTCGAGTCTTTTTTTGACCCATTCCAAGTTCGTCCCGGCAGCTTTCCAACCCGATTGACCGTTTTGCCCCTAACGGCCCGGTCAATCCTTTCGACACATCCTATCCTCATTTTTCAAGTCAAATACCTCCAGGACACTATTCTAAGTGTTCTTGCCCTTTTCCGGCTCTCTGGGTCATTCCCGGCCTCTTCAAATCATTCTCGGACTTTTAGGAGTTACTCCTAGTGAAGCCAGGCTAAAAATTGGATGGTAGTCACTAGTACAGGCGCCCAAATCTTCTAAAGATACATTGCTTGCCGACCTTAAAACTTTCCTAACTGGTTGGCACTACTAGCAGGGGCGCCAAAAGGAAAATTGGCCTGGCGCCACTGTAACAGGCGCCAGGTCTATCCCATCTCTATAAATACAGAGCCTTTTCTAGCGTGAAAGAGGTCCGCAAACTCAATCTAAAAACTCTAATTTTCAATACACAGAGCTCGTACACTTCCGAAACCCTAGCTTCCTTAGGTTTTCCAAACCCTAGCCACCATACACAAGCCCTAGGCTCATACGCACTCATATACACCCTATACACTTATACACTAACCTCCAACCAAACATTGAAGACTTGGAGTTCTACAATTATAAAGATTTGAAGACCAAGATAAAGCTCTGAAAGACTGAGGCGAAGACTAAAGAGAAAGCAAGAAAGCAAGGCGCGCAAAGCCAAGCAAAATAAAGAAGACACAAGGTAGGCTTCTTATTTAAATTTCCGCACTTTCCCCCTCTCTCTTCTCTCTCCTAACCCACTTGGGTTTTCTCTATTTTAATCCCCCATCTCTTCCCCCCCCCCCCCCCCCTTTCTTTGCATGCTTGAAACAAGGGGACTCCCTATGTGAGTATTCCTCGAGTGCGAAAAATCTAGGCGCGACAGCTGGCGACTCCACTGGGGACACTTAGAGGGTTAGGCTGTAGTCATGCCTCTTTACCCTTCACCCATGTAGAGTCTTTAATTAACTTGGTTCAATCCTATTCACTTTAAATTTTCAAAACCAAATTTTCAAAATTGTTTTCAAAAAACATGCATTTATTCATATTATCTTGTATTTAGGTTGCCATCCACATACTAACTCTTGCATTTTTGTTTCGTAGGTGCGCTTTATGTTTAAACATTATTAATTGTTATGCATGAATGTGATGAACAGGATGGATGGGAGTTGTTGGGCTCTTTCCTCCACATTTTAAAAATCACACACACACTGCATGTGCACCTACATTCTGTATACTTACATTATTACCCTGATATGTCCTTTCTAGTTAGAAAAGGGGAACGACATATTGGTTATGGGCAAGATGCTGTGTCAGTTTCTTCGCCTACGGCCTCTTGATGGTTCCCCCACTCGGATCACCATCCGATCATGGCACCACCTCGGGGAGTGGGCCTAGGTTTGAAGATCTAGGGACTGGGCATTTTTAGGATGCATTAGTCAACCCTCAACCTCATGCTCATATAGACACCATGCATAGCCGAACATCTGCCAGATTTAAGACACGAGCACCGTTTTCAAAACCATGGAGGAAAGGGCGACTGCTCTTATTTTCATTTGTACCTGTCTATTCCTGTTGTTATAATAACTGTATTCATGCTGTTATAATGCCTATTTAACTGCTCATGCATACACGTTTACCTTGATATTGCATTCTCTTTCCTTATACTCTTTGCATATCCTTGTTCATGCATTCAAAATCCCACGTCAAGACAAAAATTCCAAGTAACTCAAGTCACTGTATTCTCGTGCATATGATCAACCCATTGAGAGTGACACCAACATCACTCTTCATTGCATTAAACCTACTTAATCCCTAAGGGCTCCCACATAACCCTAAGGACTCATGGCATGCACCTCAATTCATTTCATAAGAAGGGCCCCAATCCCTCTATGCTCATGGAGATAGGATTGCCATAA
This sequence comes from Euryodendron excelsum, assembly GCA_033060915.1. Lineage (NCBI taxonomy): Eukaryota > Viridiplantae > Streptophyta > Magnoliopsida > Ericales > Pentaphylacaceae > Euryodendron > Euryodendron excelsum. The sequence continues at coordinate 23,970,082 of CM065395.1, forward strand.
AGACAAGGATCAATTAATCAACAAGGTCTCACAGCAACCTCCTCGACATCAAATCCAACGAAGGCAATCCGAAGACTCAAGAGTAGTTTAGGTTTTTTCTTTGTAAAACTAGATAGGTGGAAGTCCCAAAGAAAATGTTCCCCCTTCCCCCTGTTGAAATGTATTTCAATTCTTTTATATCTTAAACCCTAAAATTCAATGTACTTCTTTACTTTTGAGAATGAATGCATGGATGGCTGAAGGTTCCTACTTGACAGGTGAGGTATCTGCATATAGGGGAAAATCCCCTATCTCCAAAAGTGGGCCAATACATCATGATTAGTTTCCCTCTTAAATAAGTGCACCCTAGGGCATGCATTGTATAGAATTCTCCAAGAACCAAACTCTAATTTGTAACTGTTGTCTTTATTGTTATAGGTAATGAATACTAGTCCCACATCTTCTATAATAGTGAAGGCCATGGTTCATGAGTTTCAGGAGAACATGCCATTAGAAAGCAGGAATGCTAGCAGAGATACTCTGCACAACCCACTTGCCGTTATCTCAAAAAGGACAACTTATACTCTAGAGGAGCCCGAATACCAAGACCATTCCTTCCTAACCATGCAATCTCACCAACCTAACATGAACCTAACCGTAGAAACCTCACCTAATCCCCCTCATCATTACCTTATTCTTACTCCATTGGTTAGACCTGAACCTGTGATCGCTATGGCTGGGTCTGAACCTCAAACCAACATCCAAGGAGTTGTACGATCAAAGCTACCCTTAGCCTTGCCGAAGAAGCCAATTGTGCCTACCACCTTACCCGTCCTAACCAACCCCTCACCTGTGGTAATCCCTTTGCCCATAAATCCAAGGATAACTCTTCCCGTTGTAACCCAACCGCCAATACTCAATCTTCGTAGCGTCCCATGGAATTACCCACCTGATAGGGGCACCAGAGAGCCCGTAACAGAAATAGGAAGAATGACTCTATCAGGGCGCCTCTACACCTCTGTTGAAGTAGAAAGAAAAAGGAAAAGGAAGGATAAAGAGGGAGAATGCTCCAACCAACTGACAGATCAAGAGATATCAGAATTCACCATAGCTCTAGGAAAGGTCAACTACGACATCATGGAACAACTTAGAAAAGCTCCAGCCTATATTTCAATGTTGGGTTTGTTGCTTACATCTGAAGTGCATCGGGATGCTTTGATGAAGATCCTTAAGGATGCTCATGTGCCTGAGAGTTTCACTCCAGATAACCTACATAACAAGGTGAGCCTCATTATGGCCCCAAACATCATTACCTTCTCCGACGACGAGACTCCTGCTAACGGAACATGCCATACCCGGGCTTTGCATATCGCTGTAAGAACAAGAGGAAAAATGGTAGCTAAAGTATTGATAGATAATGGGTCGGCTTTGAATGTGTGCCCGTATTCTACCCTAGAAAGGCTTGGAATGGACCAAACTTACTTGAAAAACAGTGGTATGATCATTCGTGGCCTTGACGGTTCTCGGAGGGAAGTCATAGGAGAAATTGAAATGCCTGTTGAGATAGGACCACTTACCTTCACAATTAAGTTCCAGGTCTTGCATATTCCAGCTGTCTACAATTTGCTGTTAGGACGGCCCTAGATTCATTCGGCGGGTGCAGTTCCTTCTAGCCTTCATCAAAAAGTCAAGTTCATTGTGGGCTCCAAGATAATCTCTATTTTCGCTAAAAAAAATTTGCTGTATACAAGGCTGATATCGTTGCATCTGACGTTGAACTACCCTCCTGCTTTCAGTCATTTGAATATATCATTGTTGTGCAGAAAGAAGATCGAGTGGAGCCGAAATATTCCCAAAACTCTCAAATGGTAGTGCGGTACTTTAAAGCAAACGGTTTTCATCTGGGAAAGGGCTTAGGGAGATGCTTACGAGGAAGGCTTGAGGTCGTAGAAATATTGCCGATTGAACCCACCTTTGGGCTGGGGTACAAACCCACGAGAAAGGAGAAAATAGAAGCAGCGCAGAAGAAGAGGGCTGATAGAAAAGCTGTCATGGAACTCTCGGATTAATTCAAGCAGTTGGACATGGGGAAAGGAATGTCTATATTAAATAAGAAGAAGAGAAGAGTCGAGGAAGAAGCGCCCGTCATGATAGCCAACATTGGAATAACTTCAAATGGATCCATTTAAGCGATGCTGCCAGGAGAAAGTTTGCATAATTGGGCCAGCAATGACAACATCCGTGCTCGCAAGTTTCGGTACAAAGCTCACTAGAGCGAGATCCCGAAGCAACTGATTTGCCATAAACAAACTTTGTCCTTTTAATTTACTTGTCTTAACTTTTAAAATCAAGTTATTAATGAAAAAAAAATACTCCTGTCATGTTTGATTCATTGCACACTATTTTCCATTCTAGGGACCCTTGCATCCGAGGTCTTACTCAGCTAATCCAGAGAATGCCAATCCTGATAAATGATGACTTAAATATTGAGTTTGATTACCAACAACTAGGAATTGAAGAAGACTTGAATTATTTAGAGGAGGTGCCAGAGGAAATTTGGGAACAAATAGAAAGACATGAGAATCGTAACACCCCAAACATTGAGGAAACGAAAACCGTTAATTTGGGGAATGAAGGGGATCCAAAAGAACTTAGAATCGGTACAGGTGTAGATCAATGGCAGCGCAAAGAATTACTGGAACTATTGTGTGCATACGTGGATGTTTTCGCGTGGTCCTATCAAGACATGCCCGGGTTGGATGAATACATTGTGGAACATAGATTACCCCTGGACCCGCAGATGAAACCCTTTAAGCATAAATTAAGAAGATTGAAGCCCGAATGGAGCCTAAAGATCAAGGAAGAAGTGATTAAACAGCTCCAAGTGGGATTTTTGCAAGTAGTAGAGTATCCACAATGGTTGGCTAATATTGTCTCGGTACCCAAGAAAGATGGCAAGGTGCGGATGTGTATTGACTTTCGGGACCTCAACAGGGCCAGTCCAAAGGACGACTTTCCTCTCCCACACATAGACTTGCTTGTTGACAATACGGTTGGGCAAGAAATGTTTTCCTTCATAGACGATTTTTCGAGATATAATCAGATCAAGTTAGCTGAAGAGGATCGAGAGAAGACTGCTTTCATTACCCCCTGGGGGGTGTACTACTATAAAATCATACCATTTGAACTTCGCAATGCAAGGGCAACCTACCAAAAAGCCATGGTAACCTTATTCCATGACATGATGCATCAGGAAGTAGAAATTAATCTGAATGACATGATCGTCAAGTCTAAATAGCGGAAAGACCACATGTTCAACCTACGGAAGGTGTTCGATCGCCTCCGTAAGTATCAGCTTAAGCTAAATCCTGCCAAATGCACGTTCGGAGTATCTTCAGGAAGCTGCTGGGGTTTATAGTCAATGAAAAGGGGATAGAGGTTGATCCTGCCAAAGTTAAGTCCATCGTCGAAATGTCGGCACCAAAGGGGGAAAAGGAGGTTCGATCATTTCTAGGAAAATTAAACTTTATCAACATATTCATCGCCCAAATGACCCACCTGTGTGAACCCATTTTCAAGCTCCTTAAGAAAGACGTTCCAAAAGAGTGGGATGATAACTGTCAAATAGTTTTTGAGAAAATTAAAGAGTATCTACGGAATCCTCCTGTTCTAGTGGCACTAACCCCAGGACCTCCTTTGTTGATGTACATGACAGTGTGGGATACTTCCATGGGATGTGTTTTGGGACAACATGATGAAATGGGAAGAAAAGAGCAAGCCATTTACTACCTCAGTAAGAAATTCCTACCATTGAAACAAAGTATTCGGATCTCGAGAAAACTTGTTGTGCATTAGCCTAGGCAACTCACAAGCTTCGGCATTACATGCTCTATCATACCACCTTTCTCTTCTCTCAAATGGATCCCCTCAAGTATATATTCGAGAAACCAACCTTGTCCAGCAGAATTGCTCGATGGCACATGATCCTGTCAGAATTTGACATTGTGTTCACCACTCGTAAAGCAGTCAAGGGGCAGGTGATAGCTGATTATCTAGCTGAGAACCCTATTGATGATTATCAATCCATGGAACCCCAATTTCCCAATGAAAATATACTATGCGTTGATGACGCAACTGAAGAGCAAGTAGGAGTCAGGTGGAAGATGTATTTCGACGGAGCTGCTAACAAAAAGGGAGCTGGCATTGGGGCAGTAATAGTGTCAAGAACAAGCAATCATTATCCTATCGTGGTTAAGCTACAATTGGAACTCTACACTAATAACATCGCTGAATATAAGGCTTGCATCCTGGGATTAAGATTGGCATTAGAAATGAAGATTGACGAATTGGTTGTTTTCGGCAATTCAGATCTAGTTATTCAACAATCCAAGGATGTATACCAAACTCGAGATGCCAAAATTTCCTCGTATCATTAACAGGTCAAAGATTTGTGTTAGCTATTCAGAAGCGTCGATTTTTATCACGTACCTCGAGCAGAAAACAGTTTTGCCGATGCCTTAGCTACGTTAGCTGCAGCAATCAAGGTCGACAGGGGCACTGAAATACCCCCTCTACAGATCTTTACCAAGGATATCCCTTCCTATTGCCTGCACACAACTGTTAAACCCAACGAGAAGCCGTGATTTTATGACATCCAAAGGTACATCCAAGCCAAGACGTTCCCCAACGCAACATCACAACAATATAGGAAGACCACTTGTCATTTGGCGGGACATTATTTCATCGTTGGAAATGATAGCTTTTCAGGAGATCATGGTTCGAACCTCTAAGATGCGTCAATGCCGTCGAATCCAAAGTTATCATGGAAGAAGTGCACGAAGGAGTTTGCAGTCCCCACATGAATGGCCACATGCTTGCAAAGAAGATTCTCCAGACAGGGTATTACTGGTCGACTATTTAGTCAGATTGTATTAGATACGTTCTTCGGTGTCACAAGTGCCAGATACATGGGGATAAGATTAAAGCACCGCCTACTGAGCCACATTCCATGTCAGCCCCATGGTCTTTTTCTATGTGGGGGATAGATATGATTGGCCCATCACTCCTAAAGCCTCCAACGGCCACCGCTTCATCCTTGTCACCATAGATTATTTCACTAAATGGGTGGAAGCCATCTCCTATGCTCACGTTACCAAGAAGGTCGTGGAAAGGTTCATAAAAAATCATATATTTGCTGGTATGGGATTCTCGAGTCACTCATTACTGACAACGCTTCTAATCTAAATAATGAGTTAATATCAAAGCTATGCCAAACATTTCACATTACGCACCGAAATTCGGTCACTTACCGGCCTCAGATGAACGGTGCAGTGGAAGCAGCCAACAAAAACATTAAGAGAATACTCTGCAAGATGATTGACAACTACAGAGATTGGCATGAGAAACTTCCTTGTACATTGATGGCCTACCGAACTACTATGAGGGTCTCCACTGGAAGCACCCCCTTCGAGCTGATCTACGGCACCGAGGCAGTCATTCCCGTTGAGATTGAGATTCCTTCCCTATGGATCTTAACAGAAACTAAACTGGATGAAGTAGAATGGATCAAAGACCGGTATGCCCAACTCTGCTTGTTAGATGAGAAGCGACTGGCTGCGGTCTATCACGCTCAATGCTACAGAAGATGAGACCAGGTCATTTAATAAGAAGGTATGGCCTTGATCGTTCCAACCGGGAGATTTGGTGCTCAAAAAGGTGTTCCCCCATCAGGAGGCGGCACAAGGGAAATTTGCTCCAAACTACGATGGGCCATTCGTGATAAAAAGGGTCATATATGGAGGAGCTCTCATTTTGGAGGAAATGGATGGTCAAGAATTCCCTAGTCTGTTGAATTCAGATGCTCTCAAACACTACTACATATAATTCCAAAAGCTAGAACTTTGGTTCCTGTGCAGAAGTAATAAAATCTATTCTCCTCATTCTGCACTAATCAATAGGGTAGCGTTTCAGTGGTAGAGCTCTATGGACTAAACAATTTAATTATGAGATGACGAGAGGCCCTCGTTTCATTTCCTATACATTTAAAACAAATATATAACCTTTGTCAAACCCTTAGAGTCGGCTACTTTCCTTCAGGAACATTCCTTAACAAAGTGATCATACGAAGTCAAATTAGAAGCACTGAAAATATGCATCCAAAAAAAAAAAAGGTGCGATGAGATACCCGAAGAAAGATGGGAATACGTAGAAAAAGTGCTGTTAAACCAAAAATCATTGACGGTGAACACTAGTAGAATGGTAGGTTTGAGCCTTTTCCTTTTCTTTCAAAAGTAAAAAACCCATACCACAAACCCTAAAAGTCCTCTCAGATTAGAGTTAAATTGATTAGTACAAATGAGCTTACTAAAATATGCCATTGGCTGGAGGATGGTGCAAGTAGTGCTTAGGAGCTTCTCAATAGAAACCAGAGACCAAGCTGAGGAAAGAGAGAGAAAGAAAAGAGAAAAATTAAGCGTGCTCCCGAAGATGCGGTGAAAACCCGAAAGGGCGCCGTAGGTAAAAGAGTGGGGATGTGGCAAGATACAAAACTGTCAACCTGGGCGAAAACCTGCAAAGGCGCCTTGGTACAAAAATGACAGAGTTGGGACTGGTGAAAACCCTCACTGGCACTAGTAGTAAAAATAGCAAAAAAAAAGGGGGGGGGGGTGGGGGAAGAGATTTAGATGTAAGAAATAACTCAAGCTATAGCATTCCCCAGAAGTTAATGTATGAAAGCAACAGTGTGAAAGTCAGAAGGTGTCTCGAAAGGTATTCTCCGGCTTATCCCAGTTAAGGTCAAAGGAAGCAGGGGTTTCCATTCTTGGGATAGTCAGTCAGTTAGAGAATGAAACGAAAGGGAGTTATTTTTCAATAAGCTGCAATTTTCAGTTAACTTTCCTCAAGTTTGTTGCTATGCTAACCATGCAGGAAAGTCATATCAAAAGTACGGGAGGTCATGAATTCATAAGACAAAAAGAGGCATAACACTAAACAAAGTATATTTTTCTACAAATGCAGAAATCGGTAAATCTAAAAGCGGGGGGCAAAAATGTATCGCTTCCCATCATCATCGAAAGAGGAATCAGCTATGCAGGGATCCACTAGCTCGCCAACCCTAGGAGGAACACCCGAAGAAGTACCTGCTGCCGATGATCCAGGCTAGCCCTGCTCGTAGCATGCACATCAGGCCAGAAGCACGTCCCTCTCTCGGGTCACTGACTATTCGTCACATCAGTCTCTAGGGAGGTGGAGCTGTCTAGAACACCTCGTGGGCACCTACATCCCCTCATAGCACTCAAAGGTGGGTCACCATATGTCGATCTGGCTGCTGCTAGCTGCATCTCTAGCGAAGCTACCTCAGCATCCCTCACTCTCAACCGGTCATGCAATGTCCGTATTAGTCAGCGGTTGTCCCTCTTATGACGACGCCCCTAAGCAATCATAGCAGTCAAGAAGTCGGTATACCCTACGGGAGGTAAAGGAGTCTCAATAAGAAGATCCCCAAGTCTACTAGGACCCAACACGTAGCGTCAAAGCTAATAATGATAGGCCTCAGTCCCAAGGGGCATGACAGAGAATGGACCATCATCGTCAATGTGAGGAAGCAAAGATCTTCATGTATCCATAACTCTCTCCACCAATGCTCCTGGTATCGACACCTCGAAGAAAAGAGTGAACTCGGTTGCAGATGCTGAAAAAGGGATATCCTGACTCCTACCAAGCTTACGCAGAACCCGAATCCCCAAGAAAGGGGCAATGCCCCGCAAGCCTGCTAGGGGCACAAAGGCCCTCCCGGAAGGCCAAACTCTCAAGCAATACTGTAAGCACCCCATTTTTGACCGCTCAGTCTACGCTTCATCCAGACTTGTACTCAAGTCAATATAAACGTATTCTAATCAAAACCAACTCTCTAAGTCCAAATTTCGTCTGTCCATCGCCTCGCGGGCCCACCAGGCCCAAATAGAGGCAAAATAACCAAAATGCCCTCAGGGGCATTATCTTTTCCAATTCCAACTCCAAACCCCTCTCTGGAGACAGTTGATTCCTCGAGACGGTAAATCTCTTCCAAATCAGGCACATCTTTCCGAAGACGATAAGTCCCCTTTCCAATCCCTCTGTCGAGACAGTTTATTCCTCAAGACGATTCCAAATTAGGCATGACTTTTCGAAGATGATAAGTCCCCTTTCCAATCCCTCTCTCGAGACAGTTTATTCCTCAAGACGGTTCCAAATCAGGCACGTCTTTTTGAAGATGATAAGACCCCTTTCCACTCCCTCTCTCGAGACAGTTTATCCCTCGAGACGGTTCTAAATCAGGCACGTCTTTCCGAAGATGATAAGACCCTTTTTCAATTCCAATCCCTCTCTCTCGACAATTTATTCCTTGAGACAGTTCGGCTCGTTTTTCAAAGAAAATCTCTTCGAAACGTTAAGTCCCTTTAAACCTGTCGACCGGGACGAGACGCCAAGTCTTCTAGATGATAGAATGGTCCACCTTTGGCGCTTGCTAGCCCGCCAATGCAGAAATGTCCGTTTAGGCACGCCTTCCGAGAAAATTGACTTCTCAGGCGCTAAGTCCCCTTTAGCAGTTTTCCGAGATCAGGCAGTCTCGGGAATGATCACGAACAGTTAGAGTAGCGGAAATACTCGTAAACATCACAACTGTCAGAGTAGCGAAAATACTTGTAAGAGGTCGATATAGGGAATTGCCAACAAACCCCTATGTCATGACAACCGCCGTCAAAGTGGCAGAAACACTCAAAACCCAGGCCAACACCAGTGCCTGCTAGCCCACTTCGGTGAAAAATGACCAAACTACCCCTTGGGCCTTTTCCGAGACTTTTCGATCAAGATGACCATTTTGCCCCTAGGCATCCGAATACCCTGGGAACCACACCGGCTTTGGGTATCAAACCAGTAACTTCTTGAGAATGCTTCTTATAGTATTCTCAATCTTCCTCTATCTTTCCGGATCATTTCAAGTCAGTTCCGGTAAACCCGGTACAAAATGACCGTTTTACCCCTAGTAGGCCGGTCTCCTTTTTCGACCACACCGGCTCTAGGTATCAAACTGGTAACCTTCTGAGACTGCTTTTTATAGTGTTCTCAATCTCCCTTTACCTTTTTGGATCATTCTGAGTCAATTCCGGCAAACCCGATACAAAATGACCGTTTTGCCCCTAGTGAGCCGGTCACCTTTTCCGACCACACCGGCTCTGGGAATCAAATCGGAAACTTATGGGAACATTCTGAATAATGTTTCCAAATCTCGAGTCTTCTTTCAGGACAGTTCGAGTCCGTCCCAGCAGCTTCCCAATCCGATTGACTGTTTTGCCCCTAAAGACCCGGGCATCCCTTCCGACACATACTATCCTCATATCTCAAGTGAAATATCTCTGAAACACTATTCTAAGTGTTCCTGCTCTTTTTTGACCTTCCGGGTCATTCCCGACCTCTTCAAATCATTCCTGGACTTTCCAAAGTCACTCCTAGTGAAGCCAGGCTAACAATTACATGGTAGTCACTAGTACAGGGGCCCAAATCTGGTCAAAGATACGTTACTTGCCGACTTACAAACTTTCCTAACTGGCTGGAACCACTAGTAGTGGTGCCAAGCCAAGAATTGTCCTAGCGCCACTCCTAGTGGCGACAAGAGCAATTTTGCCCTGGTGCCACTGCAATAGGCACCAGGTTTATCCTACCTCTATAAATACAAAGCCTCTTCCAGCATGAAAGAGGTCTGCAAACTCAGTCTAAAAACCCTAAAATTTAATATACAGAGCTTGAACACTCCCTAAACCCTAGCTTCCTTAGGTTTTCCAAACCCTAGCCACCATACACTAAACCCTAACCTTCTATACACTCATACACACCCCTACACACTTATACACTAGCCTTCAACCCTCCTTGGAAGACTTAAAGAGCTGCAATCTTAAGTTTGAAGATTGAGGACAACTCTTGAGGATTGAAGACGAAGATCAAGACGAAGCACAAAATAAACAAGACACAAGGCAGGCTTTCGTTTCACGTTTTTGCACTCCCCCTCTCTCTTCCCTATCCTAACCCACTTGGGTTTTCTCTATTTTAATTCCCCACCTCTTTCCCCCCCTTTCTTTGCATACTTGAAACAAGGGTACTCCTGGTCCATGTGTAAGATTAGACTATCGGAGGGTCACTGTGTCGGGAGCTTTCCTTTAGGCTAACCAGAGACCATGTGGGTTCGGCCCCCTTGATTATGTGGTGAAGCCTTAACCTTATATGTTCACGACCCCAAATTTGCATTGTGCATATCATGATCTTACATCTTCCAAAAATTGTTTTCAAACTCGTTTTCAAAATTTGCATTAAACTTGTTTTCAAAATTGCATTAAAATCTCCTTTTTCAAAACATGTTTTCAAAATCACAATCCTAGGGTGATTCTAGCCTTTCCATGGCTAGGGTTGCTTTAGAAAAGTGTTACATTTAAAGTGACTTTTATGGTCCATATTTTCAATCATTGTTGTTTTCAAAACCACTTTCTTAAAGTGGTTCTAGCCTTCTTATGGTTAGAATCGCTTTAAGAAGGTGAGATGTTTTTATACTTTCCAAAAAACTATTTTCAAAAATATCTCTTCCTAAAAATCTCTTCTCCAACATGCTTTCTAAAAACTCTTCTTTCCAAAGTTGTTTTCAAAAACTCCCTCCAAAAATTTATTTTCCAAAACTTGTCTTTTTAAATTCCTTTCCAAAAACGCTCTCTTCAAAGTCCACTTTCCATAAACGTTCCCTAGGTTTTTTTTCTAAAAATACTCCCTAAATGCACTTTCCTAAAAACTCTCTCCAACAATCTTCTACCAAAATTTACTTTCCTAAAAACTCTTCCCAAAATCTTCCCTCTAGAAACTCCTCTCTAGGATTTCCTTCCAAAAACTTCTTTCCAAAAAACTCCTTTCTTGATGCCCAAGTCAAGCCCTAGAACCTACAATTAGAAAACTCTAATTTTCTTTCCAAAAACATGATTTTCAATCTTGCCCCAAACCTAGGTTTCCCAAACTACATCAAAACTATGCATATTTTCAAAAACCCATTTTCTACGTCAAAACTATAGCCTTCCAAATCTAGGGTTTCTAAAACATCCCCTTTCCAAATCCTTATCAAATCAAATCTTCCCTTCAGGAAATCAAATCAAATCTTCCCGTTTAGGAAACTAGATCCTATCCTCCGTTTTTAGAAACAAAGTCAAGCCTTCCCTTTTAGAAACAAAATCCAATCCTTTCCTAATCCAAATCTTTTCTAATTCAAATCCTTTTTAATCCTCCACTTTCCCAAATCTTAAGTTTCTAAAACTTGAACATAAAAATCTTTCTTAAATTTTAAAACTCAACGTTCAAATCTTTCCTAATTCTACCCCTTTTCCAAATCTTAACTCTCCAAATCTATGCTTTCCAATCTTTTCCTAAACTCAAATCTTTCCTAATTTCAAAATTTTCTAAAACTCAAACTTTAAAACTTTCTAAATCCTAAACTTTCTAAATTCGAAACTTTCAAACTCTAAAATTTTCTAAGTTCTAAACTTTCCTAAACTTCAAATCTTTCAAAGTCTAAACCTGTCCTCATTCCAACCTTTCTTAATTCCACATCCTTTCCAAACTTTAACTCCCAAATCTAGATTTTCAACATCTTTCTAAAACTCAAAATTTTGAATCTTCCAAAAATTCTAGAAGCTTTCTAAATTCAAAGCTTTCCTAATTTAAAATCTTTCTAGAATTCTAAGCTTTCCAAATTCAAAACTTTCATAACTTGAAACTTTCCAAATTCTAAACCTTTCTTAAACTTAACTTTCCTAATTCAAAACATTTCTAAATTCAACACTTTCCTATTTCAATACCTTTCTTAAAACGAAACTTTTCAATTTTCGAAACTTCCCTATTTCAAAACATTCCAAATTCAAAACTTTTCTAAGTTGAAACCTTCCTAATTCCAAAACTTTCCTAAGTCAAAAACTTTCCTAAATCGGACCTTTCCTAATTCGAAACTTTCCTAAATCGGACCTTCCGAACATTTCCTAAATCCAATCCTTTCCTAAATCTTCCAAATCCAACATTCAAATCCAATCTTTCTTAATCTCAAGTCCTTCCCTAAAATCCTATCTTTCCTAAGTCTAGGTTTCCTAAACCTTCATCTTTCCAAAACAAGTCTAATCTTTTTTCCAAGTTCTATCTTTCCATATCAAAATTTAACCTTTTCAATTTCAAAATTCTAAATTCCAATCTTCAATATTCTATTCAAAGTTCAAGTCAAATTCAAATTCCAATTCAATCTCTTTCTTCCAATCAACCCTTCTACTTTCAATCAGACTCTTGTCCGAACTATGACTAACCTGATTCCTCCAAAAGGATACGTAGGCAACCCTCATGGGTACGGTCACAACTTCTTTCAAATTTCAAATTTCAAGTTTCTCCACATTTTCCAAATCTCGGATTCTACAATCTTTTCAAATCTCCAATCAATTTTCAAATTTCCAATTTCAAATTTTTATTTCCCAAATCTCTCTATTTTTAATTTCCAAAACCTTTCTTCCAAATTCAAACTTCTATCTCTTTCTTTTCAAATCAAATCAAATCAAATGCTTCTTTTCAAATCTATTTTTCAATTCTCTTATCTTGCACTTGCATATCATGCATCATGTTAGTCTCTTTCTAAAATTTCTTTTTCAAAGTGGATAGGATTGAACCATTCGTTAGTTAAAGACTCTCATAGATGAATCTAGGGTAGATTGACATGTAGATACCGAAAGGGCGGGGTAAGGTGATTGCTTAGTGCGTCTTCCCTACACGTAACCAACCTCCGAACCTAGATCGCTGTTTTCGAAAGACCACAAATGGAGTTATTTTTCAAAAAAGGGCTAAATGTTTTCCAAAGGTTGCTAAATAACCTGTTTTCTTAAAAACCTTCTCTTGAGGAGATATTTTCAAAATCGTTTTCGAAAAACCCTAAGTGTAATTTTCAGATTATGCTTAGTTTTTAGGTGACCTAACTCACCTTAATCAAGTTAGGTGGCGACTCCAAATCTTTTTGAAAAGCCCTTTATTCAAACCTATTTTCAATTCAAATCTAATCGCACTCATTCTTCTAGGAGGGTGAGTTCTAAAGAGAGAGTACAGTGTTTTTCCCGCTTGTGTGTATATTCCTCGAGTGCGAAAAATCTGAGCGCGACAGCTGACAACTCCGCTGGGGACTCTTAGAGGGTTAGGCCATAGTCATGTCTCTTTACCCTTCACCCATGTAGAGTCTTCAATTAACTTGTTCAATCCTATTCACTTAAAATTTTCAAAATTATTTTAAAAAAAATATACATTTATTCATATTATCTTGTATTATGTTTGTCATCCTCATACTAACACTTGCATCTTTGTTTTGTAGGTACACATTTTGTTTAAATTTTATTAACCGTTATGCATGAATGTGATGAATAGGATGAATGTGAGTTGTTGGGCTCTTTCCTCCACTTATAAAAATCACACACACACTGCATGTGCACTTGCATTATTACCCTGATATGTCCTTTCTAGTTAGAAAGGGGGAATGCTATATTGGTTGTGGGCAAGATGCTGTGTCAATTTCTTCGCCTACGGCCTCTTGATGGTTCCTCCGCTCGGATCACCAACCGATCATGGCACCACCTCGGGGAGTGGGCCTAGGTTTGAAGATCCGGGGACCAAGCCTTTTTAGGATGCATTAGTCAACCCTTAACCTCATACTCATATAGACACCATACAAAGCTGAACCTCTGCCAGATTTAAGACACGAGCACCGTTTTCAAAACCACGGAGGAAAGGGCGACTGCTCTTACTTTCATACCTGTCCATTCCTATTGTTATAATGCCTGTATTCTTACTGTTATAATGACTGTCTAACTACTCATGCATGCACGTTTACCTTGCTATCACATTCTTTCTCCTTATACTCTTTGCATACCCATGTTCATGCATTCCATATTCTATGTCAAGACAAGAGTTTCAAGTAACTCAAGTCATTGCATTCTCGTGCATATGATCAACCCATTGAAAGTGACACCAAGGTCACTCTCCCTTGCATTAAACCTACCTAAACCCTAAGGGTTCCCACGTAACCCTAAGGACTCATGGCATGCACCTCAATTCATTTCATAAGAGGGGCCCAATCCCTCTATGCTCACGGAGATAGGGTTGCCAAGAAGACAAGGGATAATCAATCAACAAGGTCTCTCAATGACCTCCTCGACATCAAATCCAACGAAGGCGGATCCGAAGACTCAAGAGCAGTTTAGGTTTTCCCTTTGTAAAAGTAGATAGGTGGAAGTCCAAAGGAAAATGTTCCCCCTCGCCCTATTAAAATGTATTTCAATTCTTTTGTATCTTAAACCCAAAATTTAATATACTTCTTTACTTTTATGAATGAATGCATGGATGGTTGAAGATTCCTACTTGACGGTAAAAGTATCTACATACAGGGGAAAATCTCCTATCTCCAAAAGTGAGCCAATACATCATGGCTAGTTTCCCTCCTAAAGAGGGGCACCCTAGGGCATGCATTGCATAGAATTCTCCAAGAACTGAACCCTAATTTGTAACTGTTGTCGTCATTGTTATAGGTAATGAATACTAGTCCAACATCCTCCATAATAGTGAAGGCCATGGTTCACAAGCTTCAGGAGAACATACCATTGGAAAGCAGGAATGTTAGCAGAAATCCCCTGCGCAACCCACTTACTGCAATTCCAGAAGGGATAATTCATGCCCAAGAGGAGCCCGAATACCAAGATCATTCCTTCCTAACCACGCAATCTTATCAACCCGACATGAACCTAACCATAGAAACTTTACTGGACCCTTCCCGTTATCACCTTGTCCTTACTACGTTATTCAAACCTGAACTTATGATCGCTATGGCTCGACCTGAACCTCAAACCAACAACCAAGGAGTCATATGACCTAAGCTACCTTTAGTCTTGCCAAAGAAGCCAATTGTGCCCACCATTCTACCCGTCCTCACCAACCCTTCACCTGTGGCAATCCCTTTGCTCATAAATCCAAGGATAACTCTTCCCACCATAACCCAAATACCAATACCTAGTCTTCATAACGTCCCATGGAATTACCCACCTGATAAGGGCACCGGAGAGCCCGTAATAGAAATAGGGGTGATGACTCGGTCAGGGCGCGTCTACACCTCTGTTGAAGTGGAAAGGAAAAGGAAGGGGAAGGATAAAGAAGGAGAATGCTCCAACCAACCAACAGATCAGGAGATGTCAGAATTCACCAAAGCTTTAGGAAAGGTCGACTACGATATCATGGAATAACTTAGGAAAGCCCCAGCCCATATTTCAATGTTGGGTTTGCTGCTGACTTCTGAAGTGCACTGGAATGCTTTAATAAAGATCCTCAAGGATGCTCATGTGCCTGAGAGTTTCATGCCAGATAATCTATATGACATGGTGAGTCTCATCATGGCCCTAAACATCATCACCTTCTCTGATGACGAGATTCCGGCTGATGGAACAGGCCATACCCGGGCTTTACATATCGCTATAAGAACAAGAGGAAAAATGGTAGCCAAAGTATTGATAGATACTGGGTCAGCTTTAAACATGTGCCCGTATTCTACCCTAGAAAGGCTGGGAATGGACCAAACTTACTTGAAAAATAGTGGTATGATCATTCGTGCCTTTGATAGTTCTCGGAGGAAAGCCATGGGGGAAATTAAAATGCCTATTGAGATAGGACTAGTAACCTTCACAATTAAATTCCAACTCTTGCACATTCCGGCTGTCTACAATTTGCTGTTAGGAAGACCTTGGATTCATTTGGCGGGTGTAGTGTTTTCTAGCCTTCATCAGAAAGTCAAGTTCATCGTGGGCCCCAAGCTAATCTACAAAGCTGGTATGGTTACATCTAACACAGAACTACCCTCTTGCTTTCAATCATTCGAATATATCACTATTGTACAGAAAGAAGATCAAGTGGAGTCGAAATATTCCAAGAATTCTCATATGCTAGTATGGTACTTTAAAGCAAATGGTTTTCATCTGGGCAAAGGCCTAGGGAGATGTTTACAAGGAAGACCCGAAATCATAGAAATACCGTCGGCTGAACCCACCTTTAGGTTGGGATATGAACCCACAAGAAAGGAGAAAATAGAAGCAATACGGAAGAAGAGGGCTGATAAGAAAGCTGTCATGGAACTCTTGGACCAATTCAAGCAGTTGGACATGGGGGAAGGAATATCTATATTAAGTAAGAAGAAGAGAAAGGTCCAAGAAGAAGCGCCTGTCATAACGGCCAGCATCGGAGTAACCCAAGATGGATCCATTCGAGCAATGTTGCCAGGCAAAAAGTTGCATAATTGGGCCAGCAAAAACATCATCCGTGCTTGCAAGTTTTGGTACAAAGCCCACTAGAGCAAGATGCTGGAGCAACTGATTCGCCATAAACAAACTTTGTCCTTTTAATTTATTTGTCTTAACTCTTTAAAATCAAGTTATCAATGAAAAAAATATTCCTTTCTTGTTTGATTCAATGTACACTATTTTCAATGCTAGGGACCCTTGCATCCGATATCTTACTCAGCTAATCCAGAGAATGCCAATCCTGATAAATGATGACTTGAACACTGAGTTTGATTACCAACAACTGGGAATTGAAGAAGATGTAAATTTTTCAGAGGAAGTGCCAGAGGAAATTCGGGAACAAATAGAAAGACATGAAAATCGTAATACCCCAAACATGAAGGAAACAGAAATCGTTAATTTGGGAAATGAAGGGGACCCAAAGGAGCTTAGAATTGGTACAGGCCTAGATCATTGGCAGCGCAAAGAATTACTGGAATTATTGCGTGCATACTTGGATGTTTTCGCAATGTCCTATCAAGACATGCCCGGGCTGGATGAATCTATTGTAGAACATAGATTACCTTGAACCTGTAGATGAAATCCTTTTAGCAGAAGCTAAGAAGATTAAAGCCTGAATGGAGCCTGAAGATCAAAGAGGAGGTGATTAAATAACTCCAGGCTGGATTCCTACAAGTAGTAGAGTATCCCCAATGGCTGGCTAATATTGTCCTAGTACCTAAGAAAGATGGCAAGGTGCGGATGTGTATTGACTATCGGGACCTCAACAGGGCTAGTCCAAAGGATGATTTTCCTCTCCCACACATAGACTTGCTTGTTGATAACACGGCCGGTCATGGAATGTTTTACTTCATGGACGGTTTTTCGGGATATAATCAGATCAATCTGGCTGAAGAGGATCGTGAGAAGACTGCTTTCATTACCCCCTGGGGAATATACTGTTATAAAGTTATGCCATTCGGACTTCGCAATGTAGGGGCAACCTCAAAAAAGTGGGACGATAACTGTCAAATAGTTTTTGAGAAAATTAAAAAATATCTTCGGAATCCCCCTGTCCTAGTGGCAACAACCCGGGGACGTCCTTTGTTGATGTACATGTCATTGTTAGATACTTCCATGGGATGCATTTTGGGGCAGCATGATGAAACGAGAAGAAAAAAGCTAGCCATTTACTACCTCAGTAAGAAATTTCTGCCGTATAAGGCAAAGTATTCCGATCTCGAGAAAACCTGCTGGGCATTAGCTTGGGCAGGTCACAGGCTTCGACACTGCATGCTCTATTATAGCACATTCCTCATCTCTCAAATGGATCCCCTCAAGCATATATTCGATAAACCAATCCTGTCCAGCAGAATTGCTCGATAGTATATAATCCTGTCAGAATTCGACATCGTGTTCACTAACCGTAAAGCAGTCAAGGGGCAGGTGATAGCTGATTATCTGGCCGAGAACCCTATTGATGATTATCAATCCATGGAGCCCCAATTTTTCGATGAAAATATACTATGCTTTAATGACGCATCTGAAGAGTAAGAACCAGTCGGGTGGAAGATGTTTTTTGACAGCGCTGCTAACAAAAGGAGAGCCGGCATTGGGGCAGTAGTAGTGTCAAGAACAGGCGGTCATTATCCTGTTGTGGTTAAGCTACAACTTGAACTCTGCACCAATAACATCCCCGAATATGAGGCTTGCATCCTGTGACTAAGATTGGCATTAGAAATGAAGATTGACAAATTGGTTGTTCGTGGCAATTCATATCTGTTTATTTAGCAATCCAAGGACTTGTAGCAAACTCGAGATACTAAACTTTTACCGTATCATCAGCAGGTCAAAGATTTGTGTCATCTATTCAAAAGCGTGGATTTTCGTCACGTACCCCGAGCTGAGAACAGCTTTGCCGATGCCTTAGCTACGTTAGCTGCAGTAATCAAGGTCAACAGGGGCACTGAAATACCCCCTCTACAGATCTTTACCAAGGATGTCCCCTCCTATTGCCTACACACAACTATTGAACCCCACGAGAAACCATGGTTTTATGACATCCAGAGGTATATCCAAGCCAGGACGTTCCCCAATGCAGCAACACAACGCGATAGGAAGACCATTTGTCATTTGGCGGGACACTACTTCATGGCTGGAAATGAGCTTTTCAGGAGATCATGGTTCGGACCCCTACGATGTGTCAATACCACCGAAGCCAAAGTTGTTATAGAGGAAGTGCATGAGGGAGTTTGCGGTCCCCACATGAATGGCCGCACGCTTGCAAAGAAAATTCTCCGGATAGGGTATTACTGGTCAACAATGGAGTCAGATTGCATTAGATACGTTCTTCGGTGTCACAAATGCCAGATACATGGGGATAAGATCAAAGCATCACCGACTGAGCTCCATTCTATGTCAGCCCCATGGCCTTTTTCTATGTGGGGGATAATATATGATTGGTCCAATCACTCCTAAAACTTCCAACGGCCATCACTTCATCCTGGTCGCCATTGATTATTTCACTAAATGGGTGGAAGCCATCTTTTACGTCCACGTCACCAAGAGGGTCGTAGAAAGGTTCATAAAAAATCACATCATCTGCCGGTACGGGATTCCCAAGTCACTCATTACCGACAATGCTTCCAACCTAAACAACGAGTTGATGTCAAAGCTATGCCAAACATTTCGCATTACTCACCGGAATTCGGTCACTTACCGGCCTCAAATTAATGGAGCAGTGGAAGCAGCCAACAAAAACATTAAGAGAATACTCCGAAAAATGATTGACAACTACAGAGATTGGCATGAGAAGCTTCCTTTTGCATTGATGGCTTATCGAACTACTATGAGGGTCTCCACTGGAAGTATTCCTTTTGAGCTGGTCTACGGCACCGAGGCGGTCATCCCTATTGAGATTGAGATTCCTTCTTTACGGATCTTAATAGAAACCAAACTAGATGAAGCAGAATGGATCAAAGACCGGTATGCCCAACTCTGTTTGCTGGACGAGAAGCGGCTAGCTGCGGTTTATCACACTCAATGCTACAAAAGGCGAATGGCCAGAACGTTTGATAAGAAAGTACGACCTCGATCATTCCAACTGGGAGATTTGGTGCTCAAGAAGGTGTTCCCCCATCAGGAGGCAGCATAGGGGAAATTTGCTCCAAACTATGAAGGCCCATTCATGGTAAAGAGGGTCCTGTTTGGAGGAGCTCTTGTTTTGGAGGAAATGGATGGCCAAGAATTCCCTAGCCCATTGAATTCAGATGCTGTCAAACACTATTACATATGATTCTGAAAGCTAGACCTTTGGTATCTGTGGAGAAGCAATAAAATCTACTTTCCTCATTCTCCACTAATCAATAGGGTCGTGTTTCAAGGGTAAAGCTCTATGGACTAAACAATCTAATTCCAGGATGACGAGAGGCCCTCGCCTCATTTTCTATTCAATTAAAATGCATATATATGTAACCTTTGTCAAACCCTTAGAGCCGATTACTTTCTTTCAGGAACATTCCCCAACAAAGCGATCATGTTAAGTCAAAGTAGAGGCACTGGAGATATGCGGAAAAAAAAAAAAAAAAGCCTTTGAAGTATTGCTTTTAGTTCGCACAAACATTGGTATTAACGTTGTTGGTAAAAAAATAAAAAAAACAAAATGTGTGACGAGATACCCGATGAAAGATGGGAATACGCGGAAAAAGTGCTACTAAACCAAAAATCATTGATGGTGATCACTAGTAGAATGGTAGGCTTGAGCCTTTTCCTTTTTTCTTTCAAGAGCAAAAAACCCACACTACAAACCCTAAAAGTCCTCTCAAATTAGAGTTAAATTGATTAGTCCAAATGAGCTTACTAAAGTATGCCATTGGCTGGAGGATGGTGCGAGTAGCATTTATGAGCTTCTCAACAGAAACCGGAGACCAAGCTGAGGGAAGAGAGAGAAAGATGAGAGAAAAGTTAAGCGCTTCCCGAGGATGCGGTGAAAACTCGAAAGGGCGCCGTAGGTAAAAAGGTAGGGATGTGGCAAGATACAAAACTGTCGACCCTGCCAAAAACCTGCAAAGGCGCCTTGGTGCAAAAATGATAGAGCTGGGACTGGTGAAAACCCTCAGGGGCACTAGTAGTAAAAAAAGCAAAAAAAAAAAAAAAAAAAAGGAGGGTTGGGAGCAAGAGATTTAGATGTAAGAAATAGCTTAGGCTACTGCATTCCCCAGGAGTTAATGTATGAAAGCAACAGTGTAAAAGTCGGAAGGCGTCTCGAAAGGCATTCTCCGGCTTAGCCCAGTTAGGGTTAAAGGAAGTAGGGGTTCCTTTCGCAGGACAATTAGTGAGTCAGAGAATCAAACAAAAGGGAGTTATTTTTCATTAAGCTGCGATTGTCATTTAATTTTCCCCAAATTTGTTGTTATACTAATCATGTAGGGAAGTCATACCAAAAGTACGGGAGGTCATGAATTCATAAGACAAAAAGAGGCATAATACTAAACAAAGTATATTTTTCTACAAATGCAGAAATTAGTAAATCTAAGAGTGAGGGGCAAAAATATATCGCTCCCTATCATCATCAGAGGAGGAATCAGCTATGCAGGGATCCACTGGCTTACCAGTCACAAGAGGAGCACTTGAAGAAGTACCGGTTGCAAAAGACCTAGGCTGGCCTCGCTCATGGTCCGCACATCTGGCCAGAAGCATGTCCCTCTCTCGAGTAAGGGACTCCACAATCTCCCGCAAAGTCTGACTATCCATCACATCACCCTCTAGGGAAGGAGAACTGCCTAGAACGCCTCGTGGCCGCCTACGTACCCTCGTAACATTCAAAGGTGGGTCATCATATGTCGATCTGGCTGCTGCTAGCTGCATCTCCAGTGAAACTATCTCAGCGTCTCTCATCCTCAACCAGTCATGCAACATCCGTATCAAACGGTGGTTCTCCCGCCTATGACGACGCCCCTGAACAATCATAGCAGTCAAGAAGTCGGTATACCCTACGGGAGGTAAAGGAGTCTTAATGAGAAGATCCCCAAGTCTACTGGGACCCAACACGTAGCGTCGAAGCCAATAATGATAGGCCTCAGTCGCAAGGGGCAGGACAGAGAAGGGACCATCATCATCAACGTGAGGAAGTAAAGATCTCCATGTATCTATAACTTTCTCCACCAATGCTCTAGAGACCGACGCCTCAAAGACAAGAGTAAACTCAACTGCATATGCTAAATAAGGGATATCCTGACACCTACCAAGCTGTCGCAGAACTCGAATACCGAAGAAAGGGGCAATGCCCCGCAAGCCTGCTAGGGGCACGAAGGCCCTCCCAGAAGGTCGAACTCTCAAGCAATACCTACCAACCAGTCTTGAATACCGCCGGACAATGCCCGACCTCATGCTCTGTAGGTAATCAGCCCAGGATGCAACAGTCTGCGAAAATCTCCCCTCATCTGCCATAACACCCTGAGATCTCGCCAGGGAATGTACATGGTCAAGCTCAGGATACCATGTATGCTGGAACAAAGGTGTAAAAAACAAGTGTCTAATCACCTAGAGCTGGAAAAGAGTAGCGCATCCCCAGAAACGAGCGTCAATGGTCTGCTGGAATCTTGTAAGACTCACGAAGGTCTCCCCTACAATCATGGGAGCATAGGAATGCCCCTTACGGATCAAGGCCAGCGGTACACAGAGTCGACGGTCCATTAAATCATCTTCTCGTGGGAACACCAAGAAGTTCAGCAAAAGCAAGGCCAAAGCGACCATACGAGAAACAACCTAATCCTGGGAAGTGTGCCACTCACCTGAACGAACTCGCATACTCATGGAAAACTCAAAACGGGAAAAGTGGAACTCTGCTGGGATATAAGGAAACTGGGGCAAAGAAGAAGACGAAAGAACTGCACGTCTGAATCCGAGCTGGGACGAAACCACTGTAATACAACCATCCGGAAAGAGGGGTCCCACAATGTCGACAGAAACATCTCGGAAACCAAGAAGAAACCCATACTCATGAGGAGTAGGGGTAAGCTCGCACTTTCCAAAGTGGAAAAGAGACAATTCAGGCTGCTAGAAGGGAATCGCTGCTTCAATGAGCCTGGGAATGAGCCGCATTGATAGAAGTGAAGCCACCCGACCAAAGGACCGGCAAAAGATATCCTGCTCATCTAGAGGGTAGCTACTGTGCCAGGCTCTCAGTCAACTCAAAACTGCATCTGTCATCCTGAAAGGTAAGCCAAGGTAAGAGATGTTAACATACTATGCATGCAATTCAAATAATAGTAAAACAAAATAAACAACGAACACAAACAAAACAAATAAAGGATTTCGAATGATAAGTCAAAACAAATTTCCTACATGAACATTTTGATTTTCCCAATTTCAAATCAAATCTCAAGGGTTTTTTGTCTTTTTCGTTCAAAAATATTTTATTTCCAAAAAATTTTTCTAACTCTTTCCCTAATTTCAAAAAATTCTGGCAGAATTTCGTTTCAAAATGACACCTACAACACCCATGACATCAACACAAAACACAAAACGTGCACTTCACATTGTCACAATCTCATGACATTAGCACCCGTGCACACTTTTCAATTTTTTAAAATTTTCAAAATACATGTTTTATTTTTTTCAATAAATTCATGGTTTTCAAAAATGTCCTAAAATTCCTCAAGATTCTTTCAAATGTTTTCCAAAAATATTCCTACCTTTTTCAAAATTTAAACTCTAAAAATTCCATCGATGTCTTGAGTTTTCTCATTTTCCTAAATTTTCTAAGTATTTTTCTATTTTTCAAAAAATAAAAAATTCACCAAGTTTTCAAAAAATACAAAATTTCATAAAGTTGTTAAACACATTTTTCTAAGGCACATTGCACAAAAATATAGCTAGAAAACCTAATGCCCAAGCTTGTAGGAACAAATCCCCAATTCTTGCAGAAAACCCCCTTGACATATACACATACAATCACTCAAATTCAATCAAACAAGCACCAAAATGCAAAAATAATATCACCATCATGTTCAAAACACATCAAAACATTAAGTTCCACTATTCACATGATTCAAACGAAGTTTTACACATCAAAATTAACAAAATTTGAAAACTCACTTTTTTGAAAGTTCTCCGGCAAAATCTTCTATTCTGGCAACTTTTCCAGCGACGTGGTCTTCTTCCGGCAATCACCCGTGGTCTCCAAGAACTGCCCCTTTAAGGTCAAGTCAATTTTCACGCAAAGTCTCTCGGATTTGCAAAATCTCTCCAAAATGCCGCAAGTGTTCGAACCAGAAAATTTTTTGGTTTTGTCCTCAAGCCTGGCGCCACTAGCAGAGGTGCCAAGCATTTTCTGTCAGTAGTGGCACTAGTTGCAAATTCTAGGCAGCTTTGCCCCCTTTCTCGCCAAATCTCATATTTGAAGGTCTTTTTGGCCCGCTATCTGTTTTCGACCCCCATTGTCGAAAGATTCCCAATGTTCGTCGCTCCGACTGCCTCACGGTCAACATGGGACTCTTACTTCTATCGTTTTCTGTCTTTGACAAGCAAAAACAGAAAAAGAGGGGCAGCTGTAAGCACCCCATTTTTGACCGCTCAGCAGTCTATGCTTCGTCCAGACTTGTACTCAAGTCAATATGAACATATTCTAATCGAAACCAACTCTCTAAGTCCAAATCTAGTCTGTCCATCGCCACATGGGCCCACCAGGCCCAAATAGAGGCAAAATAACTAAAATGCCCTTAGGGGCATTATCATTTCCAACTCCAACTCCTCTCTCGAGACAATTGATTCCTCGAGACGGTAAATCTATTCCAAATCAGGCACATCTTTCCAAAGATGATAAGTCCCCTTTCCAATCCCTCTCTCGAGATAATTTATTCCACGAGACGGTTCTAAATCAGGCACGTCTTTCCGAAGACGATAAGTCCCCTTTTCAATCCCTCTCGAGACAGTTTATTCCTCGAGACGGTTCCAAATCAGGCACTTCTTTTTGAAGATGATAAGACCCCTTTCCAATCCCTCTCTCGAAACAATTTATCCCTCGAGACGGTTCTAAATCAGGCACGTCTTTCCGAAGACGATAAGACCCTTTTCCAATTCCAATCCCTTTCTCGAGATAGTTTATTCCTCTAGACGGTTTGACACATTTTTTTGAAGAAAATCTCTTCGAAATGGTAAGTCCCTTTAAACCTGTCGACCAGGACGAGACCCCAAGTCCCCTAGATGGTAGAACGGTCCACCTTTGGCTCCTGCTAGCCCGCCAATGCAAAAATGTCTGTTTAGGCACGCCTTCCGAGAAAATTGACTTCTCAGGCACTAAGTCCCCTTTAGCAGCTTCCCGAGATCAGGCAGTCTCAGGAATGATCGCGAACCGTTAGAGTAGCGAAAATACTCGCAAACATCACAACTGTCAGAGTAGCGAAAATACTCATAAACAAGTCGATATAAGGAATTGTTAACAAACCCCTATGTCACGACGACCGCCGTCAGAGTGGCAGAAACACTCAAAACCCAGGTCAACACCAGTGCCTACTAGCCCACTTCGGTGAAAAATGACAAAATTGCCCCCTTGGGCCTTTTCTGAGTCTTTTCAATTAAGATGACCATTTTGCCCCTAAGCATCCGAACGCCTCGGGAACCACACCGGCTCTGGGTATCAAACTGGTAACTTTACGAGACTGCTTCTTATAGTATTCTCAACCTTCTTCTATCTTTCCGGATCATTCCAAGTCAGTTTCGGCAAACCCGGTACAAAATGACCGTTTTGCCTCTGGTGGGCCGATCTCCTTTTCCGACCACACCGGCTCTGGGTATCAAACTGGTAACCTTTTGAGACTGCTTTTTATAGTTTTCTCAACCTCCCTTTACCTTTCCGGATCATTCCGAGTCAGTTCCAGCAAACTCGGTACAAAATGACCGTTTTGCCCCTAGTGGGC
This sequence comes from Euryodendron excelsum, assembly GCA_033060915.1. Lineage (NCBI taxonomy): Eukaryota > Viridiplantae > Streptophyta > Magnoliopsida > Ericales > Pentaphylacaceae > Euryodendron > Euryodendron excelsum. The sequence goes on from CM065395.1 coordinate 23,995,325, forward strand.
CGGTCTCCTTTTTTGACCACACCGGCTCTGGGTATCAACCTGGTAACCTTCTGAGACTGCTTTTTATAGTGTTCTCAACCTCCCTGTACCTTTTTGGATCATTCCGAGTCAGTTCCGACAAACCCGGTACAAAATGACCGTTTTGCCCCTGGTGGGCCGGTCACCTTTTCCGACCACACCGGCTCTAGGAATCAAACCGGCAACCTTTGGGAACATTCTGAATAATGTTTCCAAATCTTGAGTCTTCTCCCGGGACAGTCAGAGTCCGTCCCAGCAGCTTCTCAATCCAATTGACCATTTTACCCCTAAAGGCCCGGTCAACCCTTCTGATACATACTATCCTCATATCTCAAGTCAAATACCTCCGAGACACTATTCTAAGTGTTCTTGCTCTTTTTCGGCCTTTCGGGTCATTCCCGGCCTCTTCAAATCATTCTCGGACTTTTCGGAGTCACTCATAGTGAAACTAGGCTAAAAATTACATGGTAGTCACTAGTACAGGCGCCCAAATCTAATCAAAGATACGTTGCTTGCCGAATTAAAAACTTTCCTAACTGGCCGGCGCCACTAGTAGTGGCGCCAAGCCAAGAATTGGTCTGGCGCCACTCCTAGGGGCGCCAAAAGCAATTTTGCCCTAATGCCACTACAACAGGCGCCAGGTCTGTCCTACCTCTATAAATACAGAGCCTCTCCTAAACCACTTGGGGTTTCTCTATTTTAATCCCCTATCTCTTCCCCCCCCCCCCCCCCCCCTCCCTTTCTTTGCCTGCTTGAAACAAGGGGACTCCCGGTCCAGGTGTAGGATTAGACTACCGAAGGGTCACCATGTCAGGGGCTTTCCTTTAGGCTAACCGGAGACCACATGGGTTCGGCCCCCTTGATTATGTGGTGAAGCCTTAACCTTGTATGTTCACGACCCCAAATTTGCATTGTGCATATCATGATCTTACATCTTCCAAAAATTGTTTTCAAACTCGTTTTCAAAATTTGCATTTAACTTGTTTTCAAAATTGCATCAAAATCTCCTTTTTCAAAATCACAATACTAGGGTGACTCTAGCCTTTCCATGGCTAGGGTTGCTTTAGGAAAGTGTTATATTTAAAGTGACTTTTATGGTCCATATTTTCAATCCTTGTTGTTTTCAAAACCACTTTCTTAAAGTGGTTCTAGCCTTCTTATAGTTAGAATCGCTATAAGAAGGTGAGATGTTTATATACTTTCCAAAAAACTCTATTTTCAAAAATATCTCTTCCTAAAAATCTCTTCTCCAACATGCTTTCTAAAAACTCTTCTTTCGAAAGTTGTTTTCAAAAACTCCCTCCAAAAATTTATTTTCCAAAACTTCTCTTTTTAAATCCCTTTCCAAAACGCTCTCTTCAAAGTCCATTTTCTAAAAACGTTCCCTAGGTTTCCTTTCTAAAAATACTCCCTAAATTCGCTTTCCTAAAAACTCTCTCCAACAATCTTCTACCAAAATTTACTTTTCTAAAAACTCTTCCCAAAATCTTCCCTCTAGAAACTCCTCTCTAGGATTTCCTTCCAAAAACTTCTTTCCAAAAAGCACACTTTCCAAAAAACTCTTTTCTTGATGCCCAAGTCAAGCCCTAGAACCCACAATTAGGAAACCCTAATTTTCTTTTCAAAAACACAATTTTCAATCTTGTCCCAAACCTAGGTTTCCGAAACTATATCAAAACTATACATATTTTTAAAAACCTATTTTCTACATCAAAACTATAACCTTCTAAATCTAGGGTTTCTAAAATTTCCCCTTTCCAAATCCTTGTCAAATCAAATCTTCCCTTTAGGAAATCAAATCAAATCTTCCCGTTTAGGAAACTAGATCTATCCTCCGTTTTTAGAAACAAAGTCAAGCCTTCCCTTTTAGAAATAAAATCCAATCCCTTTGTAATCCAAATCTTTCCTAATTCAAATTCTTCTTAATCCTCCACTTTCCCAAATCTTAAGTTTCCAAAACTTAAATATAAAATCTTTCCTAAATTTTAAAACTCAACTTTCAAATCTTTCCTAATTCAACCCTTTCCTAATTTTACCCCTTTTCCAAATCTTAACTCTCCAAATCTATGATTTCCAATCTTTTCCTAAACTCAAACCTTTCCTAATTTCAAGATTTTCTAAAACTCAAACTTTAAAACTTTCTAAATTCGAAACTTTCAAACTCTAAAATTTTCTAAGTTCTAAACTTTCCTAAACTTCAAATCTTTCAAAGTCTAAACATTTCCTCAATCCAACCTTTCTTAATTCCACATCCTATCCAAACTTTAACTCCTAAATCTAGATTTTCAAAATCTTTCTAAAACTCAAAATTTTAAATCTTCCAAAAATTCTAGAAGCTTTCTAAATTCAAATCTTTCCTAATTTAAAATCTTTCTAAAATTCTAAACTTTCCAAATTCAAAACTTTCTTAACTTGAAACTTTCCAAATTCTAAACCTTTCTTGAACTAAACTTTCCTATTTCAAAACCATTCTTAAAACGAAACTTTCCAATTTTCAAAACTTCCCTATTTCAAAATATTCCAAATTCAAAACTTTCCTAAGTTGAAACTTTCCTAATTCCAAAACTTTCCTAAGTTGAAAACTTTCCCTATTCGAAACTTTCTTAAATCGGACCTTACGAACATTTCCTAAATCCAATTCGTTCCTAAATCTTCCAAATCCAACATTCAAATCCAATCTTTCTTAATCTCAAGTCCTTCCCTAAAATCCTATCTTTCCTAAGTCTAGGTTTCCTAAACCTTCATCTTTCCAAAACAAGTCTAAATCTTTCTTCCAAGTTCTATCTTTCCAAATCAAAATTCAACCTTTTCAATTTCAAAATTCTAAATTCTAATCTTCAATATTCTATTCTAAGTTCTAGTCAAATCTAAATTCCAATTCAATCTCTTTCTTCCAATCAACTCTTCTATTTTGAATCGGACTCTTGTCCGAACTACGACTGACCTGATTCCTCCAAAAGGATACGTAGGCAACCCTCATGGATGCGGTCACAACTTTTTTTAAATTTCAAATTTCTCCACATTTTCCAAATCTCAGATTCTACAATCTTTTCAAATGTCCAATCAATTTTTAAATTTCCAATTTCAAATTTATATTTCCCAAATCTCTCTATTTTCAATTTCCAAAACCTTCCTTCCAAATTCAAGCTTCTATCTCTTTCTTTTCAAATCAAATCAAATGCTTCTTTTCAAATCTATTTTTCAATTCTCTTATCTTGCACTTGCATATCATGCATCATGTTAGTTTCTTTCTAAAATTTCTTTTTCAAAGTGGATAGGATTGAACCATTCGTTAGTTAAAGACTCTCATAGGTGAATCTAGGGTAGATTGACATGTAGGTACCGAAAGGGCAGGGTAGGGTGATGGCTTAGTGCGACTTCCCTACCCGTAACCAACCTCTGAACCTAGATCGCTGTTTTTGAAAGACCAAAAATGGAATTATTTTTCAAAAAAGGGCTAAATATTTTCCAAAGGTTGCTAAATAACCTATTTTCTTAAAAACCCTCTCTTGAGGAGATATTTTAAAATCGTTTTCCAAAAACCCTAAGTGTAATTTTTGGATTATGCTTAGTTTTTAGGTGACCTAACTCATCTTAATCAAGTTAGGTGGCGACTCCAAATCTTTTTCAAAAGCCCTTTATTCATACCTATTTTCAATTCAAACCTAGTCGCACTCATTCTTCTAGGAGGGTGAGTTCTAAAGAGAGAGTACAATATTTTTTCCGCTTATGTGTGCATTCATCGAGTGCGAAAAATCTGAGCGCGGCAAATACCTACCAACCAGTCCTGAATACCACCTAACCGTGCCTAACCTCATGCTTTAGAGGTAGTCAGCCCAGGTTGCAATGGTCTGCGGAAATCTCCCCTCATTTGCCATGACGCCCTGAGATCTCACAAGGGAATGTATGTGGTCAAGCTCGGGATACCATGTATGCTAGAATAAAGGAGTAACAAACAAGTGCCCAATCACCTAGAGTTGGAAGAGAGTAGCGCATCCCCGGAAACGAGCGTCAACGGTTTGCTGGAATCTCGTAAGACTCACAAAGGTCTCCCCTACAATCATGGGCGCATAGAAATGCCCCTTACGAATCAAGGCTAGCAATGCACATAGTCGACAGTCGACTAAATCATCTCCTCGTGGGAACACCAAGTAGTTTAGCAGAAGTAGGGCCAAAGCGACCATGCGTGAAACATACCAATCTTGGGAAGTGTGCCAATCACCTGAGTGGGCTCGCATGCCCATGGGAAACTCAAGGCGAGAAAGGAGGAACTCTGCTAAAACGTAAGGAAACTAGGGCAAAGAAGAAGATGAAAGAATTGCGCGTCTTAGTTCGAGCTGGGACGAGGCCATTGTAATACAACCATCCGAAAATAGGGGTCCCACAATGTCGGCAGAAACATCTCGGAAACCAAGAAGAAACCCATACTCGTGAGAGGTAGGGGTAAGCTCGCACTCCCCAAAGCGGAAAAGAGATAAGTCTGCCAGAAGGGAATCACCGCCTCCATGAGCCCAAGAATAAGCCGCACGGATAGAAGTGAAGCCACTCGACCAAAGGACCGACGAAAGATATCCTGCTCATCTGAAGGGTAACTGTTGTGCCAAACTCTCAGTCGACTCAAAACTGCATCTACCATCCTAGAAAGGTAAGGCAAGGTAGGTGGTATTAGCATACGGTACATGTAACAAAACAAAGTGAAAAAAATAATAAATAGTAAAAAATAAAAATAAAAAATAACAAATAAAAAGATTTTAGATGGTAAGTCAAAAACGAAATTTCTACACCCTTTTGTTTTTCCAACTTCAAGTCTAATCTCAAGAGTTTTTTGTCTTTTTCCTTCAAAAATATTTTATTTTTAAACCCTTTTTTTAACTCTTTCCCTAATTTCTAAAAATTTCGGCAGAGTTTTGTTTAAAAATGGCCCCTACAACACCCATGACATCAACACGAAACACAAAACGTGCACTTCACAATGTTACAATCACGTAATATCAGCACTCGCGCACACTCTTCAATTTTTTGAAATTTTCAAAACATAAGTTTTATTTTTCAAAATAAATCAATGGTTTTCCAAGATGCCCTAAAATTCCTCAAAATTCTTTCAAATGTTTTCTAAAAATACCTCTACATTTTCCAAATTTCAAACTCTAAAAATTTCATCAATTTCCTGAGTTTTTTCATTTTTCCTAATTTTTTAAGTATTTTTCTATTTTTCAAAAAATTAAAAATTCATCGAGTTTTCAAAAAATCACGAAACTTCATACGGTTGATAAACACATTTTTCTAAGGCACATTGCACAAAAATCTAGCTAGAAAATCTAATGCCCAAGCCTGTAGGAACAAATCCCCTATTCCTGTAGAAAACTCCCTTCACATACTCACATAAAATCCCTCAAATTCAATCAAACAAGCACCAAAATGCAAAAATAACATCACCATAATGTTCAAAACATGTAAAAACATTAATTTTCACTATTCACATGATCCAAACGAAATTCTACACATCAAAATCAACAAAAATTTGAAAACTCACTTTTGGAGTTCTCTAGCGAAATCTTCTCTTCCGGCGACTTTTTCAGTGACGGGGTCTCCTTCCGGTAATCACCCGTGGTCTCCAAGAAGTGCTCATTCAATGTCCAAGTCAGCTTCCTCGCAATGTCTCTCGAATTTGCAAAAACTCTCCAAAATGCCGCAAGTGTTCGAACCAAAAAATCTTCTGGTTTTAATTCCAAGCCTGGTGCCATTAGCAGAGGCGCCAAGCCATTTCTGCCAAAGGCACCACTCCTACTGGCGCTAGTGTAAGCACCCTATTTTTGATCGCTCGATAGTCTACACTCCGTCCATGACTTGTACTCAAGTCAATATGGATGTATTCCAATCGAAACTAACTCTCTAAGTCTAAATCCCGTCTATCCATCGCTTCGTGTGCCCATTAGGCCCAAATAGAGGCAAAATGACCAAAATGCCCTTAGGGGCATTGTCCTTTCCAATTCCAATCTCTCTCTCGAGACAGTTTATTCCTCGAGACGGTAAATCTACCCCAATCAGGCATATCTTTCTGAAGACAATAAGACGCCTTTCCAATTCCAATCCCTCTCTCGAGACAGTTTATTCCTTGAGACGGTAAATCTACTCCAATCAGGAGCGTCTTTCCGAAGATGATAAGACCATTTTCCAATTCCAATCCCTCTCTCTTGATAGTTTATTCCTTGAGATGGTCCGGCACGTTTTTTGAAGAAATTCTCTTCGAAATGGTCAATCCCTTTAAACCTATCGACCGGGACGAGACCCCAAGTCCCCTAGATGGTAGAACGGTCCACCTTTGGCGCCTGCTAGCCCGCCAATGCAGAAATGTCTGTTTAGGCATGCCTTTTGAGAAAGTTGATTCTCAAGCGCTAAGTCCCTTTAGCAACTTCCCGAGATCAGGCAGTCTCGGGAATGATCGCGAACCGTCAAAGTAGCGGAAATACTTGCAAACATCACAACCATCAGAGTAGCGGAAATACTCGCAAACAGGTCGATATAGGGAATTGCCAACAAACCCCTGTATCACTTGACCGCTGTCAGAGTGGCGGAAACACTCAAAACCTAGGTCAACATCAGTGCCTGCTAGCCCACTTCGGTGAAAAATGACCAAACTGCCCCTGGGCCTTTTCGACACGTTTCCCTATAACACACCTAAGTCCTCAAAATGGTGAGTCCAACCGTCTAAGATTGTCTTAAAAGCAGTCCAACATAATTAGGTGCCTTCTAGTCAGTTTCGGGCCAATTCCGAGACTTTCCGGTCAAGATGACCATTTTGCCCCTAGGCATCCAAACGCCTCGGGAACCACACCGCCTCTTGATATCAAACCAGTAGCCTCTTGGGAACATTTTAAATAGCATTTCCAAGTCTCGAGTCTTTTTCCAGTCCATTCCGGGTTCGTCCCTATAGCTTCTCGGTCCGATTGACCGTTTTGCCCCTAAAGGCCCGGTCAACCATTCCAACACATCCTATCCTTATTTTTCAAGTCAAATACCTCCGGGACACTATTCTAAGTGTTCCTGCTCTTTTTTGGTCTCCCGGGTCATTCCCGGCCTCTTCAAATCATTCCCAAACTTTTCGGAGTCACTCCTAGTGAAGCTAGGCTAAAAATTGCATGGCAGTCACTAGTACAGGCGCCCAAATCTAGTCAAAGATACGTTGCTTGCCGACCTTAATAGTTTCCTAATTGGCTGGCACCACTAGTAGTGGCGCCAAGCCAATATTTGGCCTGGCGACACTCCTAGTGGCGCCAGAAGCATTTTTTGCCTAGCGTCATTGCAATAGGCGCCAGGTCTATCCCACCTCTATAAATACATAGCCTCTTCCAGCATAAAAAGGGTCCGCAAACTCAGTCTAAAAACCCTAATTTTCGATACACTAAGCTCGTACACTTCCAAAACCCTAGCCTCCCTAGGTTTTCCAAACCTTAACTACCATACACAAACCCTAAGCCTTATATACACTCATACATACCCCTACACACATATACACTAGCCTCTAACCCTCCGTTGAAGACTTGGATTGCTGCAACTACGAAGATTTGAAGATCGAAGACGAGCCCTCGAAGATCAAGACTGAAGTGAAGCGAAGACCGAAGAAAAGCAAGGCGCTCAAAATAAACAAGACACAAGGTAGGCTTTCGTTTTACGCTTCTGCGTTTCTTCCCTCTCTCTTCTCTCTCCTAACCCACATGGGTTTTCTCTATTTTAATCCCCCATCTCCCCCCCCCCCCCCCCCCCCCTTTCTTTGCATACTTGAAACAAGGGGACTCCCGGTCTATGTGTAGGATTAGACTATTGGAGGGTCACCGTGTCGGGGGCTTTCCTTTAGCCTAACCAGAGACCACATGGGTTCGGCCCCTTTGATTATGTGGTGAAGCCTTAACCTTGTATGTTCACGACCCCAAATTTGCATTGTGCATATCATGATCTTGCATCTTCCAAAAATCGTTTTCAAACTCATTTTCAAAATTTGCATTAAATTTGTTTTCAAAATTGCATCAAAATCTCCTTTTTCAAAACTTGTTTTCAAAATCACAACCCTAGGGTGATTCTAGCCTTTCCATGGCTAGGGTTTCTTTAGGAAAGTGTTACATTTAAAGTGACTTTCATGGTCTATATTTTCGAATCTTGTTATTTTCAAAACCACTTTCTTAAAGTGGTTCTAACCTTCTTATGGTTAGAATCGCTTTAGGAAAGTGAGATATTTTTATACTTTCTAAAAACTCTCCTTTCAAAAGTCTCTCTTTCTAAAACCTTCTTTCTCAACATGCCTTCCAAAAAAACCTCTTCTTTCCAAAATTGTTTTCTAAATACTCCCTTCAAAAATCTATGTTCTAAAACCTCATTTTTAAACTCTTTTCCAAAATACTCTCAAAATCCACTTTCTAAATATGCTCCCTAAAAATCTTTCCAAAAACTCTCTCCAACAATCTTCTACCAAAAATCTTTCTAAAAACTCCCTTCCCAAAATCTTCCTTCTAGAAACTCCCCTCTAGAATTTTCTTTCTAAAAATCTTCGTTTCCAAAAACTCACTTTCCAAAAATCTCTTTTTTTGGTGCCCAAGTCAAGCCCTAGAACCCATAATTAGGAAACTCCAATTTTCTTTTCAAAAACATGGTTTTCAACCTTGCCCCAAACTTGGGTTTCCAAAACATCCCTTTTTACATCAAAATCATAAGTTTCCAAAAAAATCTATTTTCTACGTCGAAACTATAGTCTTCCAAATCTAGGGTTTCTAAAACCTCCCTTTCCAAATCCTTGTCAAATCCAATGTTCCCTTTTAGGAAACCAAATTCTGTCTTCCTTTAGGAAACCAAATCCAATTTCCCATTTAGGAAACTAGAACATATCCTCCGTTTTTTGAAACAAAATCAAACCTTCTATTTTAGAAACAAAATCCAATCCTTTGTTTTAGGAAATAGGAATCTTAACCCTTCCTAGTCCAAATCTTTCGTAATTCAATTCCTTCCTAATCTTCCACTTTCCTAAATCTTAAGTTGCCAAAACTTGAACATAACAATCTTTCCTAAATTTTAAAACTCAAAATCTAAATATTTCCTAATTCAACTCTCTCCTAATTCCCTACCTTCCTAAACCATAAGTTTCCTAAAACTTCCAAACCTTTCCTTAAATATTAAGCTTCCAAATTTTTCCTAATTCAACTCTTTTCTTAATTCTACCCTGTTTCAAATCTTAACTTTCCAAATCTAAGTTTTCAAATCTCTCCTAAACTCAAACCTTTCCTAATTTCAAGATTTTCTAAAACTCAAATTCTAAAACTTTCTAAATCTTAAATTTTATAAATTTCAAATCTTTCTAAATTCCAAAGCTTTCTAAATTCCAAAGCTTTCTAAATTCAAAACTTTTTTAAGTTAAGACTTTCTAAATCCCAAACCTTCTAATTTTTAAACTTTTCTTATTTTAAAATTTTCCAATTCATATCTTCCTTGAATCTTAAATTTTTCTTAATTCAAAACTTTCCTAAGTTGAAACTTTCTAAAATCAAAACTTTCCAATTTCAAAACTTTCTTAAAACGAAATGTTTCCTATTTCAAAACTTTCTTAATCCAACACTTTCCTAATTCGAAAATTTTCCCAATTCAAAATCTTTCCTAAAATGACATTTTCCTAATTCGAACTTTTCCTAAAATGACACTTTCCTAATTTGAACCTTTCCTAATTCGAACATTTCCTAAATCCAATCTTTCTCAATCTTCCAAGTTCAACACTCGAATCAAATCTTTTCTAAAATCTTTTTAAGTCAAATCCAATCTTTCTTTTCTAAGTCCTTAAGTCTAGGTTTCCTAAAACCAAGTTTTCCAAAGTCAAGTCTTTTTAAATCTTCCAATCAAAGTTCAATCTCTCAATCTTCCAATCCAATTTCCAACTCAATCTTTTTCTTCCAATCATGTCTTCTACTTTCAATCGGACTCTTGTCCGAACTACGACTGACCTGATTCTTCCAAAAGGATACGTAGGCAACCCTCATGGGTGCGGTCTCCACATTTTTCAAATTTCAGATTCCTCAACATTTTTCAAATTTCTATTTCTACAACTTCTTTCCAATCTCCAATCCTACAATTTTCCAATTCCATGATCTATTTTTATTTTCAATCTTTAATTTCAATTTTCAAAATCTTTTTTCCAAATTCAAACTTCTTTCTCTTTCTTTTCAAATCAAATCAAATCAAATTCTTTTCAAATCTATTTCCAAATCAAGTCTCTTTTCTTGCACTTGCATATCATGCATCATGTTTTTCTAAATAGTGTTTTCTAAAGTGGTTAGGATTGGACATTAGTTAGTTGAAGACTCTCATAGGTGAATCTAGGGTAGATTGACATGTAGGTACTGAAAGGGCGGGGTAGGGTGATGGCTTAGTGTGCCTTCTGTAAGCACCCCATTTTTGAGCGCTCGGCAGTCTACACTCCGTCCAGACTTGTTTTCAAGTCAATATGGACATATTCCAATCGAAACCAATTCTCTAGTCCAAATTCCGTCTTTCCATCGCTTCGCGGGCCTGTCAGGCCCAAATAGAGGCAAATGACCAAAATGCCCTTAGGGGCATTGTCCTTTCTTATTCCAATTCCAATCCCTCTCTCGAGATAGTTTATTCCTCGAGACGGTCTGAGTAGCGAAACTACTCACAAAACTGTTAGAGTAGCGGAAGTACTCACAAAACCGTTAGAGTAGCGGAAGTACTCACCAAACCGTTAGAGTGGCGGAAACACTCAAAATCCAGGCACGTCTCTTCGGAGGCGGTAAGACCCCTTTCCAATCCCTCTCTCGAGACAGTTTATTCCTCGAGACGGTTCCAATCCAAGCACGTCTCTTCGGAGACGGTAAGACCCCTTTCCAATCCCTCTCTCGAGACAGTTTATTCCTCGAGACGGTTCCAATCCAGACACGTCTCTTCGGAGACGATAAGACCCCTTTCCAATCCCTCTCTCGAGACAGTTTATTCCTTGAGATGGTCTGAGTAGCGAAACTACTCACAAAACCGTTAGAGTAGCGGAAATACTCATAGAATCGTTAGAGTAGTAGAAATACTCACAGAACCGTTAGAGTAGCGGAAATACTCACAGAACCGTTAGAGTAGCAGAAATACTCACAAATCATCAACCCTGTCCGAGTAGCGAAAATACTCACAAATCATTAACCCCGTCTGAGTAGCGAAAATACTCACAAATCATTAACCCCGTCCGAGTAGCGGAAATACTCATACTGTTTGAGTGGCGGAAACACTCAAAACCTAGGTCAACACCAGTGGCTGTTAGCCCACTTCGGAGGAAAAGGACCAAACTACCCTTAGGACCTTTTGCGAGACTTTTCGGTCAAGGTGACAATTTTGCCCCTAGGCATCCGAACGCCCCGGGAACCACACTGGCTCTGGTTATCAAACCGGTAATGACCCGAGAATACTTTTTATAGTATTCTCAATCTTCCTTTACCTTTCCGTATCATTTCGAGTCAGTTCCGGCCAACCCGATACAAAATGACCGTTTTGCCCCTAGAGGGCCGGTTTTCTTTTCCAACCATACCGGCTTTGAGTATCAAACCGGTAATGTCCCGAGAATACTTTTTATAGTATTCTCAACCTTCCTTTACCTTTTCGGACTATTCCGAGTCAGTTCCGGCAAACCCGGTACAAAATGACCATTTTGCCCCTAGTGGGCCGGTCTTCCTTTTTCAACCACACCGGCTCTGGGTATCAAACTAGTAATGACCCGGGAATAATTTTTATAGTGTTCTCAACCTTCCTTTACCTTTCCGGACCATTCTGAGTCAGTTCCGGCAAACCCGGTGTAAAATGACCGTTTTGCCCCTAGTGGGCCGGTCTCCTTTTCCGACCATGCCGGCTCTGGGAATCCAATTGGAAACCTCTGGGAACATTCTAAATAAGTTTCCAGATCCCAAGTCTTCTTCTGGGACAGTTTGAGTCTGTCCCGGCAGTTTTCCGGTCTGGTTGACCGTTTTGCCCCTAAAGGCTCGGTCAACCTTTCCGACACATCTTATCCTCACTTTTCAAGTCAAATACCTCCAGGACACTATTTTAAGTGTTCCTGCTCCTTTCCGGCCTTCCGGGTCACTCCCGGCTCCTTCAAATCATTTCCGGACTTTCCGGAGTCACTCCTAGTGAAGCCAGGCTAAAGTTTGCATGGTAGTCACTAGTACAGGCGCCCAAATCTAGTCAAAGATACGTTGCTTGCCGAACTTAATTGTTTCCTAAATGGCTGGCGCCACTAGTAGTGGCACCAAGCCAAAAAATGGCCTGGCGCCACTACTAGTGGTGCTAGTGTAAATTTTGCCCTGGCGCCACTACAACAGGCGCCAGGCTTGTCTTCCCTCTATAAATACAGAGCCTCATTCAACGTGAAAGGGGGTTTGCAAACTTAACCTAAGAATCTCATATTTCGATATACAGAGCTCGAGCACCTCCTAAACCCTAGCCTCCCTAGGTTTTCCCATACCCTAGCCACCATACATAAACCCTAGCCTCCTATACACTCATACACTCCTCCATACACTCATACACTAGCCTTCAACCACTCTCTGAAGACTTGAAGAGCAGCCATCCAAAGCTTGAAGACAATCCTTGAAGACTGAAGGTGAAGATCAAGACCGAAGACCGCAGATCGAAGACTGCACGGCGCGCAAAATAAACGAGATACAAGGTAGGCTCCCTATTTAATTTTTTGCACTTTCCCCCTCTCTCTTCTCTCTCCAACCCACTTGGGTTTTCTCTATTTTAATCCCCCATCTCTTTCCCCCCCTTTCTTTGCATGCTTGAAACAAGGGGATTCCCGGTCCATATGTAGGATTGGACTATTGGAGAGTCACTGTGTCGGGGGCTTTCTTCTAGTCTAACCAAAGACCACGTGGGTCCGGCCCCCTTGATTATGTGGTGAAGCCTTAGCCTTGTACGTTTACGACCCCAAATTGCATTGTGCATATCATAGTCTTGCATCTTCCCAAAACCGTTTTCAAAAGTTATTTTTCAAAACATTTTCAAACTTGTTTTCAAAATTGCATCAAAAGCTCTTTTTCAAAAACTTGTTTTCAAAACCACAATTCTAAGGTGATTCTATCCTTTCCATGGCTAGAGTTGCTTTAGGAAAGTGTTATATTAAAAGTGGCCTCTTGGTCTATATTTTCAAACCTTGTTTTCAAAACCACTTTCTTAAAGTGGTTCTAGCCTTCTTATGGCTAGAATCGCTTTAGAAAAGTGAGATGTTTTTTATACTTTCCAAAAACTCTCTTCAAAAATCTCTTCCTAAAAATCTCTTTTTCAACATACTTTCCTAAAACTCTCCTCTCCAAAATTGTTTTCAAAAACTCCATTCCAAAATCTATTTTTCAAAATTCTCTCTCCAAAATCTTTTCCTCAAAATTCACCCTCTAAAAACGCTCCCTAGATTCACCTTCCAAAAAACTCTCTCCAAAAATCTTTCCAAAAACTCTCTTTTCCAAAATCTCCCTTCTAGAAATTCCCCTCTAGGATTTTCCTTCCAAAGTCTACGTTTCCAAAAACACACTTTCCAAAACTCCTCTTTAAAATCTTTTTCCAAAAACTCTATTTCCAAATTCACTTTCCAAAAACTCCTCCCTAGGATTTCCTTCCAAAAACTCGTTTCCAAAAGCGTATTTTCCAAAAATCTCTTTCCTTAGAGTCCAAGTCAAGCCCTAGAGCTAACCATTAGGAAACCCTAATTTTCTTTCCAAAAACATGATTTTCAAACTTTGCCCCAAACCTAGGTTTCCAAAACCTCTAGTTTTCACATCCAAATTATTCATGTTTCCAAAACCTCTTTTCTACATCAAAACTATAATTTTCCAAACCTAGGGTTTCTAGAATCCCCCTTTCCAAATCCTTGTCAAATCGTATCTTCCCTTTAGGAAACCAAATCCAATCATCCGTTTTTGGAAACAAAATCAAATCTTTTCTTTTAGAAACTAAATCCAATCCCCTCCTAATCCCAAACCTTTCCTAATTCAATTCCTTCCTAAACCATAAGTTTCCTAAACCCAAACTTTAAACCTTTCCTTAAATTTCAAAATCCAACTCTTTCCTAATTCAAATCCTTCCTAAACTTTCACTTTCCTAAATCTTAAGTTTCCAAAACTTGAACATAAAAATCTTTTCTAAACTTTAAAACTCAACTTTCAAAATCTTTCCTAATTCAACCCTTTCCTAATTTAACCCCCCTTTCCAAATCTTAACTCTCCAAATTCAAGTTTTCAAACTTTTCCTAAACTCAAACCTTTCCTAATTTCAAGATTTTCTAAAACCCTAAAACTTTCTAAATCTTAAACTTTCTAAATCTCAAATCTTTCTAAATTCAAAACTTTCTTGATTCAAGACTTTCTTAAGTTGAAACTTTCTTAATTCAAAACATTTCTAAATTCAACACTTTCTTATTTCTAAACCTTTCATAAAACAAAACTTTTCGATTTTCAAAACTTTCCTAATTTCAAAACTTTCCTAATTTGGGAACTTTTCTAATCTGAAAACCTTTCCTTTTTCGAAAACTTTCTAAACTCGAAACTTTCTAATTTCAAAACTTTCCTGAAATCGAAACTTTCCTAATTTCGAAACTTTCTAAAAATGACACTTTCCTAATCTAAATTTTTCCTAAATTTCAAGTTTCCAAATCTTTCAAAATCTTCCAAATCTAACATTCCAATCCAATCTTTCTTAATCTCAAGTCTTTCCTAGGTCTCCTACCTTTTCTAAGTCTAGGTTTCCTAAACCTCCTTCTTTCCAAAACCAAGTCTTTCCAAAATCAATCTTTCCAAAGCAAGTCCAATCCTCTCCATTCCAATTTCAAATCTCCTCTTCTAATTTCAAATCAAATTCAATTCAATTTCCTTCTTCAATCCAACCTTATATTTTCAATCGGACTCTGGTCCGAACTACGACTGACCTGATTCCCCCAAAGGGATACGTAGGCGACCTTCATAGGTGCGGTCACAATACTTTTCAAACTTTCAATTCCATCCTCATGAGGTGCGGTTTCCTAAATCTTTCCAAATTTCAAATTCCAATCAATTTTCAAACTCCAATTTCAAAATTTTTATTTTCAAATTTCTATTTCTAATTTTTCAAACTTTCCAATTCCAATTCTATGTTTTCAAATCTCTTCTAAAATCAAATCAAATTCTTCTTTTCAAATTTCCTTTCAAATCTATTCCTAAATCAACTTTCTTTTCTATTGCATTTGCATATCATGCATCATGTGAGTTTTTTTAAACATTGTTTTTCAAAGTGAATAGGGTTGAACATTTGTTAATTAAAGACTCTCATAGATGAATCTAGGGTAGATTGACATGTAGGTACCGAAAGGGCGGGGTAGGGTGATAACTTAGTGCGTCTTCCCTACACGTAACCAACCTCCGAACCTAGATCACTGATTTCAAAGACCAAACGGAGTTATTTTTCAAAAAAGAGCTAAATGTTTTCCAAAGGTTGCCAAACAACCCATCTTCCTTAAAAACCCTCTCTTGAGGAGATATTTTCAAAATCGTTTTCCAAAATCCCTAAGCGTAGTCTTCGGATTATTCTTAGTTTTTAGGTGACCTAACTCACCTTAATTAAGTTAGGTGGTGACTCCGAACCTTTTTCAAAAGCCCTTCATTCAAACCTGTTTTCAATTCAAACCTAGTCGCACTCATTCTTTAGGAGGGTGAGTTCTAATGAGAGAGTACAACATTTTTCCCGCTTGGGTGAGTATTCCTCGAGTGCGAAAAATCTGGGCGTGACACCTTCCTTACACGTAACCAACCTCCAAACCTAGATCACTGATTTCAAAGATCAAAAATGGAGTTATTTTCAAAAAAGAGCTAAATGTTTTCCAAAGGTTGTCGAACAACCTGTTTTCCTAAAAACCCTCTCTTGAGGAGATATTTTCAAAATCATTTTCCAAAACCCTAAGTGTAGTTTTCGGATTATTCTTAGTTTTTAGGTGACCTAACTCACCTTAATCAAGTTAGGTGGCGACTCCAAATCTTTTCTAAAAGCCCTTTATTCAAAATCAATTTTCAATTCAAACCTAGTCGCACTCATTCTTCTAGGAGGGTGAGTTCTAACGAGAGAGTACAGTGTTTTTCCCGCTTGTGTGTGTATTCCTTGAGTGCGAAAAATTTGGGCGCGACAGCCAGTTGCCAACTCTGGGCAGTTTTGCCCTTTTTTCCCACCAAAACTCATTTTCGAAGGCCTTTTGGGCCTAACATCCATTTTCAAACCCCCGTTTTCCCAAGTCCGCTCCTCCGACTGCCTTACGGTCAACATGGGGCTCTTAATTTATCATTTTCTATTTTTGACAAGCAAAGACAGAAAAAGAGAAGCAGCTGTAAGCACCCCATTTTTGACCGCTTGGTGGTCTCCACTCCGTCCAGACTTGTGTTCAACTCAATATAGACATATTCTGAATCAAATCAACTCTCTAAGTCTAAATCTTGTCTATTCATCGCTTTTTTGGGCCCACTAGGGCCCAAAGAGAAGCAAACATGACCAAAATGCCTTTAAGGGCATTATCCTTTCCATATTCTAAACTAGGCACGTCTTTCTAAAGACAGTAAGACCCCTTTCCAATTCCTTTTCCAATTTCAATTCCAATCCCTCTCTCGAGACAATTGATTCCTCGAGACGGTAAATCTATCCAATCCGGCACGTCTTTCCGAAGACAGTAAGACCCCTTTCCAATTCCTTTTCCAATTTCAATTCCAATCCCTCTCTTGAGACAGTTGATTCCTCGAGATGGTAAATCTATCCAATTAGGCGCGTCATTTCGAAAATGATAAGACCCCTTTCCAATTCCAATTTAGGCATATCTTTTCGAAGACGATAAGTCCCCTTTCTAATTCCAATTCCAATTCCAATTCCAATCCCTCTCTTGAGACAGTTTATTCCTCGAGACGGTACGACTTGTTTTTTTAAGAAAATCTCTTCGGAGCTGTAAGTCCCTTTAAACTTGTCGACCGGGACGAAACCCTAAGTCCCTTTGATGGTAGAACGGTCCACCTTTGGCGCCTGCTAGCCTGCCAATGCAAAAATGTCCGTTTAGGCACGCCTTTCGAGAAAGTTGATTCTCAAGAGCTAAGTCCCTTTAGCAGCTTCCCGAGATCAGGCAGTCTCGAGAATGATCGCGAACCATTAAAGTAGCAGAAATACTTGCAAACAGGCTGATATAGGGAATTGCCAACAAACCCCTATATCACGCGACTGCCGTCAGAGTGGCGGAAACACTCAAAACCCAGGTCAAGATCAGTGCCTGCTAGCCTGCTTTGGTAAAAAATAACCAAATTACCCCTAGGGCCATTTTTTGGCACGTTTCTCGAGAACACATTTGAATCCTCAGAACGTTAAGTCCAACCTTCCAAGATTGTCTTAGAGGCAATCTAGCATGATTAGGTGCCTTCTAGTCAGTTTTGGGTCAATTCCAAGACTTTTCAGTCAAGTTGACCATTTTGCCCCTAGGCGTTCGAATGCCCCGGGAACCATACCGGCCCTAGGTATTAAACCAGTAATCTCCCAAGAATGCTTCATATAGTATTCTCAACCTTTCTTTATCTTTCTAGATAATTCCAAGTCAATTTCGGCAAACCTGGTACAAAATGACCGTTTTACCCCTAGAGGGCCGGTCGCCTTTTCCGACCACACCGGCTCTGCATATCAAACCCGCAACCTTTGGAAACATTCTAAATAATTTCCCTAAGTCTCGAGCCTTTTTGCGAAACATTCCAAGTCCATCCTGGCAGCTTTCCAACCCGATTGACCGTTTTGCCCCTAACGGCCCGGTCAATCCTTCCGACACATCCTATCCTCATTTTTCAAGTCAAATACCTTGGGACACTATTTTAAGTATTCCTACCCTTTCCCGGCTCTCCAGGTCATTCCCGGACTTTCTAGAGTCACTCCTAGTGAAGCCAGGCTAAAAATTACATGGTAGTCACTAGTACAGGTGCCCAAATCTTCCAAAGATACGTTGCTTGCCGACCTTAAAACTTTTCTAACTGGTTGGCGCTACTAGCAGTGATGCCAAGCCAAGAATTAGCCTGGCGCCACTTTTGGTGGCGCCAAGAGGAAAATTGGTCTGGCGCCACTGCAACAAGTGCCAGGTCTATCTCATCTCTATAAATACAGAGCCTCTTCCATCGTGAAAGAGGTCCGCAAACTCAATCTAAAAACCCTAATTTTTGATACACAGAGCTCGTACACTTCCTCAACCCTAGCTTGCTTAGGTTTTCCAAACCCTAGCCACCATACACAAACCCTAGCCTCATATACACTCATATACACCCCTATACACTTATACACTAGCCTCTGACCTTCCATTGAAGACTTAGAGTTCTGCAACTATGAAGATTTGAAGACCAAGATAAAGCTCTCGAAGACTAAAGCAAAGACTGAAGAGAAAGCAAGAAAGCAAGAAAGCAAGAAAGCAAGGCGCGTAAAGCCAAGCAAAATAAAAAAGACACAAGGTAGGCTTCTTATTTAAATTTCCGCACTTCCCCCCTCTCTCTTCTCTCTCCTAACCCACTTGGGTTTTCTCTATTTTAATCCCTCATCTCTTCCCCCCCTCCCCCCCTTCTTTGCATGCTTGAAACAAGGGGACTCCCTATCCATGTGTAGGCTTAGACTATTGGAGGGTGACCGTGTCGGGGGCTTTCTTTTAGTCTAACCGGAGACCACGTGGGTTCGACCCCCTTGATTATGTGGTGAAGCCTTAACCTTGTATGTTCACGACCCTAATTTTCATTGTGCATATCATTATCTTGCATTCTTTCAAAAATCGTTTTCAAACTCAATTTCAAAGCTTGCATTAAACTTGTTTTCAAAATTGCATCAAAATCTCCTTTTTCAAAAAATATTTTCAAAATCACAACCCTAGGGTGATTCTAGCCTTTCCATGGCTAGGATTGCTTTACGAAAGTGTTACATTTAAAGTGACTTTTAGGGTCCATATTTTCAAACCTTTGTTATTTTCAAAACCACTTTCCTAAAGTGGTTCTAGCCTTCTTATGGTTAGAATCGCTTTAGGAAAGCGAGACATTTTTATACCATCTAAAAACTCTCTTTTCAAAAGTCTCTTTTCCTAAAAATCTCTTTTCCAATATACTTTCCTAAAACTCTCATTTCCAAAGTTGTTTTCAAAAACTCCCTCTAAAAATCTATTTTTCAAAACTCCCTTTTTCAACTTCTTTCCAAAATACTCTCCTCAAAATCCACTTTCTAAAAACGCTCCCTAAAAATCTTTCCAAAAACTCTCTCCAACAATCTTCTGCCAAAAATCTTTCTAAAAACTTTCTTCCTAAAATCTTCCTTCTAGTAACTCCCCTCTAGGATTTTCCTTCTAAAAACTCGTTTCCAAAAATACACTTTCCAAAAACTTCTTTTTGAAAATCTCTTTTCAAAAACTCTATCTTCAAATTCACTTTCCAAAAACTCATCTCTAGGATTCCATTCTAAAAAACTTCGTTTCGAAAAACGCACTTTTCGAAAATCCCTTTTCTTGATGCCCAAGTCAAGCCTTAGAGCTAACAATTAGGAAACCATAATTTTTTTTCCAAAAACATGATTTTCAAATTTGCCTTAAAACTTAGATTCCCAAAACCTCCTATTTTCTACATCAAAACTATACACTTCCAAATCTAGGGTTTCTAGAAACTTCCTTTTCCAAATCCTTGTCAAATCCTACCTTCCCTTTAGGAAAGCAAGTTCAATCTTCCCATTTAGGAAATTGGATACAATTCTCCATTTTTGGAAACAAAATCAGACACTTCTTCTTAGAAACAAAATCCAATCCCTTCCTAATCCAACTCTTTCCTAACTCAACTCCTTCCTAATCTCCTACTTTCCTAAATCTTAACTTTCCAAAACTTGATCACAAAAATCTTTCCCAAATTTTAAAATTCAACTTTCAAAATCTTTCCTAATTCTACCCCTTTCCAAATCTTAACTTTCCAAATCCAAGTTTTCAAATCTTTCCTAAACTCAACCTTTCCGAATCTCAAGATTTTCTAAAACTCAAACTCTAAAACTTCCTAAATCCTAAACTTTCTAGATTCAAAACTTTCAAACTCTAAAATTTCCTAAGTTCTACACTTTCCTAAACTTCAAATCTTTTAAAGTCTAAACCTTTCCTCATTCCAACTTTTCTTAATTCCACATCCTTTCCAAGCTTTAACTCCCAAATTTAGATTTTTAAATCTTTCTAAAACTCAAACTTTGAATCTTCCAAAAATTCTAAAGCTTTCTAAATTCAAATCTTTCCTAATTTAAAATCTTTCTAAAATTCTAAGTTTTCCAAATTCAAAACTTTCTTAAGTTGAAACTCTTCAAATTCTAAACCTTTCTTAAACTAAACTTTTCCTAATTCAAAACATTTCTAAATTCAACATTTTGCTATTTCAAAAACTTTTTAAATTTGAAACTTTCTTAAGTTAAAACTTTCCTAAATCAAAATTTTTCTAAAGGGAAACCTTTCCTTTCTCAAAACTTTCCATAATTTGAAAATTTCCTAAAACAAAACTTTCCTATTTTGAAACTTTCCTAATTCGAACCTTTCCTAAATCCAATCCTTCTCCAATCTTCTAATTCCAACATTTGAGTCCAATCTTTCTTAATCTCTAGTCTTCTCTAAATCCTCTCTTTCCTAAGTCTAGGTTTCCTAAAACCAATCTTTTCAAATCTTTCAATTAAAGTTCAATCTCTCAATCTTCCAACCCAAATTCCAATTCAAAATTTCTTTCTTCCAATCAAAATCTTATATTTTCAATCGGACTCTGATCCAAACTACGACTGACCTGATTCCTCTAAAAGGATACGTAGGCAACCCTCATGGGTGCGGTCATAACATTTTTCAAGTTTCTATTTCTACAAAATTTTTCCAAATCTCCAATCTATTTTCAAACTTCCAACTCCAAATTTCTATTTCCAAATCTCTATTTTCAATTTCCAAAACTTTCTTTCCAAATTCAAACTTTTATCTCTTCCTTTTCAAATCAAATCAATTTCTTTCCAAATCTATTTTCAATTCTCTTTTCTTGCACTTGCATATCATGCATCATGTCAATTTCTTTTCAAAAATCTTTTCTAAAAGTGGATAGGATTGAACTATAGTTAGTTGAAGACTCTCATAGGTGAATCTAGGATAGATTGACATGTAGGTACCAAAAGGGCGGGGTAGGGTGATGGCTTAGTGCATCTTCTCTACACGTAACCAACCTCCGAACCTAGATCACTGTTTTCAAAGACCAAAATGGAGTTATTTTTCAAAAAGGGCTTAAATGTTTTCCAAAGGTTGCCAAACAACCTTTTTCTTAAAAACCCTCTCTTGAGGAGATATTTTCAAAATCATTTTTCAAAACCCTAAGTGTAGTTTTCGGATTATGCTTAGTTTTTAGGTGACCTAACTCACCTTAATCAAATTAGGTGGAGACTCCAAATCTTTTCTAAAAGCCGTTTATTCAACTCTATTTTCAATTCAAATCTAGTCGCACTCATTCTTCTAGGAGGGTGAGTTCTGAAGAGAGAGTAAAGCATTTTTCCCGTTTGTGTGAGTATTCCTCAAGTGCGAAAAATCTGGGCGTGACAAACACTTCACACTAGGGCAAGATTGAGTAACAGAACGTTTAAACTAACATTCACCTATCTCAAAGGATGACACTAAAGTTCTAGGACTGAACTTCATGGACTAAGCAATCTTATCTAAAAGGAAGAGAAGCAATCTATTCTTCCACCATATAGTTAAAAGAATCCCCTTTGAAAAACCCATTTTGAGCCAAATGATATTCCTTTGACAAACCCGACCTGGTGATCACCACCCACAATAGGTGAAAGCAAAATTGAAAAGAAAAAGAGTTAAGGAAGAAAAAGAAAGCCTCCTCTCACACTTAAAGAAAGGGAGAAACAAAGCGATATTTGAAAGAAAAAAAAAAAAGAAAAATGATGAGATTCCACGAGAAACCAATAAAGACTGTGCAAATAGCAATGTTGGGGCAAAACCAAGAGAAACAATGAACCCTATATAGGTAAAAGTTCATACAAAAACATGGCAAATACCCAAAAGAGAAAACTAATAAGTAAAACACCTAAAGGAGAAGAAGTGTTGAAAAAGTGATCACCAGTTTCTGATAAACTCAGGAGAAGTGCAACACCTTGGGCCTTCAATACCCTTCCTTTCAAAAACCCCATAACCTAGCCACAATACAACCTGAGGCAAAGTCCTCTCGGATCAGGGAAGATTGCTTAGTCTAAACAAGTTCAAAAGAAAATAGTGACACCTAAAAAAAAGGTGAACAAAATGGCAGAAGCTTACTCGAGGTGGTTCTGGTTCATATCACCTTCGCTAGGGAACAGAAAAATTATTTGAGCCTGTGTGCCCTTTACTTCTCACCCTTAGCCAAGCCTATATTACGGTCCAAAGTAAAGTCTTCTTAGATTGAGGATGGAAATTGCCCGCTCCTTTGCCAAGGGCTACTTCAATCGTCACCTAGAGAGTTCGCTTGTCCAAATGTGAGATCCCCGAGAAGAAGCCGAGTCAGTTATGGTTTTTCCCTTTTTAGATACGAGAGAAGAAAGTTGGGTCTGGAAACAGAAACCTTGAGAATGGGTCAGCTACTATCCTATCATGACAAGAAAAGGGCATGATAAAAAAGGAAATCCTCAAGAAAAGAACAAAAGTTCAAAATGACCAGCTCCTAGTAGACACTCGGTTAAACCCAAAGCTTGGAGCCTACCTTAGGGCCTATTTTCGTAAAGCTTGTATATCTGTGTACTTTTCCTAAATCCATACATGCAACAACGCATCCACATTTTTCACATTTGCTTAAAGCTTGTACATACCCACCAATCCTTGTGTGTATCATGATTCCTGTATTCCTATGTTTATATTACTGCTCTTTATGTTTCCATATGCATACATTCAAGACAAAACTAAAAAGAAAAATCAATCATCATCCCATGCAAAGAAAAATAATAATATACATAAAATCATCTCACAAGCATCGTCCACAAGGGCTAACACATGGCCCCAAAACATAAGTAATGCTACCAGTCTAACAAAAGTACAACTATGTCAATAGGAGGTAAGAGGCGCCTCAAGGAGCGAGGTTGTCATCCAAGTCAAAATTGCCAGTATCCGGCCCATATGGAGAGGCTGGTTGGAAGAAGCTCTGGCATCATAGGGGCCTTTACCAAGAAAAACAAGAGGAAAGAAAACCCAGCATTAGAATATAGAAGATGCATAAAGAACATGAAAGATGAATCGCAAATAGCATACCCACCAAGCCTTCATCAAAGATATACGGGCAGTCAAAGCCTCCACCTCGGCACGGTAGTGGTCTCGAGCCTGACAAGCAGCTAAACACTCCTCTTGGGAAATGAAACCCTAGGCTCGATGCCATAGCTCAACTACCTCATAATTGGCCACCTGCCCTCCAACCACCAGATCCAGCTAGGTAAATGTGACAATAGAGCTCACCCTAAAATGAACCTCATAGTCCACACTAGGCAGAAGGAGGGAACTGTCACCAAGTACCCCGACTACATAAGCAATCTCAACCCCAGCTTGATAAAATCCAAATATATATTGAGGAGGATCCATAGCAGCACGAAAGTCAGTGTGTAGCTGTTGCCAATGACGCTCTCCCAAGTACGTCTCCTATGAAAAAGGGCCTTGAAAGGTGACCCACGACCTAGACAAAAGGATGAGATCCCTCATACCAGCATACTAAGAAGACTGGAGGTAAGGCATCTAAGACACATCCCGGGGTCTTAGCAACTCTAGGTTAGCCCGGAGGGCGACAAAATATGTAAGCAGGGACCATTGGACTGCATGGTGTCTAGCCCACATCGTGGTCCATGGGAATGCATCTGTGGCTAGTACCTCTGGTCGGCGAATAGGCAGATACTAATAACTCCACCATATAAAAAACGGCCAAAACCCAATCAAGGTTCCCCATGCCTCGAAAGTCCTAACTCTCATCCCCGGCAAGAAACTGGCAAAAGTGAAGGTGCCCTAATCCACATAGTCTAATGCATCCAAGTCTGCCACCAATCTCACCAATGGTAAAGGAACTGCCAACTTATTATTGTTACAAAAGCAACTAAAGACGACATATAATACCAGTCGGTGCCTTATGATGACATGATCAGCTGGGGAGGGCTTAAGAGCAAACACTATCTCTATTGACATAGAAGCAAAGCCAAAAAAAACTCGAGCCCAAAATTCCTGGTAAACCCAAGAGAAGTCGAGCCTCATCGACAGTCACAGGATATGATTGATAGCAAAAAGAAATATACATGCAGCAGAAAAGAAAAAAAAGAAGAAAAAAGAGGAAAAAAAAGAGAGAAAGAACAAAAGAACAAAAAAAACAAAAAACAAAAAGAACAAAAGAACAAAAAAAGAGAGAAAAGAAAAAGAGAAAGAAAAGAAAGAAAAAGAAAGAAAGAAAAGAAAAAGCTAAGGCCCCATCCATTTCTGCAGTTCTATTTCAGAATGTCAAACCGGTTTCTCGGGCTTTCCCCTTTGAAAGCCCTGTTTCAAAGATTTCCTAACGGCTTTTCGAGCTTTTTCCTCAAAAAGTTTCATTTCAAAGTATCAAAACTGATTTCTCAGGCTTTCCCCTTCAAAAGCCCCGTTTTAAAGATTTCCTAACGGTTTTCTGAGCTTTTTCCTCAAAAAGTGTCATTTCAAGGTATCAAAACCAGTTTCTTGAGCTTTCTCCTTTAAAAGCCCTGTTTCAAAGATTCTCTAACGATTTTTCGAGCTTTTTCCTCAAAAAGTTTTGTCTCAAAATTTTGAACCGGTTTCTCGGGCTTTCTCCTTCAAAAGCCCCATTTCAAATATTTTCTAACAGTTTTTCGAGTTTTTTCCTTAAAAAGTTTCGTTTCAAAATTCCAAACCGATTTCCCGGGCTTTCTCCTTCAAAAGTCCCGTTTCAAAAATTTTGTAACGGTTTTCTAGGCCTTTCCCTTGAGAAGGTTTAATTTCAAAGTTTCAAGCCAGTTTCTCAGGCTTTGTCCTTCAAAAGCCTTGTTTCTAAAAGCTTTCTAAGGCTTCACGGGCTTTCTCCTTCAAAAGCCTAGTTCTCAAAAGTAACAGCTTTTTCTAAGAAGTTTTAGAATCGAACATTGAATTTTTAGAGGGTCTATACTTTTTGAAAAATTTTGACAGAGTTCTGCCTTAAAAACTCACTATCCCAAAATTTAACAAATCAAAAAACACCTCACCAAGGCTCCCCGAGCCTTCAACCACGTCAACTGACACCATCCCATCCTCCATAGCATGTGACCCATGATTAAACACAATTTTCAAGGCCATTTCTTCGTTTTTTTAAACTTTCTCGATTTCGTTTTTATTTCTAAAAATTTCCAAAAGTTTCCAAAACACTCAAAAAGATCCCCACAATTTTTTGAAAATATCCTACAATTTTTCTGCCTTCAATAGGTTTAATTTTTTAATTTTTCTTACTTTTCCCTATTTTTCTTAATTTTTGAAAATTTAAAAATTCAAGATTTTTTAAAAAATTATGAAACTTCATGCGGTTGTTCTTTGCATTTTTCTAAGATATCTAATACCAAAATCAAGCATAAACACTCAAAACCCAAGCCTACACAAGCAATTTTCTAAACCTTGCAGGAAACCCTTTTACAAAACATGCAAAATCATCCCACACACACTCAAATCTTCACCAAATCGCAAGAACAATCTACCCATGTAGCAAAAAACAAATACATATGCATCGAAATCGACCAAATTTCAAAAAACTAGCTTTTGAGTTCTCCGATGAGAAGTGAGCTTTCCAACAAGAATTGTTTTAATTTAAAACCCACGGCCTAGCACATGTAGCAAATGTGCCAAAAGGGAAATCCAACAGGCGCATGTAGCACATGCGCCAGGATTATTTTAGACTAGGCGCATGTGCTACACGCTCCTGGCCCTTTAGCTTCCCACCAAAAACTTGTTTTCAATACTCCAATTACCCAAAAATCAAGCTTTCAAAAATTAGTTTTCAAAAACCAAGTGTTCTAGGCCAAACTTCGTCAAGTCGGCATTTTCAAAACTCGGACCCAGAACAAAATTTCCAAAGAACAAAGTTTTTTCGAAATTCAAAGTTTTCTAGAGGAACAACTCACAAGGAGTCCAAAACTTTCCAAACCTACCAAGTTGTCATCCCTTCGATCGCCTTGCGATCAAAAAGGGATTCTTATTTTGTTATTTTTCTGCATTCGACAAGCAAAGATAGAAAAAAAAGGAGGTAGCTATAAGCACCCTATTTTTTCCCTCTCGACAATCTCCAGCCCAATTGGATTCAGTTTTCAAACATCATAGCACATACGGGCCTAGGATGGCTCTTTCAAACTCCAATCCAATAAGCTAGTCGCTTCTTTGGCTCACAAGGCCCAATTGAAGCTGAAAAGACTATCTTACCCCTAGGCATTCTAGACAGCTTTCCGAGAGTAGGCGGTCTTGGGGACCAACACCATCTAAGTAGCTCTCCTAGATCGAGTGATATTGGGGAACAACACCTTATCAAATTCCAGACGATTCACTTCTGGCGCATGCTAGCTCGTCAACGTAGAATGTCGGTCATTTGGTAGTTCTCCAAGACCAGGTGTTCCCGAGGACCAACACCGCCCTCACTGGTAGTTTTCTGAGACCAAGCGTTCTCAGAAACCAACACCACCCTACAGGTAGTTCTCTGAGATCGGCGGTCTTAGGGACCAACACCGCACAGGTAGCTTTCAGAGACCGAGCGGTCTTAAGAACCAACACCTAGGTCAACACTGGCGCCTGCTAGCCTGACTCAGTGAAAAATGACCAAACCTACCCCTTGGGCCTTTAGGCACGTCTTGAGAAAGATCAAAATCTCTTAAGACGATAAGTCCACCCTTCCAAAGTGATCTTAAACAATTAGGCGTACTCAACACACCATCCATTCCAATTCTAGTCCCATCTCAGTCAACTCTGGTCAAAATGATCGTTTTGCTCCTAGACACTCCAGCATAATAAAAATCCCACCAAACACTGGAAAACACTTCCAAGACTATCCCCGAACAGTCTGACTCGCTTAACATGCCACTCCAACCCATTTTGACCTTTTTTAACCAAGCCTAGTCAAAATGACCATTTTGTCCCTAGCAACCCTAACGGGCACCGAAACTACACCGGCTCTGGGTATTAAACAGCAGGTCTCATCATACACCCCTATTTAACCTAAGGTGAACCAAACACTTTTGAATCAACGAAAGTCTCCCTGGAGCGTCTCACAGATGCTCCGTTAAGGTTGTCTTTTCCCCCGACTCTCTAGTTATAACGCACCATTAAACGACTTGAGAAATACGTAAACCAGGGAATTCCCAAAAGCTCGTCCATAGGTTTTTCTATCGATACGACTCAATCGAATGGATCGCTCCCTGAAGCTCCTCATCGCATGGCTAAAAGACTGTCACTTTCAGTAACCCCTAGAGCGTCTCACAAACGCTCTACCAAGGTTGACTTTTTCTCCAATTCCCTGATTATAACGCACAGTTAAACGACTTGAGAAATGTGTAAATTAGAGAATTCTCAAAAGTATTTTCAGAGCATTTTCAATCGACACGGTTCAATTGGAAAGATCACTTCCCGAAGGTCTCGATCGTATGACCCACAAACGGCTACTTTTGGACACCCGCGGAGTGTATCACAAACGCTCCAATAAAATGTGTTTTTATGCACACTTCCCGAAACAATATTTCACTCTTTCATACACCTTTCTAGCTTCCCGAAAATTCAAAGTTCATGAGAAACACTAGGACAACACCATGTCCGTGATCGATTTCCTCGAATCCTTCTCAGTTTGCACAAATATTGAGACAAAGTTTAAAAGAACATGCCAGGCGATGAAGCATATGCTACATGTGCCTAGATTTTGATCAGATTGATCAAACTTCAATTAGCACTTAAGATTTAGCCAGTACAATGTGTGCCACGTGACATTCTGCCAGTAGAATAGTACTGGCTCATGTAGCACAAGCGCCAGAGCAAATTTTGCCCAGACACATGTATTACATGTGTACATGCGCCAGGCCTCTCTAGCTTTACCTATAAATATAGGCCTCTCCCTTTGCATATTCTAGAATCGAAATTAATAGCGAACTTCGAATTTCTATACACATCCCACACTTCAAACACTTAAGCTAGATTTCATCTCACCCTAACTGATACACTACACCTATATAGCCCTCAATGCCATAGAATACCTCCTTCCAGCCCCTTCAAGCTTTTTCAAGCTCAAGTCAAGGTATTCATGGAGGTTTGAAAGTGTTTGAAGGCAAAATGTAGTATTCCCTTTACATTTTTACAATCCCCACTCCTCTCTTCTCCCTCCTAGCCTACTTAGGCTATTCTCTATTTTAATTCCCATCTTCTAACCCCCCTTTCTTACATGATTAAAACAAGGAAACTCTTAGTACATGCCTAGATGAAATTTGTGAGAACCACCGTGTAGGAACTTCTCGCAAACCTACTTTAAGATGGTGTGGCCTTAGAGCACCTTGCTATGTGATAAAGTCTCTAGCCTTGTATAATTTTATGACCCTTTTGCATATAATTATCTTTTTCATGTTATGTATGCTTGGCTTTGTTTTCATTTTTTCAAAGCTATCACTATCTCTATGGCATTCTCAAGCTCCATATTCAAATGTTTTCCTAAAAATGGTTCTACAGTTGGTTCTTTGAAGTCTAGGTCAAACCCTCAAATTCTACACCTAAGAAAACTCTCTTTAAGTCCCTTGACTTATTTTGCAACCCCACATTTCATTACTTTTCAAAATTGCATTAAAATGACTTTTAAATGCACTTCTTCTATGTTGATTTTCAAAGCCTTACTCTCTTGAATTTTGCAGTTGAAATGGTCCCTTGGAACCCTCTCTTGAGTGGTCTCCCCACTATCATGACCATATGAACCCTAGTTCATTAGAGTTGGCTCTATTTTCTTTAAAATTGTTTTCAAAACAATTCCCTTCAAAAAGGGTTTTCAAAATTGCACTCTCTTCAACTTGCATAAAATCATCTCACTAAATCATCATTTTTCACCTTGATTTTTATAAGTTTTGCTCTCTTGAATATTGTGGTTGGAATGGTTCCATGGAGTCCTCCTTGAAGTGATTTCCTTCAAATCAACCATATGAAACCTTATTCTTAAGAGTGGTATTCAACTTGTTAGAAGTGGTTTTTCAAAACCTCATTCCCAAAGCCAATTTCCAAAGGTCATTCTCTTTAATTTTAAAGTCTTCAAAACTATCTATTCAATGTTGATTTTCACAATTTTTGCTCTCTTGAGTTTGTAGGTGAAATGGTTCCAAAGCAACCCTCTCTTGAATGGTTTCAAAATATCAACCATAGAACCACATTTCCAAAACCACTAGGTCAAAACCCTAGTTCAAAACCACCTTCTAACCCTAAGTTAACTTAACCTTAGTTAGTTAATCCTAGGTCACCTTAACCCTAGCTTAACCTAACCTTAGCTAGTTAACCCTAGGTCACCTTAACTCTAGGTTAATCTAATCTTAGTTAGTTAACCCTAGGCCACCTTAACCCTAGGTTAACCTAACCTTAGCTAGTTTACCTTGGGTCACCTTAACTCTAGGTTAACCTAACCTTAGTCATCTAACCCTAGGTTAACCGAACCTTAGTTAGTTAACCCTAGGTCAACCTAACCTAGGTTAGTAAGCTTCAAGTACCAATTCATGGGCCCCTTTTAAATGACCCTTCAACTAAAAAACCATCATACTCTCTTAAGATTTCAAAAATCAACTCCAAAACCTTTTCAAACATTCCCACACTCTATTTTCAAAAATGTCACCAAGAAGTTTTCTTAAACTTGTGTCAACTAAAATGGCTAGACACTTCACAGTTTCCAAAAACTATTTTTAAAAATGTTTTCAAGAACTCACAACTCTAAAAGGTCCCCAACTCTATATGGTTAGGGATACTAAGGGAAGGTGATACATTACGTACAACCTCCATAGTTGTCCATATTAAGATTTCAAAATTCTAGGTGTTTTCAAAAGCTACTTTTAAAAATGATTTTCAAAAGTCACATCCTTGAAGTAAGCTTATGCCTTACATAGGAGAGGTTGTTTAAGGGACGTGATATATCAAGCATGGTTCTATAACCCTAAACCTATAAAAACCTAAGGGAGGTCTCCAGCCCCTTTTTCAAAAATGTTTTCAAGACTCATAACCTTAAAGGAGTTTAGCTATTCATTAACTAACCTTTTAAAGGTGATGAAATACTCAACATGCCTTTCATAAGGGTATATGAAAACTATTTTAAAAAATCATGTCAAGACAAGTTCATAAGAGCTCTTATGAGTCCAAACTTAATTTTCAAGTCCATAATCAAATTTTTAAAACTTTCAAAACTCTTTCAAGTTATGTTCAAAAACATTTTAAAACACTTCAAAATCCCATTTCAAGAGCGCTTTAAAAAACCTTCAAGTTCCATTCTAAAAAGATTCTGACGTCTGATTTCAAATCAAAATTCTCAAGTTCTCTTTTCTCAAAGACCACAAAGTATCTTCGAACCTTTCCAAAGACCTCAAAGCGTCTTCAAACATTCCAAAGACTCTAATGGGCCTATTTTCCATTGGGGCCTTGCCTAAACTACAAATGACCTGATTCTCATCAAATCAGATACGTAGGAAACCTAAAATGGTATTGTCGCGCCCCGAAACCTGGCCTATACGGATTTAGGGTGCATGATTGGCCAGTAGCTTGGCTACCCAAGGCCACATTGCATAACCTGGTTGAACACCTACGCATTTATTATTTAAAAGATACATAATTGCGGAATTAAAACTTTATAAACATAAAGTAAAACGTGTGTCATACATAGTAGAGCTGTGCCTAATCTCCAAAATATAATCATTCTATAAGGTGGGCCTACCAAAGGCCACCACAGTTATAACGTTATAAAATTACAAAACATTAGGGTCCAACCCCTATATCAGAACATAACATAAGGCCCGTGGGCCGCAGTCCAAATGTCCATGTAATGGGCCTCCTTCAAGGCCTCCTAGTTTGTTCACTTGAAACATTTTTAGAAAAAAGTAAGCTAATGCTTAGTGAATAACAATAATGCATGAGCATAAAATACCATAAACTACATTTATATTTAATGTACATGACAAATAAGGTACATTTATGCATAAGTAGCATGAACTTAGAATCGCATAATTATAATCTTAAGGACTCTTGAAGCATATGCTTTTGTATTAAAACATTTCATTATTTCTGAAGCATAACGTTGAAGAAGAGGAGCATGTGTGTTATAGCATGAACTATCTGTGCGTGACATAACTTGTCATGAGCATAACATACCATATCTTGTAAGCGTATATCTTAACTCACTGTATAATATAGGATACATCAAATATTACCATTCTTAGTAGTTTATAAAGTGTAGCTTTGGAAACGTAAGTAACATAAGTATCACATTGAGATATTATAACATTTCAAACATTGTAACATAGGAGTGAGGCATAACACATAACATGATTTCGTAAGACATAATATAACTGTCATAAGCGTGCGATGGCATGATATTGCAAGGGCATATCATAATTTCATAGAAATGAGAGATATATTGTGACATTAGTACTTGTGGAAATATACGTAACTTCTTGTGAAGCATTTGAACAAATCATATTACTCATTTGAGAACATGAGTGTGTCATGTCTTTACATTAGGCAACCATATCCTTCACTTCACCCCACTTAAGAGGGTTTTTCTGGTATTCGGCATCATAGTAACCACAAGGGTCACGTGTAAGGCTCATTAGGCCAACATGGTAACCATAAAGATCACGCATAGGCTCTTTAGGCCGACATAGTAACCATAAAGGTCACGCTTAGACTTTTTAGGCCAACATAGTAATCATAAAGGTCACGCTTAGGCTCTTTAGGCCAAACATGAGAGTTAGGCTCAGTCATTAAGAGCTGCACTCAATCATTAGCAACATAGAGTGTTTTAAGCCATTCACAAGCACAGGGCTCAATCGTGAGACGAGGCTTAGTCATTAAGAGCGACACTCAGCCATTAGCACGTAAGGTGCATTACGCCATTCATAAGAACTAGACTCAGTTATAGTAACCGTAAAGATCACACATAGGCTTTTTAAGTCAATCATAAGAGCTATGCTCAGTTATAGTAACCATAAAGGTCACATCTAGACTTTTAAGCCAAGGGACGTCTCCCAACATGGCGATAGATTATTTCGTGTCCCCTACCATAGGACCATCGTTGTTAGTTTAGGGTCTTGCCATGAAAGACCTTACAGGTCGATGGTTTATTTCACATCCCCCATCCTAGGACTATCGGGCTAGATTAAAGTCTCGCCACGAAAAGACTTTGAGTTAGAATCGTACGTTAGGAATCTTACATCTACTTTATGTGAATGTTCTAGTCCATAGGTTGTGATTCATATCATAGGTAAGGTTCGTATGTAATTCAAAGCATGACATTTATACCTGAACGTTATCATTGATGCATTGAAACGTATAGAACACATTCATGATATAGAAGTGAGCTTAAAACATTTTGAAAATAATAGAGTTTTACTCATGGTATATTGTTACTCACCTCTATCCAACTGAACATGCGTTAAGCAAGGTGCTCCTACACATAATTCATATAGGAACATAGAACATTAATACCCAATGCTAAGGTAAGGCAATAACGCATAAATTGGAACTAAGAACATAAACCCATCGACCACGACTCAATAACACCTCATTCTCACAATGGGAGAGCGAGGCTAAACTCTAGGACAAAGTCCCGATGTAAAATAAGAACATGAAGTTGAGATTTGAATATGAAAGTTGGAATGTCGACTCCTTCATCGAGTCCTAACCACCTCTCAAAGATGAGTTCACACCTAAGACTAGTTCCATTTGAAAATAGGCTTAAAGTCCTTTATTTTGATAGGTCATGGGCCAAAAACACATTTCGGGTGAAGAAGTTATGCCTCACAGAAAATGGACTAAAATTTTGGAAAATAATGTTGTTGGTATGGATTTTGGGTCAAATTTAAACTTCCATAACTCTCAATCTATAAAAACTCAAAGAATAAACTTTATATGCGTAAAAGTTCTACGAGTCTACTTTCTAATGCTTCAAACGGTATATCAATCCGAGTTTTATAGAGAAAGTTATACCCATTTTACTAAATAGTGCCGAAACTAGCAGATGGTTCGAATGCCCAGCTGGGTCGTTTGAATGCTGGGCCAAAATGACCTAGCCATTTGAACGCCCAAAATGGTCGTTCGAATGCCAGGTAAAAATGGAAAAACACCCTCTCGGACCATTTGAATGCCCGGAAGGGCCATTCGAACGCCAGGCCAAATGAAAAAACTCTGCTCCTAGGCGCCGTTCGAACGGTCCTGTCGAGCATTCGAACGCCCCCACCTGCGTAGCAACGATTTTTAACCCAAAACTCTCCCAAAACCCCTCCAAACACTATCAAACCCTCCCAACACTCTTAGGGCTCAAAGATTAGCCCACAATGATGACAATAACTCAAAATGGGGGAGAAAGAACAATTAAATCAAAAGGATCTAGAGTTGAACTCAAAACCATAACATTTCATATATTTGGGGATTTTCATCCCACCACTCCTAATCTTCAACAAATAAGCTTTAAGCTCTCTAAATCAAGTAATTGGGACCCAAGAGGTCCTCCAATTTCAACAACAACACCCCTAGACACATATATGCAAAAACCCAACACAAACCACAAAGATAGATACACATGTATATATAACTTTTAGAGAGAGAATGGAGCCTCACCTTCCTCAAGCTTGTCCAAGTCTCGCAATGGCCTCTTTTGGTTTGGGTTGAAACTCTTCAATCTCCCCTTCTCCTTCTTCTTCTTCTTCTTCTCTTCCCTCTCCCTCTCTACCCGATGGGTGTGTGTGTGTGTTGTGTATATAAGATGATACACATGAAAAATAATCCCATGTGTCTCACCCTATAGGCTTAAGTTACAACATGACTTTTAATTGGTTAACTTGACCCAAATGCACATTAGAATGATATAAAATTTAAAGAAACCTATAAATATGGGAATTAATGGGTTTAGAGTACTACATTCTTCCCTTCTTAAATAAGTTTGGTCCCCAATGGGTTCAGAGTACTACATTCTTCCCCTCTTAAATAAGTTTGGTCCCCAAACTTGATACAAGCTATCATTCAAATAAAAAGGGATACACTTCTC
Organism: Euryodendron excelsum; assembly: GCA_033060915.1. Classification (NCBI taxonomy): domain Eukaryota; kingdom Viridiplantae; phylum Streptophyta; class Magnoliopsida; order Ericales; family Pentaphylacaceae; genus Euryodendron; species Euryodendron excelsum. The sequence continues at coordinate 24,029,632 of CM065395.1, forward strand.
GAATTTCAATCTTCCAAGCCATTGAGGGTCTAGACAATTCATCAAGTGGGATATTGGAAATCTCCAAACAACATGGATGTCTTCCAAGGGCTGTGGGGAAACGTGTGTGTCAACATTGTTACACAAGGAGATAAAATTCACATTTAGTCTAAACAATGTGTTTGCATGCACAGAAAGGGGGTATGGGAGGAGGCACCAACCCACTCCTTCAATAACAAGTCTCGGGTGGGTGGAAGAATGAAACCTAACTCGCCCACGTTCACATTCAATACCGGCATGATGAGGGAATGACCATCCCTATCCTAAAATGACGTCGAATTAGTGCATTTCTAGGTATAGGATTTACGAGCATGAATACATTATTAATAAGATTTCTTCAATGGTTATAAATTCTATCGCATACCACAGAACCTCCAGATGATAAAAGCTGAAGAAAACATAATTTGAGGGTTCCAAAGAGGCGTGCAATCATTTAACAAACGTACGTGGGGAGCCATAATTTATAAGACCCCCGTCACATAAGATGAATTTTTCGAGTAGCAAGGATGCACACAAACGTACTTGAGGGGGGTACTGAAGACATGTGCAAGTGTTGAGCAAAGAGATACGAGGCAATTAAACCACTACAAAAACAATAGGATGTGTGCAGGTCAACGACAACTAGAAAGTATACCTGACATTACAAAGTCAACTACTGGGATATTTCTCGAGGTAAGTTAATTTTCCTTTCTATTAGTCGTAGATGGCTGAATCGAGGCTGATGCTAATGCCTAAGATTTTTGTGTTCTATTTTTCTTTGGACAGTCCCTCACTTGGTGTCCAACTTAGCCTCATCTATAACAAGCTTTGCTCCCAGCATAACATAGTCCTCGATGTTTCTTCTGACAAGTAGGACAAGTCAGTGCCTTGTTACCTTTATAATTTCCTCGATCCCTGGCATTCCCCCCGTGAGGCAGACTAGTTCCCACTTGAAGATCCCGAATTATGTCGTTTTGAGCTTTGTCCCCTACAATGGTCACTCCCGGTCCTCTTCTTGTGCTCTTCTCGGTATTGCGTCGACTCATTAATTGCGCCTTCAAAAATCCCCAGAAATGTCAAGGGCCTCAGCTATTGGATTTGTTCAATGGGGGTTTGTGCCACCTCTTCCACTCTTGGCACCTGTGCTACTGACGGCTCAGGCGTGTTGGTTGTGTTGCTAAGAGCAACTTGGACCACTTGAACTAGTTTGCCTAAGGTTCTCTCAATACGATCTATTCAGTCCTCAAGCCCTCTGGCTCCTCTACAACCACTTCCTTTTGACTGCATACTATTCATAGAATGCATCAACGGTCAAGCATGAAACATAGTATTACTACACAAAATACACCTTTACATGTCGTTATACACATAGATTACATATACGTACACATAGCACATAATCAAGCCAAACCTAGAATTCAATCTATACATGACTAAAACTTACAGTGTCAACCTATAGCTCTGATACAACTTTGTCACGCCCCAAAACCCGGCCTATGCGGATTTAGAGTGCATGACTGACCAGTAGCTTGGCTACCTAAGGCTGCATTGCATAACCCGGTTGAACACCTGTGCATTTATCATTTAAAATATACATAATTGCGGAATTAAAACTTTATAAACGTAAAGTAAAACGTGTATCATATATAGTAGAGCTATGCCTAATCTCCAAAATATAATCATTCTATAAGGCGGACCTATCAAAGGCCACCACAATTATAACGTTATAAAATTACAAAACATTAGGGTCCAACCCCTATATCAGTACATAACATAAGGCCTGTGGGCTGCAGTCCAAATGTCCATGTAATGGGCCTCCTTCAAGGCCTCCCAGTTTGTTCACTTGAAACATTTTTAGAAAAACATAAGCTAATGCTTAGTGAATAACAATAATGCATGAGCATAAAATACCATAAACTATATTTATATTTAATGTACATGACAATAAATGTACATTTATGCATAAGTGGCATGAACTTAGAATCGCATAAGTATAATCTTAAAGACACTTGAAGCATAGGCTTTTGTATTAAAACATTTCATCATTTCTGAAATATAATGTTGAAGAAGAGGGGCATCTATGTTATAGCATGAACTATCTGAGTGTGACATAACTTGTTATGAGCATAATCTACCATATCTTGTAAGCGTACATCTTGACTCACCGTATAATATAGGATACATCAAATATTACCATTCTTAGTAGTTTCTAAAGTGTAGTTTTGGAAATGTAGGTAACATAAGTATCACATTGAGATACTATAGCATTTCAAACATTGTCACATAGGAGTGAGGCATAATACATAACATGATTTCGTAAGGCATAACATAGCTGTCATAGGCATAACATAGCTGTCATAGGCATGCCATGGCATGATATTGTAAGGGCATATCATAATGTCATAAAAATGAGGGATATATCGTGACATTAGTACTTGTGGAAACATACGTAACTTGTCGTGAAGCATTTGAACAAATCATATTACTTATTCGAGAACATGAGTGTGTCATGTCTTTACATTAGGCAACCATATCCTTCACTTCACCCCACTTAAGAGGTTTTTTCTGGTATTGGGCATCATAGTAACCACAAGGGTCACGTGTAAGGCTCTTTACGCCAACATAGTAATCATAAAAGTCACGCATAGGCTCTTTAGGCCAACATAGTAACCATAAAGGTCACGCTTAGGATCTTTAGGCGAAACATGAGAGCTAGGCTCAATCATGAAGAGCTACTCTCAGTCATTATCAACATAGAGTGTTTTAAGCCATTCATAAGAGCAGGGCTCAATCGTGAAACGAGGCTTAGTCATTAAGAGCTACGCTCAATCATTAGCACGCAACGTACATTAGGCCAATCATAAGAGCTAGGCTCAGTTATAGTAACCATAAAGGTCACATATAGGCTTTTTAAGTTAATCATAAGAGCTATGCTCAGTTATAGTAACCATAAAGGTCACATCTAGACTTTTAAGCCAAGGGACGTCTCCCAACATGGTGATAGATTATTTCGTGTCCCCTACCGTAGGACCATCATTGTTAGTTTAGGGTCTTGCCACGAAAGACCTTACAGGTTAATGGTTTATTTCACATCCCCCATCCTAAGACTATCGGGCTAGATTAAAGTCTCGCCACGAAAAGACTTTGAGTTAGAATCGTACGTTAGGAATCTTACATCTACTTTATGTGAACGTTCTAGTCCATAGGTTGTGATTCATATCATAGGTAAGGTTCATATGTAATTCAAAGCATGACATTTATACTTGAATGTAATCATTGATGTATTGAAACGTATAGAACACATTCATGATATAGAAGTGAGCTTAAAACATTTGAAAAATAATAGAATTTTACTCATGGCATATTGTTACTCACCTTTACCAACTGAACGGGCATTAAGCAAGGTGCTCCTACACATAATTCATATAGGAACATAGAACATCAATACACAATGCTAAGGCAAGGTAATAACGCATAAACCGAGACTAAGAATATAAACCCCTCGACCCCGACTCAACAACACCTCATTCTCATAATGGGAGAGTGAGGCTAAACTTTAGGACAACGCCCCGATGTAAAATAAGAACATGAAGTTAAGATTTGAATATGAAAGCCGAAATATCGACTCCTTCATCGAGTCCCAACCACCTCTCAAAGATGAGTTCACACCCAAGACTAGTTCCATTTGAAAATAGGCTTAAAGGCATTTATTTTGATAGGTCATAGGCCAAAAACACTTTTCAAGTGAAGAAGTTATGCCTCACGAAAAGTGGACTAAAATTTTGGAAAATAATGTTATTGGCATGGATTTTGGGTCAAATTTAAACTTTCATAACTCTCAATCTATAAGGAATCAGAGAACAAAATTTATATAGGTAAAAAGATCTATGAATCTACTTTCTAATGCTTTAAACGGTGCATCAATATGAGTTTTATAGAGAAAGTTATGCCCATTTTACTAAACATTGCCGAAACTGGTAGACTAATCGAACACCCAACCAGCCTGTTCGAACGCCCAACCAGCCTGTTCGAACGCCAGGCCAAAATGACCTAGCCGTTTGAACACCCAAAATGGCCGTTCGAATGCCAGGCAAAAATGGAAAAATACCCTCTCGGGCCGTTCGAACACCAGACAAAAATAAAAAAGCACCCTCTCAAGCCGTTCGAATGCCCGGAAGGGCCATTCGAACGCCAGGCCAAATGAAGAAACTCTGCTCTCGGGCCGTTCGAATAGCCCTATCGGGCATTCGAACGACCCCACCTATGCAGCAACGATTTTCAACCCAAAACTCTCCCAAAACCCTTCCAAATACAACCAAACCCTCCCAACACTCTTAGGGCTCAAAGATTAGCCCACAATGATGATAATAACTTAAAATGGGGGTGAAAGAACAATTAAATCAAAGGGATCTAAAGTTGAACTTAAAACTCGAACATTTCACTTATTTGGGGATTTTCATCCCACCACTCCTAATCGTTAACAAATGAGCTTCAAGCTCTCTAAACCAAGTAATTAGGACCCAAGGGGTCCTCCAATTTCAACAACAACACCCCTAGACACATATATGCAAAAACCCAACACAAACCACAAAGATAGATACACATGTATATATAACTTTTAGAGAGAGAATGGAACCTCACCTTCCTCAAGCTTGTCCAAGTCCTGCAATGGCCTCTTTTGGTTTGGGTTGAAGCTCTCCATGCTCCCTTCTCCTTCTTCTTCTTCTTCTCTTCCCTCTCCCTCTCTACCCGATGGGTGTGTGTGTGTGTTTGGGTTTGTGTATGTGTTTTGTATATAAGATGATACACATGGAAAATAATCCCATGTGTCTCACCCTATAGACTTAAGTTATAACATGACTTTTAATTGGTCAACTTGACCCAAATGCACATTAGAATGATATAAAATTTAAAGAAACATATAAATAGGAGAATTAATGGGTTCAAAGTACTACAAGTGCGGTCTTAACTTTTATTTCAACTCAAATCCCCTTTTCAAATGTTTTTATCAATTCAAGGTTTCTATCTCAAATCCTTTCAAAACTCTCCTATTTCCCAACGTCTTTTTAATAACATGCGTCATGCATCATTCATCCAAACAGTGATGATAAAACCCCGTTTTTAAAATTCTAAAGTGGATATTAAGTGGATGATAATAACTGGTTATTCTAGTGAGTGAGTTAAGGGTGATTAGACATGTAAATACCGAAAGGGCAAGGTAGGGTGATGATCTTAGGATATGTTCCCTGCACGTAACTAACCCCCGTACCATAGATTTCTATTTTCAAGAGACCAAAATTGAGTTATTTTCAAAAAGGGCTTAAAACTTTCCAAAAGGTTGCCAAACAACCTATTTTCTTAAAAACCCTTTCAAGAGAGTGTTTTCCATCTGATTACACTTAGTTTTAAGTGACCTAACTTACCTTAATCAAGTTAGGTGGCGACTCCTATTTTTCTAAAACAAGCCCTTAATCGAATCTATTCCAAGTTCAAACCTATTTGCACTCATCCTTTCAAGAAGATGAGTTCTAATGACTGAGTTTCGTGCTTTTTTCCAAGTCAAAAGGACTTGGTTAAAAACCGAGGCGCGACAAACCCAATAGTCAGATCTACTGAAATCATGACCCCCTCCTCCTCCTCTAAGCGAACAGAAGGCTCACCTGCTGTTTGTCTGCTACTAGAAGTGGCCTGGCTAGAGGAACAGTGGAACAACCACTCCTGGTACGGGGCTAAACCACTTTGACTGATGACCTCCTCATCAAGGTCCACACAAGGCTCCTTCCCTCGACACACGCCTCTCCTCGAACCTCCCCCTTTAGCGTTAGCCATCCTAAAATCAAAGCAGAAGAAAAGGAAGTGGTTAGAACCCATCAGCATGAGGAATATGCATATACAAAAGAAAAAGAAGAGAAAAAAGAAGAGAAAACAAAAAAAATAAGGAAAATAGAAAGATGAAGAAGAAAAAAAAATTTAAGTTCTGAGTCGAATCAAGTTTTCCAAGCCTTTATTTTTTTATCAAAAAGTTTCAAGTTTCGAGTCTAAGGGAGCTTTCTAGGCTTTGTCTTCAAATGTGTCGCGCCCAGATTTTTCGCGCTCGAGGAATACACACACAAGCGGGAAAAACACTGTACTCTCTCTTTAGAACTCACCCTCCTAGAAGAATGAGTGCGACTATGTTTGAATTGAAAATAGATTTGAATAAAGGGCTTTGGGAAAAAGTTTGGAGTCGCTACCTAACTTGATTAAGGTGAGTTAGGTCACCTAAAAACTAAGCATTATCTGAAAACTACACTTAGGGTTTTGAAAAACGATTTTGAAAATATCTCCTCAGGAGAGGGTTTTTAAAAAAACAGGTTATTTAGCAACCTTTAGAAAATATTAAGCCCTTTTTAGAAAAATAACTCATTTTGGTCTTTCGAAAACAGTGATCTAGGTTCGGAGGTTGGTTACGTGCAGGGAAGATGCACTAAGTCATTACCCTACTCCGCCCTCGCAGTACCTACATGTTTATTTACCCTAAATTCAGCTATAAGAGTCTTCAACTAACAAATGACCAATCCTATCCACTTTGAAAAAGAATGTTTAAAATGACATGATGCATGATATGCAAGTGCAAGATAAGAGAGTTGAAAAATAGATTTGGAAATAGATTTGAAAAGAAATTGATTTTTCTTTTAGAAAGAGATTTGAAAAGATAGATTTGAAATTGAAAAATTTTAGAAATTGAAAATAGAGATTTAGAAATAGATATTTGGAATTAGAAAAATAGATTATGGAATTAAAAACTTGAAGAAGATTGTCGAATTGGGGATTTGAAAAAGATTGTGGAAATAAGAATTTGAAAAATGTGGTGACCGCACCCTTGAGGGTTGCCTACGTATCCTTTTGGAGAAATCAGGTCAGTCGTAGTTCGGACAAGAGTCCGATAGAAAATAGAAGGTTTTGATTTGAAAAAAGATTTGATTTGAACTTAAAATACAAGATTGGAATTTGGATTTGTAAAAATAGAACTTAGAAGAAAGATTAGACTTGTTTTGGAAAGACGAAGGTTTAGGAAACCTAGACTTAGGAAAGATAAGATTTAGGAAAGATTTGAGGTTTAAGGAAGATTTGACTTGACTTGGAAGAATTTTATAAAAGATTAGATTTAGGAAAGGTTCAAATTAGGAAAGTTTCATTTTAGGAAAGTGTCACTTTAGGAAGGTTCCATTTTAAGAAAGTTTTGGTTTAGGGAAGTTTCGAATTAGGAAAGTGTCATTTTTGGAAAGTTTCGTTTTAGGAAAGTTTCAATTTAGGAACGTTTTGAATTAAGAAAGATTTTGAATTAGGAAAGTTTTCGAAATAGGAAAGTTTCAACTTAAGAAAGTTTTCATTTAGGAAAGTTTTGAATTAAAAAAATTTTGAGTTTAGAAAAGTTTTAGATTTGGAAAGATTTGAAAGTTAGGAAAGTTTAGAATTTAGAAAGTTTTAGAATTTGAATTTTATAAAATCTTGAGATTAGGAAATGTTTGAATTTAGGAAATATTGGAAAAACTAAATTTGGAAAGTTAAGATTTGGAAAGGGATAGAATTAGGAAAGTGTTGAATTAGGGAAGATGTGGAAATTGAGTTTTAAAATTTAGGAAAGATTCTTACGTTCAAGTTTTGGAAACTTAAGATTTAGAAAAGTAGAAGATTAGGAAGGAGTTGAATTAGGAAAGATTTGGATTTGGAAGAGTTAAGATTCCTATTTTCTAAAATAAGGGATTGGATTTTATTTCTAAAAGAGAAGTTTTGATTTTGTTTCCAAAAATGGAGGATTGGATCTAGTTTCCTAAATGGGAGATTGGATTTGGTGACCTAAAGGGAAAATTGGATTTGACAAGGATTTGTGAAGGGAAGTTTTAGAAACCCTAGATTTGAAAGACTATAGTTTTGACGTAGAAAATAGGTTTTGAAAATATATAGTTTTGATGTAAAAAATAAAGATTTTGGAAACTTAGGTTTTAAGGCAAGTTAGAAAACCATGTTTTTGGAAAGAAAACTAGGGTTTCCTAATCGTGAGTTCTAGGGCTTGACTTGGGCACTAAGAAAAGGAATTTTTGAAAATTGTGTTCTTGGAAACGAAGATTTTTAGAAGGTAATCCTAGAGAGGAGTTTCTAGAATGAAGATTTTGAAGAGAGAGTTTTTGGAACGAAATCCTAGTGAGGAGTTTTTAGAAAGTAAACTTGAAAAAAGTTTTAGAAAGGAAGTTTTTGAAAAGTAAAACTTTTGAGAGAGCTTTGAAAACAAGATTTTGGAAGAAGCTTTTAGGAAAGAGTTTTAGGAAAGCAAAATTTGAAGAGAGTGTTTTGGAAACGAGTTTGAAAAGAAAGTTTTTGAAAAATAGATTTTTGGAGGGAGTTTTTTAAAACAACTTTGGAAAGAAGAGTTTTTGAAAAGTATGTTGAAAAAGAGGGTTTTAGAAAAAGAGACTTTTGAAAAGAGAGCTTTTTGAAAAGTATAAAAATGTCTCACTTTCCTAAAGCGATTCTAACCATAAGATGGTTAGAACCACTTTAAGAAAGTAGTTTTAAAAACAACAAGGAGTTAAAAATATAGACCATATCGGTCACTTTAAATGTAACACTTTCTTAAAGCAATCCTAGCCATGGAAAGGCTAGAATCACCCTAGCATTGTGATTTTGAAAACAAGTTTTTGAAAAAGGAGATTTTGATGCAATTTTGAAAATAAGTTTAATGCAAGCTTTGAAAACGAGTTTGAAAACAATTTTAGAAGAATGCAAGATAATGATATGCACAATTCAAATTGGGGTCGTGAACATACAAGGTTAAGGCTTCATCACATAATCAAGGGGGCCGAACCCACGTGGTATCCGGTTAGACTAAAAGAAAGCCCCTGACACGATGACCATCTAATAGTCTAATCCTACACATGGACCGAGAATCCCCTTATTTGAAGCATGCAAAGAAAGGGGGGAAGAAGATGAGCGATTAAAATAAAGAAAACCCAAGTGGGTTAGAAGGGAGAAGAGAGAAGGGGAAGTGTAAAAACTTAAAGAGAAAACCTACCGTATGTCTTGTTTATTTCACTTAGCTTTACGCGCCTTACTTTTTTTCGGTCTTCGCTTCACTTTAGTCTTCAAGGGCTTGTCTTTGATCTTCGAGAGCTTCAAGTTGCAGCAATCCAAGTCTTCAATGGAGGGTTGGAGGCTAGTGTATAAGTGTATAGGGGTGTATATGAGTGTATAGGAGGCTAGGGTTTGTGTAAGGTGGCTAGGGTTTGGAAAACCTAGAGAAGCTAGGGTTTTGGGAGGCTACAAACTCTGTATATTGAATATTAGAATTTTCAGATTGAGTTTGTAGACCTTTTTCACGCTGGAAGAGACTCTATATTTATAGACAGAGGAATGCACTGGCACCTGTTGTAGTGGCGCCAGGCCAAAAATTATACTGGCGCCACTTCAGGCCATTTTTTGGCTTGGTGTCACTACTAGTGGCGCCAGACATTTAGGAAATGTTTAAGGTCGGCAAGCAACGTATCTTTAGAAGATTTGGGCGCCTGTACTAGTGACTATCATGCAATTTTTAGCCTGGCTTCACTAGAAGTGACTTTGGAAAGTCCAGGGATGAATTGAAGGGGCTGGGAATGATCCAGAGAGCCGGAAAGGGACAAAAACCCTTGGAATAATGCCTCGGGGACAAAGGACTTGAAAAATGATGACCAGATTTGTTAGAAGGGTTGACCAGGCCATTAGGGGCAAAACGGTCAACCGGGCCGAAAAGCTGCCAGGATAGACCCGGAATGTCCCAGAAAAAGATTTGAGATTTGGAAACATTATTTAGAATGATCCTAAAGGCTACCGGTTCGATACCCAGAGCTGGTGTGGTCAGAAAAGGCGACCGACCGCCCACTAGGGGCAAAACGATTATTTCGCACCGGGTTTGTCAGAACTGACTCGGAATGATCCGGAAAGATAAAGAAAGGTTGAGAATACTATAGGAAGCATTCTCGACAGGTTACCAGTTTGATACCCAGAGCCGGTGTGGTTCCCGGGGCGTTTGGATGCCTAGGGGCAAAATGGTCATTTAGCTTCAAATAGGCCCTGTGGGCCCGAAAAGCAACCAGTGGACTAAATTAGAGTTTAGAAATTGAGTTAGAGTCTGAATATGCATGTGATGTGTGAAAGTGAGCCCAGTCGAACTGGAGATTGCCAAGCAGGCAAAAATGGGGTGCTTACAAAATGGTTTCAATTTTTAAAAGGTTTCCCAAACTCTCTCCTTCAAAATTTTCTATTTCAAATCAAATTTTTGGTCTTCAAACTTTCACCTCAAAAGGTTTCATTTCAAAATCCAAAGGTTTTTCAAGCCTTTTACCCTTAAAATGTTTCGCTTCAAAATAGGTATTTGAACTTTTGCCTCAAAAAGTTTCCTTTCAAGATTTCGACTTATCAAACTTTCACCTCAAAAAGTTTTGTTTCAAAATTTAAGGTTTTCAAACTTTCGTGTCAAAAAGTTTCATTTCAATTTTCTAGGTTTTCAAACTTTCGCCTTAAAAATTATTTGTTTAAATTTTATAGGTTTTTGAAATTTCTTCTCAAAAATTTTCGTTTCAAGATTTCGGATTTTCAAACTTTCTCTTCAAAAATTTCATTTCAAAATTCAAAGGTTTTTCAAACTTTCTCCTTAAAAAGTTTCTTTTCAATTCAAAGTTTCTGGGTTTTCAAACTTTCTCCTAAAAGAAGTTTCGTTTCAAAAATTTAAAAGGTTTTTTGCACTTTTTGCTTGAAAAAGTCCCATTTCAAATCAAAGTTCCTAACTTTTCAAGCTTTCTCCTCAAAAAGATTTGTTTCAAATCTTAAAATTCAAGATTTTTCCTTCAAGAAGTTCCATTTTCAAATTAAGATTCTGGGTTTTCAAACTGTTTCTACATTTTTAAAAATTACAACCAAGCATAACAATGAAAGCTCGTGCTCCCCATGGCATCCTCATCATCTATCCAAGCCAATCAACTCTATCCTATCCTCCATAAGCACCCAACGCACGAGAAAATATTTTTAATATTAAATAATCTAAGCGAAAACACATTTTCAAAAATCAAATTTTTAAGAAAATTCAAAAATTCCTCAAAACCTTCAAACAACAATTGAAACATTCTTTCAATACTCAATTAGCAAGATCTAGCAAGAAATATAGCCTAGCAAGTTACATTGTCAAAATCTCCAATTCCTAAGAAAAACCCTTGTGAGTCAACATGCAAAATTACCCAAACCCACTCAAAACATCATCAAAACACAAGACCAATTGGCCCATTACATCTGAAACACATCAAAACCTCAAGATACACTATTCATATACAAAAATCCAGCACCGAAATAAAGAAATCAACAAAAATTAAAAAATTCTCACCGTGGGATTTATGATGAACTCAAGCTTTCTGGCAACAAATCCGGCAACGAGCTACCACTTCGACAATGACCCGACACTCCTCGGACTTTCTCCAATAATACCCGAGTGACTGCCCTTTCTAAAATCTCCCCAAAAGCTCTTAAACTTGCCAAAAAATCAATAAAACCACGGCTACTGGTGAATTAAAACTAGATCCCCGCACATGTATTACACTCGCTATGGAAAATTCAAGCCTAATGCATGTAGCACATGTGCCCAAGCCAAGTTTGGCCAGACGAGTGTGCTATACGAGCCCGCCTGGACCTTTTTTTCTGGCCAAATCTAATTTTCAAAGATCGACATTCCAAACATCAAAAACCAAACCATCAAGTCCCTCCAATCGCCTCACGATCATTATAGGACCCTTACTACTCGTTTTTTGCCTTTGACAAGTAAAGATAAAAAAAAAGGGGCAACTATAAGCACCCCGTTTTTTCCAGCTCTACAAATTCTGATCCATATCGATCCTCTAGTAAAATGTCACAACACAATGAAGCCCCAACTGGCTTTTCAAAGCTCAATTCAATCCTTTGAGGCTGAATTAGAGCCAAAATGACCAAAATACTCATAGGCATTTTAGGTAGCTCTCCGAGATTGGGCAGTCTCAGAAACTAATCACCAATACTGTCAACGTGATGGTAACACTCACAAACATGAAAATGGTTCACTTTTGATGCCTGCTAGCCCATCAACATAGAATGTTGGTTATGCCCCTAGGCATCAAGTAGCTTCTCGAGATCGGGCGATCTCCAAAACCAGCGCTAAAACCACTAGAGTGGTGAAAGCACTCATAAACTATCAAATCACTGGAGTAATGAAAGCACTCACAAACAGCACACCGCAAAATAACCCCATGTAAGAGTGAACACACCGTTTGGTCATGGCATGTTTTCCAAAGGACAAGACACCTTTGAAAACCAACTCGTCATAACCGTCAGAATGATGGAAACACTCATAAATCCAAGTTAACAGCGGCGCCTGCTAGACCGACACGATTGAAAAATGATCATTCTACCCTTATACAGCCCAGCATGTCTTTTAAGAAAGTACCAATTCCTTAATATGGTAAGACCACCCTTAACCTTTTGACTAGACAATCTTGCATATTCAATTTTCCATTCAAACCAACTCTAGTCCTATTCTGGAATCCCAATCAAAATGACTATTTTTCCCCTAGGCACCTCGGCACGCTCTCGAGAAGTACAAGTTCCCCAAAGCGATAAGACCACGTCATACTACCTCTAGGTAGTTAGACACACCTGACTGTCCAAATAAAATCCCTTCAAGTCTCGTTTCAACAAGTTATGATCAAAATAACGATTTTACCTATGTTGGCCTAAACCCATTTTCAAACTACACTGGCCCTAGAAACTGAACTAACACCTATCGGGACACATTGAAAAGGGTCCTTATAATTTTTGGGCAAGTCCCTTTAATCGAAACACACTTTAATCAATGAAAGCTTCAAGGAGTGTGTCACAAACGCTCCACCCAAACTAAAAAGCACCATCAAACGATTGACAAAAAGTGTATATTAGAAAATTCCCAAAAGCCTGAGGGATAGGCTCTCCATCGGTACAGTCCAATTGTCAATAACATCCCTTGAAGCTTATGATCGAGCAGCTCAAAGGAGGGTACTTTTAGACACTTGCAAAAAAATAAAAACACATCTCCCATTTCATGTGTCAAATCCTGATTCCCTGGTTAAAATGCATCGTCGAACAGCTTGCAAAATGCGTAACTCAGGGAATTTGCTGAAGTCTTTCCAGAGAACTTTCCATTGATATGGTTCGATCAAGATTATCGCTTCTCGAAGGCTACGATTGCACTGATAAAAGATTACCATTTTGGAAAACCGACCGAGCATCTCACAAAAGCTCTCAAAAGTTTATTTTTAAGCTCGCTTCACAAAGCAATGCCTTTATCATTCAAAATCATCCAAGGCTCCCAAAGGGCACCAAGTTGAAGAAATATTATAAGGGAACATCGCCGTCATGCTCAATTACTCGGATCTTTCCCAGATGGCACAAATATCAGGAATAGCATGCATAAACTTTTTGGCAGGGGAGCGTAAGCTATATGCGCCCAATTTTTCATTAGATCGAGATAAAACTTGTCTTGCAGCACAAGTATGGAAAGTACATGGGTGTCATGTGGCACTTTTTAGTGGATGGGTCTTGGTGCATGTATTACATGCACCTGGACCAATTTTAGCTAGGTGTATTTAAGACATGAGCCACCCCAAAACAGTGTGCTGATAAATGGTAGCCTCCCCCCCCGCCCCCCCCCCCCCCCCCCCCCCCCTCATTATGTGTTTCATAGATAAAAACAGTGGCTAAACTCTACCCAATTCACTCCAAAAATTTTGAAATTCCAAAAAGTTTCAAATCTCTCAAATTCCAAGAAGAAGTCCAAGCCATTTGAAATTCAAGCTTTCAAAAATGGTGGATTGAAGACTACAAGGCCAAAGGTATCACCATTTAAACTTGTGTATACCCTCCCACTCTCTCTTCTCCCTCCTAGCTCACTTGAGTTATTCTCAATTTTAAACCCTATCTTCTACCCCCCCCCCCCCCTTTCTTATGTGCTTAAGATAAGAGGCCTCCAAAGCCATGGCTAGATAAATGCTCTCAGGACCTATGTGTCGTGCCCAGATTTTTCGCACACGAGGAATACTCACCCAAGCGGGAAAAATGCTGTACTCTCTCGTTAGAACTCACCCCCCTAGAAGAATGAGTGCGACTAGGTCTGAATTGAAAAATTGATTTGAATAAAGGGCTTTTTAGAAAAAATTTGAAGTCGCCACCTAACTTGATTAAGGTGAGTTAGGTCACCTAAAAACTAAGAGTAATCCGAAGACTACACTTAGGGTTTTGAAAACGGTTTTTTGAAAATATCTCCTCAAGAGAGGGTTTTTTAGGAAAACAGGTTGTTTGGCAACCTTTGGAAAACATTTAGCCCTTTTTAGAAAAATGACTCCTTTTTGGTCTTTGAAAACAGTGATCTAAGGTTCGGAGGTTAGTTACGTGTAGGGAAGACGCACTAAGCTATCACCCTACTGTCGCGCCCAGATTTTTCGCGCCCGAGGAATACTCACCCAAGCGGGAAAAATGCTGTACTCTCTCGTTAGAACTCACCCTCCTAGAAGAATGAGTGCGACTAGGTTTGAATTGAAAATAGGTTTGAAATAAAGGGCTTTCGCAAAAGATTCGGAGTCGCCACCTAACTTGATTAAGGTGAGTTAGGTCACCTAAAAACTAAGAATAATCTGAAGACTACACTTAGGGTTTTGGAAAACGATTTTGAAAATATCTCCTTGAGAGAGGGTTTTTAAGAAAAACGGGTTGTTTGGCAACCTTTAGAAAACATTTAGCCCTTTTCAGAAAAATAACTCCTTTTGGTCTTTGAAAACAGTGATCTAGGTTCGGAGGTTGGTTACGTGTAGGGAAGACGCACTAAGCTATCACCCTACCCCGCCCTTTCAGTACCTACATGTCAATCTACCCTAGATTCACCTATAAGAGTCTCCGACTAACTATAGTTCAACCCTATTCACTTTGAAAAACAATGTTTAAAAATATGATGCATGAGATGCAGGTGCAAGTTAAGAGAATTGATTTGGAAAAAGATTTGAAAAGAAATTGATTAGATTTGGAAATAGATTTGAAGAGATGGAATTGAAATTAGAAAGTTTTAGAAATTGGAAATAAAGATTTAAAAATAGATTTTTGGAATGGGAAACTTGAAAATAGATTGGAGACTTGAAAAGATTGTGGAATTTGAGATTTGGAAAGATTTGAAAACCGCACCCATGAGGGTGGAATTGAAAGTTTAAAAAGTATTGTGACCGCACCTATGAAGGTTGTCTACGTATCCCTTTGGGGGAATCAGGTCAGTCGTAGTTCGGACCGGAGTCCGATTGAAAATAGATTGATTTGAAGAGAGAGATTGGATTGGAAGAAAGAGATTGAATTGAAAATTGGATTTGATTTGAGATTAGAAAAGGAGATTGGAAATTGAAATTGGAAATATTGGACTTGTTTTGGAAAGATTGATTTTGGAAAGACTTGGTTTTGGGAAGAATGAGGTTTAGGAAACCTAGACTTGAGATTAAGAAAGATTGGATTGGAATGTTGGATTTGGAAGATTTGGAAGGATTTGGAAACTTAAAATTTAGGAAAGATTTGGATTAGGAAAGTTTCAAATTAGGAAAATGTTATCTTTGGAAAGTTTCATTTTTTTGAATTAGGAAAATTTTGGTTTAGGAAAGTTTCAACTTAGGAAAGTTTTGAATTAGGAAAGTTTTCAAATTAGGAGAGTTTCGAATTTAGAAATGTTTGAAAAATGGAAGCTTTGATTTTGGAAAGTTTTGAAATTAGGAAAGTTTGGAAATTGGAAAATTTTGAACTTAGGAAAGCTTTGAATTTAGAAAGTTTTGAAATAGGAAAGGTTTTCAAATTAGGAAAGTTCCCAAATTAGGAAAGTTTTGAAATAGGGAAGTTTTGAAAATTGGAGAGTTTAGAATTTGGAAAGGTTTGAAAAAGGAAAGTTTTCAATTTAGGAAATGTTTGAATTAAGAAAGACGTTTTGAGTTTAGAAAGGTCTTAGATTTGGAAAGATTTGAAGTTTAAGAAAGTTTAGAATTTAGAAAGTTTTTAGGTTTAGAATGATTTGAACTTAAGAAAGTTTTGAATTTAGGAAGTTTTAAATTTGAAAAGATTTGAAACTTAGGGTTTTAGAAAACCTTGAGATTAGGAAAGGTTTGAGTTTAGAAAAGGTTTGAAAAATTAGATTTGGAAAGTTGAAATTTGGAAAAGGGGTAGGATTAGGAAAGGATTGAATTAGGAAAGATTTTTATGTTCAAGTTGTGGAAACTTAAGATTTAGGAGAGTGGAAGTTTAGAAAGGATTTGAATTAGGAAAGAGTTGGATTTTAAAATTTAAGGAAAGGTTTAGGAAACTTATGGTTTAGGAGGGAATTGAATTAAGAAAGGTTTGGATTATGAAGGGGTTAGATTTGGTTTCTAAAAGAGAAATGTTGGATTTTGTTTACAAAAACGGAGGACGAGATCTAGTTTCCTAAACAGGGAGATAGGATTTGGTTTCCTAAAGGGAAGATTGGATTTGGCAAGGATTTGGAAAGGAAGATTCTAGAAACCCTAGTTTTGAAAAATTCTAGTTTCGACGTAGAAAATAGGTTTTGAAAACACGTATAGTTTTGATATAGAAAACAAAAGATTTTGGAAACCTAGGTTTGGGGCAAAGTTTGAAAATCATGTTTTTGGAAAGAAAACTAGGGTTTCCTAATTGTGGGTTCTAGGGTTTGGTTTAGGCTCTAAGGAAAGAGTTTTTTTTTTTGAAAAACGCGTTTTTGGAAACGAAGGCTTTCTAGAAGGGAATCCTAGGGAGGAGTTTTTTGGAAAGCATGTTTTTGGAAACGTAGAGTTTAGAAAGAAAATCCTATAGGGGAATTTCTAGAAGGAAGATTCCGGGAGGAGAGTTTTTAGAAAGATTTTTAGGGAGTGTTTTTAGAAAGTGAATTTTGAGGAGAGAGAGTTTTGGAAAGGAGTTAAAAAAAGGGAGTTTTGAAAAATAGATTTTGGAAGGGAGTTTTTGAAAATAATTTTTGAAGAAGAGAGTTTTAGGAAAGTATATTGGAAAAGAGATTTTTAGGAGGAAGGAATTTTTGAAAAGAGAGTTTTTTTGGAAAGTATGAAAACATCTCACTTTCCTAAAGCGATTCTAACCATAAGAGGACTAGAACCACTTTAAGAAAGTGGTTTTGAAAACAAGGTTTGAAAACATAGACCAAAAGGCCACTTTTAATATAACACTTTCCTAAAGCAACCCTAGCCATGGAAAGGCTAGAATCACCCTAGGATTGTGGTTTTGAAAACACGTTTTTGAAAAAGAGCTTTTGATGCAATTTTGAAAACAAGTTTGAAAACGTTTTGAAAAACAACTTTTTAAAAACGAATTTTGGAAGATGCAAGACTATGATATGCACAATGCAATTTGGGGGCGTGAACATACAAGGTTAAGGCTTCACCACATAATCAAGGGGGCCGGACCCACATGGTCTTTGGTTAGACTAGAAGAAAGCCCCCGACATGGTGACTCTCCAATAGTCCAATCCTACACATGGACCGGGAATCCCCTTGTTTCAAGCATGCAAAGAAAGGGGGTGAAAGAGATGGGGATTAAAATAGAGAAAACCCAAGTGGGTTGGAGAGAGAAGAGAGAGGGGGGACGTGCAGAAAATTAAAGAGGGAGCCTACCTTGTATCTTGTTTATTTTGCGCGCCGTGCAGTCTTCGGTCTTCGGTCTTGATCTTCTTCTTCAACCTTCAAGGATTGTCTCCAAGCTTTAGATGGCAGCTCTTCAAGTCTTCCAAGGATGGTTGAAGGTTAAGGTATGAGTGTATGAGGGAGTGTATGAGTGTATAGGAGGCTAGGGTTTGTGTATAGTGGCTAGGGTTTAGAAAACCTAAGGAGGCTAGGGTTTTGGAGGTTCTCGAGCTCTGTGTATCGAAATATGGGATTCCTAGGTTAAGTTTGCAGACCCCTTTCACGTTGAATGAGCCTCTGTATTTATAGAGGGAAGACAAGCCTAGTGCCTGTTGCAGTGGCGCTAGGGCAAAATTTACACTGGCGCCACTACTAGTGGCGCCAGCCATTTAGGAAACAATTAAGGTCGGCAAGCAACGTATCTTTGACTAGATTTGGACGCCTGTACTAGTGACTACCATGTAAACTTTAGCCTGGCTTCACTAGGAGTGACTCCGAAAAGTCCGGGAATGATTTGAAGGAGCCGGGAGTGACCCGAAAGGCCAGAAAGGAGCAGGAACACTTAAAATAGTGTCCTGGAGGTATTTGACTTGAAAAGTGAGGGTTGGATGTGTCGGAAAGGTTGACCGAGCCTTTAGGGGCAAAACGGTCAATCGGACCGGAAAACTGCCGGGACAGACTCAAACTGTCCCGGAAGAAGACTTTGGATCTGGAAACATTATTTAGAATGTTCCCAGAGGTTGCCGGTTTGATTCCCAGGGCCGGCGTGGTCGGAAATGGAAACCGGCCCACCAGGGGCAAAACAGTCATTTTGCACCGGGTTTGCCGGAACTGACTCGGAATGGTCTGGAAAGGTAAAGGAAGGTCGAGAACACTATAAAAAGTATTCTCGGGACATTACCGGTTTAATACCCAGAGCCGGTGTGGTCGGAAATGGAGACCGGCCCACCAAGGGTAAAACAGTCATTTTGTACCGGGTTTGCCGGAACTGACTCGGAATGGTCCGGAAAGGTAAAGGAAGGTTGGGAATACTATAAAAAGTATTCTCAGGGGGTTACCAGTTTGATACCCAGAGCCGGTGTGGTTCCCGGGGCGTTCGAATGCCTAGGGGCAAAATGGTCATCTTGACCAAAAAGTCTCAAAAAAGGTCCTAAGGGTAGTCTGGTCCTTTTTCACCGAAGTGAGCTGACAAACACGGGTATTGACCTAGGTTTTGAGTGTTTCTTCCACTCTAACGGTGTGAGTATTTCCGCTACTCGGACGGGGTGGAAGATTTGTGAGTATTTCCGCTACTCGGACGGGGTTGATGATTTGTGAGTATTTCCGCTACTTGGATGGGGTTGATGATTTGTGAGTATTTCCGCTACTCTAACGGTTGATAATTTGTGAGTATTTCCGCTACTCTAACGGCTCTGTGAGTATTTCCGCTACTCTAACGGTTTTATGAGTAGTTTTGCTACTCGGACCGTCTCGAGGAATAAACTGTCTCGAGAGAAGGATTGGAAAGGGGTCTTATCGTCTCCGAAGAGACGTGCTTGGGTTTTGAGTGTTTCCGCCACTCTGACGATTTTGTGAGTGTTTCCGCCACCCTAACGGTTTTGTGAGTGTTTCCGCCACTCTGACGGTTTGGTGAGTGTTTCCGCCACTCCGACGGTTTGGTGAGTGTTTCCGCCACTCCGACGGTTTTGTGAGTGTTTCCGCCACTTCGACGGTTTTGTGAGTTTTTCTGCCACTCTGACGGTTTTGTGAGTAGTTTTACTACTTGGACTGTCTCGAGGAATAAACTGTCTCGAGAGGGGGATTGGAATTGGAATAAGAAAGGATAATGCCCTTAAGGGCATTTTGGTCATTTTGCCTCTATTTGGGCCTGACAGGCCCGCGAAGCGATGGAAAGACGGAATTTGGACTAGAGGATTGGATTCGATTGGAATATGTCCATAATGACTTAAAAACAAGTCTGAACGGAGTGTAGACTGCCGAGCGGTAAAACATGGGGTGCTTACACCTACCCCGCCCTTTCGGTACCTACATGTCAATCTACCCTAGATTCACCTATGAGAGTCTTTAATTAACATGTGTCCAATCCTATTCACTTTAGAAAAACAATATTTGAAAACGAACATGATGCATGATATGCAAGTGCAATAGAAGAGAATTGAAAAATATATTTGAAAAGAGTTTGATTTGATTTGAAAGAGATTTGAAGAAATAGAATTGAAATTGGAAAGTTTGAAAATTGAAAGTAGAAATTTGAAAATAGAAATTTTGAAATTGGAATTTTGAAAATAGATTGGAATTTAAGATTTGAAAAGATTTTGAAAACCGCACCCATGAGGGTGGAATTGAAAGTTCGAAAAGTATTGTGACCGCACCTAGGAAGGTTGCCTACGTATCCCTTTGGGGGAATCAGGTCAGTCGTAGTTTGGACCGGAGTCCGATTGAAAATAGAAGAGTGGATTTGAAGAAGGAACTTGAATTGGACATTGAATTTGATTTGAAATTAGAAAATGAGATTTGAAATTGGAATGGAGAGGATTGGACTTGCTTTGGAAAGATTGATTTTGGAAAGACTTGGTTTTGGGAAGAAGGAGGTTTAGGAAACCTAGACTTAGGAAAGGTAGGAGACCTAGGAAAGACTTGAGATTAAGAAAGATTGGATTGGAATGTTAGATTTGGAAGATTTTGAAAGATTTGGAAACTTGAAATTTAGGAAAAATTTAGATTAGGAAAGTTTCGAATTAGGAAAGTGTCATTTTTGGAAAGTTTGAAATTATGAAAGTTTTGAATTTAGGAAAGTTTTAGGCTTAGGAAAGTTTTGAATTTAAGAAAGTTTTGAAATAGGAAAGTTTTGAAAATTAGAAAGTTTTGAAATAGGGAAGTTTTGAAATTAGAAAATATTTCGAATTAGGAAATGTTTGAGTTAAGAAAAGTTTCAACTTAAGAAAGTCTTGAATTAAGAAAGTTTTAAGTTTAGAAAAGTCTTAGATTTGGAAAGATTTGAAGTTTAAGAGAGTTTAGAATTTAGAAAGTTTTAGGTTTAGAAAGATTCAACTTAAGAAAGTTTTGAACTTAGAAAGTTTGGATTTGAAAAGATTTGAATTTTGGAAAGTTTAGGATTTAGAAAGTTTTGGGTTTAGAAAGATTTAAGATTTTAGAAAATTTTAGAGTTTTAGAAAATCTTGAAATTAAGAAAGGTTTGAATTTAGGAAAGGTTTAAAAGCTTGAATTTAGAAAGTTAAGATTTGGAAAGGGGGTAGAATTAGGAAAGATTTGAAAGTTGAGTTTTAAAATTTAGGAAAGATTTTTATGTTCAAGTTTTGGAAACTTAAGATTTAGGAAAGTGAAAGATTAGAAAGGATTTGAATTAAGAAAGAGTTGGATTTTGAAATTTAAGGAAAGATCTAAAGTTTAAACTTAGGAAACTTATGGTTTAGGAAGGAATTGAATTAAGAAAGGTTTGGATTAGGAAGGGATTGGATTTGGTTTCTAAAAGTGAGAGGATTTGATTTTGTTTCCAAAAACGGAGGATGGGATCTAGTTTCCTAAATGGGGAGATTTGATTTGGTTTCCTAAAGGGAAGATAGGATTTGGCATGGATTTGGAAAGGGGAGTTTCTAGAAACCCTAGATTTGGAAAATTATTGTTTTGACGTAAAAAATAGATTTTGGAAACATGTATAGTTTTGATGTAGAAAACAAGAGGTTTTGGAAACCTAGGTTTGGGGCAAAGTTTGAAAACCATGTTTTTGGAAAGAAGATTAGGGTTTCCTAATTGTGGGTTCTAGGGCTTGACTTGGGTTCTAAGGAAAGAGTTTTTTTGGAAAACGCATTTTTGGAAACGAAGGTTTTCTAGAAAGGAAATCTTAGGGAGGAGTTTTTGGAAAGTGAATTTGGAAAGAGAGTTTTTGGAAAAAGATTTTAAAGAGATGGAGTTTTTGAAAGTGTGTTTTTAGAAACGTAGATTTTAGAAGGAAAAATCCTAGAGGGGAGTTTCTAGAAGGAAGATTTTTGGAAAGAGAGTTTTTTAGAAAGATTTTTGAAGAGAGTTTTTAGGAAGGTGAATCTAGGGAGTATTTTTAGAAAGTGAATTTTGAGAAAAGGATTTTGGAGAGGAGTTGAAAAAGAGAGTTTTGAAAAATAGATTTTGGAAGGGAGTTTTTGAAAACAATTTTGAAAAGGAGAGTTTTAGGAAAGTATGTTAAAAAAGAGATATTTAGGAAGGGATTTTTGAAAAGAGAGAGTTTCCGGAAAGTACAAAAACATCTCACTTTCCTAAAGCGATTCTAGCCATAAAAAGGCTAGAACCACTTTAACAAAGCGGTTTTGAAAATAAGGTTTGAAAATATAGACCAAAAGGTCACTTTTAATGTAACACTTTCCTAAAACAACCCTAGCCATGGAAAGGCTAGAATCACCCTAGAATTGTGGTTTGGAAAACAAGTTTTTGAAAAAGGGATTTTGATGCAATTTTGAAAACAAGTTTAGAAACGTTTTGAAAAACAACTTTGAAAACGGTTTTTGGAAGATGCAAGACTGTGATATGCACAATGCAATTTGAGGTCATGAACATACAAGGCTAAGGCTTCACCACATAATCAAGGGGGCCAGACCCACGTGGTCTTTGGTTAGACTAGAAGAAAGCCCCCGACACGGTGACTCTCTAATAGTCCAATCCTACACATGGACCGGGAGTCCCCTTGTTTCAAGCATGCAAAGAAAGGGCGGAAAAGAGATAGGGGATTAAAATAGAGAAAACCCAAGTGGGTTGGATAGAGAAGAGAGAGGGGGGAAGTACAGAAAATTAAATTGGGAGCCTACCTTGTATCTAGTTTATTTTGCGCGCCGTGCGATCTTCGGTCTTTGGTCTTCGGTCTTTGTCTTGATCTTCACCTTCAGTCTTTAGGAGTTGTTTTCAAGCTTTGGATGGCAGCTCTTCAAGTCTTCAAAGGATGGTTGAAGGCTAGTGTATGAGTGTATGGGGGAGTGTATAAGTGTATAGGAGGCTAGGGCTTGTGTATGGTGGCTAGGGTTTGAGAAAATCTAGGGAGGCTAGGGTTTTTGGAGGTGCTCGAGCTCTGTATATCGAACTATAGGATTCTTAGGTTAAGTTTGCAGACCCTTTTCACATTGAACGAGGCTCTGTATTTATAGAAGTTGGACAAACCTGGCGCCTGTTGCAGTGGCGCTAGGGCAAACTTTACATTGGCGCCACTAGGAGTGGCGCCAGGCCATTTTTTGGCTTGGCGCCACTACTAGTGGCGCCAGCCAATTAGGAAAGGTTTAAGGTCGGCAAGCAACGTATCTTTGACTAGATTTGGGCGCCTGTACTAGTGACTACCATGTAAATTTTAGCCTAGCTTCACTAGGAGTGACTCCGGGAAGTCTGGGAATGATTTGAAGGAGCCGGGAATGACCCGGGGGGTTGGAAAGGAGCAGGAACACTTAAAATAGTGTCCTGGAGGTATTTGACTTGTAAAGTGAGGATAAGATGTGTCGAAGAGGTTGACCGGGCCTTTAGGAGCAAAACGGTCAATCGGACTAGGAAACTGCCGGGACAGACTCGAACTGTCCTGGAAGAAGACTTGAGATCTGAAAACATTATTTAGAATGTTTCCAGAGGTTGCCGGTTTGATTTTCTAAGCCGGCGTGGTCGGAAAAGGAGACCGGCCCACCAGGGGCAAAACGATCATTTTGTACCGGGTTTGCCGGAACTGACTCGGAATGGTCTGGAAAGGTAAAGGAAGGTCGAGAACACAATAAAAAGTATTCTCAGGACATTACCGGTTTGATACCCAGAGCTGGTGTGGTCGAAGAAGGAGACCGGCCCTCCACGGGCAAAACGGTCATTTTGTACCGGGTTGGCCAGAACTAACTCGGAATGATCCGAAAAAGTAAAGGAAGATTGAGAATACTATAAAAAGTATTCTCGGGAGGTTGCTGATTTGATACCCATAGCCGGTGTGGTCGAAGAAGGAGACCGGCTCTCCACGGGCAAAACGGTCATTTTGTACCGGGTTGGCCAGAACTAACTTGGAATGATCCGGAAAAGTAAAGGAAGATTGAGAATACTATAAAAAGTATTCTCGGGAGGTTGTCGATTTGATACCCATAGCCGGTGTGGTCGAAGAAGGAGACCGGCCCTCCACGGGCAAAACGGTCATTTTGTACCGGGTTGGCCAGAACTGACTCGGAATGATCCGAAAGAGTAAAGGAAGATTGAGAATACTATAAAAAGTATTCTCGAGAGGTTACCGGTTTGATACCCAGAGCCGGTGTGGTTCCCGGGGCGTTCGGATGCTTAGGGGCAAAATGGTCATCTTGATCGAAAAGTCTCGGAAAAGGTCCTAAGGGTAGTCTAGTCATTTTTCACCGAAGTGAGCTAACAGACATTGATGTTGACCTGGGTTTTGAGTGTTTCCGCCACTCTCACGGTGTGAGTATTTTCACTACTCTAACGGTTTTGTGAGTATTTCCGCTACTCTAACGGGGTTGAGTATTTCCGCTACTCGGACGGGGTTGAGTATTTCCGCTACTCGGACGGTTCTGTGAGTATTTCCGCTACTCTAACGATTCTGTGAGTATTTCCGCTACTATAACGGTTCTGTGAGTATTTTCGCTACTCTAACGGTTTTGTGAGTAGTTTTGCTACTCGGACCGTCTCGAGGAATAAACTGTCTCGAGAGTGGGACTGGAAGGGGTCTTACCGTCTCCGTAGAGACGTGCCTGGATTGGAGCCGTCTCGAGGAATAAACTATCTCGAGAGTGGGATTGGAAAGGGGTCTTACCGTCTCCAAAGAGACGTGCCGGGATTGTGAGTGTTTCCGCCACTCTAACGGTTTTGTGAGTAGTTTTGCTACTCGGACCGTCTCGAGGAATAAACTGTCTCGAGAGAGGGATTGGAATTGAAATAAGAAAGGACAATGCCCCTAAGGGCATTTTGGTCACTTTGCCTCTATTTGGGCCTGACAAGCCCGCGAAGCGATGGAAAGGCGGAATTTGGACCTAGAGGATTGGTTTCGATTGGAATATGTCCACAATGACTTGAAAACAGGTTTGGACGGAGTATAGACTGCCGAGCGGTCAAAAATGGGGTGCTTACACTATGGTACCCAGAGAAGTCTTGAGAACCTAATTAAAGATGGTATGGCATTAAAACCCCTTGTAATGTGGTGAAGCTTAGCCTTGTATGTTCATAACCTTTGCATTATATTTGTGGTGATGTTCATATTATGCATGTGATGGCTTTATTTGTGTGTTTAAAACCTTTTTTCAAACCATCATTATTACCATCTTCAATACTCTTCAAAGTTCACGTAAAAATGCTTTCTAAAATGTTGATCTAAAAGTCTTCGAATTAGGGTTTCTTAAAGTTTAAGCCAAAAATCCTTAAGTTCCATGCCTTAGAAATGCCTATAAAACCACCCAAACATCTGGGTTGCATCATTTCACTCTACTCTTTTGAATTTTGCATAAAATGGTTTTGAAAACAATCCTCTCTAAAGAGTTTTCAAAGTTCTACTCTTTTGAGTTCATGATTGGAATGTTCCACGGTAACCCTCTCTTGAGTGGTTGTCATCAATCAACCATATAAATTATGTGCACATTTAAGTGTTTTTAATGTTACAAATGGTTTTCAAAACAACCCTTTCTACAATGGTTTTCAATTTCTTTTTGCTCACTTGAGTTTGTGATTGGAATGGTTCGAAGGCAACCCTCTCTTGAGTGGTTTTCAAAAATAACCATATGAGTCATACTCCCATTTGAGTGGTTTTCAAAGTTTTGCTCTCTTGAGTTGTGATTGAAATGGTTCCAAGGAAACCCTCTCTTGAGTAATTTCCAAAATCGACCATATGAATTACACTCTCATTTGAGTGGTTTTCAATGTTCAAGTAGTTTTCAAAACAACCCTCCCCAGAGTGGTTTTCAAAGTTTTGCTCTCTTGAGTTTGTGATTGAAATGGTTCCAAGACAACCATCTCTTGAGTAGTTTTCAAAAAATCAAACATATGAATCCTATGCTCATTTGAGTGGTTTCAATAAAATGGCTTTCAAAACCCACAACTCCCTTGAGTTGGCTCTCCAATAGAATTTCACATGAAATCATAACTTTCTTACATGAAATGACATTTTTCAAAGCTTTCATTAAAACAATTTCACATAAAATCATAGAGGTTTTACATGAAATCATGGTTTTCAAAACACATTTTTAAAGTTTCATGCATAAAATGACACTTTCCAAAGCTTTCAAAAGCACTAGGTTCAAAACCCTAATTCAAAACCACCTTTTAGAACTACTATGTCCAAAACCCTATAGCAAAACCACCTTTCAAAATCACTAGGTCCAAAAACCTAATTCAAAACCGTAGTTCCAAAACCATTTTTCATAACCTTAGGGTCACCTAACCTTAGTTAGTTAACTTTAGGTCAACCTAACCCAAGTTAGTTAACCCTAGCTCAACCTAACCCAAATTCGTCAACCTCAAGTCTCCAATTTCAAATTATTTTCTAATAATTCCTTAATTCAAAATCATTTTCAAAAATATCCCACTCTCTTGAATATTCTATGGCCATCTTGATAAAACCTTCCTTAAAACCACGATAATTTCTCAAAATTGTTTTCAAAAGTTCTCTTGAACTTGTCTTAACCAAACATGGCTAGATACTTGGCATTTTCAAATGTTATTTTCTCAAATGTTTTCTAAAAACTCACAACCTAATGGTTAGGATCTCCAAAGGAATATGACATAATGATTAAAATCTTTATGGTTCATATTACGATTGTATGTCCTAAATGCTTTCAAAGCCTTTTTCAAAAAAAGATTTTCAAAAGTCATATTCTTTAGACAACCTTAGTCATTCAATGATTATGGTTTCCTAAAGAAAATGAGATATCAAGTAAGGTTCTATAAACCTAAATCTTTTAAAAACATGAAAGGAAGTTTTTAGACCTTTTTTAAAAAATACTTTTCAAAAATCATAACCCTAAGGGAGTTTAGTTTGATCATTAACTAATCTCTTAAAGGTGATGAAACATTGTAAGCACCCCATTTTTGACCGCTCAGCAGTCTACACTCCGTCCAGACTTGTTTTCAAGTCATTGTGTGCATATTCCAATCGAAACCAAGTCTCTAGGTCCAAATCCCGTCTTTCCATCACTTCGCGGGCCTGTCAGGCCCAAATAGAGGCAAAATGACCAAAATGCCCTTAAGGGCATTGTCCTTTCCTTTCCGATTCCAATCTCTCTCTCGAGACAATTTATTCCTTGAGACAGTTCTAACTCAGGCACGTCTTTTCGAAGACGGTAAGACCCCTTTCCAATCCCTCTCTCGAGACAGTTTATTCCTCGAGACGGTTCCAACTCAGGCATGTATCTTCGGAGACGGTAAGACCCCTTTCCAATCCCACTCTCGAGACAGTTTATTCCTTGAGATGGTTCCAACTCAGGCACGTCTCTTCGGAGACGGTAAGACCCCTTTCCAATCCCACTCTCGAGACAGTTTCTTCCTCAAGACGGTTCCAATCTAGGCACGTCTCTTCAGAGATGGTAAGACCCCTTTCCAATCCCTCTCTCGAGACAGTTTATTCCTCGAGACGGTTCCAATCCAGGCACGTCTCTTCGGAGACGATAAGTCCCCTTTCCAATCCCTTTCTCGAGACAGTTTATTCCTCGAGACTGTCCGAGTAGCAAAACTACTCACAAAACCGTTAGAGTAGCGGAAATACTCACAAATAGGTCGATATAGGGAATTGCCAACAAACCCATGTGTCACGATGACCGCCGTTAGAGTAGCGGAAACACTCAAAACTTAGGTTAACACCAGTGTTTGTTTGTCACGACCCGACTCAAATCTCACTAGGTCGCGACAGTGATGATAGTCTAAGGTTGGATTTGAAAGTAGGCAATGGGGTTTATGATTCTGACAAAATAACATAATTAGGAATATAGCATAGATGGTCCAGAAATATTACATTAAGGACGTAAAACCAGTGTAAGTCTCAAAATGTTACAGTCCAGCATAAACTAACTCAAGAATTTAAAAGACGTAAGATAACAAGAGAACTTGCTCTCGTATGCTCATTTCCTTGGAAATCAGTTGGGTGTCTCTATCCCTGAAAAATGTCCCATAAGATAGGAATGAGCGGCAAAGCCCAGTAGGAGATCTAAGATTTCTATAAGATGCAGGATAAAAGATAACGCAATAAAAGAATGTCATGGCATGCATATGACCCTTGAAACTTCTCTTTTTTTTTTCTTTTCATCAATATTCGGAGCCTTGCAGGTATGTCCTGCCAGGGCCAATTCAAGCCAATGGGGTCCACCCAAGATTCATCCTCCATCATCAAGTTCAGTGGGGCCCATCCATGATCATCTAGCCCGATATCAAGCCAGTGATACCGACCCATGATAGCCCCAAATATCAAGCCAGTCAGGTACACCCATGATATAAAAAATCGGGGTCTTTTCCGTTCTGGCTGTACCACCCTTATACCTCCTAGATGATGTAGTCATACAAGCAAAAAATGCTATATTTTTGCAGTTAATGAATAAAAGACATTTAGAATAGAAGATAAATTGACAGGAAAGCATAAAACATGATAATATACAAATCATTTAATAGAGAAAAGATGTAAGCATGAATCTTAAGGAAATGTATAGATTCCTACCCTTAGTATCTTTCTAGAATTCAAGAGGGTTCGGTATTTTCTGTAAAAAGAAAGAAGAACATCCGGCTTAGTCTATAGTTAGCTAAAAAAATATCTCGTTTAGGCGTAGTTAAGTGGGGAGGGTAAGTTAACTCAGAGATGGCGTAATTAAAATGAGGCGGAAGGTTCAAACTTCTCCCTTAGGGAGATATACGTCGCCGAGCTAGGAACCAAAACTGTCGGTGTTTCAAAGTAGAGAGATTCTGGAATTTTTATTTTGAGGGGATATTAAGGCCACTCTCCCATTTTTAGATTCCCTGAATATCTAGGGGTATCCTGGTAATTTTTCAGAATTTTCTACTTATAATTTATTTTCTGTAAATTTTTATCCTTTAAATCGTAAATAAACCATGGAAATTCACACAGGTCTCCGATTGACCTGAAATTTTTATGGGAGCCTCTTGAAGTAATTTAATAGCTGCCATAAAAATTTCAGCTTCATCGGACTGCACACGCGCCTGCACGCGCCACCAGTAGCGCGTGGGGGTGGAAGGCTCGACCTTCTTCTTCCTCCCGCGCGACTGGCAGCGGTTCTGCTTCATTTTCCGGCCATTCCCCGCAACCCCTGGCCATGCATGTGTGACCCAGAGATTGGCAAGGACCTGGATCACACATCCATGGTCGGAGCTTGGCCGCAGATGGTCGGAGGTGGCCGGAATGGCCCGAAACGCCGGCTGCATAGCGGAACCCTAGGGTTACCGACCTGCAACAGCATTTTTGGCCATCTTCCCGTGATATTTCGGCCATGGTTCCTTCACCACTTTTGTTCCTTGCCCAGAGACGCTTCTTCCCCAAGTGATCCAGTCGGCAAAGGTTGCTGGTGGCCGGAGTTATGATTTTTCGAACCTTTTCCGGCAGTTTCGGCCTTGCAGGAGCCTTTGGTGCACGCACAGAGGTTGTGGACCTCTCTAGGACACCCAGAAGGAGTCCCCAAGAAGTCCCAAACCCCTGTGACAGCCCTTGATTCCTGGGTTTGCCGGAGTGGGTTGGGTGATGCATTTTTCAGTTTCTTTCTCCCTCTAGATTCTCGGCTGTTGTGGTGGAGTTTTTGGGGTAAGGTTGCTGGGTTTAGGGAGCTTATGGGGTGGTGATGATGGGTTCCTCACCTGAATTTCGAATGTCAAAAGCCTCAGCCCGATTCTTCCCCGCTTTCCCTTTCTCTTTCTCTCGATTTTCTTTCTCTCTCTCTCTCTGCAGTTCTCTCTCTCAACTCCTTTCGCACCACCTGAATGAGGGAAAAGGGATGGGGTGCATATATAGGTGTTTGTGGTTTTGTGCCATAGGAGTGAACTCTCTCTTTCTCCCGGTTTCTACTCTCTCCCCGACTCTCTCTTTCTTACAGCGTCTTTCTCTCTCTCCTTCGAAAACTTGGTTCTAACTGGTTGCTAGGGGCGGTTCTATAGGCAGCATGGATTAGATGTTTTTGTGATACGTGTGTGTGTGTGTGTGCATTTTGAAGGTTCAATCCTAAGTTTGTATTCAATCGAAAGGTGACAGCTTGCATAGGTAGGTATATACGCATATCTCGGTGGTATTTCTGCTAGGTAGTGCATGCATGCATGCTTATATATATGTACTCCTATATATGTGTTATTCGTGGCATTAAGTAAGGCTGGCCATGCAAATTGGTGGGGTGGGGGGTAGTTTCGTAAAAACGTACGAGTTTAAAGCGACTAAATTCAAGACTCTAATTTTTCGTCGAATGCCTGACCCAATATCGTAAGTAGAAAGCTCTCGAAAAATTAATAATTTTAGGCTCTAATTTCGTACAATTCCGACACCGGGTGAGCGAGAAAGCTCGAATTGAAGTTACGAGGGATTCGGGCGCGAATTTCCAGGTGCAGCGGCTTGCGGGGGCTTTTTGGCAAACCGACACTTTCCGGAATGGTGTTCTGAGATTACCAAGGCGTCAGGCTCGAAAAGGCAATAATTTTAGACATCCAATTCGTCGAAATCTGACGAAAAATGAGGGAGAAATCTTCGTTCAAAGTTAAGGTGCTGTTCTGGTGCGAATTGTCGGGTGACGAATTTTTGAACCTTTTTCGGGGACTCGAGTTTCAACATATGGACAGGGTTGGGTTCAAAAAGGTCTTGTTTCTGACTTACGGCCCTATGGTCATACCTTAATTGGTCCCGTTAGTGGTAATTCAGTCAAAGAAAATTACGGGTATTACATTGTTAGCCCACTTCGGTGAAAAATGACCAAACTGTCTTTTGGAACTTTTCTGAGACTTTCCGGTCAAGATGACCGTTTTGCCCCTAGGCATCTGAACGCCCCGGGAACCACACCGGCTCTGGGTATCAAATCGGTAATGTCTCGAGAATACTTTTTATAGTAGTCTCAACCTTCCTTTACTTTTCCGGATCATTCCGAGTCAGTTCCGGCCAACCCGGTACAAAATGACCGTTTTGCCCCTAGAGGGCCGGTCTCCTTTTCCAACCACACCGGCTTTGGGTAGCAAACCGGTAAACTCTTGAGACTACATTTGATAGTGTTCTCAACCTCCTTTTACCTTTCCGGATCATTCCGAGTCAGTTCCGGCCAACCCGGTGTGAAATGACCGTTTTGCCCCTGGTGGGCCGGTCTCCTTTTCTGACCACGCCGGCTCTGGGAATCAAACCGGCAACCTCTGGGAACATTCTAAATAATGTTTTCGAATCCCAAGTCTTCTTCCGGGACAGTCCGAGTTTGCCCCGACAGCTTCCCAATCCGATTGACCGTTTTGCCCCTAAAGGCCTAGTCAACCTTTCCGACACACTTTGTCCTCACTTTTTAAGTCAAATACCTCCAGGACACTATTTTAAGTGTTCCTGCTCTTTTTCGGCCTTCCGGGTCATTCCCGGTTTCTTCAAATCATTCCCGGACTTTCCGGAGTCACTCCTAGTGAAGCCAGGCTAAAAATTGCATGGTAGTCACTAGTACAGGTGCCCAAATCTAGTGAAAGATACGTTGCTTGCCAACCTTAAACCTTTCCTAATTGGCTGGCGCCACTAGGAGTGGCGCCAGTGTAAATTCTGGCCTGACACCACTGCAACAGGTGCCAGTGTTGTCCAACCTCTATAAATACAGAGCCTCTTCTAGCGTTTAAAGGATCTGCAAACTTAACCTAAAAATCATATATATCAATATACAGAGCTCGAGCACCTCCAAAAACCCTAGTTTCCTTAGGTTTTCCAAACCCTAGCCACCTTACACAAACCCTAGCCTCCTATACACTTATACACTCTCCTATACACTCATACACTAGCCTTCAACCATCCTCTGAAGACTTGAAGAGCTGCCATCTAAAGCGTGAAGACAATCCTTGAAGGTTGAAGAAGAAGATCAAGATGAAGACCGAAGATTGAAGACAAGCAAGGCGCGCAAAATAAAGAAGACATACGATAGGTTTTCTATTTAAATTTTTGCACTTCCCCCCTCTCTCTTCTCTCTCCTAACCCACTTGGGTTTTCTCTATTTTAATCCCCCATCTCTTTCCCCCCCTTTCTTTGCATGCTTGAAACAAGGGGATTCTCGGTCCATGTGTAGGATTGGGCTATTGGAGAGTCACCGTGTCGGGGGCTTTCTTCTAGTCTAACCAAAGACCACGTGGGTCCGGCCCCCTTAATTATGTGGTGAAACCTTAACCTTGTATGTTCACGACCCCAAATTGCATTGTGCATATCATAGTCTTGCATCTTCCAAAAACCGTTTTCAAAGTTGTTTTTCAAATCGTTTTCAAACTTGTTTTCAAAATTGCATCAAAATCTCTTTTTCAAAAACTTGTTTTCAAAACCAAAATTCTAGGGTGATTCTAGCCTTTCCATGGCTAGGGTTGCTTTAGGAAAGTGTTACATTAAAAGTGACCTTTTTGGTCTATATTTTCAAATCTTATTATTTTTCAAAACCACTTTCTTAAAGTGGTTCTAGTCCTCTTATGGTTAGAATCGCTTTAGGAAAGTGAGACGTTTTCATACTTTCCAAAAAACTCTCTCTTAAAAAATCTCTTCCTAAAAATCTCTTTTTCAACATACTTTCCTAATACTCTCCTCTTCAAAATTGTTTTCAAAAACTCCCTTCCAAAATCTATTTTTCAAAACTTTCTTTTTCAACTCCTCTCCAAAATCTTTTCCTCAAAATTCACTTTCTAAAAACACTCCCTAGATTCACCTTCCTAAAAACTCTCTCCAAAAACCTTTCTAAAAAACTCTCTTTCCAAAATTTTCCTTCTAGAAATTTCCTCTCTAGGATTTTCCTTCTAAAATCTACGTTTCTAAAAACACACTTTCCAAAACTCCTTCTCTTTAAAATCTTTTTCCAAAAACTCCCTCTTCAAATTCACTTTCCAAAAGTTCCTCCCTAGGATTCCCTTCTAGAAAACCTTCATTTCTAAAAACGCACTTTCCAAAAACTCTTTCCTTAGAGCCCAAGTCAAGCCTTAGAACCCACAATTAGGAAACCCTAATTTTCTTTCCAAAAATATGGTTTTCAAACCTTGCCCCAAACCTAGGTTTCCAAAATCTCTAGTTTTCTACATCCAAACTATACATATTTCCAAAACCTCTTTTCTACGTTAAAATTCCACACTTTCAAAACTAGGGTTTCTAGAATCTCCCTTTCCAAATCCTTGTCAAATCAAATCTTCCCTTTAAAAAACCAAATCCAATCTCCCCATTTAGGAAACTAAATCCAATCCTCCGTTTTTGGAAACAAATCCCAAACCGTTCCTAATTCAACTTCTTCCTAATTTCCTACCTTCCTAAACCATAAGTTTCCTAAACCTAAACTCTGAATCTTTCTTTAAATCCAATTCTTTCCTAATTTAAATCCTTCCTAAACTTCCACTTTCCTAAACCTTAAGTTTCCAAAACTGGAACATAAAAATCTTTCCTAAAATTCTAAAATTCAACCCTTTCCTAATTTAACCCCCTTTTTAAATCTTAACTTTCCAAATTCAAGTTTTCAAAACCTTTCCTAAATTCAAGCCTTTCCTAATTTCAAGACTTTCTAAAATTCAAACTCTAAAATTTTCTAAATCTTAAACTTTCTAAATTTCAAATCTTTCTAAAATTCTAAGCTTCCTAGATTCAAAACTTTCTTAAGTTAAATCTTTCTAAACCCAAATCTTTCTAAATTCTAAACTTTCCTAAAACTTCAACTCTTTCCAATTTCAAAACTTCCTTGTTCCCAAAGCTTTCTTATTTTCAAAACTTCCTTGTTTTTCTAAACTTTCCGACTTTCAAAACTTCCCTTTTTTGAAACATTCCAAAATTCAAAACTTTCTTAACTTGAAACTTTCTAAATTCTAAGTCTTTCCTAAACTAAACTTTTCCTAATTCAAAACATTTCTAAATTCAATACTTTCCCATTTCAAAACTTTCCAAAAATGAAACTTTCCAAAAATAACACTTTCCTAATTCGAAACTTTCCTAATCCAAATCTTTCATAAATTCCAAGTTTCCAAATCTTTCCAAATCTTCCAAATCTAACATTCCAATCCAATCTTTCTTAATCTCAGGTCTTTACAAGGTCTCCTATCTTTCCTAAGTCTAGGTTTCCTAAACCTCTATCTTTCCACAACCAAGTCTTTTCAAAATCAATCTTTCCAAAGCAAGTCCAATCTTCTCAATTTCAATTTCCAACCTCCTTTTCTAATCTCAAATCAAATCCAATTTTCAATTCAATCTCTTTCTTCTAATCCAATCACTCTCTTCAAATCAATCTATTTTCAATCGGACTCCGGTCCGAACTACGGCTAACCTGATTCCCCCAAAGGGATACGTAGGCAACCTTCATAGGTGCGGTCACAATATTTTTCAAACTTTCAATTCCACCCTCATGAGTGCGGTTTTCAAAATCTTTTCAAATCTCAAATTCCCATCTACTTTCAAACTTTCTATTTCCAAATTTTTAAACTTTTCAATTTCAATTCTATCTCTTCAAATCTCTTTTCAAATCTATTTTTCAAGTCTCTTTCCTTACACTTGCATACCATGCATCATGTTAGTTTCTATTCAAACATTGTTTTTCTAAAAATGGATAGGATTGAACTATAGTTAGTTAAAGACTCTCATAGGTGAATCTGGGATAGATTGACATGTAGGTACCGAAAGGGCGGGGTAGGGCGATAGCTTAGTGCGTCTTCCCTACACGTAACCAACCTCCGAACCTAGATCACTGATTTCAAAGACCAAAAGGAGTTATTTTTCAAAAAGGGCTAAATGTTTTCCAAAGGTTGCCAAACAACCCGTTTTCCTAAAAAAAACCCTCTCTTAAGGATGTTTTCCAAAATTGTTTTCCAAAATCCCTAAGTGTAATCTTCGAATTATTCTTAGTTTTTAGGTGACCTAACTCACCTTAATCAAGTTAGGTGGCGACTCCGAATATTTTTCAAAAGCCCTTTATTCAAACCTATTTTTCAATTCAAACTTAGTCGCACTCATTCTTCTAGGAGGGTGAGTTCTAACGAGAGAGTACAATATTTTTCCCACTTGTGTGAGTATTCGTCGAGTGGGAAAAATCTGGGCGCGACAGCTGGCGACTCCGCTGGGGACACTTAGAGGGTTAGGCCATAGTCATGTCTCTTTACCCTTCACCCATGTAGAGTCTTCAATTAACTTGGTTCAATCCTATTCACTTTAAATTTTCAGAACCAAATTTTCAAAATTGTTTTTGAAAAACATGCATTTACTCATATTATCTTGTATTATGTTTGTCATCCACATGCTGACACTCGCATCTTTGTTTTGTAGGTGCGCTTTATGTTTAAATTTTATTAACTGCTTTGCATGAATGTGATGTACATGATGAATAGGAGTTGTTGGGCTCTTTCCTCCACTTTTAAAAATCACACACACACTGCATGTGCACTTGCATTCTGCATACTTGCATATCCTGATATGTCCTTTCTAGTTAGAAAGGGGGAATGGTATATTGGTTGTGGGCAAGATGCTGTGTCAGTTTCTTCGCCTACGGCCTCTTGATGGTTCCCCCGCTCGGATCACCAACCGATCATGGCACCACCTCGGGGAATGGGCCTAGGTTTGAAGATCAGAGGACCGAGCATTTTTAGGACGCATTAGTTAACCCTCAACCTCATACTCATATAGACACCATGCATAGCCGAACCTCTACCGGATTTAAGACACGAGCACCGTTTTCAAAATCACGGAGGAAAGGGCGACTGCTTTTACTTAGATTCATACATATTTATTCCTGCTGTTATATTGACTGTATTTATACTGTTATAATGCCTGTCTAACTATTCATGCATGCATGTTTACTTCAATTGTACCTTCTCTCCTTATACTTTTTGCATATTCATGTGCATGCATTCAATATTCCATGTCAAGACAAGAGTTCCAAGTAACTCAAGTCACTGCATTCTCATGCATATGATCAACCCATTGAGAGTGACACCAACGTTACTCTCCCTTGCATTGAACCTACCCAAACCCTAAGGGTTCCCGCGTAACCCTAAGGACTCATTGCGTGCATCTCGATTCATTCCATAAGAGGGGCCCCAATCCTTCTATGCTCACGGAGATAGGATTGCCAAGAAGACAAGGGGCAATCAATCAACAAGGTCTCTCAGTGCCCTCCTCGACATCAAGTCCAACGAAGGTAAATCCGAAGACTCAAGAGTAGTTTAGGTTTTCCCTTTGTAAAAGTAGATAGGTGGAAGTCCAAAGAAAAATGTTCCCCCTCCCCCTATTAAAATGTATTTCAATTCTTTTGTATCTCAAACCCAAAATTTAATGTACTTCTTTATTTTTATGAATGAATGCATGGATGGCTGAAGGTTCCTCCCTGACGGTAAGGTGTCTGCATACAGGGGCAAACCCCCTATCTCCAAAAGTGAGCCAATACATCATGACTGGTTTTTCTCTTTAAAAGGGGCACCTTAGAGCATGCATTGCATAAAGACTTGTCAAGGTCAAACACTGACTCTTCCCTTTTGTTTGTTTTAGGTACCTTCCCTCGTTCCCCAATCTTATAAGCATGGAATTGCTTACTCTTGATACTTTAACTCAATTACTAGCAGAGACAAGAGGAGTCAAGCACAAGATGACCGAAATGGAAGGCATGCTTTCCTCACTCTTATCCCACACAACTCGTGAGCAAGCAGAGTCGTTACAGGCGCAAACCCATGATGGACGAAAAATGATGAAGAAGGAAGATCATGACTATGCCGCCACCATTGCTTCCTAACGACCTCCCCGGGCCGAGGGCCTTGCTCGAATGCCTTCCAAACCAACCCCTAACCAAACACAAGGATTATATGACCTTTCCTTCAGATATCATCCGGACCCTTTTGGCCCTGCCACCGAAAATGGTCCCATTTTGAAACATAGAACCCGAAGCCCTTTCAATTCCTAAACCATCAAACCAGTTGTGACCTCACCGAAACTTGGTCCCCAACCATCAAAAACATCTGCAATACCTCCTCGGACCAGGCGAACAAGAGGGAAAAAGCGGACGTTTACAAAACTCGCATGCTTACAGATCGCGACTTATTTTGGCCTCTTAGCAGCTGGATATCTGAAACCTGTACCTGCTCGACCCCAGCCCAATCCTCTGCCTCATTACTTCAAATCTACAGCAAGCTGTAGGTATCACTCGGATAGTCAAGGACATGATACCGAAGATTGTTTGGCACTCAAGCATAAGATTCAAGACTTGATAGATAATAAGATCATTGGGATACGACCAGCAAATCCTTCTCCGAACGGCTCTGCAAACCCTCCACTGGACCATGCTGTCAACATCGTTACAAAGTTTGGTAACAACAAGGTTTGTTTTGCTGCATGCTAGGAGATATATTACAAGGACGGAGAGGAAATGGAATACAAAGATGCCTGGTCACGATATAACCCAATGAGATGCCGACCCCTGAAGACAAACTTGCATACGAGTCTGTGAAGAAAATTGATGAGGAATTATCCAAACTCCGTAATAAGAATCCCGCATTGTGTACACTTGAGGAGCATCGAGCCCCAATTGGAGGCCAGAGTAGAAAAACCCGAGCACAACCTATCGAGCTGGACGAATACGAATCGCCTGAGTGGTTTGTTAGAGAAACTCCGGAGCAAACAAATGAAGGCCAGACAATCAAGAAAGCTGACAATTACATCATCACTGCCAACTCACTTGGAACTCCGGGAGAAGCATCTACCTATCCTGCCTTAGCTGAAAAACTCAACCGTGGATGGAATGCAGACGAGGGCACAGGCCTAAGCCCTTACTAGAAATGGGTTCTTTGCACAAGTGTACAAGAGAGGGGTGGTTTCACCCACTTTCTTTCTATCCCTTTTAATTCTTGTTTTTAAATTAATGCTTATATTTTCTTATTGTTGAAGAACCTTATGCTTTTCATAAAAATAATAATAATAATCAAATGACAGTCTTTTATTCCTTTGTTGTTGTCTTGTCTGCCCTGGGAATAGTGACTACTTTCTACGCAAGGGGCATGGTTTGTCTTATAGAATGATCCAACTTGAAAGGATGATAGCATGAGTTAACCACTCGCCAAATGATCAGCCTTCCACAGAGAGAGAGAATAAGGATGAGTGAGGATACTACCCAAAGGCAGCACTTGCAAGACTCTGAGGCTAAGCGATGTGTGGCCAGTTTATCAAGAGGAAGAGGAGCCATCTTTCATTCCCCCGCATATAAAGAATAAATAACTGAATAAATGACTAAATGTGCTCATCTTCCCTTTGCTTAACCCCCAGTGCCTCGCGGAAAGTGAAAATTTTCTTCGTTAACCCTGATCCAAGACTGTCCTCCCCATATCGGGGCAGACAATAGTAAAGAACTCTAGGAATGGTGTCCACCTCTATCATGCTAGGGTAGTGTTGAAAACTCTATGGATCAAGCAATCTAATTCAAAGTGAAGAGAGGCCCTCATTTCATTTCCCATACAGTCAAAAGCAACCCCTTGCCAAACCCGTTGTGCTACATATCCTTTCTTAACAAAACCCCAGCCTAGGGATCACCGCCCACACTGGGTATATTGAACTACTAAGGAAAAGGTTTAAGGGAAAGGGTTAAAGAATCGTTTCGTTTCATAAAAGAAAAGAAAAGAAGTAAAGAGAAAAAAAAAGCAAAAGAAAGGAGTTGCCAAGGGGCAAGAGGCCAAAAAACAAAAAATCCTTTAATGACAGGCCTGAAGAAAATCATGATTGAGTCATCTTCAAAAGCATATGAGAAGAAAGTCATGTTTATCTCAAAAAGTATATAGAAAGGGTGAAAGAACAGGGTCATTTTCACCCTGAGAAGTATATGGTCAAAAGCAAGAAGGAAGTTTAAAGGTGATCCTAGGATACAAGGAAGCCTAGTGGGAACAATCGGTTTGAGCCTTTACCCTTTTCTTACAAAACCCCAAAACCATGGCCTACATTACAACCCTATTAAAGTCCCCTCTGATTGAAAACAGCTTGCTTGATCTAAATGAGCTGGATACGCTGCCAAAGCTAAAAAAAAAAAAAAAGAAGAAGAAAAAAAAGGGATGCTAATCCTACTGAAAAATGGTTAAGGACAGTATGGAACTAAACCTTGCTGAAAACAACATTGAATTTGAGCCTACATATCCCGTTGTTTCTGAAACCCTATGACCTAGCCTACATTACGGTCCTAAACCAAGTCTTCTCGGATTGAAATGACTGGCCACTTATCGCTCTGCCAAAGGTCAGGTAAGTTGTTGCTAAAACTCCGAGAGTCGAGTGTCTCAGCCCAATAACCCTATACACTAACCCTAAGACAAAGAGTTGGAGGCGATCAAGAGGTTGAGAAAGGTGCGAAGTGCTATCATTCAATCAAAGTAGGGTTGGGCCAAAAGAGAGGCTAAATCCCCGAGGAGGAGGGAGTTACCATTCCTAAGACTACAAGTCTAACAGCACCCTGTGTCATTCTATTAGCATATTTCTAACCTGTGCATATGTAAAAAAAAAAAAAAAGAAACAAAAAATCAGCATGGTCTTTGCACACATAGGATATAACTCCCTGTAGAAATAGAAGTTATCAGCATCAACTCATGTAATAAATATCTAACATCATCATACATCACATGCATCTGATCATATGCCTAGCTGTAAGGATCATAAATGTATCTGTCTATCCATGCATCTAAGTACCATAAATATTCATTTTTGTACAAAATATCAGAATAAAACTGTCTAACATAAATATAACTCAGGGACTAGGGGCAAAAGAGGATCAGAGTCTCCACAAGGGGCATCTATCACAAGTCGAAGTCGATGTCATCTGGATCAAAATCCCCGAAGCCCGGCATCGGAGGAGGTGGATAACTACTCGAAGTACCACCATCCTACAGGGAAGATAGAACTGAAATCAGCTGCATACAAAAGGAACTAAGTAACAGCAGAGCAATAAGGAGCAAAGAAAGAATAACATACCCCCCCACCGCCCATCTGAGACAACCGAGCTGTCAGGGAAGCTACCTCGGCCTGGTACTTGTCCCGCTCCATCTGGTACTGGTCTCTCTGGTCTCTCACAGCAGTAAACTCGGCCTGGGGCACATATCCTCTAGCACGGAGCCACAAGTCAACCACCTCCTGGCCAACAGCGTACCCGTCGACTACTACCTCAAACCGGGTGAAGGCACCAACCGAATGGGCTCCAAAGTGCGCAGCGTAATCCGTATCCGGAGGGAGCAAGAACTCGGCACCTGGTTGACGCTCCTGATAAGGGATGGGCACTCCCGCCACCAGGGCTCCAAACATTTACTCTAGCGGAGCCCCTGCTGATCGAAACTCCTTGTGAAACTGCCTCCAGTGCCGCTCTCCACGGTAGGACTCCCAGGTGTCATCACTGAGAAAAGCAGCTCTCAACAAGGACATCGAGACAAGGTACCGGACTGTCTCTTAATGGACTGATCCAATGAAGGGCTGCCAGGTCACATCCCTTGCCTAAATCAGCTCCAGGTTAGCCCGGAGCGTCACAAAGTCAGTAATCTTTGATCGCTGGGCTACCCGGTCACGAGCCCACCTCAAAGCGCGAGGATAGAGATCATCCTCAACAACTGCAGGGTGATGCACTGGTAGGTACTCGTAACTCCACCATACAAGGAAGTGCCAAAAGCTAGTCATGTTGCCCCAACGAGAAGAAGTCCGAACCCGCATCGATCGAAGAAAGCAGCCAAAAGAAAAGGACCCCCAGTCCAACTCAGACAAAGCTCCTAGATCGGCTACTATACTCACCAGATGGCACGGCACGAGTGACTTGTTGTTGTTGCAGAAGCAGCTAAAGATGATATACAAGACAAGTCGCTGTCTCATGATGTCCCGCCAGGCAGGCGATGGCTCAATAGCAAAAGTACACTCATCCTGACTAATCCAAGAGACCGGGAACGCAGAACGCTCAGGATGAGGCAAGTCCAACAGCAAACAGGCCTCGTCCTTGCTGACTGGGTGCAAGGTGATCCGTCGGCTGACAAAGGAGAGCCCTGTAATAATCGCCCAATCCAAAGGAGTGGGACCTAACTCAAAGCCGACAAAATGAAAGGTCCCAGTCTCCCCGAACCACCTCTCAACAAGTGCCAGTACCAAATGCTGGTTCAGGCGGTTAGCCTGTAATCCCATAAAGGTGCCAAATCTGATCTCCGCCAAGAAGGCATGATATGATGGGGCAGCCCGCTGCATGGTCACAAACACCTAATGAACAGCCCCTCTGAAAAGCCATTTATTCAAACCTATTTTTCAATTCAAACCTAGTCGCACTCATTCTTCTAGGAGGGTGAGTTCTAACGAGAGAGTACAACATTTTTCTCACTTGTGTGAGTATTCCTCGAGTGCGAAAAATCTGGGCGCGACAAACGTTCAACATACCCTTCATAAAATATACAAAAAATAATTTCCAAGGTAAGTTCACAAGAACTCTTACTCTATTTTCAATCCTAAAAGCACCTTCCAAACTCTCTTGAGTTGTTTCAAAACATTCCAAAACTCTCTCAAGTTCTATTTTGAAAAGCATTTTCAAACTCTTCTGAGTCTAATTTCAAGTCAAAACTCTATTAAGTTCAAACTTCAAAACCTTCCAAGGCTCTTTAAGCACCCTATTTTTGCCCGCTCAGTAATTTCTGGCCCAACCGAACTCATATTTAAACCGATATAGACACATTAAAGTCTAAACCAGTTTTTTCAATTCAATCTAGTCAATCAATCGCTTCACAGGCTATCCAGGGCCAATAGAGGCAAAATAATGAAAATGCCCTTTAGGCATTACTTGGTCTAATTTTGAGAAAGTTGATCCCTCAAACGGTAAGTCCATCTAGTACGAAACATTTATCAAAAAAGCATAAAATCTCTTGGAATGATAAGTCCCTTCACACCCGTCGACAGGGACAAAACCCAAGTCCTCGAGATGGTAGAGTGGTTCACTTTTGGGATCGACTAGCTAACCAATGTAGAATCTTTGCTATCCGATACGTCTTTTGAGAAAATTAATCCCTCAAACGATAAGACCGTCTAGTAGTTTCCCGAGATCAGGCAATCTTCAGAATAAATGCACACCGTCAAAGTGACGAAAACACTCATAAACATCACAACCATTAAAATAACGGAAACACTTGCAAATAGGTCGACATCGGGAACACCAGCTAACCCTTTTTGTCACGGGACCAAACATGCCTCTTGGCCATGACACGTTTACTAGAGGATAGGATACCTTAAAAACCAACTCGTCACACATTGTCTGAGTGATAGAAACACTCAAAACGTGAGTCAACACTAGTGCCTGTAAGCCCATTTTGGTGAAAAATGACTAAACTGCCCCTTAGCCCCACCGTTGCGCTTCATGAGAAAATACCTAAGTCCTTAGAGTGGTAAGTCCATCCTTCCAAAATTGCCCCAAAGATAATCCAACACGTTTAAGTGCCTTTCAGTCAGTTTCGGATCAATTTCGAGACCATCTAGTCAAAATGACCATTTTGCCCCTAGGCATTCAATTGCCTCTGGAAACCACACCGGCTCTAGCTATCAAATCGGTTATCCTCTTGGAATGCTTCTAATAGTATTCCCAACCTTCTAATACTTTTTTTGGACCACTCCGAGTCCATTCTGGTAAACCCAGTGCGAAATAACCATTTTGCCCCTAGTGGGCCAGTCACTTTTTCCAATTATAACAGCTCTTGTTATTAATATAGTTACCTCTAGGACACTCTTTTAGGGATTCTCGTCTATCCCCAGTCTACCAGATCATTCCCAAACTTTTCGAAGTCACTTCTAATGAAGCCATGCTAAAAATTGCATGGTAGTCACAAGGACAAGCGCCCAAATCTTTTGCCTTGCGTCCCAAGGGCCAAAAGATCTGTTTCTTGCCACCTCAAAACTTTCCTAAGTGCCTGATGCTACCCTTAGTAGTGCTAAGCCAAAAAATGGCCTGGCACCATTACAATAGGAGTCAAGCTCATTCTGGCTACCTGTAAATACAAGCCACCTCCTGCGTCTTCTGGGTCTGCAAAATCACTCTAGAAACTCTACTTCTCTAAAAATAGAGCTCAAATTCTCTCAAAACCTTAATTCTGTCAATCCCCTTCAAACACTAGCCTACATACACTTAACACCTATCTTTCGTATACTATATACACTCAAATCAAAGCCTCTAAGCATCAATTGAAGATCGAAGTGCTGCATATTCAAAGTTCTCAAGGCTCAAGTAAAGTAAAACAAACAAAACAATCAAAGCAAAGAAAAGACAAGGTAGGGTTTCTAGTTAGGTTATGTAATCCCCCTCCCTCTCTTGTCTTTCCTAACTTAATTGGGTTCTCTTCTATTTCATCCCCATCTTTTACCCCCTCTTCTTGTATGCTTGAAAAAAGGGACCTCCCGATTCATGCCTAAGAAGGTCTTAGAGAGAATCACCATGTCATGGATTTTCTTTGAGTTCCCCCTAAGATGGTGTGGGTCCAGCCCCCTAGATTATGTGGTGAAACCAAGTTTTCAAAACCACACTCCTATGATGATTCCGGTCATTCCATAGTTAGGATTGTTTTAGGAAAGTGTTGTATTCAATATGACTATCAAGGTCTAAATTTGAGTTTAATTCTTAAATTGTTTTTCAAGAAATCACAACTTTAAGATGATTCTAGCCATTTCATGGCAAAAGTTGTTTTAGGAAAGTGTTACATTCAAATAGACCATCAAAGTCCATATTAAGGGTTTCAAACCCTAGTTATTGTCAAAATCTGAACCCTAGAATGGTTCTAGTCTTGTCATGATTAGAATTATTTTAGGAAAGCAAGATATTTAAGAGACTTGTAAAAGTCTATATTCAAACCCCTTTCTAAATAGTTTTACAAATCTACTTCCGAAAGGTCTTTTTAAAGATTCACTTTCCAAAAACTCTTTTTCTTGAAGTCTAAGTCAAAACCCTAGCATCCATGTCTACATCAAATCATAGATTTCCAAAACCCTTTTCTACATGAAATCATAGATTTCCTAACTCAAAAGTTATATGAAATGATAGATTTCCAAAACTTAAGTTTTTCAATTTCAAATCAAATCAAATCCTTTTCAAATACGAGACCAAATCAAATAATCTATTTTTGGAAATAACATGCAATCTTCAACTTTAGGAAATAGAGATCAAACATTTTCTAATTTCAAACTTTTTCAAATTTTGACTTTCTAAATTTCAAACTTGCAAATCTATCCAAATTTCAAATCTTTCTAAATTGAAATCTTTCTAAATTCAAACCTTTTCTAAATCAAATCTTTTGAAAATAGAGTCTTTCCTTAAATAAAAAATTTCCTAAAATAGAAATTTCTTATTTCAGAACTTTTCTAATTCGAAACTTTCCTAGTTCAAAATTTTTTAAAGCTAAACTTTCTAAAATCAAAACCTTTCTATTTCAAGTGCATGTTTCAACCCTAGGTTGCATAAACTCCTGGAGGCCAAAGCCCTAGTTCAACCCTAACTCTAAGTTAGGAAGCTTCAACTCCTTTCTAAAACTCAAATCTACCATAACCTACATTACAACCTTACTAAAGTCCACTTCGATTGAAAGCGGATTGCTTGATCTAAATGAGCTAGACACGCTGCCGAAGCCAAAGAAGGATGCTAACCATACTGGAAGAAAAAT
Organism: Euryodendron excelsum; assembly: GCA_033060915.1. Taxonomy (NCBI): domain Eukaryota; kingdom Viridiplantae; phylum Streptophyta; class Magnoliopsida; order Ericales; family Pentaphylacaceae; genus Euryodendron; species Euryodendron excelsum. Next base: position 24,074,148 of record CM065395.1, read on the forward strand.
AGTCAAGGATGGTATGGATCTAAACCCTATTGAAAACAACATTAAATTTGAGCCTACATATCCCATTGTTTTGAAAACCCCATAACCTAGCCTACATTATGGCCCTAAAACAAAGTTTCCTTAGATTGAAAGGATTGACCACTTATCGCTCTGCTAAAGGTTGAGTAAGCCGTTGTCAAAGCCTTGAGAGTCGAGAGTTTTAGCCAAATAATCCATTACACTAACCCTGAAACAGGGAATTGGAGCCAGTCGAAAGGTTGAGAAATTTGCAAAGTGCTGTCATCCAATTAAGGTAAGGTTGAGCCAGAGGAGAGGCTAGAACCCCGAAAAAGGAAGGAGTTACCATTCCAAAGATACCGAATTCGATAGCACCCCTTGTCGTTCTGTTAGTTAATGTATTTCTAATATGTGCATACAATTTCAAAAAAAAAAAAATCGGCATGAGCTTTGCATAGAAAGGAAATAACTCCCTGTAGAAACAGAAGTCACCAACACAGTTTAATGTCAACCCCTGTAATGGATACACAACATCATCATTTCTACACATGCATCGGATCATAAACTTAGCTAAAAAAAAAAATCATAAATTCTCTGTCTATCCATGCATCTAAATATAATAAATATCCATCTTTGTACAAAACTTACAAAATTAAACTGTCTAACATAAGTACATCTCAGGAATAGGGGCCAAGGAAGATCAAAGTCTGTGGTAAGGGGCATTCATCAAAGGTCAAAATCAATGTCGTCTGGATCGAAATCCCCTAAACCCGGCACTGGAGGAGGTGGATAACTACTCAAATCACCAGCATCCTGCAGAGAAGATAGAACCGAAATTAGCCACATGAAAGAAGAACTAAACAACAGCAGAGCAAAAATAAGGAGAGAAAAAACAACATACCCTGCCACCTCCCATCTGAGCTATTCGAGCCGTCAAGCAAGACACCTCTGCCTGATACTGATCTCGCTCCATCTGGTATCGATCCCTCTGATCCCTCACAGCAGCAAACTCCGCCTGGGGCACGTATCCCCTGGCACTGCGCCACAAGTCAACTACCTCTTGACCCACAACGTATCTGCCGACTACTACCTCAAACTGAGTGAAGGGACCAACAGAATGAGACTCAAAGTGTGCAGCGTAGTCTATATTCGGAGGAAGCAAGAACTCGGCACTCGGCTACTGCTTCTGATAGGGGATAGGCACTCCTGCCACCAACGCTCCAAACATATACTCCGGCGGAGCTCCTGCTAATCGGAACTCTTCATGAAACTGTCGCCAGTGCCGCTCCCCTAGATAGGACTCCCAAGTATCATCACTGAGAAAAGCAGCCCTCAACAGGGACAATGAAACTAAGTACCGCACTATCTCGTAATGAACTAATCCAATTAATGGCCGCCAAGTCACGTCTCTCGCCTCAATTAACTCCAAGTTCGCCCGTAGCGGCACGAAGTCAGTAATCTCTGATCGCTGGGCCACCCAGCCACGAGCCCACCTCAAAGCACGAGGATAAAGTTCGTCCTCAATAACCGCAGGGCGACGAATAGGCAGATACTCGTAGCTCCACCAGATAAGAAAGGGCCAGAAACTAGTCATGCTACCCCAACGGGAAGAAGTCCGAACCCGCATCGATCGAAGAAAGCAGCCAAAGGAGAAGGACTCCTAATCCAGCTTAGATAAAGCCCCAAGATCAGCTACTATGCTCACCAATTGAAAAGGCACGAGCCACTTGTTGTTGTTGCAAAAGTAGCTGAAAATGATATATATAACATATCACCGCCTCATAATATCGCATTGAGCAAAGGAGCGCTCAACAGTAAAGGTACGGTCATCCCGGCTAAGCCAGAAAACTGGGAAAGAAGAACGCTCGGGATGGGGCAAGTCCAGCAGAATACAGGCCTCGTCTCTACTGACTGACTGTCAAGTGATCCGTCGACCAACGAAGGAAAGCCCCGTGATGATTGCGCAATCCAAGGGGGTGGGACCCAACTCAAAGCCAACAAAATGGAAGATCCCTGTCTCTCCAAACCACCGTTCAGTCAGTGCCAGCACGAGATGTCTGTTCAGGCGGTTAGCCTATAATCTCATAAAAGCTCCAAACCCGATCTTAGCCAAGAAATCACGATATGATTGGACAACCTGCTACATGGTCAAGAAGACCTGATGAAAAGCCCATCTAAATGTTGTGTGTACCTGCAAAGAGGGCAAATGTTGTCTAGAATGTACATTGGGGTGATAAGCAAGATCCTCGAGCAGTGGGATGTCTGGTACTTCTAGGTCACCCAAATCAGCATCCGTCTGCCTATTTTTGGAGGAGGCTCTCCCATAACTAGTCACCTGATCACCAAGACCCGGTACCTCCTTAGCACCAATATCCTCAACAAAGGCCTGCTCGACTGGAGGAAAAGGATCGATAGGTGGTCTACTCCCTCGTTCGCTCTGACTGGAAGAGGCCCGTCTAGTGGATCGATGACTATCCCTAGAACGACGAGAGCCGCTAACAGAATCTGTCCGAGCCACCTTCCACAGAGCGGCGTCTCCTCTCAGAACCATCGTCACCTGCATTTGGCATCCTGGAAAGGTAACCAAGGTAAGAGGTGTTAATATATGGTACATGTAGTTAAAAATAATAATAAAATAAAGTAAATAAATAACTAAAAAAAGGGGCAAAAAGCAAAAAAAAAAAAAAAAAGATTTCAAGTGAGAAGTCAAAATGAATTTCCTACACATTTTGATTTTAAAATTCCAATTCTAAGTCAAAATTAATTTCCTACACATTTTGATTTTAAAATTCCATTTCTAAGTGAAAATGAATTTCCAATACATTTTGATTCTAAATCCAATTCTAAGTCAAAGTGAATTTTCTATACACATTGATTTTTAAAAATTCCACTTCTAAGTCAAAATGAATTTCCAACACATTTTGATTTTAAAATTCAAAATTCCAAATCAAAATGAATTTTCTACACATTTTGATTTAAAAGGTCAAGTTTCGAGTCAAAATCAATTTCCTACACACTTTGATTTGTCAATTTCAAATCAAAACGAGTTTTCTAGAATTTCAAGGATTTTTTTTGTCTTTTTCCTTCAAAAAGATTCTAATTGAAAACCTTTTCCAACTCTTTTCTTGATTTCTAAAAATTTTGGCATAGTTTTGTTTAAAAAAGGTCCCCAGAACACCCACCACATCAACAAAAAACACAAGCCATGAACTCTACAAACATCACCATCACATAGCATCAACACCCGCACCCACTTTTTAAAATTTTCAAACTTCCCAAAAGACTTGTTTCATTTTTCAATAAATCAATGGTGTTCGAAGATATCCTAAAATTTTTGAAAATCATTTCAAATATTTTCTAAAATATTCCAACATTTTTCTAAATTTTAAACTCCCTTAATTTCATCACTTTCTCAATTTCTCCATTTTTCCTCTTTTTTTAAGTCTTTTTCTATTTTTCAAAAAATTAAAAATTCAAAAAGTTTTCAAAAATCACAAAACTTCACATGGTTGTTAAACACATTTTTCTAAGGCACACGGTATAAAAATCTAGCCTAAAAACTCAACACCCAAGCCTGTATGAACAAATCCCCAATTCCTTCAGAAACTCCCTTCACACAATCATGCAAAATGACTCAAATTCAATCAAACAAGCACAAAAATGCAAAAATAACTTCACCACAATGTTCAAAACATGTCAAAATATTAGTTTTCACTGTTCACACGCCTTAAACGGAGCTCTACACATCAAAATTAACAGAAAATTGAAAACTCACCTCTTGAAGTTCTCCGGCGAAATCTTCTCTTCCAGTGACTTTTCCGGTGATGGCGTCTACTTTCGACAATCCCCCGGGGTCCCTAAGAGATGCTCCTTCAATGTCTAGGTCAGTTTCCTCACAATGCCCCTCGATTCTTCACAAACTCTTCAAAATCCCATAAGTGCTCAACCTAGAAATGTTTCTGGTTTTGTTCCCAAGCCTGGCGCCACTACTAGCGCCAAGTCATTTCTTCCAAAGGGGCCAGTCCTAGTGGCACCAGTTGCCAATTCTGGGCAGCTTTGCCTTTTTTCCCACCAAAACTCGATTTCAAAGGCCTTTGGGCCCAATATTCGTTTCTACAATCCCGTCTTCCAAAATTTCCAAAGTCTGTCCCTCCGACCGCTTCATGGTCAACGTGAGACTCTTACTCTATCATTTTCTATCTTCGACAAGCAAAGACAGAAAAAGAGGGGCAATTGTAAGCACTCCATTTTTTACCGTTCGACAGTCTACAGTTCATCCAAACTTGAATTCAAGTCAATGTGGGCATATTCGGAGTCAAATTAACTTTTCAAGTCTAATCTCGTCAATCAAACCACTTCACGGGGCAGTCGGGCCCAAATAGAAGTAAAATGACCAAAATGCCCTTGGGGGTAATGTTAGGTCCAATTCCAACAGGCACATCTTTCCGAAGACGGTAAGTCCCCTTTTCATTTTCAATTCTAATTCCAATTAATTCTGGCACACCTTTCGAGAAAGTTAATTCCTCAAGGTGGTAAGACCATCCAATCCGACATGTTTTTGAGTAAACTATTCAGAACGGTAAGTCCCTTCAAATCTATCAACTGGAACAAGACCCCAAGTCTGCTGGATGGTAGAACGGTCCACCTTTGGTGCCTGCTAGCCCGCCAATACAGAAATGTCTGTTTCAGCACGCCTTTTGAGAAAGTTGATTCCTCAGGCGCTAAGTCCATTTAGCAGCTTCCCAAGATCAGGCAGTCTCGGGAATGATCGCAAACCATCAGAGTAGCAGAAGTACTCGCAAACAGGTCGATATAGAGAATTGGTACCAAACCCCTGTATCATGGGGCCACCGTCAGAGTGGCGGAAGCTCTCAAAACCCATATCAACACCAGTGTCTGCTAGTCCATTTTGATGAAAAATGACCAAACTGCCTCTAGGGCCATTTCTGGCACTTTTCTTGAGAAAGTACCTAAGTCCTCAAAACAGTAAGTCCACCTTTCCAAGATTGTCTTAAAGTCAATCCGGCATGATTAGGTGCCTTCTAATTTGTTTCGGGCCAATTCCAAGACTTTCTGGTCAAGATGACCATTTTGTCCCTATGCATCCGAATGCCCCGGGAACCACACCAGCTCTGGGTATCAAACTGGTAGCCTCCCAAGAATGCTTATTATAGTATTCCTGACTTTCCTTTATTTTTTCGGATCATTCCGAGTCAGTCCCGGCAAACCCGGTGTAAAATAATCGTTCTGCCCCTAGTGGGCCGGTTGCCTTTTCTCACCACACCGGCTCTAGGTATCAAACCGGTAACCTCCTGAGACATTCCAAATAATGTTCCCAAATCTCGAGTCTTCTTCCGGGACATTCCGGGTCCATCCCGGTAGTTTTCCGTTCCAGTTGACCGTTTTGCCCCTAATGGCCCGGTCAACCCTTCCAACACATCTTGTCATCCTTTTTCAAGTCCATTACCCTCCGGGACCCTATTCTGAGGGTTCTTGTCCATTTCCGGCTTTTCAGGTAGTTTTCGGTCCCTTAAATCTTTCCCAGACCTTCTGGAGTCACTTCTAGTGAAGCCAGGCTAAAAATTGCATGGTAGTCACTAGTACAGGCGCCCAAATCTTCTAAAGATACGTTGCTTGCCAACCTTAAAACTTTCCTAAGTGGCTAGCGCCACCAGAAGGTTTTTTGGCCTGGCGCCACTACAACATGCGCTAAGTCATTCTTCTTTCTATAAATATAGAGCCCCCTCCGGCGTGAAAGAGGCCCGCAAACTCAGTCTAAAAACCCTACTTTTTGATACACAGAGCTCATAGCCTCTCTAAACCCTAGTCTCCTTAGGTTCTCCAAACCCTAGGCTCCATACACAAACCCTAGCCTCCTATACACTCCCATACACTCTCATATACTCATACACTAGCCACCAAAGCCTCCATTGAAGACTTGAATTGCTGCAACTTCGAAGCTCCTGAAGCCGAAGATAAGCTCTCGAAGATCAAGACGAAGATTGAAGCAAAGCAAGAAAAGCAAAGTGCGTAAAGTAAAGTAAAATAAACAAGACACACAGTAGGCTTTCTCTTTAAGATTACGCATCTTCCCCCTCTCTTCTCTCTCCTAACCCACTTGGGTTTTCTTCTATTTTAATCCCCCATCTTCTTTCCCCCGTTTCTTGCATGCTTGAAATAAGGGATTTTCCGTTCCATGTGTAGGATTAGGCTATTGGAGGGTCACCGTGTCGGGGGCTTTCTTTTAGTCTAACCGGAGACTATATGGGTTCGGCCCCCTTGATTATGTGGTGAAACCTTAACCTTGTATATTCACAACTCCAACTTGCATTGTCCATATCATGATCTTGCATTCTTCTAAAATTCGTTTTCAAATTCGTTTTCAAAACTTGCATTAACAGCGTTTTCAAATTTGCATCAAAATCTTCTTTTTGAAAATTTGTTCTCAAAATCACAACTGTAGGGTGATTCTAGCCTTTTCATGGTTAGGAGTTCTTTAGGAAAGTGTTACATTTAAAGTGACCAACATGGTCCACATTTTCAAAATCATTGTTTTCAAAACCACTATCCTAAAGTGGTTCTAACCTTTTTATGGTTAGAATCGTTTTAGAAAAGTGAGATATTTTATATACTTTCTAAAAACTCTCTCTAATCTCCTTTCCAAAATTATTTTCACAAACTCACTTCAAAAATCTATTTTTCAAAAACTCTTTTTCAAACTGCTATCCAAAACACTCTCCTCAAAGTTCATTTTCTAAAAACGCTCCTTAAGTTTCCTTCCTAGACAACTCTTTCCAAAAACTCTCTCAAAGTGTTGCTTTCCAAAAAATTTATTTTTCCAAAAACTCTCTCTTCAAAATTCATTTTCTAAAACTCCTTTTTAGGATCTCTTTCCAAAAATCTCCCTTTCTAAAAATTCTACTTTCCAAAAATCTCTTTCCAATAATTAGGAAACCTTAATTTTTCTTTCCCAAAAGTATGATTTCCAATCTTGCCTCAAAACCTAGGTTTCCAAAACCTCTTTCTTTACATCTAAATCCTAAGTTTCCAAAACTATTTTCTACGTCAAAACTATAGTCTTCCAAATCTAGGATTTCCAAAACTTCATTTTCCAAATCCAATCTTCCCGTTTAGGAAACTAGATCATATCCTCCATTTTTGGAAATAAAATCAACTCGCCTCTTTAGAAACAAAATCCAATCCCTTGTTTTAGGAAATAGGAATCTCAATCCTTCCTAATCTAGTACCTTCCTAAACCATAAGTTTCCCAAAACTTTCAAATCTTTCCTTAAACTTTAAGTTTCCAAATCTTCCCTAATTTCACCCTTTCCTAATTCTATACCTTTTGAAATTTCGAATTTCCAAATCTAAGTTTTTCAAATCTTTTTTAAACTCAAACCTTTCCTAATTTCAAGAATTTCTAAAACTCAAACTTTGAATCCTTCTAAAATTCTAAACTTTCCTAAACTTCAAATCTTTCCAAATCTAAAACTTTCTAAACTCAAAACTTTCTTACTTTCAAAACTTTCCTATTTCAAAATATTCCAAATTCAAAACTTTCCAATTCCAATACTTTCTTAAAACGGAACCTTTCCTTTTTCAAAACTTTTCTAAATTGAAACGTTCCCAAATCGAAACCTTTCCTAATTTAAAACTTTCCTAAAATGAAACTTCCTTATTTTGAAACTTTCATAAATTCGAATCTTTCTAAATTTAATTCTTTCCCTAATCTTCCAAGTCTTACATTCGAGTCAAATCTTTTACTCAAGTCCCAATCCTATGTTCCTAAGTCTAGGTTTCCCAAATCTCTATCTTTTTAAATCAAAGTCCAAATCTCTTTCATTTTAAATTCCAATCTTCTATTCTAAATTCAAATCAAATCCAAATTCCAAATTCAATTTCTTTTTCCAATCAAACCTTCCATTTTCTATTGACTCTTGTCCGAACTACGACTAACCTGATTCATCCAAAAGGATACGTAGTCAAAGACCCTTGTAGGTGAATCTAGAGTAGATTGACAGCTGGCGACTCCACTGGGAACACTTAGAGGGTTAGGCCGTAGTCATGTCTTTTTACCCTTCACCTATGTAAAGTCTTCAATTAACTTGTTCAATCCTATTCACTTTAAATTTTCAGAACCAAATTTTCAAAATTGTTTTTAAAAAAAATGCCTTTATTCATATTATCTTGTATTAAGTTTGTCATCCACATACTAACTCTTGCATCTTTATTTTGTAGGTGCGCTTTTTGTTTAAATTTTATTAACTGCCATACATTAATGTGATGAACAGAATGAATGGGAGTTGTTGGGCTCTTTCCTCCGCTTTCAAAAATCAGACACACACTGCATGTGCACTTGCATTCTGCATACTTGCATTTTTACCCTGATATGACCCTTCTAGTTAGAAAGGGGGAACGGTATATTAGTTGTGGGCAAGATGCTGTGTTAGTTTCTTCGCCTACGGCCTCTTGACAGTTTCCCTGCTCGGATTACCAATCGATCATGGCACCACCTCGGGGAGTGGGCCTAGGTTTGAAGATCCGGGGACCGAGCCTTTTTAAGATGTATTAGTCAACCCTCAACGTCATGCTCATATAGACACTATGCATAGCTGAACCTTTGCCGGATTTAAGACATGCGCACCATTTTCAAAACCATGGAGGAAAGGGCGATTGCTCTTACTTTTATTTATACCTGTTTATTCCTGTTGTTATAATCACTATATTCTTACTGTTATAATGACTATCTAACTGCTCATACATGCATATTTACTTCAACTGTGTTCTCTTTCTTTATACTCTATGCTTCCATTTTCATGCATTCCATGTTCCATGTCAAGACAAGAGTTCCAAGTAACTTAAGTTACTGCATTCTCATGCATATGATCAACCCAAAGAGAGTGACACCTAGTTCACTCTGTCGTGCATTAAACCTACCCAAACCCTAAAGGTTCCTACATAACCCTAAGGACTCATGACATGTATATCAATTCATTCCATAAGAGGGGCCTCAATCCCTCTATGCTTATGGAGATAGGGTCACTAAGAAGACAAGGGACAATCAATCAACAAGGTTTCTCAGCGACTTCAACGACACCAAAACCAGAGAAGGCGAATCCGAAGACTCAAGAGTAGTTTAGGATTTCTTATGTAAAACTAGATAGGTATAACTCCAAGGGAAGATGCTCCCCCTCCCCCTTTTAAAATGTATTTCAATTCTTTTGTATCATAAACCCAAAGTTAAAATGTATTTCTCTATTTTTCTTGAACAAATGGATGGATGAAAATATGAATGGATGAAGTTCCCCATCTAACGGTAAGGTATCTGCATACAAGGGCAAATCTCCTATCTCCAAAAGTGAGCCAATTCACCATGTGCAGTTTCCCTCCTAAAAAGGGGCACCCTAGAGCATGCATTGCATAAAGACTTGTCAAGATAAAACACTGACTCTTTTCTTTTGTTGGTTTTAGGTACCTTTCCTCATCCCCCCATCGTTACAGGCCAAAATCTCATAAACGCCCATGGAATCACTCACTCTCGATACCTTAACTCTACTACTAGCAGAGGCGAGTGGAGTTAGACATAGGATGACCAAAATGGAAGGCATACTCTCTTTGCTCTTATCCCATGCAAGCCGTGAGCAAGCAGAGTCCTTGCAAGCCCAAGCACATGATGGACGAAAAAGGATGAAGAAGGAAGACCAAGACTATGCCCCAACCATTGCTTACCAACGACCTCCACAGCCTAAGGCCCTTGCTCCGATGCCTTCCAAACCAACCTCTAACCAAACCCATGGATTATATAATCTCTCCTGTGGATACCAACCCAACGCATTTGGCCCTGTCATCGAAAATCATCCCATTTTGGAACATAAAACTCAAAGTTCTTTTTATTCCCGAACCATCAGCCCGATTGTGATCTCACCAAAACTCAGTTCCCAGTCTTCCAAAACATCTGCAACATCTCCTCGGCCTAGGCGAACAAGTGGGAAAAAGCAGACATTTACTAAACTTGCGTGTTCACAAACCACAGCCTATTTTGGTCTCTTAGCAGTAGGATATCTTAAGCCTATACCTGCTCGACCCCAGCCCAATCCTCTGCCTCATTACTTTAAACCTACAACAAGCTGTAAGTACCATTCGGGCAACCAAGGACACGACACTGAGGATTATTTGACCCTCAAGCATAAGATTCAAGACATAATAGATAACAAGATCATTGGCTTACGACCAGCAAATCCTTCTCCGAATGGCACTACGGACCCTCTGCTAGATCATACCGTCAACATCATTACAAAATTTGGTAACTACAAGGTTTGTTTTGCTACATGCCAAGAGATATGTTATAAGGATGAGGAAGAAATGGAATGCAGAGATGAAGAACAGGGTCAGCCCTAGTCATGGTGCAACCCCGATAAAATGCTGGTCCCCGAAGATGAACTCGTAGATGAATCTACCAAGAGGACTGACCAGGAGTCATTTAAGCTTAGTAATAAGAACCCAACGTTATGCACGCCTGAGGAACACTAGGGCACGGCCAGATGCCAAAGCAAAAAATCTCGAGCTCGGGTCAAGTTTGTTAAGCTGGAAGAAGAAAAGCTACCTAATTGATTTACTGGAGAAACCAAGGAACTAGCAAAGGAAGGCAAGATGGTCAAGGAAGCCGACAATTGCATCATCACTGCCAAGTCGCTTGGAACTCAGGGAGAAACCTCTAGTTATCCTGCCTCGACCAAAGATCCCAACTGTGGATGGAATGAAGATGTGGGCATTGTCCTAAGGCGTTACTGAGGCGAAATCCCTGCAAACACATACAAGAGACTGGTGTTTTCACCCACTTTCTTTCTATCCCTTTGCATTTTGTTCTTAAATTAATATCTGCATTTTTTGTTTCTTTAAAACAGAACTATATGCTTTTTCATTGATAAAATAAAATGATTAAGTCTTTTTATTCATTGTTGTTGCCTTCTTTTCTTTTGTGAATGTTAACTACTTTCTATGCAAGGAGCATGGTTTATCTTATGGAATGATCTGACTTGAAAAGATGATAGCATGAGTTAACCACTCACCAAATGATCAACTTTTCAAAGAGAGAAAGGATAGGGATGAGTGAGAAAACTACCTAGAGGCAACACTTGCAAGACACTGAAGCTAAACGATGCATGGCCAGACTATCAAAATGAAGAGGAGCCACCTTTCATTTCCTTATGTAAAAGAAAAACTGTTTAGATTCCCTTTGTTTAACCCCTAGAGCCTCGTAACAAATGAAGTTTTCTTTATCAACCCCAATCCAAGACTGTCCTCCCCACACGGGGGCAGACAATATTTGAGAACTCTAGGAATGGTATCCACCCCCACTGTGCTAAGGCAGCATTGAAGGCTCGATAGATTAAACAATCAAGTACAAAGTGAAGAGAGGCCCTCATTTCATTTCCCATACAGTCAGAAGCAACTCCTTGCCAAACCTGTTGAGCCATTTATCTTTCCCGAGAAAACCCCAACCTAAAGATCACCGCCCACATTGGGTTAGGTTGGATTGCTAAGGACAAGGTCTAAAGAAAAAAAAGATGGTAGAATTACTCATTCCATAAAAAGAAAAAAGATAAAAAGGACAAAGCATAGGAAAAAAGTTGTCAAGGGGCAAGAGGCCAAAAAAAAAAGGGAAAAAAAATCTATGGAAAGGCCTTAAGAAAACCATGATTGAGTCATCTTCAAAAGCATAATAAGAAGATCGAAAGAGAAGAGAGTCATGTTTATCTCAAGAAGCATATAGAAAGGGTGAAAGAAAAGAGTCATTTCCACCTTGAGAAGTATATAGTAAAAGCAAGAAGAAAATTTAAAGGTGAACCTAGGTTACAAAGAAACCAAGTAGATACAATAGGTTCGAGCCTTTACCCTTTCTTGCAAAACCCCGAAACCATAGCCTACATTACAACCTTACTAAAGTCCACTCTGATTGAAAGCGGATTGCCTGATCTAAATGAGCTAGACACGCTGCCGAAGCTAAAGAAGGATGCTAACCCTACCGAAAGAAAAATAGTCAAGGATTGTAAGCACCCCATTTTTGACCGCTCGGCAGTCTACACTCCGTCCAGACTTGTTTTCAAGTCATTGTGGGCATATTCCTATCGAAACCAATTCTCTAGGTCCAAATTCCGTCCTTCCATCGCTTCGCGGGCCTGCCAGGCCCAAATAGAGGCAAAATGACCAAAACGCCCTTAGGGGCATTGTCCTTTCCTTTCCGTTTCCAATCCCTCTCTCGAGACAGTTTATTCCTCGAGAGGGTTCCACTCCAGGCACGTCTCCTCGGAGACGGTAAGACCCCTTTCCAATCCCACTCTCGAGACAGTTTATTCCTCGAGACGGTTCCAATCCAGACGCGTCTCCTTAGAGATGGTAAGACCCCTTTCCAATCCCACTCTCGAGACAGTTTATTCCTTGAGATGGTTCCAATCCAGGTGCGTCTCTTCGGAGATGATAAGACCCCTTTCCAACCCACTCTCGAGACAGTTTATTCCACGAGACGGTTCCACTCCAGGCGTGCCTCTTCGGAGACGATAAGTCCCCTTTCCAACCCACTCTCGAGACAGTTCATTCCTCGAGACGGTTCCACTCCAGGCGCGTCTCTTCTGAGACAATAAGTCCCCTTTCCAATCCCACTCTCGAGACAGTTTATTCCTCGAAACGGTTCCAATCTAGGCACGTCTCTTCGGAGACGGTAAGACCCCATTCCAACCCACTTTCGAGACAGTTTATTCCTCGAGACGGTTCCACCCCAGGCACGTCTCCTCGGAGACGATAAGTCCCCTTTCCAACCGACTCTCGAGACAGTTCCACTCCAGGCGCGTCTCTTCGGAGACGATAAGTCCCCTTTCTAATCCCACTCTCGAGACAGTTTATTCTTCGAGACGGTTCCAATCCAGGAATGTCTCTTTGGAGACGGTAAAACCCCTTTCAAACCCACTCTCGAGACAGTTTATTCCTCGAGACGGTTCCACTCAAGGCGCGTCTCTTCGGAGACTATAAGTCCCCTTTCCAACCCACTCCCGAGACGGTTCCACTCTAGGCGCGTCTCTTCGGAGACGGTAAGACCCATTTCTAATCCCACTGTCGAGACAATTTATTCCTTGAGACGATTCCAATCCAGGCACGTCTCTTCGGAGACGGTAAGACCCCTTGCCAACCTACCCACGAGACAGTTTATTCCTCGAGACGGTTCCAATCCAGGCACGTCTCTTCGGAGACGGTAAGACCCCTTTCCAACCCACTCTCGAGACAGTTTATTCCTCGAGACGGTTCCAATCCAGGCACGTCTCCTCGGAGACGATAAGACCCCTTTCCAACCCACTCTCGAGACAGTTTATTCATCGAGACGGTTCCACTCCAGGCGCGTCTCTTCGGAGACGATAAGTCCCCTTTCCAATCCCACTCTCGAGACAGTTTAATCCTCGAGACTGTTCCAATCCAGGCACGTCTCTTCGGAGATGGTAAGACCCCTTTCCAACCCACTCTCGAGACAGTTTATTCCCCGAGACGGTTCCAATCCTGGCACGTCTCTTCGGAGACGATAAGTCCCCTGTGCAATTCCACTCTGGAGACAGTTTATTCTTCGAGACGGTTCCGCTCCAGGCGTGTCTCTTCGGAGACGATAAGTCCCCTTTCCAACCCACTCTCGAGACAGTTCCACTCCAGGCGCGTCTCTTCGGAGGCAGTAAGTCCCTTTTGCAATCCCACTCTCGAGACAGTTTATTCCTCGAGACGGTTCCAATCCAGCCACGTCTCTTCGGAGACGGTAAGACCCCTTGCCAACCTACCCACGAGACAGTTTATTCCTCGAGACGGTTCCAATCCAGGCACGTCTCTTCGGAGACGATAAGTCGCCTTTCCAACCCACTCTCGAGACAGTTTATTCCTCGAGACGGTTCCAATCCAGGCACGTCTCCTCGGAGACGATAAGACCCCTTTCCAACCCACTCTCGAGACAGTTTATTCATCGAGACGGTTCCACTCCAAGCGCGTCTCTTCGGAGACGATAAGTCCCCTTTCCAATCCTACTCTCGAGACAGTTTAATCCTCGAGACTGTTCCAATCCAGGCACGTCTCTTTGGAGACGGTAAGACCCCTTTCCAACCCACTCTCGAGACAGTTTATTCCCCGAGACGGTTCCAATCCAGGCACGTCTCTTCGGAGACGATAAGGCCCCTTTCCAACCCACTCTCGAGACAGTTTATTCCTCGAGACAGTTCCACTCCAGGCACGTCTCTTTGGAGACGATAGGTCCCCTTTCCAACCCACTCTCGAGACAGTTCCACTCTAGGCGCGTCTCTTCAGAGACGATAAGTCCCCTTTCCAATCCCACTCTCGAGACAGTTTATTCCTCGAGACGGTTCTAGTCCAGGCACGTCTCTTCGAAGGCGGTAAAACTCCTTTCCAACCCACTTTCGAGACAGTTTATTCCTCGAGATGGTTCAAATCCAGGCACGTCTCTTCGGAGATGATAAGACCCCTTTCCAACCCACTCTCGAGACAGTTTATTCCTCGAGACGGTTCCACTCCGGGCGCGTCTCCTCGGAGACTATAAGTCCCCTTTCCAACCCACTCTCGAGACGGTTCCACTCCAGGCGCGTCTCTTCGGAGGCAATAAGTCCCTTTTCCAATCCCACTCTCGAGACAGTTTATTCATCGAGGCGGTTCCAATCCAGCCACGTCTCTTCGGAGACGGTAAGACCCCTTGCCAACCTACCCACGAGACAGTTTATTCCTTGAGACGGTTCCAATCCAGGCACGTCTCTTCGGAGACCATAAGTCCCCTTTCCAATTCCACACCCGAGACAGTTTATTCTTCTAGACGGTTCTGCTCCAGGCGCGTCTCTTCGGAGACGATAAGTCCGATTTCCAACCCACTCCCGAGACGGTTCCACTCCAGGCGCGTCTCTTCGGAGACGATAAGTCCCCGTTCCAATCCCACTCTCGAGACAGTTTATTACTCGAGACAGTGCTAATCCAGGAACGTTTTTCGGAGACGGTAAGACCCCTTTCCAACCCACTCTCGAGACAGTTTATTCCTCGAGACGGTTCCACTCCAGGCGCGTCTCTTCAGAGACTATTAGTCCCCTTTCCAACCCACTCTCGAGACGGTTCCAATCTAGGCGCGTCTCTTCAGAGACGATAAGTCCCCTTTCCAATCCCACTCACGAGACAGTTTTTTCCTCGAGACGGTTCCAATCCAGGCACGTCTCTTCGGAGACGGTAAGTCCCCTTTCCAACCCACTCACGAGACAGTTTATTCCTCGAGACGGTTCCAATCCAGGCACGTCTCTTCGGAGACGATAAGTCCCCTATCCAATTACACTCTCGAGACAGTTTATTCTTCGAGACGGTTCCACTCCAGGCGCGTCTCTTCGGAGACGATAAGTCCCCTTTCCAACCCACTCTCGAGACGGTTCCACTCCAGGCGCGTCTCTTCAGAGACGATAAGTCCCCTTTCCAATCCCACTCTCGAGACAGTTTATTCCTCGAGACGGTTCCACTCCAGGCGCGTCTCTTCGGAGACTATAAGTCCCCATTCCAACCCACTCTCGAGACAGTTTATTCCTCGAGACGGTTCCACTCCAGGCGCGTCTCTTCGGAGACGATAAGTCCCCTTTCCAATCCCACTCTCGAGACAGTTTATTCCTCGAGACGGTTCCAATCCAGGAACGTCTCTTCGGAGACGGTAAGACCCCTTTCCAACCCACTCTCGAGACAGTTTATTCCTCGAGACGGTTCCAATCCAGCCACGTCTCTTCGGAGACGATAAAACCCCATTCCAACCCACTCTCAAGACAGTTTATTCCTCGAGACGGTTGCACTCCAGGTGCGTCTCTTCGGAGACGATAAGTCCCCTTTCCAATCCCACTCTCGAGACAGTTTATTCCTCGAGACGGTTCCAATCCAGGCACGTCTCTTCGGAGACGATAAGACCCCTTTCCAACCCACTCTCGAGACAGTTTATTCCTCGAGATGGTTCCAATCCAGGCACGTCTCTCTTCGGAGACGATAAGACCCCTTTCCAACCCACTCTCGAGACAGTTTATTCCTCGAGACGGTTCCACTCCAGGCGCGTCTCATTCGGAGACGATAAGTCCCCTTTTCCAATCCCACTCTCGAGACGGTTCCAATCCAGGCGCGTCTCTTCGGAGACGATAAGTCCCCTTTCCAATCCCACTCTCGAGACAGTTTATTCCTCGAGACGGTTCCAATCCGAGGAACGTCTTTCGGAGACGATAAGACCCCTTTCCAACCCACTCTCGAGACAGTTTATTCCTCGAGACGGTTCCACTCCAGGCACGTCTCTTCGGAGACGATAAGTTCTCGTTCCAATCCCACTCTCGAGACAGTTTATTCCTCGAGACGGTTCTAATCTAGGAACGTCTTTTCGGAGACAGTAAGACCCCTTTCCAACCCACTTTCGAGACAGGGTATTCCTCGAGACGGTTCCACTCCAGGCGTGTCTATTCGGAGACGATAAGTCCCATTTCCAACCCACTCTCGAGACGGTTCCACTCGAGGCGCGTCTCTTCGGAGACGATAAGTCCTCGTTCTAATCCCACTCTCGAGACAGTTTATTCCTCGAGACGGTTCTAATCCTGGAACGTCTTTTCGGAGACGGTAAGACCCCTTTCCGACCCACTCTCGAGACAGTTTATTCCTTGAGACAGTTCCACTCCAGGCGCCTCTCTTCGGAGACGATAAGTTCTCGTTCCAATCCCACTCTCGAGACAGTTTATTCCTCGAGACGGTTCTAATCTGGGAACATCTTTCCGGAGACAGTAAGACCCCTTTCCAACCCACTTTCGAGACAGGGTATTCCTCGAGACGGTTCCACTCCTGGCGCGTCTCTTCGGAGACGATAAGTCCCCTTTCCAACCCACTCTCGAGACGGTTCCACTCCAGGCGCGTCTCTTCGGAGACGATAAGTCCCCTTTCCAATCCCACTCTCGAGACAGTTCATCCCTCGAGACGGTTCCAATCCAGCCACGTCTCTTCGGGGATGATAAAACCCCTTTCAAACCCACTCTCAAGACAGTTTATTCCTCGAGACGGTTCCACTCCAGGCGCGTCTCTTCGGAGACGGTAAGACCCCTTTCCAATCCCACTCTCGAGACGGTTCCAATCCAGGAACGTCTCTTCGGAGACAGTAGGACCCCATTCCAACCCACTCCCGAGACAGTTTATTCCTCGAGACGGTTCCAATCCAGCCACGTCTCTTCGGGGACCATAAAACCCCTTTCCAACCCACTCTCAAGACAGTTTATTCCTCGAGACGGTTCCACTCCAGGCGCGTCTCTTCGGAGACGATAAGTCCCCTTTCCAACCCACTCTCGAGACAGTTTATTCCTCGAGACGGTTCCAATCCAGCCACGTCTCTTCGGGGACGATAAAACCCCTTTCCAACCCACTCTCAAGGCAGTTTATTCCTCGAGACGGTTCCACTCCAGGCGCGTCTCCTCGGAGACGAGAAGTCCCCTTTCCAACCCACTCTCGAGACAGTTTATTCCTCGAGACGGCTCCAATCCAGGCACGTCTCTTCGGAGACGGTAAGACCCCTTTCCAACCCACTCTCGAGACAGTTTATTCCCCGAGACGGTTCCAATCCAGGCACGTCTCTTCGGAGACGATAAGACCCCTTTCCAACCCACTCTCGAGACAGTTTATTCCTCGAGACAGTTCCACTCCTGGCACGTCTCTTCGGAGACGATAGGTCCCCTTTTCAACCCAGTCTCGAGACAGTTCCACTCCAGGCGCGTCTCTTCGGAGACGATAACTCCCCCTTCCAATCCCAATCTCGGGACGGTTCCAATCCAGCCACGTCTCTTCGGGGACGATAAAAACCCTTTCCAACCCACTCTCAAGACAGTTTATTCCTCGAGACGGTTCCACTCGAGGCGCGTTTCTTCGGAGACGATTAGACCCCCTTCCAACCCACTCTCGGGACAGTTTATTCCTCGAGATGGTTCCAATCCAGGCACGTCCCTTCGGAGACGGTAAGACCCCTTTCCAATCCCACTCTCGAGACAGTTTATTCCTCGAGACGGTTCCAATCTAGGAACGTCTCTTCGGAGACGGCAAGACCCCTTTCCAACCCACTCTCGAGACAGTTCCAGTCCAGGCGCGTCTCTTCGGAGACGATAAGTCCCCTTTCCAACCCACTCTCGAGACGGTTCCACTCCAGGCGCGTCTCTTCGGAGACGATAAGTCCCCTTTCCAATCCCACTCTCGAGACAGTTCATTCCTCGAGACGGTTCCAATCCAGCCACGTCTCTTCGGGGATGATAAAACCCCTTTCCAACCCACTCTCAAGACAGTTTATTCCTCGAGACGGTTCCACTCCAGGCGCGTCTCTTCGGAGACGGTAAGACCCCTTTCCAATCCCACTCTCGAGACAGTTTATTCCTCAAGATGGTTCCAATCCAGGAACGTCTCCTCGGAGACAGTAGGACCCCATTCCAACCCACTCCCGAGACAGTTTATTCCTCGAGACGGTTCCAATCCAGCCACGTCTCTTCGGGGACCATAAAACCCCTTTCCAACCCACTCTCAAGACAGTTTATTCCTCGAGACGGTTCCACTCCAGGCGCGTCTCTTCGGAGACGATAAGTCCCCTTTCCAACCCACTCTCGAGACAGTTTATTCCTCGAGACGGTTCCAATCCAGGCACGTCTCTTCGGAGATGATAAGACCTCTTTCCAACCCACTCTCGAGACAGTTTATTCCTCGAGACAGTTCCACTCCAGGCGCGTCTCTTCGGAGACTATAAGTCCCCTTTCCAACCCACTCTCGAGACTGTTCCACTCCAGGCGCGTCTCTTCGGAGGCAATAAGTCCCTTTTCCAATCCCACTCTCGAGACAGTTTATTCCTCGAGACGGTTCCAATCCAGCCACGTCTCTTCGGAGATGGTAAGACCCCTTGCCAACGTACCCACGAGACAGTTTAATCCTCGAGACGGTTCCAATCCAGGCACGTCTCTTCGGAGACGGTAAGACCCCTTTCCAACCCACTCTCGAGACAGTTTATTCCTCGAGACAGTTCCACTCCTGGCACGTCTCTTCGGAGACGATAACTCCCCCTTCCAATCCCACTCTCGGGACGGTTCCAATCCAGCCACGTCTCTTCGGGGACGATAAAAACCCTTTCCAACCCACTCTCAAGACAGTTTATTCCTCGAGACGGTTCCACTCGAGGCGCGTTTCTTCGGAGACGATAAGTCCCCCTTCCAACCCACTCTCGAGACAGTTTATTCCTCGAGATGGTTCCAATCCAGGCACGTCTCTTCGGAGACGGTAAGACCCCTTTCCAATCCCACTCTCGAGACAGTTTATTCCTCGAGACGGTTCCAATCTAGGAACGTCTCTTCGGAGACGGCAAGACCCCTTTCCAACCCACTCTCGAGACAGTTCCAGTCCAGGCGCGTCTCTTCGGAGACGATAAGTCCCCTTTCCAACCCACTCTCGAGACGGTTCCACTCCAGGCGCGTCTCTTCGGAGACGATAAGTCCCCTTTCCAACCCACTCTCGAGACGGTTCCACTCCAGGCGCGTCTCTTCGGAGACGATAAGTCCCCTTTCCAATCCCACTCTCGAGACAGTTCATTCCTCAAGACGGTTCCAATCCAGCCACGTCTCTTCGGGGATGATAAAACCCCTTTCCAACCCACTCTCAAGACAGTTTATTCCTCGAGACGGTTCCACCCCAGGCGCGTCTCTTCGGAGACGGTAAGACCCCTTTCCAATCCCACTCTCGAGACAGTTTATCACTCAAGACGGTTCCAATCCAGGAACGTCTCTTCGGAGACAGTAGGACCCCATTCCAACCCACTCCCGAGACACTTTATTCCTCGAGACGGTTCCAATCCAGCCACGTCTCTTCGGGGACCATAAAACCCCTTTCCTACCCACTCTCAAGACAGTTTATTCCTCGAGACGGTTCCACTCCAGGCGCGTCTCTTCGGAGACGATAAGTCCCCTTTCCAACCCACTCTCGAGACAGTTTATTCCTCGAGACGGTTCCAATCCAGGCACGTCTCTTCGGAGATGATAAGACCTCCATCCAACCCACTCTCGAGACAGTTTATTCCTCGAGACAGTTCCACTCCAGGCGCGTCTCTTCGGAGATTATAAGTCCCCTTTCCAACCCACTCTCGAGACAGTTCCACTCCAGGCGCGTCTTTTCGGAGGCAATAAGTCCCTTTTCCAATCCCACTCTCGAGACAGTTTATTCCTCGAGACGGTTCCAATCCAGTCACGTCTCTTCGGAGACGGTAAGACCCCTTGCCAACCTACCCACGAGACAGTTTATTCCTCGAGACGGTTCCAATCCAGGCACGTCTCTTCGGAGATGATAAGACCTCTTTCCAACCCACTCTCGAGACAGTTTATTCCTCGAGACAGTTCCACTCCAGGCGCGTCTCTTCGGAGACTATAAGTCCCCTTTCCAACCCACTCTCGAGACAGTTCCTCTCCAGGCGCGTCTCTTCGGAGGCAATAAGTCCCTTTTCCAATCCCACTCTCGAGACGGTTCCAATCCAGCCACGTCTCTTCGGAGACGGTAAGACCCCTTGCCAACGTACCCACGAGACAGTTTATTCCTCGAGACGGTTCCAATCCAGGCACGTCCCTTCGGAGACGGTAAGACCCCTTTCCAATCCCACTCTCGAGACAGTTTATTCCTCGAGACGGTTCCAATCTAGGAACGTCTCTTCGGAGACGGCAAGACCCCATTCCAACCCACTCTCGAGACAGTTCCAGTCCAGGCGCGTCTCTTCGGAGACGATAAGTCCCCTTTCCAACCCACTCTCGAGACGGTTCCACTCCAGGCGCGTCTCTTCGGAGACGATAAGTCCCCTTTCCAATCCCACTCTCGAGACAGTTCATTCCTCGAGACGGTTCCAATCCAGCCACGTCTCTTCGGGGATGATAAAACCCCTTTCCAACCCACTCTCAAGACAGTTTATTCCTCGAGACGGTTCCACTCCAGGCGCGTCTCTTCGGAGACGGTAAGACCCCTTTCCAATCCCACTCTCGAGACAGTTTATTCCTCAAGACGGTTCCAATCCAGGAACGTCTCCTCGGAGACAGTAGGACCCCATTCCAACCCACTCCCGAGACAGTTCATTCCTCGAGACGGTTCCAATCCAGCCACGTCCCTTCGGGGACCATAAAACCCCTTTCCAACCCACTCTCAAGACAGTTTATTCCTCGAGACGGTTCCACTCCAGGCGCGTCTCTTCGGAGACGATAAGTCCCCTTTCCAACCCACTCTCGAGACAGTTTATTCCTCGAGACGGTTCCAATCCAGGCACGTCTCTTCGGAGATGATAAGACCTCTTTCCAACCCACTCTCGAGACAGTTTATTCCTCGAGACAGTTCCACTCCAGGCGCGTCTCTTCGGAGACTATAAGTCCCCTTTCCAACCCACTCTCGAGACAGTTCCACTCCAGGCGCGTCTCTTCGGAGGCAATAAGTCCCTTTTCCAATCCCACTCTCGAGACAGTTTATTCCTCGAGACGGTTCCAATCCAGCCACGTCTCTTCGGAGACGGTAAGACCCCTTGCCAACGTACCCACGAGACAGTTTATTCCTCGAGACGGTTCCAATCCAGGCACGTCTCTTCGGAGACGGTAAGACCCCTTTCCAACCCACTCTCGAGACAGTTTATTCCCCGAGACGGTTCCACTCCAGGCGCGTCTCCTCGGAGACGAGAAGTCCCCTTTCCAACCCACTCTCGACACAGTTTATTCCTCGAGACGGTTCCAATCCAGGCACGTCTCTTCGGAGACGGTAAGACCCCTTTCCAACCCACTCTCGAGACAGTTTATTCCCCGAGACGGTTCCAATCCAGGCACGTCTCTTCGGAGACGATAAGACCCCTTTCCAACCCACTCTCGAGACAGTTTATTCCTCGAGACAGTTCCACTCCTGGCACGTCTCTTCGGAGACGATAGGTCCCCTTTTCAACCCAGTCTCGAGACAGTTCCACTCCAGGCGCGTCTCTTCGGAGACGATAACTCCCCCTTCCAATCCCACTCTCGGGACGGTTCCAATCCAGCCACGTCTCTTCGGGGACGAGAAAAACCCTTTCCAACCCACTCTCAAGACAGTTTAATCCTCGAGACGGTTCCACTCGAGTTGCGTTTCTTCGGAGACGATAAGTCCCCCTTCCAACCCACTCTCGAGACAGTTTATTGCTCGAGATGGTTCCAATCTAGGCACGTCCCTTCGGAGACGGTAAGACCCCTTTCCAATCCCGCTCTCGAGACAGTTTATTCCTCGAGACGGTTCCAATCTAGGAACGTCTCTTCGGAGACGGCAAGACCCCTTTCCAACCCACTCTCGAGACAGTTCCAGTCCAGGCGCGACTCTTCGGAGACGATAAGTCCCCTTTCCAACCCACTCTCGAGACAGTTCCAGTCCAGGCGCGTCTCTTCGGAGACGATAAGTCCCCTTTCCAACCCACTCTCGAGACGGTTCCACTCCAGGCGCGTCTCTTCGGAGACGATAAGTCCCCTTTCCAATCCCACTCTCGAGACAGTTCATTCCTCGAGACGGTTCCAATCCAGCCACGTCTCTTCGGGGATGATAAAACCCCTTTCCAACCCACTCTCAAGACAGTTTATTCCTCGAGACGGTTCCACTCCAGGCGCGTCTCTTCGGAGACGGTAAGACCCCTTTCCAATCCCACTCTCGAGACAGTTTATTCCTCGAGACGGTTCCAATCCAGGAACGTCTCTTCGGAGACAGTAGGACCCCTTTCGAACCCACTCCCGAGACAGTTTATTCCTCGAGACGGTTCCAATCCAGCCACGTCTCTTCGGGGACCATCAAACCCCTTTCCAACCCACTCTCAAGACAGTTTATTCCTCGAGACGGTTCCACTCCAGGCGCGTCTCTTCGGAGACGATAAGTCCCCTTTCCAACCCACTCTCGAGACAGTTTATTCCTCGAGACGGTTCCAATCCAGGCACGTCTCTTCGGAGACGATAAGACCCCTTTCCAACCCACTCTCGAGACAGTTTATTCCTCGAGACAGTTCCACTCCAGGCGCGTCTCTTCGGAGACGATAAGTCCCCCTTCCAATCCCACTCTCGAGACGGTTCCAATCCAGCCACGTCTCCTCGGGGACGATAAAAACCCTTTCCAACCCACTCTCATGACAGTTTATTCCTCGAGACGGTTCCACTCGAGGCGCGTTTCTTCGGAGACGATAAGTCCCCCTTCTAACCCACTCACGAGACAGTTTATTCCTCGAGACGGTTCCACTCCAGGTATGTCTCTTCAGAGACGATAAGTCCCCTTTGCAATCCCACTCTCGAGACAGTTTATTCCTCGAGACGGTTCCAATCTAGGAACATCTCTTCGGAGACGGTAAGACCCCTTTCCAACTCACTCTCGAGACAGTTTATTCCTCGAGACGGTTCCGCTCCAAGCGCGTCTCTTCGAAGACGATAAGTCCCCTTTCCAACCCACTCTCGAGACGGTTCCACTCCAGGCGCGCCTCTTCGGAGACGATAAGTTCCCGTTCCAATCCCACTCTCGAGACAGTTTATTCCCCGAGACGGTTCCAATCCAGCCCACGTCTCTTCGGAGACGGTAAGACCCCTTTCCAACCCACTCTCGAGACAGTTTATTCCTCGAGACGGTTCCAATCCAGGCACGTCTCTTCGGAGACGATAAGACCCCTTTCCAACCCACTCTCGAGACAGTTTATTCCTCGAGACGGTTCCAATCCAGCGAACGTCTCTTCGGAGACAGTAAGACCCCCCTTTCCAACCCACCCGAGACAGTTTATTCCTCGAGACGGTTCCACTCCAGGCGCGTCTCTTCGGAGACGATAAGTCCCCTTTCCAACCCACTCTCGAGACAGTTTATTCCTCGAGACGGTTCCACTCCAGGCGCGTCTCTTCGGAGACGATAAGTCCCCTTTCCAACCCACTCTCGAGACAGTTTATTCCTCGAGACGGTTCCAATCCAGGCACGTCTCTTCGGAGACGATAAGACCCCTTTCCAACCCACTCTCGAGACAGTTTATTCCTCGAGACGGTTCCAATCCAGGCGCGTCTCTTCGGAGACGATAAGTCCCCCCCTTTCCCACTCTCGAGACAGTTTATTCCTCGAGACGGTTCCAATCCAGCACGTCTCTTCGGAGACGATAAACCCCTTTCCAACCCACTCTCGAGACAGTTTATTCCTCGAGACGGTTCCACTCCAGGCGCGTCTCTTCGGAGACGATAAGTCCCCTTTCCAACCCACTCTCGAGACAGTTTATTCCTCGAGACGGTTCCAATCCAGGCACGTCTCTTCGGAGACGATAAGACCCCTTTCCAACCCACTCTCGAGACAGTTTATTCCTCGAGACGGTTCCAATCCAGGCGCGTCTCTTCGGGAGACGATAAGACCCCTTTCCAACCCACTCTCGAGACAGTTTATTCCTCGAGACGGTTCCACTCCAGGCGCGTCTCTTCGGAGACGATAAGTCCCCTTTCCAACCCACTCTCGAGACAGTTTATTCCTCGAGACGGTTCCAATCCAGGCACGTCTCTTCGGAGACGATAAGACCCCTTTCCAACCCACTCTCGAGACAGTTTATTCCTCGAGACGGTTCCAATCCAGGCACGTCTCTTCGGAGACGGTAAGACCCCTTTCCAACCCACTCTCGAGACAGTTTATTCCTCGAGACGGTTCCACTCCAGGCGCGTCTCTTCGGAGACGATAAGTCCCCTTTCCAACCCACTCTCGAGACGGTTCCACTCCAGGCGCGTCTCTTCGGAGACGATAAGTCCCCTTTCCAATCCCACTCTCGAGACAGTTTATTCCTCGAGACGGTTCCAATCCAGCCACGTCTCTTCGGAGACGATAAAACCCCTTTCCAACCCACTCTCGAGACAGTTTATTCCTCGAGACGGTTCCAATCCAGCCACGTCTCTTCGGAGACGATAAGACCCCTTTCCAACCCACTCTCGAGACAGTTTATTCCTCGTGACGGTTCCGCTCCAGGCGCGTCTCTTCGGAGATGATAAGTCCCCTTTCCAACCCACTCTCGAGACAGTTCCACTCCAGGCGCGTCTCTTCGGAGACGATAAGTCCCCTTTCCAATCCCACTCTCGAGACAGTTTATTCCTCGAGACGGTTCCACTCCAGGCGCGTCTCTTCGGAGACGATAAGTCCCCTTTCCAACCCACTCTCGAGACAGTTTATTCCTCGAGACGGTTCCACTCCAGGCGCGTCTCTTCGGAGACGATAAGTCCCCTTTCCAATCCCACTCTCGAGACAGTTTATTCCTCGAGACGGTTCCAATCCAGGCACGTCTCTTCGGAGACGATAAGACCCCTTTCCAACCCACTCTCGAGACAGTTTATTCCTCGAGACGGTTCCACTCCAGGCGCGTCTCTTCGGAGACGATAAGTCCCCTTTCCAACCCACTCCACAGTTTATTCTCGAGACGGTTCCACTCCAGGCGCGTCTCTCCGGAGACTATAAGTCCCCATTCCAATCCCACTCTCGAGACAGTTTTTTCCTCGAGACGGTTCCAATCCAGGCACGTCTCTTCGGAGACGGTAAGACCCCTTTCCAACCCACTCTCGAGACAGTTTATTCCTCGAGACGGTTCCACTCCAGGCGCGTCTCTTCGGAGACGATAAGTCCCCTTTCCAACCCACTCTCGAGACGGTTCCACTCCAGGCGCGTCTCTCCGGAGACGATAAGTCCCCGTTCCAATCCCACTCTCGAGACAGTTTATTCCTCGAGACGGTTCCACTCCAGGCGCGTCTCTCCAGAGACTATAAGTCCCCATTGCAATCCCACTCTCGAGACAGTTTTTTCCTCGAGACGGTTCCAATCCAGGCGCGTCTCTTCAGAGACGATAAGTCCCTTTTGCAATCCCACTCTCGAGACAGTTTATTCCTCGAGACGGTTCCAATCCAGCCACGTCTTTTCGGGGACGATAAAACCCCTTTCCAACCCACTCCCGAGACAGTTTCTTCCTCGAGACGGTTCCACTCCAGGCGCGTCTCTTCGGAGACGATAAGTCCCCTTTCCAACCCACTCTCGAGACAGTTTATTCCTCGAGACGGTTCCAATCCAGGCACGTCTCTTCGGAGACGGTAAGACCCCTTTCCAACCCACTCTCGAGACAGTTTATTCCTCGAGACGGTTCCAATCCAGGCACGTCTCTTCGGAGACGATAAGACCCCTTTCCAACCCACTCTCGAGACAGTTTATTCCTCGAGACGGTTCCACTCCAGGCGCGTCTCTTCGGAGACGATAAGTCCCCTTTCCAACCCACTCTCGAGACAGTTCCAGTCCAGGCGCGTCTCTTCGGAGACGATAAGTCCCCTTTCCAATCCCACTCTCGAGACAGTTTATTCCTCGAGACGGTTCCAATCCAGGCACGTCTCTTCGGAGACGATAAGTCCCCTTTCCAACCCACTCTCGAGACAGTTTATTCCTCGAGACGGTTCCACTCCAGGCGCGTCTCTTCGGAGACGATAAGTCCCCTTTCCAACCCCACTCTCGAGACAGTTTATTCCTCGAGACGGTTCCAATCCAGGCACGTCTCTTCGGAGACGATAAGTCCCCTTTCCAACCCACTCTCGAGACAGTTTATTCCTCGAGACGGTTCCAATCCAGGCGCGTCTCTTCGGAGACGATAAGTCCCCTTTCCAACCCCCACTCTCGAGACAGGTTCCAGACGGTTCCAGGCGCGTCTCTTCGGAGACGATAAGTCCCCTTTCCAACCCACTCTCGAGACGGTTCCACTCCAGGCGCGTCTCTTCGGAGACGATAAGTCCCCTTTCCAATCCCACTCTCGAGACAGTTTATTCCTCGAGACGGTTCCAATCCAGGCACGTCTCTTCGGAGACGGTAAGACCCCTTTCCAACCCACTCTCGAGACAGTTTATTCCTCGAGACGGTTCCAATCCAGGCACGTCTCTTCGGAGACGTTAAGTCCCCTATCCAATTACACTCTCGAGACAGTTTATTCTTCAAGACGGTTCCACTCCAGGCGCGTCTCTTCGGAGACGATAAGTCCCCATTCCAACCCACTCTCGAGACGGTTCCACTCCAGGCGCGTCTCTTCAGAGACGATAAGTCCCCTTTCCAATCCCACTCTCGAGACAGTTTATTCCTCGAGACGGTTCGAATCGTGGAATGTCTCTTCGGAGACGGTAAGACCCCTTTCCAACCCACTCTCGAGACAGTTTACTCCTCGAGACGGTTCCAATCCAGCCACGTCTCTTCGGGGACGATAAAACCCCTTTCCAACCCACTCTCAAGGCAGTTTATTCCACAAGACGGTTCCACTCCAGGCACGTCTCTTCGGAGACGATAAGTCCCCTTTCTAACCCACTCTGGAGACAGTCTATTCCTCGAGACGGTTCCAATCCAGGCACGTCTGTTCGGAGACGGTAAGACCCCTTTCCAACCCACTCTCGAGACAGTTTATTCCCCGAGACGGTTCCAATCCAGGCACGTCTCTTCGGAGACGATAAGACCCCTTTCCATCCAACTCTCGAGACAGTTTACTCCTCGAGACAGTTCCACTCCAGGCCCGTCTCTTCGGAGACGATAGGTCCCCTTTTCAACCCACTCTCGAGACAGTTCCACTCCAGGCGCGTCTCTTCGGAGACGATAGGTCCCCCTTCCAATCCCACTCTCGAGACGGTTCCAATCCAGTTCCCATCCGCCACGTCTCTTCGGAGACGATAAAAACCCTTTCCAACCCACTCTCAAGACAGTTTATTCCTCGAGACGGTTCCACTCCAGGCGCGTCTCTTCGGAGACGATAAGTCCCCTTTCGAACCCACTCTCGAGACAGTTTATTCCTCGAGACGGTTCCACTCCAGGCGCATCTCTTTGGAGACTATAAGTCCCCTTTCCAACCCACTCTCGAGACAGTTCCAGTCCAGGCGCGTCTCTTTGGAAACGATAAGCCCCTTTCCAACCCACTCTCGAGACAGTTCCACACCAGGCGCGTCTCTCGGAGACTATAAGTCCCCTTTCCAACCCACTCTCGAGACGGTTCCAATCCAGGCGCGTCTCTTCGGTGGCAATAAGTCCCCTTTCCAATCCCACTCTCGAGACAGTTTTCTCCTCGAGACGGTTCCAATCCAGGCACGTCTCTTCGGAGACGGTAAGGCCCCTTTCCAACCCACTCACGAGAGAGTTTATTCCTCGAGACGGATCCAATCCAGGCACGTCTCTTCGGAGACGTTAAGTCCCCTATCCAATTACACTCTCGAGACAGTTTATTCTTCGAGACGGTTCCACTCCAGGCGCGTCTCTTCGGAGACGATAAGTCCCCTTTTCAACCCACTCTCGAGACAGTTCCACTCCAGGCGCGTCTCTTCGGAGACGATAGGTCCCCCTTCCAATCCCACTCTCGAGACGGTTCCAATCCAGCCACGTCTCTTCGGGAACGATAAAAACCCTTTCCAACCCACTCTCAAGACAGTTTATTCCTCGAGACGGTTCCACTCCAGGCGCGTCTCTTCGGAGACGATAAGTCCCCTTTCGAACCCACTCTCGAGACAGTTTATTCCTCGAGACGGTTCCACTCCAGGCGCATCTCTTTGGAGACTATAAGTCCCCTTTCCAACCCACTCTCGAGACAGTTCCAGTCCAGGCGCGTCTCTTTGGAAACGATAAGCCCCTTTCCAACCCACTCTCGAGACAGTTCCACACCAGGCGCGTCTCTCCGGAGACTATAAGTCCCCTTTCCAACCCACTCTCGAGACGGTTCCAATCCAGGCGCGTCTCTTCGGTGGCAATAAGTCCCCTTTCCAATCCCACTCTCGAGACAGTTTTCTCCTCGAGACGGTTCCAATCCAGGCACGTCTCTTCGGAGACGGTAAGGCCCCTTTCCAACCCACTCACGAGAGAGTTTATTCCTCGAGACGGATCCAATCCAGGCACGTCTCTTCGGAGACGTTAAGTCCCCTATCCAATTACACTCTCGAGACAGTTTATTCTTCGAGACGGTTCCACTCCAGGCGCGTCTCTTCGGAGACGATAAGTCCCCTTTCCAACCCACTCTCGAGACGGTTCCACTCCAGGCGCGTCTCTTCAGAGACGTAAGTCCCCTTTCCAATCCCACTCTCGAGACAGTTTATTCCTCGAGACGGTTCCAATCCAGGAACGTCTCTTCGGAGACGGTAAGACCCCTTTCCAACCCACTCTCGACACAGTTTATTCCTCGAGACGGTTCCAATCCAGCCACGTCTCTTCGGGGACGATAAAACCCCTTTCCAACCCACTCTCAAGACAGTTTCTTCCTCGAGACGGTTCCACTCCAGGCGCGTCTCTTCGGAGACAGTAAGTCCCCTGTCCAATTCCACTCTCGAGACAGTTTATTCTTCGAGACGGTTCCGCTCCAGCCGCGTCTCTTCGGAGACGATAAGTCCCCTTTCCAACCCACTCTCGAGACAGTTCCCAGTTCCTCCAGCGCGCGTCTCTTCGGAGACGATAAGTCCCCTTTCCAATCCACTCTCGAGACAGTTCCAGTCCAGGCGCGTCTCTTCGGAGACGATAAGTCCCCTTTCCAATCCCACTCTCGAGACAGTTTATTCCTCGAGACGGTTCCAATCCAGCCACGTCTCTTTGGAGACGATAAGACCCCTTTCCAACCCACTCTCGAGACAGTTTATTCCTCGAGACGGTTCCAATCCAGCCACGTCTCTTCGGGGACGATAAAACCCCTTCCCAACCCACTTTCAAGACAGTTTATTCCTCGAGACGGTTCCTCTCCAGGCGCGTCTATTCGGAGACGATAAGTCCCATTTCCAACCCACTCTCGAGACGGTTCCACTCGAGGCGCGTCTCTTCGGAGACGATAAGTCCTCGTTCCAATCCCACTCTCGAGACAGTTTATTCCTCGAGACGGTTCTAATCCTGGAACGTCTTTTCGGAGACGGTAAGACCCCTTTCCAACCCACTCTCGAGACAGTTTATTCCTCGAGACGGTTCCACTCCAGGCGCGTCTCTTCGGAGACGATAAGTCCCCGTTCCAATCCCACTCTCGAGACAGCTTATTCCTCGAGACGGTTCTAATCTAGGAACGTCTTTTCGGAGACAGTTAGACCCCTTTCCAACCCACTCTCGAGACAGTTTATTCCTCGAGACGGTTCCACTCCAGGCGCGTCTCTCCGGAGACTATAAGTCCCCTTTCCAACCCACTCTCGAGACGGTTCCAATCCAGGCGCGTCTCTTCGGTGGCAATAAGTCCCCTTTCCAATCCCACTCTCGAGACAGTTTTTTCCTCGAGACGGTTGCAGTCCAGGAGCGTCTCTTCGGGGACATTAAGACCCCTTTCCAACCCACTCTCGAGACAGTTTATTCCTCGAGACGGTTTCCAATCCAGGCACGTCTCTTCGGAGACAATAAGTCCCCTACCCAATTACACTCTCGAGACAGTTTATCGTTCGAGACGGTTCCGCTTCAGGCGCGTCTCTTCGGAGACGATAAGTCCCCTTTCCAACCCACTCTCGACACGGTTCCACTCCAGGCGCGTCTCTTCGGAGACGATAAGTCCCCTTTCCATTCCCACTCTCGAGAAAGTTTATTCTTCGAGACGGTTCCGCTCCAGGCGCGTCTCTTTGGAGACGATAAGTCCCCTTTCCAACCCGCTCTCGAGACAGTTTATTCCTCGAGACGGTTCCAATCCAGGAATGTCTCTTAGGAGAAGGTAAGACCCCTTTCCAACACACTCTCGAGACAGTTTATTCCTCGAGACGGTTACAATCCAGCCACGTCTCTTCGGGGACGATAAAACCCCTTTCCAAACCACTTTCGAGACAGTTTATTCCTCGAGACGGTTCCACTCCAGGCGCGTCTCTTCGGAGACGATAAGTCCCCTTTCCAACCCACTCTCGAGACAGTTCCAGTCCAAGCGCGTCTCTTCGGAGACGATAAGTCCCCTTTCCAATCCACTCTCGAGACAGTTCCAGTCCAGGCGCGGCTCTTCGGAGACGATAAGTCCCCTTTCCAATCCCACTCTCGATACAGTTTATTCCTCGAGACGGTTCCAATCCTGCCACGTCTCTTCGGGGACGATAAAACCCCTTTCCAACCCACTCTCAAGACAGTGTATTCGTCGAGACGGTTCCAATCCAGGCGCGTCTCTTCGGAGACGATAAAACCCCTTTCCAACCCACTCTCGAGACAGTTTATTCCTCGAGACGGTTCCGCTCCAGGCGCGTCTCTTCGGAGATGATAATTCCCCTTTCCAACCCACTCTCGAGACAGTTCCACTCCAGGCGCGTCTCTTCGGAGACGATAAGACCCCTTTCCAACCCACTCTCGAGACAGTTTATTCCTCGAGACGGTTCCAATCCAGCCACGTCTCTTCGGAGATGATAAAACCCCTTTCCAACCCACTCTCAAGACAGTTTATTCCTCGAGACGGTTCCACTCCAGGCGCGTCTCTTCGGAGACGATAAGTCCCCTTTCCAACCCACTCTCGAGACAGTTTATTCCTCGAGACGGTTCCACTCCAGGCGCGTCTCTTCGGAGACTATAAGTCCCCTTTCCAACCCACTCTCGAGACGAGACGGTTCCACTCCAGGCGCGTCTCTTCGGAGACGATAAGTCCCCTTTCCAATCCCACTCTCGAGACAGTTTATTCCTCGAGACGGTTCCAATCCAGGCACGTCTCTTCGGAGACGGTAAGACCCCTTTCCAACCCACTCTCGAGACAGTTTATTCCTCGAGACAGTTCCAATCCAGCCACGTCTCTTCGGGGACGATAAAACCCCTTTCCAACCCACTCTCGAGACAGTTTATTCCTCGAGACGGTTCCACTCCAGGCGCGTCTCTTCGGAGACGATAAGTCCCCTTTCCAACCCACTCCCGAGACAATTTATTCCTTGAGACAGTTCCACTCCAGGCGCGTCTCTTCGGAGACGATAAGTCCCCTTTCCAACCCACTCTCGAGTTTATTCCTCACGGTTCCACTCCAGGCGCGTCTCTTCGGAGACGATAAGTCCCCTTTCCAATCCCACTCTCGAGACAGTTTATTCCTCGAGACGGTTCCAATCCAGGCACGTCTCTTCGGAGACGATAAGACCCCTTTCCAACCCATTCTCGAGACAGTTTATTCCTCGAGACGGTTCCAATCCAGCCACGTCTCTTCGGGGACGATAAAACCCCATTCCAACCCACTCTCAAGACAGTTTATTCCTTGAGACGGTTCCACTCCAGGCGCGTCTCTTCGGAGACGATAGGTCCCCTTTCCAACCCACTCTCGAGACAGTTTATTCCTCGAGACGGTTCCAATCCAGGCACGTCTCTTCGGAGACGGTAAGACCCCTATCCAACCCCCTCTCGATACTGTTTATTCCCCGAGACGGTTCCAATCCAGGCACGTCTCTTCGGAGACGATAAGACCCCTTTCCAACCCACTCTCGAGACAGTTTATTCCTCGAGACAGTTCCACTCCAGGCGCGTCTCTTCGGAGACGATAGGTCCCCTTTTCCAACCCACTCTCGAGACAGTTCCACTCCAGGCGCGTCTCTTCGGAGACGATAGGTCCCCCTTCCAATCCCACTCTCGAGACGGTTCCAATCCAGCCACGTCTCTTCGGGAACGATAAAAACCCTTTCCAACCCACTCTCAAGACAGTTTATTCCTCGAGACGGTTCCACTCCAGGCGCGTCTCTTCGGAGACGATAAGTCCCCTTTCGAACCCACTCTCGAGACAGTTTATTCCTCGAGACGGTTCCACTCCAGGCGCATCTCTTTGGAGACTATAAGTCCCCTTTCCAACCCACTCTCGAGACAGTTCCAGTCCAGGCGCGTCTCTTTGGAGACGATAAGTCCCCTTTCTAACCAACTCTCGAGACAGTTTACTCCTCGAGACAGTTCCACTCCATGCCCGTCTCTTCGGAGACGATAGGTCCCCTTTTCAACCCACTCTCGAGACGGTTCCACTCCAGGCGCGTCTCTCCGGAGACTATAAGTCCCCTTTCCAACCCACTCTCGAGACGGTTCCAATCCAGGCGCGTCTCTTCGGTGGCAATAAGTCCCCTTTCCAATCCCACTCTCGAGACAGTTTTTTCCTCGAGACGGTTCCAATCCAGGCACGTCTCTTCGGAGACGGTAAGACCCCTTTCCAACCCACTCACGAGACAGTTTATTCCTCGAGACGGTTCCAATCCAGGCACGTCTCTTCGGAGACGATAAGTCCCCTTTCCAATTCCACTCTCGAGACAGTTTATTCTTCGAGACGGTTCCGCTCCAAGCGCGTCTCTTCGGAGACGATAAGTCCCCTTTCCAACCCACTCTCGAGACGGTTCCACTCCAGGCGTGTCTCTTCAGAGACGATAAGTCCCCTTTCCAATCCCACTCTCGAGACAGTTTATTCCTCGAGACGGTTCCAATCCAGGAACGTCTCTTCGGAGACGGTAAGACCCCTTTCCAACCCACTCTCGAGACAGTTTATTCCTCGAGACGGTTCCAATCCAGCCACGTCTCTTCGGGGACGATAAAACCCCTTTCCAACCCACTCTCAAGACTGTTTATTCCTCGAGACGGTTCCACTCCAGGCGCGTCTCCTCGGAGACGATAAGTCCCCTTTCCAATTCCACTCTCGAGACAGTTTATTCTTCGAGACGGTTCCGCTCCAAGCGCGTCTCTTCGAAGACGATAAGTCCCCTTTCCAACCCACTCTCGAGACGGTTCCACTCCAGGCGCGTCTCTTCGGAGACGATAAGTCCCCTTTCCAATCCCACTCTCGAGACAGTTCCATTCCTCGAGACGGTTCCACTCCAATCCGCGTCTCTTCGGAGACGATAAGTCCCCCTTTCCAACCCACTCTCGAGACAGTTTATTCCTCGAGACGGTTCCAATCCAGCCACGTCTCTTTGGAGACATAAAGACCCCTTTCCAACCCACTCTCGAGACAGTTTATTCCTCGAGACGGTTCCAATCCAGGCACGTCTCTTCGGAGACGATAGGTCCCCTTTTCAACCCAGTCTCGAGACAGTTCCACTCCAGGCGCGTCTCTTCGGAGACGATAACTCCCCCTTCCAATCCCACTCCTCGAGACGGTTCCAATCCAGCCACGTCTCTTCGGGGACGATAAAACCCCTTCCCAACCCACTTTCAAGACAGTTTATTCCTCGAGACGGTTCCTCTCCAGGCGCGTCTATTCGGAGACGATAAGTCCCATTTCCAACCCACTCTCGAGACGGTTCCACTCGAGGCGCGTCTCTTCGGAGACGATAAGTCCCCCTTCCAATCCCACTCCCGAGACAGTTTATTCCTCGAGACGGTTCCAATCCAGCCACGTCTCTTTGGAGACATAAAGACCCCTTTCCAACCCACTCTCGAGACAGTTTATTCCTCGAGACGGTTCCAATCCAGGCACGTCTCTTCGGAGACGATAGGTCCCCTTTTCAACCCAGTCTCGAGACAGTTCCACTCCAGGCGCGTCTCTTCGGAGACTATAACTCCCCCTTCCAATCCCACTCCTCGAGACGGTTCCAATCCAGCCACGTCTCTTCGGGGACGATAAAACCCCTTCCCAACCCACTTTCAAGACAGTTTATTCCTCGAGACGGTTCCTCTCCAGGCGCGTCTATTCGGAGACGATAAGTCCCATTTCCAACCCACTCTCGAGACGGTTCCACTCGAGGCGCGTCTCTTCGGAGACGATAACTCCCCCTTCCAATCCCACTCCTCGAGACGGTTCCAATCCAGCCACGTCTCTTCGGGGACGATAAAACCCCTTCCCAACCCACTTTCAAGACAGTTTATTCCTCGAGACGGTTCCTCTCCAGGCGCGTCTATTCGGAGACGATAAGTCCCATTTCCAACCCACTCTCGAGACGGTTCCACTCGAGGCGCGTCTCTTCGGAGACGATAAGTCCCCCTTCCAATCCCACTCCCGAGACAGTTTATTCCTCGAGACGGTTCCAATCCAGCCACGTCTCTTTGGAGACATAAAGACCCCTTTCCAACCCACTCTCGAGACAGTTTATTCCTCGAGACGGTTCCAATCCAGGCACGTCTCTTCGGAGACGAAGTCCCCTTTCCCCCTTTTCAACCCAGTCTCGAGACAGTTCCACTCCAGGCGCGTCTCTTCGGAGACGATAACTCCCCCTTCCAATCCCACTCCTCGAGACGGTTCCAATCCAGCCACGTCTCTTCGGGGACGATAAAACCCCTTCCCAACCCACTTTCAAGACAGTTTATTCCTCGAGACGGTTCCTCTCCAGGCGCGTCTATTCGGAGACGATAAGTCCCATTTCCAACCCACTCTCGAGACGGTTCCACTCGAGGCGCGTCTCTTCGGAGACGATAAGTCCTCGTTCCAATCCCACTCTCGAGACAGTTTATTCCTCGAGACGGTTCTAATCCTGGAACGTCTTTACGGAGACGGTAAGACCCCTTTCCAACCCACTCTCGAGACAGTTTATTCCTCGAGATAGTTCCACTCCAGGCGCGTCTCTTCGGAGACGATAAGTTCTCGTTCCAATCCCACTCTCGAGACAGTTTATTCCTCGAGACGGTTCTAATCTAGGAACGTCTTTTCGGAGACAGTAAGACCCCTTTCCAACCCACTTTCGAGACAGGGTATTCCTCGAGACGGTTCCACTCCAGGCGCGTCTCTTCGGAGACTATAAGTCCCCTTTCCAACCCACTCTCGAGACTGTTCCACTCCAGGCGCGTCTCTTCGGAGGCAATAAGTCCCTTTTCCAATCCCACTCTCGAGACAGTTTATTCCTCGAGACGGTTCCTATCCAGGCACGTCTCTTCGGAGACGGTAAGACCCCTTTCCAACCCACTCACGAGAGAGTTTATTCCTCGAGACGGATCCAATCCAGGCACGTCTCTTCGAAGACGTTAAGTCCCCTATCCAATTACACTCTCGAGACAGTTTATTCTTCGAGACGGTTCCGCTCCAGGCGCGTCTCTTCGGAGACGATAAGTCCCCTTTCCAACCCACTCTCGAGACGGTTCCACTCCAGGCGCGTCTCTTCAGAGACGATAAGTCCCCTTTCCAATCCCACTCTCGAGACAGTTTATTCCTCGAGACTGTTCCAATCCATGAACGTCTCTTCGGAGACGGTAAGACCCCTTTCCAACCCACTCTCGAGACAGTTTATTCCTCGAGACGGTTCCAATCCAGCCACGTCTCTTCGGGGACGATAAAACCCCTTTCCAACCCACTCTCAAGACAGTTTATTCCTCGAGACGGTTCCACTCCAGGCGCGTCTCTTCGGAGACGGTAAGTCCCCTGTCCAATTCCACTCTCGAGACAGTTTATTCTTCGAGACGGTTCCGCTCCAGCCGCGTCTCTTCGGAGACGATAAGTCCGCTTTCCAACCCTTTCTCGAGACAGTTCCAGTCCAGGCGTGTCTCTTCGGAGACGATAAGTCCCCTTTCCAATCCACTCTCGAGACAGTTCCAGTCCAGGCGCGTCTCTTCGGAGACGATAAGTCCCCTTTCCAATCCCACTCCCGAGACAGTTTATTCCTCGAGACGGTTCCAATCCAGCCACGTCTCTTTGGAGACATAAAGACCCCTTTCCAACCCACTCTCGAGACAGTTTATTCCTCGAGACGGTTCCAATCCAGGCACGTCTCTTCGGAGACGATAGGTCCCCTTTTCAACCCAGTCTCGAGACAGTTCCACTCCAGGCGCGTCTCTTCGGATACGATAACTCACCCTTCCAATCCCACTCCTCGAGACGGTTCCAATCCAGCCACGTCTCTTCGGGGACGATAAAACCCCTTCCCAACCCACTTTCAAGACAGTTTATTCCTCGAGACGGTTCCTCTCCAGGCGCGTCTATTCGGAGACGATAAGTCCCATTTCCAACCCACTCTCGAGACGGTTCCACTCGAGGCGCGTCTCTTCGGAGACGATAAGTCCTCGTTCCAATCCCACTCTCGAGACAGTTTATTCCTCGAGACGGTTCTAATCCTGGAACGTCTTTTCGGAGACGGTAAGACCCCTTTCCAACCCACTCTCGAGACAGTTTATTCCTCGAGACAGTTCCACTCCAGGCGCGTCTCTTCGGAGACGATAAGTTCTCGTTCCAATCCCACTCTCGAGACAGTTTATTCCTCGAGACGGTTCTAATCTAGGAACGTCTTTTCGGAGACAGTAAGACCCCTTTCCAACCCACTTTCGAGACAGGGTATTCCTCGAGACAGTTCCACTCCAGGCGCGTCTCTTCGGAGACTATAAGTCCCCTTTCCAACCCACTCTCGAGACGGTTCCAATCCAGGCGCGTCTCTTCGGAGGGAATAAGTCCCCTTTCCAATCCCACTCTCGAGACAGTTTTGTCCTCGAGACGGTTCCAATGCAGGCACGACTCCTCGGAGACGGTAAGACCCCTTTCCGACCCACTCACAAGATAGTTTGTTCCTCGAGACGGTTTCAATCCAGGCACGTCTCTTCGGAGACAATAAGTCCCCTACCCAATTACACTCTCGAGACAGTTTATTTCTCGAGACTGTTCCAATCCATGAACGTCTCTTCGGAGACGGTAAGACCCCTTTCCAACCCACTCTCGAGACAGTTTATTCCTCGAGACGGTTCCAATCCAGCCACGTCTCTTCGGGGACGATAAAACCCCTTTCCAACCCACTCTCAAAACAGTTTATTCCTCGAGACGGTTCCACTCCAGGCTCGTCTCCTCGGAGACGAGAAGTCCCCTTTCCAACCCACTCTCGAGACAGTTTATTCCTCGAGACGGTTCCAATCCAGGCACGTCTCTTCGGAGACAGTAAGACCCCTTTCCAACCCACTCTCGAGACAGTTTATTCCCCGAGACGGTTCCAATCCAGGCACGTCTCTTCGGAGACGATAAGACCCCTTTCCAACCCACTCTCGAGACAGTTTATTCCTCGAGACAGTTCCACTCCAGGCACGTCTCTTCGGAGACGATAGGTCCCCTTTTCAACCCAGTCTCGAGACAGTTCCACTCCAGGCGCGTCTCTTCGGAGACGATAACTCCCCCTTCCAATCCCACTCTCGAGACGGTTCCAATCCAGCCACGTCTCTTCGGGGACGATAAAAACCCTTTCCAACCCACTCTCAAGACAGTTTATTCCTCGAGACGGTTCCACTCGAGGCGCGTTTCTTCGGAGACGATAAGTCCCCCTTCCAACCCACTCTCGAGACAGTTTATTCCTCGAGATGGTTCCAATCCAGGCACGTCCCTTCGGAGACGGTAAGACCCCTTTCCAATCCCACTCTCGAGACAGTTTATTCCTCGAGACGGTTCCAATCTAGGAACGTCTCTTCGGAGACGGCAAGACCCCTTCCCAACCCACTCTCGAGACAGTTCCAGTCCAGGCGCGTCTCTTCGGAGACGATAAGTCCCCTTTCCAACCCACTCTCGAGACGGTTCCACTCCAGGCGCGTCTCTTCGGAGACGATAAGTCTCCTTTCCAATCCCACTCTCGAGACAGTTCATTCCTCGAGACGGTTCCAATCCAGCCACGTCTCTTCGGGGATGATAAAACCCCTTTCCAACCCACTCTCAAGACAGTTTATTCCTCGAGACGGTTCCACTCCAGGCGCGTCTCTTCGGAGACGGTAAGACCCCTTTCCAATCCCACTCTCGAGACAGTTTATTCCTCGAGACGGTTCCAATCCAGGAACGTCTCTTCGGAGACAGTAGGACCCCATTCCAACCCACTCCCGAGACAGTTTATACCTCGAGACGGTTCCAATCCAGCCCCGTCTCTTCGGGGACCATAAAACCTCTTTCCAACCCACTCTCAAGACAGTTTATTCCTCGAGACAGTTCCACTCCAGGCGCGTCTCTTCGGAGACGATAAGTCCCCTTTCCAACCCTCTCTCGAGACAGTTTATTCCACGAGACGGTTCCAATCCAGGCACGTCTCTTCGGAGTAGAATAAGACCTCTTTCCAACCCACTCTCGAGACAGTTTATTCCTCGAGACAGTTCCACTCCAGGCGCGTCTCTTCGGAGACTATAAGTCCCCTTTCCAACCCACTCTCGAGACTGTTCCACTCCAGGCGCGTCTCTTCGGAGGCAATAAGTCCCTTTTCCAATCCCACTCTCGAGACAGTTTATTCCTCGAGACGGTTCCAATCCAGCCACGTCTCTTCGGAGACGGTAAGACCCCTTGCCAACCTACCCACGAGACAGTTTATTCCTCGAGACGGTTCCAATCCAGGCACGTCTCTTCGGAGACGATAAGTCCCCTTTCCAATTCCACTCTCGAGACAGTTATTCTTGGAGACGGTTCCGCTCCAGGCGCGTCTCTTCGGAGATGATAAGTCCAATTTCCAACCCACTCTCGAGACAGTTTATTCCTCGAGACGGTTCCACTCCAGGCGCGT
This sequence comes from Euryodendron excelsum, assembly GCA_033060915.1. NCBI lineage: Eukaryota > Viridiplantae > Streptophyta > Magnoliopsida > Ericales > Pentaphylacaceae > Euryodendron > Euryodendron excelsum. Next base: position 24,113,501 of record CM065395.1, read on the forward strand.
CTCTTCAGAGACGATAAGTCCCTGTTCCAATCCCACTCTCGAGACAGTTTATTCCTCGAGACGGTTCTAATCCAGGAACGTCTTTTGGGAGACGGTAAGACCCCTTTCCAACCCACTTTCGAGACAGTTTATTCCTCGAGACGGTTCCACTCCAGGCGCATCTCTTCGGGGACTATAAGTCCCCTTTCCAACCCACTCTCGAGACGGTTCCAATCCAGGCGCCTCTCTTCGAAGGCAATAAGTCCCCTTTCGAATCCCACTCTCGAGACAGTTTTTTCCTCGAGACGGTTCCAATCCAGGCACGTCTCTTCGGAGACGGTAAGACCCCTTTCCAACCCACTCACGAGACAGTTATTCCTCGAGACGGTTCCAATCCAGGCACGTCTCTTCGGAGACGATAAGTCCCCTATCCAATTACACACTCGAGACAGTTTATTCTTCGAGACGGTTCCGCTCCAGGCGCGTCTCTTCGGAGACGATAAGTCCCCTTTCCAACCCACTCTCGAGACGGTTCCACTCCAGGCGCGTCTCTTCAGAGACGATAAGTCCCCTTTCCACTCCCACTCTCGAGACAGTTAATTCCTCGAGACGGTTCCAATCCAGGAACGTCTCTTCGGAGACAGTAGGACCCCATTCCAACCCACTCCCGAGACAGTTTATTCCTCGAGACGGTTCCAATCCGCTCACGTCTCTTCAGGGACCACAAAACCCCTTTCCAACGCACTCTCAAGACAGTTTATTCCTCGAGACGGTTCCACTCCAGGCGCGTCTCTTCGGAGACGATAAGTCCCCTTTCCAACCCACTCTCGAGACAGTATATTCCTCGAGACGGTTCCAATCCAGGCACTTCTCTACGGAGATGATATGACCTCTTTCCATCCCACTCTCGAGACAGTTTATTCCTTGAGACAGTTCCACTCCAGGCGCGTCTCTTCAGAGACTATAAGTCCCCTTTCCAACCCACTCTCGAGACAGTTCCACTCCAGGCGTGTCTCTTCGGAGGCAATAAGTCCCTTTTCCAATCCCACTCTCGAGACAGTTTATTCCTCGAGACGGTTACAATCCAGCCACGTCTCTTCGGAGACGGTAAGACCCCTAGCCAACCTACCCACGAGACTGTTTATTCCTCGCGACGGTTCCAATCCAGGCTCGTCTCTTCGGAGACGATAAGTCCCCTTTCCAATTCCACTCTCGAGACAGTTTATATTCTTCGAGACGGTTCCGCTCCAGGCGCGTCTCTTCGGAGACGATAAGTCCAATTTCCAACCCACTCTCGAGACAGTTTATTCGTCGAGACGGTTCCACTCCAGGCGCGCCTCTTCGGAGACGATAATTCCTCGTTCCAATCCCACTCTCGAGACAGTTTATTCCTCGAGACGGTTCTAATCCAGGAACGTCTTTTCGGAAACGGTAAGACCCCTTTCCAACCCACTTTCGAGACAGTTTATTCCTCGAGAAGGTTCCACTCCAGGCGCATCTCTTCGGAGACTATAAGTCCCCTTTCCAACCCACTCCCGAGACGGTTCCAATCCAGGCGCGTCTCTTCGAAGGCAATAAGCCCCCTTTCCAATCCCACTCTCGAGACAGTTTTTTCCTCGAGACGGTTCCAATCCAGGCCCGTCTCTTCGGAGACGGTCAGACCCCTTTCCAACCCACTCACGAGACAGTTTATTCCTCGAGACGGTTCCAATCCAGGCACGTCTCTTCGGAGACAATAAGTCCCCTATCCAATTACACTCTCGAGACAGTTTATTCTTCGAGACGGTTCCGCTCCAGGCGCGTCTCTACGGAGACGATAAGTCCCCTTTCCAACCCACTCTCGAGACAGTTTATTCCTCGAGACGGTTCCAATGCAGGAACGTCTCTTAGGAGAAGGTAAGACCCCTTTCCAACCCACTCTAGAGACAGTTTATTCCTCGAGACGGTTCCAATCCAGCCACGTCTCTTCGGGGACGATAAAACCCCTTTCCAACACACTTTCAAGACAGTTTATTCCTCGAGACGGTTCCACTCCAGGCGCGTCTCTTCGGAGACGATAAGTCCCCTTTCCAAGCCACTCTCGAGACAGTTCCAGTCCAAGCGCGCCTCTACGGAGACGATAAGTCCCCTTTCCAATCCACTCTCGGGACAGTTCCAGTACAGGCACATCTCTTCGGAGACGATAAGTCCCCTTTCCAATCCCACTCTCGAGACAGTTTATTCCTTGAGTCGGTTCCAATACAGCCACGTCACTTCGGGGACGATAAAACCCCTTTTTAACCCACTCTCAGACAGTTTTTTCCTCGAGACGGTGCCAATCCAGGCACCTCTCTTCGCAGACGATAAGACCCCCTTCCAATCCACTCTCGAGACAGTTTATTCCTCGTGACGGTTCCTCTCCAAGCGCGTCTCTTCGGAGATGATAATTCCCCTTTCCAACCCACTCTCGAGACAGTTCCACTCCAAGCGCGTCTCTTCGGAGACGATATGACCCCTTTCCAACCCACTCTCGAGACAGTTTATTCCTCGAGACGGTTCCACTCTAGGCGCGTCTCTTCGGAGACTATAAGTCCCCTTTCCAACCCACTCTCGAGACGGTTCCAATCCAGGCACGTCTCTTCGGAGGCAATAAGTCCCCTTTCCAATCCACTCACGAGACAGTTTATTCCTTGAGACGGTTCCAATCCAGGCACGTCTCTTCGGAGACGATAAGTCCCCTGTCCAATTCCACTCTGGAGACAGTTTATTCTTCGAGACAGTTCCAATCCAGCCACGTCTCTTCGGGGACGATAAAACCCCTTTCCAACCCACCCTCAATGCAGTTTATTCCTCAAGACGGTTCCACTCCAGGCGCGTCTCTTCGGAGACGATAAGTCCCCTTTCCAACCCACTCTCGAGACAGTTTATTCCTCGAGACGGTTCGAATCCTGGCACGTCTGTTCGGAGACGGTAAGACCCCTTTCCAACCCCCTCTCGAGACAGTTTATTCCCCGAGACGGTTCCAATCCAGGCACGTCTCTTCGGAGACGATAAGTCCCCTTTCCAACCAACTCTCGAGACAGTTTACTCCTCGAGACAGTTCCACTCCAGGCCCGTCTCTTCGGAGACGATAGGTCCCCTTTTCAACCCACTCTCGAGACAGTTCCACTCCAGGCGCGTCTCTTCGGAGACGATAAGTCCCCCTTCCAATCCCACTCTCGAGACGGTTCCAATCCAGCCACGTCTCTTCGGGGACGATAAAACCCCTTTCCAACCCACTCTCAAGTCAGTTTATTCCACGAGACGGTTCCACTCCAGGCGCGTCTTTTCGGAGACGATAAGTCTCCTTTCCAACCCACTCTCGAGACAGTTTATTCCTCGAGGCGGTTCCAATCCAGGCACGTCTCTTCGGAGACGGTAAGACCCTTTTCCAATCCCGCTCTCGAGACAGTTTATTCCTCGAGACGGTTCCAATCCTGGCACGTCTGTTCGGAGACGGTAAGACCCCTTTCCAACCCACTCTCGAGACAGTTTATTCCCCGAGACGGTTCCAATCCAGGCACGTCTCTTCGGAGACGATAAGTCCCCTTTCCAACCAACTCTCGAGACAGTTTACTCCTCGAGACAGTTCCACTCCAGGCCCGTCTCTTCGGAGACGATAGGTCCCCTTTTCAACCCACTCTCGAGACAGTTCCACTCCAGGCGCGTCTCTTCGGAGACGATAAGTCCCCCTTCCAATCCCACTCTCGAGACGGTTCCAATCCAGCCACGTCTCTTCGGGGACGATAAAACCCCTTTCCAACCCACTCTCAAGTCAGTTTATTCCACGAGACGGTTCCACTCCAGGCGCGTCTCTTCGGAGACGATAAGTCTCCTTTCCAACCGACTCTCGAGACAGTTTATTCCTCGAGACGGTTCCAATCCAGGAACGTCTCTTCGGAGACGGTAAGACCCCTGTCCAACCCACTCTCGAGACAGTTTATTCCTCGAGACGTTTCCAATCCAGCCACGTCTCTTCGGGGACGATAAAACCCCTTTCCAACCCTCTCTTAAGATAGTTTATTCCTCGAGACGGTTCCACTCCAGGCGCGTCACTTCGGAGACAAGAAGTCCCCTATCCAATTACACTCTCGAGATAGTTTATTCTTCGAGACGGTTCCGCTCCAGGCGCATCACTTCGGAGACGATAAGTCCCCTTTCCAATCCCACTCCCGAGACAGTTTATTCCTCGAGACGGTTCCAATCCAGGAACGTCTCTTCGGAGACGGTAAGACCCCTTTCCAACCCACTCTCGAGACAGTTTATTCCTCGAGACGGTTCCACTCCAGCCACGTCTCTTCGGGGACGATAAGACCCCTTTCCAACCCACTCTCGAGACAGTTTATTCCCCGAGACGGTTCCAATTCAGGCACGTCTCCTCGGAGACGATAAGACCCCTTTCCAACCAACTCTCGAGACAGTTTATTCCTCGAGACAGTTCCACTCCAGGCCCGTCTCTTCAGAGACGATAGGTCCCCTTTCCAACCCACTCTCGAGACAGTTTATTCCCCGAGACGGTTCCAATCCAGGCACGTCTCTTCGGAGACGGTAAGACCCCTTTCCAACCCACTCTCGAGACAGTTTATTCCCCGAGACGGTTCCAATCCAGGCACGCCTCTTCAGAGACGATAAGACCCCTTTCCAACCCACTCCCGAGACAGTTTATTCCTCGAGACAGTTCCACTCCAGGCACGTCTCTTCGGAGACGATAGATCCCCTTTTCAACCCACTCTCGAGACAGTTTCCACTCTACGGTTCGTCCAGGTCTCTCTTCGGAGACGATAAGTCCCCTTTCCAACCCACTCTCGAGACAGTTTATTCCTCGAGACGGTTCCAATCCAGCCACGTCTCTCCGGGGACGATAAAACCCCTTTCCAACCCACTCTCAAGACAGTTTATTCCTCGAGACGGTTCCATTCCAGGCGCGTCTCTTCGGAGACGATAAGTCCCCTTTCCAACCCACTCTCGAGACAGTTTATTCCTCGTGATGGTTCCAATCCAGGCACGTCTCTTCGGAGACGGTAAGACCCCTTTCCAATCCCACTCTCGAGACAGTTTATTCCTCGAGACGGTTGCAATCCAGGAACGTCTCTTCGGAGACATGAAGACCCCTTTCCAACCCACCCTCGAGACAGTATATTCCTCGAGACGGTTCCAATCCAGGCACTTCTCTACGGAGATGATATGACCTCTTTCCTTCCCACTCTCGAGACAGTTTATTCCTCGAGACAGTTCCACTCCAGGCGCGTCTCTTCGGAGACTATAAGTCCCCTTTCCAACCCACTCTCGAGACGGTTCCAATCCAGGCGCCTTTCTTCGAAGGCAATAAGTCCCCTTTCGAATCCCACTCTCGAGACAGTTTTTTCCTCGAGACGGTTCCAATCCAGGCACGTCTCTTCGGAGACGGTAAGACCCCTTTCCAACCCACTCACGAGACAGTTTATTCCTCGAGACGGTTCCAATCCAGGAACGTCTCTTCGGAGACGATAAGTCCCCTATCCAATTACACACTCGAGACAGTTTATTCTTCGAGACGGTTCCGCTCCAGGCGCGTCTCCTCGGAGACGATAAGTCCACTTTCCAACCCACTCTCGAGACGGTTCCACTCCATGCGCGTCTCTTCAGAGACGATAAGTCCCCTTTCCAATCCCACTCTCGAGACAGTTAATTCCTCGAGACGGTTCCAATCCAGGAACGTCTCTTCGGAGACAGTAGGACCCCATTCGAACCCACTCCCGAGACAGTTTATTCCTCGAGACGGTTCCAATCCGCTCACGTCTCTTCAGGGACCACAAAACCCCTTTCCAACGCACTCTCAAGACAGTTTATTCCTCGAGACGGTTCCACTCCAAGCGCGTCTCTTCGGAGACGATAAGTCCCCTTTCCATCCCACTCTCGAGACAGTATATTCCTCGAGACGGTTCCAATCCAGGCACTTCTCTACGGAGATGATATGACCTCTTTCCATCCCACTCTCGAGACAGTTTATTCCTCGAGACAGTTCCACTCCTGGCGCGTCTCTTCAGAGACTATAAGTCCCCTTTCCAACCCACTCTCGAGACAGTTCCACTCCAGGCGCGTCTCTTCGGAGGCAATTAGTCCCTTTTCCAATCCCACTCTCGAGACAGTTTATTCCTCGAGACGGTTACAATCCAGCCACGTCTCTTCGGAGACGATCAGAACCCTTGCCAACCTACCCACGAGACTGTTTATTCCTCGAGACGGTTCCAATCCAGGCACGTCTCGTCGGAGACGATAAGTCCCCTTTCCAATTCCACTCTCGAGACAGTTTATATTCTTCGAGACGGTTCCGCTCCAGGCGCGTCTCTTCGGAGACGATATGTCCAATTTCCAACCCACTCTCGAGACAGTTTATTCCTCGAGACGGTTCCACTCCAGGCGCGTCTCTTCGGAGACGATAATTCCCCGTTCCAATCCCACTCTCGAGACAGTTTATTCCTCGAGACGGTTCTAATCCAGGAACGTCTTTTCGAAAACGGTAAGACCCCTTTCCAACCCACTTTCGAGACAGTTTATTCCTCGAGAAGGTTCCACTCCAGGCGCATCTCTTTGGAGACTATAAGTCCCCTTTCCAACCCACTCCCGAGACGGTTCCAATCCAGGCGCGTCTCTTCGAAGGCAATAAGCCCCCTTTCCAATCCCACTCTCGAGACAGTTTTTTCCTCGAGACGGTTCCAATCCAGGCCTGTCTCTTCGGAGACGGTCAGACCCCTTTCCAACCCACTCACGAGACAGTTTATTCCTCGAGACGGTTCCAATCCAGGCACGTCTCTTCGGAGACAATAAGTCCCCTATCCAATTACACTCTCGAGACAGTTTATTCTTCGAGACGGTTCCGCTCCAGGCGCGTCTCTACGGAGACGATAAGTCCCCTTTCCAACCCACTCTCGAGACAGTTTATTCCTCGAGACGGTTCCAATCCAGGAACGTCTCTTAGGAGAAGGTAAGACCCCTTTCCAACCCACTCTCGAGACAGTTTATTCCTCGAGACGGTTCCAATCCAGCCACGTCTCTTCGGGGACGATAAAACCCCTTTCCAACACACTTTCAAGACAGTTTATTCCTCGAGACGGTTCCACTCCAGGCGCATCTCTTCGGAGACGATAAGTCCCCTTTCCAAGCCACTCTCGAGACAGTTCCAGTCCAAGCGCGCCTCTTCGGAGACGATAAGTCCCCTTTCCAATCCACTCTCGAGACAGTTCCAGTACAGGCGCATCTCTTCGGAGACGATAAGTCCCCTTTCCAATCGCACTCGCGAGACAGTTTATTCCTTGAGACGGTTCCAATACAGCCACGTCTCTTCGGGGACGATAAAACCCCTTTCTAACCCACTCTCGAGACAGTTTTTTCCTCGAGACGGTGCCAATCCAGGCACGTCTCTTCGCAGACGATAAGACCCCCTTCCAACCCACTCTCGAGACAGTTTATTCCTCGTGACGGTTCCTCTCCAGGCGCGTCTCTTCGGAGATGATAATTTCCCTTTCCAACCCACTCTCGAGACAGTTCCACTCCAAGCGCGTCTCTTCGGAGACGATAAGACACCTTTCCAACCCACTCTCGAGATAGTTTATTCCTCGAGACGGTCCCACTCTAGGCGCGTCTCTTCGGAGACTATAAGTCCCCTTTCCAACCCACTCTCGAGACGGTTCCAATCCAGGCACGTCTCTTCGGAGGCAATAAGTCCCCTTTCCAATCCACTCACGAGACAGTTTATTCCTCGAGACGGTTCCAATCCAGGCACGTCGCTTCGGAGACGATAAGTCCCCTGTCCAATTCCACTCTGGAGACAGTTTATTCTTCGAGACGGTTCCGATCCAGGCGCGTCTCTGCGGAGACGATAAGTCCCCTTTCCAACCCACTCTCGAGACGGTTCCACTCCAGGCGCGTCTCTTCCGGGACGATAAGTCCCCTATCCAATCCCACTCTCGAGACAGTTCCTCGAGACGGTTCCAGTCCAGGCCCGTCTCTTCGGAAACGGTAATACCCCTTTCCAACCCACTCTCGAGACAGTTTATTCCTCAAGACGGTTCCACTACAGGCGCGTCTCTTTGGAGACTGTAAGTCCCTTTTCCAACCCACTCTCGAGACTGTTCCAGTCCAGACGCGTCTCTTCGGAGATGATAAGTCCCCTTTCCAACCCACTCTCGAGACAGTTCCACTCCAGGTGCGTCTCTTCAGAGACGATAAGTCCCCTTTCCAATCCCACTCTCGTGACAGTTTATTCCTCGAGACGGTTCGAATCTTGGAATGTCTCTTCGGAGATGGTAAGACCCCTTTCCAACCCACTCTCGAGACAATTTACTCCTCGACACGGTTCCAATCTAGCCACGTCTCTTCGGGGACGATAAAACCCCTTTCCAACACACTTTCAAGACAGTTTATTCCTCGAGACGGTTCCACTCCAGGCGCATCTCTTCGGAGACGATAAGTCCCCTTTCCAACCCACTCTCGAGACAGTTTATTCCTCGAGACGGTTCCAATCCAGGCACGTCTCTTCGGAGACGATAAGTCCCCTTTCCAATCCCACTCTCGAGACAGTTTATTCCTCGAGACGGTTCCAATCCAGGCACGTCTCTTCGGAGACGATAAGTCCCCTTTCCAATCCCACTCTCGAGACAGTTTATTCCTCGAGACGGTTCCAATCCAGGCCACGTCTCTTCGGAGACGATAAACCCCTTTCCAAACCCACTCTCGAGACAGTTTTTTTTCCTCGAGACGGTTCCAATCCAGGCACGTCTCTTCGGAGACGATAAGACCCCTTTCCAACCCACTCTCGAGACAGTTTATTCCTCGAGACGGTTCCTCTCCAGGCGCGTCTCTTCGGAGACGATAAGTCCCCTTTCCAACCCCCACTCTCGAGACAGTTCCACTCCAAGCACGTCTCTTCGGAGACGATAAGACCCTTTCCAACCCACTCTCGAGACAGTTTATTCCTCGAGACGGTCCCCAATCCAGGCGCGTCTCTTCGGAGACGATAAGTCCCCTTTCCAAACTCTCCATTCCTCGAGACGGTTCCAATCCAGGCACGTCTCTTCGGAGACGATAAGACCCCTTTCCAACCCACTCTCGACACAGTTTATTCCTCGAGACGGTTCCAACCAGCCACGTCTCTTCGGAGACGATAAGTCCCCTTTCCAATTCCACTCTCGAGACAGTTTATTCTTCGAGACGGTTCCGCTCCAGGCGCGTCTCTTCGGAGACGATAAGTCCCCTTTCCAACCCACTCTCGAGACGGTTCCACTCCAGGCGCGTCTCTTCGGAGACGATAAGTCCCCTTTCCAATCCCACTCTCGAGACAATTCCTCGAGACGGTTCCAGTCCAGGCCCGTCTCTTCAGAAACGGTAATACCCCTTTCCAACCCACTCTCGAGACAGTTTATTCCTCGAGACGGTTCCACTCCAGGCGCGTCTCTTTGGAGACTATAAGTCCCCTTTCCAACCCACTCTCGAGACAGTTCCAGTCCAGACGCGTCTCTTCGGAGACGATAAGTCCCCTTTCCAACCCACTCTCGAGATAGTTCCACTCCAGGTGCGTCTCTTCAGAGACGATAAGTCCCCTTTCCAATCCCACTCTCGTGACAGTTTATTCCTCGAGACGGTTCGAATCTTGGAATGTCTCTTCGGAGATGGTAAGACCCCTTTCCAACCCACTCTCGAGACAATTTACTCCTCGACACGGTTCCAATCCAGCCACGTCTCTTCGGGGACGATAAAACCCCTTTCCAACCCACTCTCAAGGCAGTTTATTCCTCAAGACGGTTCCACTCCAGGCGCGTCTCTTCGGAGACGATAAGTCCCCTTTCCAACCCACTCTCGAGACAGTTTTTTCCCCGAACGGTTCCAATCCAGGCACGTCTCTTCGGAGACGATTAGACCCCTTTCTAATCAACTCTCGAGACAGTTTACTCCTCGAGACAGTTCCACTCCAGGCCCGTCTCTTCGGAGACGATAGGTCCCCTTTTCAACCCACTCTCGAGACAGTTCCACTCCAGGCGCGTCTCTTCGGAGACGATAAGTCCCCCTTCCAATCCCACTCTCGAGACGGTTCCAATCCAGCCACGTCTCTTCGGGGACGATAAAAACCCTTTCCAACCCACTCTCGAGACAGTTTATTCCTCGAGACGGTTCCAATCCTGGCACGTCTGTTCGGAGACGGTAAGACCCCTTTCCAACCCCCTATCGAGACAGTTTATTCCCCGAGACGGTTCCAATCCAGGCACGTCTCCTCGGAGACGATAAGTCCCCTTTCCAACCAACTCTCGAGACTGTTTACTCCTCGAGACAGTTCCACTCGAGGCCCGTCTCTTCGGAGACGATAGGTCCCCTTTTCAACCCACTCTCGAGACAGTTCCACTCCAGGCGCGTCTCTGCGGAGACGATAAGTCCCCTTTCCAACCCACTCTCGAGACGGTTCCACTCCAGGCGCGTCTCTTCCAGGACGATAAGTCCCCTTTCCAATCCCACTCTCGACACAGTTCCTCGAGACGGTTCCAGTCCAGGCCCGTCTCTTCGGAAACGGTAATACCCCTTTCCAACCCACTCTCGAGATAGTTTATTCCTCGAGACGGTTCCACTACAGGTGCGTCTTTTTGGAGACTATAAGTCCCTTTTCCAACCCACTCTCGAGACAGTTCCAGTCCAGACGCGTCTCTTCGGAGACGATAAGTCCCCTTTCCAACCCACTCTCGAGATAGTTCCACTCCAGGTGCGTCTCTTCAGAGACGATAAGTCCCCTTTCCAATCCCACTCTCGTGACAGTTTATTCCTCGAGACGGTTCGAATCCTGGAATGTCTCTTCGGAGATGGTAAGACCCCTTTCCAACCCACTCTCGAGACAATTTACTCCTCGACACGGTTCCAATCCAGCCACGTCTCTTCGGGGACGATAAAACCCCTTTCCAACCCACTCTCAAGGCAGTTTATTCCTCAAGACGGTTCCACTCCAGGCGCGTCTCTTCGGAGACGATAAGTCCCCTTTCCAACCCACTCTCGAGACAGTTTTTTCCCCGAACGGTTCCAATCCAGGCACGTCTCTTCGGAGACGATTAGACCCCTTTCTAATCAACTCTCGAGACAGTTTACTCCTCGAGACAGTTCCACTCCAGGCCCGTCTCTTCGGAGACGATAGGTCCCCTTTTCAACCCACTCTCGAGACAGTTCCACTCCAGGCGCGTCTCTTCGGAGACGATAAGTCCCCCTTCCAATCCCACTCTCGAGACGGTTCCAATCCAGCCACGTCTCTTCGGGAACGATAAAAACCCTTTCCAACCCACTCTCGAGACAGTTTATTCCTCGAGACGGTTCCAATCCTGGCACGTCTGTTCGGAGACGGTAAGACCCCTTTCCAACCCCCTATCGAGACAGTTTATTCCCCGAGACGGTTCCAATCCAGGCACGTCTCCTCGGAGACGATAAGTCCCCTTTCCAACCAACTCTCGAGACTGTTTACTCCTCGAGACAGTTCCACTCGAGGCCCGTCTCTTCGGAGACGATAGGTCCCCTTTTCAACCCACTCTCGAGACAGTTCCACTCCAGGCGCGTCTCTTCGGAGACGATAAGTCCCCCTTCCAATCCCACTCTCGAGACGGTTGCAATCCAGCCACGTCTCTTCGGGGACGATAAAACCCCTTTCCAACCCACTCTCAAGTCAGTATATTGCACGAGACGGTTCCACTCCAGGCGCGTCTCTTCGGAGACGATAAGTCTCCTATCCAACCCACTCTCAAGACAGTTTATTCCTCGAGGCGGTTCCAATCCAGGGACGTCTCTTCGGAGACGGTAAGACCCCTTTCCAATCCCGCTCTCGAGACAGTTTATTCCTCGAGACGGTTCCAATCCAGGAACGTCTCTTCGGAGACGGTAAGACCCCTGTCCAACCCACTCTTGAGACAGTTTATTCCTCGAGACGTTTCCAATCCAGCCACGTCTCTTCGGGGACGATAAAACCCCTTTCCAACCCACTCTTAAGACAGTTTATTCCTCGAGACGGTTCCACTCCAGGCGCGTCACTTCGGAGACAAGAAGTCCCCTATCCAATTACACTCTCGAGACAGTTTATTCTTCGAGACGGTTCCGCTCCAGGCGCATCACTTCGGAGACGATAAGTCCCCTTTCCAATCCCACTCCCGAGACGGTTTATTCCTCGAGACGGTTCCAATCCAGGAACGTCTCTTCGGAGACGGTAAGACCCCTTTCCAACCCACTCCCGAGACAGTTTATTCCCCGAGACGGTTCCAATCCAGGCACGTCTCTTCGGAGACGATAAGACCCCTTTCTAATCAACTCTCGAGACAGTTTACTCCTCGAGACAGTTCCACTCCAGGCCCGTCTCTTCGGAGACGATAGGTCCCCTTTTCAACCCACTCTCGAGACAGTTCCACTCCAGGCGCGTCTCTTCGGAGACGATAAGTCCCCCTTCCAATCCCACTCTCGAGACGGTTCCAATCCAGCCACGTCTCTTCGGGAACGATAAAAACCCTTTCCAACCCACTCTCAAGACAATTTATTCCTCGAGACGGTTCCACTCCAGGCGCGTCTCTTCGGAGACGATAAGTCCCCTTTCGAACCCACTCTCGAGACAGTTTATTCCTCGAGACGGTTCCACTCCAGGCGCATCTCTTTGGAGACGATAAGTCCCCTTTCCAACCCACTCTCGAGACGGTTCCACTCCAGGCGCGTCTCTCCGGAGACTATAAGTCCCCTTTCCAACCCACTCTCGAGACGGTTCCAATCCAGGCGCGTCTCTTCGGTGGCAATAAGTCCCCTTTCCAATCCCACTCTCGAGACAGTTTTTTCCTCGAGACGGTTCCAATCCAGGCACGTCTCTTCGGAGACGGTAAGACCCCTTTCCAACCCACTCACGAGAGAGTTTATTCCTTGAGACGGATCCAATCCAGGCACGTCTCTTCGGAGACGTTAAGTCCCCTATCCAATTACACTCTCGAGACAGTTTATTCTTCGAGACGGTTCCACTCCAGGCGCGTCTCTTCGGAGACGATAAGTCCGCATTCCAAACCACTCTCGAGACGGTTCCACTCCAGGCGCGTCTCTTCAGAGACGATAAGTCCCCTTTCCAATCCCACTCTCGAGACAGTTTATTCCTCGAGACTGTTCCAATCCATGAACGTCTCTTCGGAGACGGTAAGACCCCTTTCCAACCCACTCTCGAGACAGTTTATTCCTCGAGACGGTTCCAATCCAGCCACGTCTCTTCGGGGACGATAAAACCCCTTTCCAACCCACTCTCAAGACAGTTTATTCCTCGAGACGGATCCACTCCAGGCGCGTCTCTTCGGAGACGGTAAGTCCCCTGTCCAATTCCACTCTCGAGACAGTTTATTCTTCGAGACGGTTCCGCTCCAGCCGCGTCTCTTCGGAGACGATAAGTCCCCTTTCCAACCCACTCTCGAGACAGTTCCAGTCCAGGCGCGTCTCTTCGGAGACGATAAGTCCCCTTTCCAATCCACTCTCGAGACAGTTCCAGTCCAGGCGCGTCTCTTCGGAGACGATAAGTCCCCTTTCCAATCCCACTCTCGAGACAGTTTATTCCTCGAGACGGTTCCAATCCAGCCACGTCTCTTTGGAGACGATAAGACCCCTTTCCAACCCACTCTCGAGACAGTTTATTCCTCGAGACGGTTCCAATCCAGCCACGTCTCTTCGGGGACGATAAAACCCCTTTCCAACCCACTTTCAAGACAGTTTATTCCTCGAGACGGTTCCGCTCCAGGCGCGTCTATTCGGAGACGATAAGTCCCATTTCCAACCCACTCTCGAGACGGTTCCACTCCAGGCGCGTCTCTTCGGAGACGATAAGTCCTCGTTCCAATCCCACTCTCGAGACAGTTTATTCCTCGAGACGGTTCTAATCCTGGAACGTCTTTACGGAGACGGTAAAACCCCTTTCCAACCCACTCTCGAGACAGTTTAATCCTCGAGACAGTTCCACTCCAGGCGCGTCTCTTCGGAGACGATAAGTCCCCTTTCGAACCCACTCTCGAGACAGTTTATTCCTCGAGACGGTTCTAATCTAGGAACGTCTTTTCGGAGACAGTAAGACCCCTTTCCAACCCACTTTCCAGTCAGGGTATTCCTCGAGACGGTTCCACTCCAGGCGCGTCTCTTCGGAGACTATAAGTCCCCTTTCCAACCCAATCTCGAGACGGTTCCATTCCAGGCGCGTCTCTTCGGAGGGTATAAGTCCCCTTTCCAATCCCACTCTCGAGACAGTTTTGTCCTCGAGACGGTTGCATTCCAGGCACGTCTCTTCGGAGACGGTAAGACCCCTTTCCAACCCACTCACAAGACAGTTTGTTCCTCGAGACGGTTTCAATCCAGGCACGTCTCTTCGGAGACAATAAGTCCCCTACCCAATTACACTCTCGAGACAGTTTATTTCTCGAGACTGTTCCAATCCATGAACGTCTCTTCGGAGACGGTAAGACCCCTTTCCAACCCACTCTCGAGACAGTTTATTCCTCGAGACGGTTCCAATCCAGCACGTCTCTTCGGGGACGATAAAACCCCTTTCCAACCCACTCTCAAGACAGTTTATTCCTCGAGACGGTTCCACTCCAGGCGCGTCTCCTCGGAGACGATAAGTCCCCTTTCCAACCCACTCTCGAGACAGTTTATTCCTCGAGACGGTTCCAATCCAGGCACGTCTCTTCGGAGACGGTAAGACCCCTTTCCAACCCACTCTCGAGACAGTTTATTCCCCGAGACGGTTCCAATCCAGGCACGTCTCTTCGGAGACGATAAGACCCCTTTCCAACCCACTCTCGAGACAGTTTATTCCTCGAGACAGTTCCACTCCAGGCACGTCTCTTCGGAGACGATAGGTCCCCTTTTCAACCCAGTCTCGAGACAGTTCCACTCCAGGTGCGTCTCTTCGGAGACGATAACACCCCCTTCCAATCCCACTCTCGAGACGGTTCCAATCCAGCCACGTCTCTTCGGGGACGATAAAAACCCTTTCCAACCCACTCTCAAGACGGTTTATTCCTCGAGACGGTTCCAATCCAGGAACGTCTCTTCGGAGACGGCAAGACCCCTTTCCCCCCACTCTCGAGACAGTTCCAGTCCAGGCGCGTCTCTTCGGAGACGATAAGTCCCCTTTCCAACCCATTCTCGAGACGGTTCCACTCCAGGCGCGTCTCTTCAGAGACGATAAGTCTCCTTTCCAATCCCACTCTCGAGACAGTTCATTCCTCGAGAGGGTTCCAATCCAGCCACGTCTCTTCGGGGATGATAAAACCCCTTTCCAACCCACTCTCAAGACAGTTTATTCCTCGAGACGGATCCACTCCAGGCGCGTCTCTTCGGAGACGGTAAGACCCCTTTCCAATCCCACTCTCGAGACAGTTTATTCCTCGAGACGGTTCCAATCCAGGAACGTCTCTTCGGAGATAGTAGGACCCCATTCCAACCCACTCCCGAGACAGTTTATACCTCGAGACGGTTCCAATCCAGCCCCGTCTCTTCGGGGACCATAAAACCTCTTTCCAACCCACTCTCAAGACAGTTTATTCCTCGAGACAGTTCCACTCCAGGCGCGTCTCTTCGGAGACGATAAGTCCCCTTTCCAACCCACTCTCGAGACAGTTTATTCCTCGAGACGGTTCCAATCCAGGCACGTCTCTTCGGAGGAGAATAAGAACTCTTTCCAACCCACTCTCAAGACAGTTTATTCCTCGAGACAGTTCCACTCTAGGCGCGTCTCTTCGGAGACTATAAGTCCCCTTTCCAACCCACTCTCGAGACTGTTCCACTCCAGGCGCGTCTCTTCGGAGGCAATAAGTCCCTTTTCCAATCCCACTCTCGAGACAGTTTATTCCTCGAGACGGTTCCTATCCAGCCACGTCTCTTCGGAGACGGTAAGACCCCTTGCCAACCTACCCACGAGACAGTTTATTCCTCGAGACGGTTCCAATCCAGGCACGTCTCTTCGGAGACGATAAGTCCCCTTTCCAATTCCACTCTCGAGACAGTTTATTCTTCGAGACGGTTCCGCTCCAGGCGCGTCTCTTCGGAGACGATAAGTCCAATTTCCAACCCACTCTCGAGACAGTTTATTCCTCGAGACGGTTCCACTCCAGCCACGTCTCTTCAGAGACGATAAGTCCCCGTTCCAATCCCACTCTCGAGTCAGTTTATTCCTCGAGACGGTTCAAATCCAGGAACGTCTTTTGGGAGACGGTAAGACCCCTTTCCAACCCACTTTCGAGACAGTTTATTCCTCGAGACGGTTCCACTCCAGGCGCATCTCTTCGGGGACTATAAGTCCCCTTTCCAACCCACTCTCGAGACGGTTCCAATCCAGGCGCGTCTCTTCGAAGGTATTAAGTCCCCTTTCGAAACCCACTCTCGAGACAGTTTTTTCCTCGAGACGGTTCCAATCCAGGCACGTCTCTTCGGAGACGGTAAGACCCCTTTCCAACCCACTCACGAGACAGTTTATTCCTCGAGACGGTTCCAATCCAGGCACGTCTCTTCGGAGACGATAAGTCCCCTATCCAATTACACTCTCGAGACAGTTTATTCTTCGAGACGGTTCCGCTCCAGGCGCGTCTCTTCGGAGACGATAAGTCCCCTTTCCAACCCACTCTCGAGACGGTTCCACTCCAGGCGCGTCTCTTCAGAGACGATAAGTCCCCTTTCCAATCCCACTCTCGAGACAGTTTATTCCTCGAGACGGTTCCAATCCAGGAACGTCTCTTCGGAGACAGTAGGACCCCTTTCCAACCCACTCCCGAGACAGTTTATTCCTCGAGACGGTTCCAATCCGCTCACGACTCTTCAGGGACCACAAAACCCCTTTCCAACGCACTCTCAAGACAGTTTATTCCTCGAGACGGTTCCACTCCAGGCGCGTCACTTCGGAGACAAGAAGTCCCCTATCCAATTACACTCTCGAGACAGTTTATTCTTCGAGACGGTTCCGCTCCAGGCGCATCACTTCGGAGACGATAAGTCCCCTTTCCAATCCCACTCCCGAGACAGTTTATTCCTCGAGACGGTTCCAATCCAGGAACGTCTCCTCGGAGACGGTAAGACCCCTTTCCAACCCACTCTCGAGACAGTTTATTCCTCGAGACGGTTCCACTCTAGCCACGTCTCTTCGGGGACGATAAGACCCCTTTCCAACCCACTCTCGAGACAGTTTATTCCTCGAGACGGTTCCAATCCTGGCACGTCTGTTCGGAGACGGTAAGACCCCTTTCCAACCCCCTCTCGAGACAGTTTATTCCCCGAGACGGTTCCAATCCAGGCACGTCTCCTCGGAGACGATAAGTCCCCTTTCCAACCAACTCTCGAGACTGTTTACTCCTCGAGACAGTTCCACTCGAGGCCCGTCTCTTCGGAGACGATAGGTCCCCTTTTCAACCCACTCTCGAGACAGTTCCACTCCAGGCGCGTCTCTTCGGAGACGATAAGTCCCCCTTCCAATCCCACTCTCGAGACGGTTGTAATCCAGCCACGTCTCTTCGGGGACGATAAAACCCCTTTCCAACCCACTCTCAAGTTAGTTTATTCCACGAGACGGTTCCACTCCAGGCGCGTCTCTTCGGAGACGATAAGTCTCCTTTCCAACCCACTCTCGAGACAGTTTATTCCTCGAGGAGGTTCCAATCCAGGCACGTCTCTTCGGAGACGGTAAGACCCGTTTCCAATCCCGCTCTCGAGACAGTTTATTCCTCGAGACGGTTCCAATCCAGGAACGTCTCTTCGGAGACAGTAAGACCCCTGTCCAACCCACTCTTGAGACAGTTTATTCCTCGAGACGTTTCCAATCCAGCCACGTCTCTTCGGGGACGATAAAACCCCTTTCCAACCCACTCTTAAGACAGTTTATTCCTCGAGACGGTTCCACTCCAGGCGCGTCACTTCGGAGACAAGAAGTCCCTTATCCAATTACACTCTCGAGTCAGTTTATTCTTCGAGACGGTTCCGCTCCAGGCGCATCACTTCGGAGACGATAAGTCCCATTTCCAATCCCACTCCCGAGACAGTTTATTCCTCGAGACGGTTCCAATCCAGGAACGTCTCTTCGGAGACGGTAAGACCCCTTTCCAACCCACTCTCGAGACAGTTTATTCCTCGAGACGGTTCCACTCCAGCCACGTCTCTTCGGGGACGATAAGACCCCTTTCCAACCCACTCTTGAGACAGTTTATTCCCCGATACGGTTCCAATCGAGGCACGTCTCTTCGGAGACGATAAGACCCCTTTCCAACCAACTCTCGAGACAGTTTATTCCTCGAGACAGTTCCACTCCAGGCCCGTCTCTTCGGAGACGATAGGTCCCCTTTCCAATCCCGCTCTCGAGACAGTTTATTCCTCGAGACGGTTCCAATCCAGGAACGTCTCTTCGGAGACGGTAAGACCCCTTTCCAACCCACTCTCGAGACAGTTTATTCCTCGAGACGGTTCCACTCCAGCCACGTCTCTTCGGGGACGATAAGACCCCTTTCCAACCCACTCTCGAGACAGTTTATTCCCCGATACGGTTCCAATCCAGGCACGTCTCTTCGGAGACGATAAGACCCCTTTCCAACCAACTCTCGAGACAGTTTATTCCTCGAGACAGTTCCACTCCAGGCCCGTCTCTTCGGAGACGATAGGTCCCCTTTCTAACCCACTCTCGAGACAGTTTATTCCCCGAGACGGTTCCAATCCAGGCACGTCTCTTCGGAGACGGTAAGACCCCTTTCCAACCCACTCTCGAGACAGTTTATTCCCCGAGACGGTTCCAATCCAGGCACGCCTCTTCAGAGACGATAAGACCCCTTTCCAACCCACTCCCGAGACAGTTTATTTCTCGAGACAGTTCCACTCGAGGCACGTCTCTTCGGAGACGATAGATCCCCTTTTCAACCCACTCTCGAGACTGTTCCACTCTAGGCGTGTCTCTTCGGAGACGATAAGACCCCTTTCCAACCCACTCCCGAGACAGTTTATTTCTCGAGACAGTTCCACTCCAGGCACGTCTCTTCGGAGACGATAGATCCCCTTTTCAACCCACTCTCGAGACTGTTCCACTCTAGGCGTGTCTCTTCGGAGACGATAAGTCCCCTTTCCATCCCGCTCTCGAGACAGTTTATTCCTCGAGACGGTTCCAATCCTGCCACGTCTCTCCGGGGACGATAAAACCCCTTTCCAACCCACTCTCAAGACAGTTTATTCCTCGAGATGGTTCCACTCCAGGCGCGTCTCTTCGGAGACGATAAGTCCCCTTTCCAACCCACTCTCGAGACAGTTTATTCCTCGTGATGGTTCCAATCCAGGCACGTCTCTTCGGAGACGGTAAGAGCTCTTTCCAATCCCACTCTCGGGACAGTTTATTCCTCGAGACCGTTGCAATCCAGGAACGTCTCTTCGGAGACATGAAGACCCCTTTCCAACCCACCCTCGAGACTGTTTATTCCTCGAGGTGGTTCCAATCCAGGCACGTCTCTTCGGAGACGATAAGTCCCCCTTCCAATCCCACTCTCGAGACAGTTTATTCCTCGAGACGGTTCCACTCCAGGCGCGTCTCTTCGGAGACTATAAGTCCCCTTTCCAACCCACTCTCGAGACGGTTCCAATCCAGGCGTGTCTCTTCGGAGGCAATAAGTCCCCTTTCCAATCCCACTCTCGAGACAGTTTATTCCTCGAGACGGTTCCTATCCAGCCACGTCTCTTCGGAGACGGTAAGACCCCTTGCCAACCTACCCACGAGACAGTTTATTCCTCGAGACGGTTCCAATCCAGGCACGTCTCTTCGGAGACGATAAGTCCCCTTTCCAATTCCACTCTCGAGACAGTTTATTCTTCGAGACGGTTCCGCTCCGCGCGCGTCTCTTCGGAGACGATAAGTCCAATTTCCAACCCACTCTCGAGACAGTTTATTCCTCGAGACGGTTCCACTCCAGGCGCGTCTCTTCGGAGACGATAAGTCCCCGTTCCAATCCCACTCTCGAGACAGTTTATTCCTCGAGACGGTTCTAATCCAGGAACGTCTTTTGGGAGACGGTAAGACCCCTTTCCAACCCACTTTCGAGACAGTTTATTCCTCGAGACGGTTCCACTCCAGGCGCATCTCTTCGGGGACTATAAGTCCCCTTTCCAACCCACTCTCGAGACGGTTCGACGGTTCCAATCCAGGCGCGTCTCTTCGAAGGCAATAAGTCCCCTTTCGAATCCCACTCTCGAGACAGTTTTTTTCCTCGAGACGGTTCCAATCCAGGCACGTCTCTTCGGAGACGTTAAGACCCCTTTCCAACCCACTCACGAGACAGTTTATTCCGCGAGACGGTTTCCGAGGACGGTTTCAATCGAGGCGCGTCTCTTCGGAGACGATAAGTCCCCTTTCCAACCCACTCTCGAGACAGTTTATTCCTCGAGACAGTTCCACTCCAGGCGCATCTCTTCGGAGACTATAAGCCCCCTTTCCAACCCACTCTCGAGACTGTTCCACTCCAGGCGCGTCTCTTCGGAGGCAATAAGTCCCTTTTCCAATCCCACTCTCGAGACAGTTTATTCCTCGAGACGGTTCCTATCCAGCCACGTCTCTTCGGAGACGGTAAGACCCCTTGCCAACCTACCCACGAGACAGTTTATTCCTCGAGACGGTTCCAATCCAGGCACGTCTCTTCGGAGACGATAAGTCCCCTTTCCAATTCCACTCTCGAGACAGTTTATTCTTCGAGACGGTTCCGCTCCGCGCGCGTCTCTTCGGAGACGATAAGTCCAATTTCCAACCCACTCTCGAGACAGTTTATTCCTCGAGACGGTTCCACTCCAGGCGCGTCTCTTCGGAGACGATAAGTCCCCGTTCCAATCCCACTCTCGAGACAGTTTATTCCTCGAGACAGTTCTAATCCAGGAACGTCTTTTGGGAGACGGTAAGACCCCTTTCCAACCCACTTTCGAGACAGTTTATTCCTCGAGACGGTTCCACTCCAGGCGCATCTCTTCGGGGACTATAAGTCCCCTTTCCAACCCACTCTCGAGACGGTTCCAATCCAGGCGCGTCTCTTCGAAGGCAATAAGTCCCCTTTCGAATCCCACTCTCGAGACAGTTTTTTCCTCGAGACGGTTCCAATCCAGGCACGTCTCTTCGGAGACGTTAAGACCCCTTTCCAACCCACTCACGAGACAGTTTATTCCGCGAGACGGTTCCACTCGAGGCGCGTTTCTTCGGAGACGATAAGACCTCTTTCCAACCCACTCTCGAGACAGTTTATTCCTCGAGACAGTTCCACTCCAGGCGCATCTCTTCGGAGACTATAAGCCCCCTTTCCAACCCACTCTCGAGACTGTTCCACTCCAGGCGCGTCTCTTCGGAGGCAATAAGTCCCTTTTCCAATCCCACTCTCGAGACAGTTTATTCCTCGAGACGGTTCCTATCCAGCCACGTCTCTTCGGAGACGGTAAGACCCCTTGCCAACCTACCCACGAGACAGTTTATTCCTCGAGACGGTTCCAATCCAGGGACGTCTCTTCGGAGACGATAAGTCCCCTTTCCAATTCCACTCTCGAGACAGTTTATTCTTCGAGACGGTTCCGCTCCAGGCGCGTCTCTTCGGAGACGATAAGTCCAATTTCCAACCCACTCTCGAGACAGTTTATTCCTCGAGACGGTTCCACTCCAGGCGCGTCTCTTCGGAGACGATAAGTCCCCGTTCCAATCCCACTCTCGAGACAGTTTATTCCTCGAGACGGTTCTAATCCAGGATCGTCTTTTGGGAGATGGTAAGACCCCTTTCCAACCCACTTTCGAGACAGTTTATTCCTCGAGACGGTTCCACTCCAGGCGCATCTCTTCGGGGACTATAAGTCCCCTTTCCAACCCACTCTCGAGACGGTTCCAATCCAGGCGCGTCTCTTCGAAGGCAATAAGTCCCCTTTCGAATCCCACTCTCGAGACAGTTTTTTCCTCGAGACGGTTCCAATCCAAGCACGTCTCTTCGGAGACGGTAAGACCCCTTTCCAACCCACTCACGAGACAGTTTATTCCTCGAGACGGTTCCAATCCAGGCACGTCTCTTCGGAGACGATAAGTCCCCTATCCAATTACACACTCGAGACAGTTTATTCTTCGAGACGGTTCCGCTCCAGGCGCGTCTCTTCGGAGTCGATAAGTCCCCTTTCCAACCCACTCTCGAGACGGTTCCACTCCAGGCGAGTCTCTTCAGAGACGATAAGTCCCCTTTCCAATCCCACTCTCGAGACAGTTAATTCCTCGAGACGGTTCCAATCCAGGAACGTCTCTTCGGAGACAGTAGGACCCCATTCCAACCCACTCCCGAGACAGTTTATTCCTCGAGACGGTTCCAATCCGCTCACGTCTCTTCAGGGACCACAAAACCCCTTTCCAACGCACTCTCAAGACAGTTTATTCCTCGAGACGGTTCCACTCCAAGCGCGTCTCTTCGGAGACGATAAGTCCCCTTTCCAACCCACTCTCGAGACAGTATATTCCTCGAGACGGTTCCAATCCAGGCACTTCTCTACGGAGATGATATGACCTCTTTCCATCCCACTCTCGAGACAGTTTATTCCTCGAGACAGTTCCACTCCAGGCGCGTCTCTTCAGAGACTATAAGTCCCCTTTCCAACCCACTCTCGAGACAGTTCCACTCCAGGCGCGTCTCTTCGGAGGCAATAAGTCCGTTTTCCAATCCCACTCTCGAGATAGTTTATTCCTCGAGACGGTTACAATCCAGCCACGTCTCTTCGGAGACGGTAAGACCCCTTGCCAACCTACCCACGAGACTGTTTATTCCTCGAGACGGTTCCAATCCAGGCACGTCTCTTCGGAGACGATAAGTCCCCTTTCCAATTCCACTCTCGAGACAGTTTATATTCTTCGAGACGGTTCCGCTCCAGGCGCGTCTCTTCGGAGACGATAAGTCCAATTTCCAACCCACTCTCGAGACAGTTTATTCCTCGAGACGGTTCCACTCCAGGCGCGTCTCTTCGGAGACGATAATTCCCCGTTCCAATCCCACTCTCGAGCCAGTTTATTCCTCGAGACGGTTCTAATCCAGGAACGTCTTTTCGGAAACGGTATGACCCCTTTCCAACCCACTTTCGAGACCGTTTATTCCTCGAGAAGGTTCCACTCCAGGCGCATCTCTTCGGAGACTATAAGTCCCCTTTCCAACCCACTCCCGAGACGGTTCCAATCCAGGCGCGTCTCTTCGAAGGCAATAAGCCCCCTTTCCAATCCCACTCTCGAGACAGTTTTTTCCTCGAGACGGTTCCAATCCAGGCCCGTCTCTTCAGAGACGGTCAGACCCCTTTCCAACCCACTCACGAGACAGTTTATTCCTCGAGACGGTTCCAATCCAGGCACGTCTCGTCGGAGACAATAAGTCCCCTGTCCAATTACAATCTCGAGACAGTTTATTCTTCGAGACGGTTCCGCTCCAGGCGCGTCTCTACGGAGACGATAAGTCCCCTTTCCAACCCACTCTCGAGACAGTTTATTCCTCGAGACGGTTCCAATCCAGGAACGTCTCTTAGGAGAAGGTAAGACCCCTTTCCAACCCACTCTCGAGACAGTTTATTCCTCGAGACGGTTCCAATCCAGCCACGTCTCTTCGGGGACGATAAAACCCCTTTGCAACACACTTTCAAGACAGTTTATTCCTCGAGACAGTTCCACTCCAGGCGCGTCTCTTCGGAGACGATAAGTCCCCTTTCCAAGCCACTCTCGAGACAGTTCCAGTCCAAGCGCGCCTCTTCGGAGACGATAAGTCCCCTTTCCAATCCACTCTCGGGACAGTTCCAGTACAGGCGCATCTCTTCGGAGACGATAAGTCCCCTTTCCAATCCCACTCTCGAGACAGTTTATTCCTTGAGACGGTTCCAATACAGCCACGTCTCTTCGGGGACGATAAAACCCCTTTCTAACCCACTCTCGAGACAGTTTTTTCCTCGAGACGGTGCCAATCCAGGCACGTCTCTTCGCAGACGATAAGACCCCCTTCCAACCCACTCTCGAGACAGTTTATTCCTCGTGACGGTTCCGCTCCAGGCGCGTCTCTTCGGAGATGATAATTCCCCTTTCCAACCCACTCTCGAGACAGTTCCACTCTAGGCGCGTCTCTTCGGAGACGATAAGACCCCTTTCCAACCCACTCTCGAGACAGTTTATTCCTCGAGACGGTTCCACTCCAGGCGCGTCTCTTCGGAGACTATAAGTCCCCTTTCCAACCCACTCTCGAGACGGTTCCAATCCAGGCGCGTCTCTTCGGAGGCAATAAGTCCCCTTTCCAATCCACTCACGAGACAGTTTATTCCTCGAGACGGTTCCAATCCAGGCACGTCTCTTCGGAGACGATAAGTCCCCTGTCCAATTCCACTCTGGAGACAGTTTATTCTTCGAGACGGTTCCGCTCCAGGCGCGTCTCTTCGGAGACGATAAGTCCCCTTTCCAACCCACTCTCGAGACAGTTCCACTCCAGGCGCGTCTCTTCCGGGACGATAAGTCCCCCTTCCAATCCCACTCTCGAGACAGTTCCTCGAGACGGTTCCAGTCCAGGCCCGTCTCTTCGGAAACGGTAATACCCCTTTCCAACCCACTCTCGAGATAGTTTATTCCTCGAGACGGTTCCACTACAGGCGCGTCTCTTTGGAGACTATAAGTCCCTTTTCCAACCCACTCTCGAGACAGTTCCAGTCCAGACGCGTCTCTTCGGAGACGATAAGTCCCCTTTCCAACCCACTCTCGAGACTGTTCCACTCCAGGTGCGTCTCTTCAGAGACGATAAGTCCCCTTTCCAATCCCACTCTCGAGACAGTTTATTCCTCGAGACGGTTCGAATCCTGGAATGTCTCTTCGGAGATGGTAAGACCCCTTTCCAACCCACTCTCGAGACAATTTACTCCTCGACACGGTTCCAATCCAGCCATGTCTCTTCGGGGACGATAAAACCCCTTTCCAACCCACTCTCAAGGCAGTTTATTCCTCAAGACGGTTCCACTCCAGGCGCGTCTCCTCGGAGACGATAAGTCCCCTTTCCAATCCCACTCTCGATACAGTTTATTCCTCGAGACGGTTCCAATCCAGGAATGTCTCTTCGGAGACGGTAAGACCCCTTTCCAACCCACTCTCGAGACAGTTTATTCTTCGAGACGGTTCCAATCCAGCCACGTCCCTTCGGGGATGATAAAACCCCTTTCCAACCCACTTTGAAGACAGGTTATTCATCGAGACGGTTCCACTCCAGGCGCATCTCTTCGGAGACGATTAGTCCCCTTTCCAATCCACTCTCGAGACAGTTCTAGTCGACGCGCGTCTCTCCGGAGACGATAAGTCCCCTTTCCAATCCCACTCTCGAGACAGTTTATTCCACGAGACGGTTCCAATCCAGCCACGTCTCTTCGGGGACTATAAAACCCCTTTCCAATCCACTCTCGAGACAGTTCTAGTCGACGCGCGTCTCTCCGGAGACGATAAGTCCCCTTTCCAATCCCACTCTCGAGACAGTTTATTCCTCGAGACGGTTCCAATCCAGCCACGTCTCTTCGGGGACTATAAAACACCTTTCCCACCCACACTCGAGACAGTTTATTACTCGAGACGGTGCCAATCCAGGCACGTCTCTTCGCAGACGATAAGACCCCTTTCCAACCCACTCTCGAGACAGTTTATTCCTCGAGCCGGTTCTGCTCCAGGCGCGTCTCTTCGGAGACGATAATTCCCCTTTCCAACCCACTCTCGAGACAGTTCCACTCCAGGCGCGTCTCTTCGGAGACGATAAGACCCCTTTCCAACCCACTCTCGAGACAGTTTATTCCTCGAGACGGTTCCACTCCAGGCGCGTCTCTTCGGAGACTATAAGTCCCCTTTCCAACCCACTCTCGAGACGGTTCCAATCCAGGCGCGTCTCTTCGAAGGCAATAAGTCCCCTTTCCAATCCCACTCTCGAGACAGTTTTTTCCTCGAGACGGTTCCAATCCAGGCTCGTCTCTTGGGAGACGGTAAGACCCCTTTCCAACCCACTCACGAGACAGTTTATTCCTCGAGACGGTTCCAATCCAGGCACGTCTTTTAGTAGACGATAAGTCCCCTGTCAAATTCCGCTCTCGAGACTGTTTATTCTTCGAGACGGTTCCGCTCCAGGCGCGTCTCTTCGGAGACGATAAGTCGCCTTTCCAACCCACTCTCGAGACGGTTCCACTCAAGGCACATCTCTTCGGAGACGATAAGTCCCCTTTGCAATCCCAATCTTGAGACAGTTTATTCCTCGAGACGGTTCCAATCCAGGAACGTCTCTTCGGAGACGGTAAGACCCCTTTCCAACCCACTCTCGAGACAGTTTATTCCTCGAGACGGTTCCAATCCAGCCACGTCTCTTCAGGGACGATTAAACCCTTTTCCAACCCACTCTCAAGACAGTTTATTCCTCGAGACGGTTCCACTCCAGGCGCGTCTCTTCGGAGACGATAAGTCCCCTTTCCAACCCACTCTCGACACAGTTTCTTCCTGGAGACGGTTCCAATCCAGGCACGTCTCTTCGGAGACGGTAAGACCCCTTTCCAACCCACTCTCGAGACAGTTTATTCCCCGAGACGGTTCCAATCCAGGCACGTCTCTTCGGAGACGATAAGACCCCTTTCCAACCCACTCTCGAGACAGTTTATTCCTCGAGACAGTTCCACTCCAGGCACGTCTCTTCGGAGACGATAGATCCCCTTTTCAACCCACTCTCGGGACAGTTCCACTCCAGGCGTGTCTCTTCGGAGACGATAAGTCCCCTTTCCAAATCCGACTCTCGAGACGGTTCCAATCCAGCCACGTCTCTTCAGGGACGATAAAACCCCTTTCCAAGCCAATCTCCATACAGTTTATTCCTCGAGACGGTTCCACTCCAGGCGCGTCTCTTCGGAGACGATAAGTCCCCTTTCCAACCCACTCTCGAGACAGTTTATTCCTCGAGACGGTTCCAATCCAGCCACGTCTCTCCGGGGACGATAAAACCCCTTTCCAACCCACTCTGAAGACAGTTTATTCCTCGAGACGGTTCCACTGTAGGCGCGTCTCTTCGGAGACGATAAGTCCCCTTTCCAAACCCACTCTCGAGACAGTTTATTCCTCGAGATGGTTCCAATCCAGGCACGTCTCTTCGGAGACGGTAAGACCCCTTTCCAATCCCACTCTCGACACAGTTTATTCCTCGAGACGGTTGCAGTCCAGGAGCGTCTCTTCGGAGACATGAAGACCCCTTTCCAACCCACTCTCGAGACAGTTTATTCCTCGAGATGGTTCCAATCCAGACACGTCTCTTCGGAGACAATAAGTCCCCCTTCCAATCCCACTCTCGAGACCGTTCCAATCCAGGCACGTCTCTTCGGAGATGAGAAGACCCCTTTCCAACCCACTCTCGAGACAGTTTATTCCTCGAGACGGTTCCACTCCAGGCGCGTCTCTTCGCAGACAATAAGTCCCCTTTCCAACCCACTCTCGAGACAGTTCCACTCCAGGCTCGTCTCTTCGGAGGCAATAAGTCCGTTTTCCAATCCCACTCTCGAGACAGTTTATTCCTCGAGACGGTTCCAATCCAACCACGTCTCTTCGGAGACGGTAAGACCCCTTGCCAACCTACCCACGAGTCAGTTTATTCCTCGAGACGGTTCCAATCCAGGCACGTCTCTTCGGAGACGATAAGTCCCCTTTCCAATTCCACTCTCGAGACAGTTTATTTTTCGAGACGGTTCCACTCCAGGCGCGTCTCTTCGGAGACGATAAGTCCCCCTTCCAATCCCACTCTCGAGACAGTTTATTCCTCGAGACGGTTCTAATCTAGGAACATCTTTTCGGAGACAGTTAGACCCCTTTCCAACCCACTCTCGAGACAGTTTATTCCTCAAGACGGTTCCACTCCAGGCGCGTCTCTCCGGAGACTATAAGTCCCCTTTCCAACCCACTCTCGAGACGGTTCCAATCCAGGCGCGTCTCTTCGGAGGTAATAAGTCCCCTTTCCAATCCCACTCTCGAGACAGTTTTTTCCTCGAGACGGTTCCAATCTAGGAACGTCTCTTCGAAGACGGTAAGACCCCTTTCCAACCCACTCTCGACACAGTTTATTCCTCGAGACGGTTCCAATCCAGCCACGTCTCTTCGGGGACGATAAAACCACTTTCCAACCCACTCTCAAGATAGTTTCTTCCACCAGACGGTTCCGCTCCAGGCGCGTCTCTTCGGAGACGATAAGTCCCCTTTCTAACCCACTCTCGAGACTGTTCCAGTCCAGGCGCGTCTCTGCGGAGATGATAAGTCCCCATTCCAACCCACTCTCGAGACTGTTCCACTCCAGGCGCGTCTCTTCAGAGACGATAAGTCCCCTTTCCAATCCCACTCTCGAGACTATTTATTCCTCGAGACGGTTCCAATCCAGGCACGTCTCTTCGGAGACGGTAAGACCCCTTTCCAACCCACTCTCGAGAGAGTTTATTCCTCGAGACGGTTCCAATCCAGCCACGTATCTTCGGGGACGATAAGACCCCTTTCCAACCCACTCTCGAGACAGTTTATTCCTCGAGATGGTTCCACTCCAGGCGCGTCTCTTCGGAGACGATAAGTCCCCTTTCCAACCCTCTCTCGAGACAGTTCCACTCCAGGCGCGTCTCTTCGGAGACGATAAGTCCACTTTCCAACCCACTCTCGAGACAATTTATTCCTCGAGACGGTTCCAATCCAGCCTCGTCTCTTCGCAGACGGTAAGACCCCTTTCCAACCCACTCTCGAGACAGTTTATTCCTCGAGACAGTTCCACCGCAGCCGCGTCTCTTCGGAGACGATAAGTCCCTTTCCAACCCACTCTCAAGACGGTTCCACTCTAGGCGCGTCTCTTCGGAGACGATAAGTCCCCTTTCCAATCACACTCTCGAGACAGTTCCAGTCCAAGCCCGTCTCTTCGGAAACGGTAATACCCCTTTCCAACCCACTCTCGAGAGAGTTTATTCCTCAAGACGGTTCCACTCCAGCCGCGTCTCTTTGGAGACTATAAGTCCTCTTTCCAACCCACTCCCGAGACGGTTCCACTCCAGGCGTGTCTCTTCGGAGACTATAAGTCCCCTTTCCAACCCACTCCCGAGACGGTTCCACTCCAGGCGCGTCTCCTCGGAGACGGTACGACCCCTTTCTAATGCCACTCTCGGGACAATTTATTCCTCGAGTTGGTTCTAATCCAGGCACGTTCCTTCGAAGACGATAAGCCCCCTTTCCAATCCCTCTCTCGAGACAATTTATTCCTCGAGAGGGTTCCAATCCAGGCACGTCTCTTCGGGGACGTTAAGACCCCTTTCCAACCCACTCTCGAGAGAGTTTATTCCTCGAGACGGTTCCAATCCAGGCACGGCTCTTCGGAGACGATAAGACCCCTTTCCAATCCACTCTTGAGACAGTTTATTCCTCGAGACGGTTCCATTCCAGGCGCGTCTCTTCGGAGACTATAAGTACCCTTTCCAACCCACTCTCGAGACGGTTCCACTCCAGGCGCGTCTCTTCGGGGACGATAAATCCCCTTTCCAATCCCACTCTCGAGACAGTTTATTCCTCGAGACGGTTCCAATCCGGGCACGTCTCTTTCGAGACGGTAAGACCCCTTTCCAACACACTCACGAGACAGTTTATTCCTCGAGACGGTTCCATTCCAGGCGCGTCACTTCGGAGACTATAAGTCACCTTTCCAACCCACTCTCGACACGGTTCCACTCCAAGCGCGTCTCTTCGGGGACGATAAATCCCCTTTCCAATCCCACTCTCGAGACAGTTTATTCGACGAGACGGTTCCACTCCAGGCGCGTATCTTCGGAGACTATAAGTCCCCTTTCCAACCCACTCTCGAGACGGTTCCACCCCAGGCGTGTCTCTTTGGAGACGATAAGTCCCCTTTCCAATCCCACTCTCGAGACAGTTCCAATCCAGGCACTTCTCTTCGGAGACGGTAAGACCCCTTTCCAACCCGCTCTCGAGACAGTTTATTCCTCGAGACGGTTCCAATCCAGCCACGTCTCTTCGGGGACGATAAAACCCCTTTCCAACCCACTCTCAAGACAGTTCCACCCCCGGCGCGTCTCTTCGGAGACGATAAGTCCGCTTTCCAACCCACTCTCGAGACAGTTTATTCCTCGAGACGGTTCCAATCCAGCCACGTCTCTTCGAAGACGATAAGACCCCTTTCCAACCCACTCTTGAGACAGTTTATTCCTCGAGACGGTTCCATTCCAGGCGCGTCTCTTCGGAGACTATAAGTCCCCTTTCGAACCCACTCTCGAGACGGTTCCACTCCAGGCGCGTCTCTTCGGGGACGATAAATCCCCTTTCCAATCCCACTCTCGAGACAGTTTATTCGTCGAGACGGTTCCACTCCAGGCGCGTGTCTTCGGAGACTACAAGTCCCCTTTCCAACCCACTCTCGAGACGGTTCCACTCCAGGCGCGTCTCTTCGGAGGCAAGAAGTCCCCTTTCCAATCCCACTCTCGAGACAGTTTATTTCTCGAGACGGTTCCAATCCGGGCACGTCTCTTTCGAGACGGTAAGACCCCTTTCCAACACACTCACGAGACAGTTTATTCCTCGAGACGGTTCCAATCCAGGCACGTCTCTTCGGAGACGATAAGTCCCCTTTCCAATTCCACTCTCGAGACAGTTTATTCTTCGAGACGGTTCCGCTCCAGGCGTGTCTCTTCGGAGACGATAAGTCCCCCTTCCAACCCACTCTCGAGACGGTTCCACCCCAGGCGTGTCTCTTTGGAGACGATAAGTCCCCTTTCCAATCCCACTCTCGAGACAGTTCCAATCCAGGCACTTCTCTTCGGAGACGGTAAGACCCCTTTCCAACCCGCTCTCGAGACAGTTTATTCCTCGAGACGGTTCCAATGCAGCCACGTCTCTTCAGGGACGATAAAACCCCTTTCCAACCCACTCTCAAGACAGTTCCACTCCCGGCGCGTCTCTTCGGAGACGATAAGTCCCCTTTCCAACCCACTCTCGAGACAGTTTATTCCTCGAGACGGTTCCAATCCAGCCACGTCTCTTCGCAGACGCTAAGACCCCTTTCCAACCCACTCTCGAGACAGTTTATTCCTCGAGACAGTTCCACTCCAGCCGCGTCTCTTCGGAGACGATAAGTCCCCTTTCCAACCCACTTCCGAGATGGTTCCACTATAGGCGCGTCTCCTCGGAGACGATAAGTCCCCTTTCCAATCCCACTCTCGAGACAGTTCCTCGAGACGGTTCCAGTCCAGGCCCGTCACTTCGGTAACCGTAATAACCCTTTCCAACCCACTCTCGAGACAGTTTATTCCTCGAGACGGTTCCACTCCAGGCGCGTCTCTTTGGGGACTATAAGTCCTCTTTCCAACCCACTCCCGTGATGGTTCCACTCCAGGCGCGTCTCCTCGGAGACGGTACGACCCCTTTCTAATGCCACTCTCGGGACAATTCATTCCTCGAGTTGGTTCCAATCCAGGCACGTTTCTTCGAAGACGATAAGTCCCCTTTCCAATCCCTCTATCGAGACAGTTTATTCCTCGAGACGGGTCCAATCCAGGCACGTCTCTTCGGAGACGGTAAGACCCCTTTCCAACCCACTCTCGAGACAGTTTATTCCTCGACACGGTTCCAATCCAGGCACGTCTCTTCAGAGACGATAAGACCCCTTTCCAACCCACTCTCGAGATAGTTTCTTCATCGAGATGGCACCACACCAGGCGCGTCTCTTCGGAGACGATAAGCCCCCATTCCAATCCCACTCTCGAGACAGTTTATTCCTCAAGACAGTTGTAATCCAGGCACGCCTCTTCGGAGACGGTAAGACCCCTTTCCAACCCACT
This sequence comes from Euryodendron excelsum, assembly GCA_033060915.1. Taxonomy (NCBI): domain Eukaryota; kingdom Viridiplantae; phylum Streptophyta; class Magnoliopsida; order Ericales; family Pentaphylacaceae; genus Euryodendron; species Euryodendron excelsum. The sequence goes on from CM065395.1 coordinate 24,145,352, forward strand.
CTCGAGACAGTTTATTCCTCGTGACTGTTCCAATACAGGCACGTCTCTTCGGAGACGATAAGACCCCTTTCCAACCCACTCTCGAGACAGTTTATTCTTCGAGACGGTTCCACTCCAGGCACGTCTATTCGGAGACGATAGGTTCCCTTTCCAACCCACCCCCGAGACAGTTCCACTCCAGTCGCGTCTCTTCGGAGACGATAAGTTCCCTTTCCAATCCCTCTCTCAAGACAGTTTATTCCTCGAGACGATTCCAGTCCAGGCACGTCTCTTCGGAGACAGTAAAACACTTTCCAACCCACTCTCGAGACGGTTTATTCCTCGAGACGGTTCCAATCCAGGCACGTCTCTTCGGAGACGGTAAGACCCCTTTCCAACCCACTCTCGAGACAGTTTATTCCTCGAGACGGTTCCAATCCAGGCACGTCTCTTCGGAGACGATAAGACCCCTTTCCAACCCACTCTCGAGACAGTTTATTCCACGAGACGGTTCCACTCCAGGCGCGTCTCTTCGGAGACGATAAGTCCCCTTTCCAATCCCACTCTCGAGACAGTTCCTCGAGACGGTTCCAGTCCAGGCCCGTATCTTCGGAAACAGTAATACCCCTTTCCAACCCACTCTCGAGACAGTTTATTCCTCGAGACGCTTCCCCTTCAGGCGCGTCTCTTTGGAGACTATAAGTCCTCTTTCCAACCTTCTCCCGTGACGGTTCCACTCCAGGCGTGTCTCTTCGGAGACTATAAGTCCCCTTTGCAACCCACTCCTGAGACGGTTCCACTCCAGGCGCGTCTCCTAGGAGACGGTACGACCCCTTTCTAATGCCACTCTCGGGACAATTTATTCCTCGAGTTGGTTCCAATCCAGGCACGTTTCTACGAAGACGATAAGTCCCCTTTCCAATCCCTCTCTCGAGACAGTTTATTCCTCGAGACGGTTCCAATCCAGGCACGTCTCTTCGGAGACGGTAAGACCCCTTTCCAACCCACTCTCGAGACAGTTTATTCCTCGACACGGTTCCATTCCAGGCACGTCTCTTTAGAGACGATAAGACACCTTTCTAACCCACTCTCGAGATAGTTTCTTCATCGAGATGGATCCACACCAGGCGCGTCTCTTCGGAGATGGTAAGACCCCTTTCCAACCCACTCTCGAGACAGTTTATTCCTCGAGACGGTTCGAGTCCAGGCCCGTATCTTCGGAGACGATAAGACCCCTTTGCAACCCACTCTCGAGACAGTTTATTCCCCGAGACGGTTCCACTCCAGGCACGTCTATTCGGAGACGATAGGTTCCCTTTCCAACCCACCCTCGAGACAGTTCCACTCCAGTCGCGTCTCTTCGGAGATGATAAGTCCCCTTTCCAATCCCTCTCTCAAGACAGCTTATTCCTCGAGACGATTCCAGTCCAGGCACGTCTCTTCGGAGACGGTAAAGCACTTTCCAACCCACTCTCGAGACAGTTTATTCCTCGAGACGGTTCCAATCCAGGCACGTCTCTACGGAGACGATACGACCCCTTTCCAACCCACTCTCGAGACAGTTTATTCCTCGAGACGGTTCCACTCCAGGCGCGTCTCTTCGGAGACTATAAGTCCCCTTTCCAACCCACTCTCGAGACGGTTCCACTCCAGGCGCGTCTCTTCAGAGACGATAAGTCCTCTTTCCAATCCCACTCTCGAGACAGTTTATTCCTCGAGACGGTTCCACTCCAGGCGCGTCTCTTCGGAGACAATAAGTCCCCTTTCCAACCCACTATCGAGACGGTTCCACTCCAGGCGCGTCTCTTCAGAGGCGATAAGTCCCCTATCCAATCCCACTCTCGAGACAATTTATTCCTCGACACGGTTCCAATCCAGGCACGTCCCTTTGGAGACGGTAAGACCCCTTTCCAACCCACTCTCGAGACAGTTTATTCCTCGAGACGGTTCCACTCTAGGCGCGTCTCTTCGGAGACTACAAGTCCCCTTTCCAACCCACTCTCGAGACGGTTCCACTCCAGGCGCGTCTCTTCGGAGACGATAAGTCCTTTTTCCAATCCCACTCTCAACACAGTTTATTCCTCGAGACGGTTCCACTCCAGCCGCGTCTCTTTGGAGACTATAAGTCCCCTTTCCCACCCACTCTCGAGACGGTTCCACTCTAGGCGCGTCTCTTCGGAGGTGATAAGTCCCCTATCCAATTCCACTCTCGAGACAGTTTATTCCACGAGACGGTTCCAATCCAGGCACGTCTCTTCGGAGACGGCAAGACCCCTTTCCAACCCACTCACGAGACAATTTATTCCTTGAGATGGTTCCAATCCAGGCACGTTTCTTCGAAGACGATAAGTCCCCTTTCCAATCCCTCTCTCGAGACAGTTTATTCCTCGAGACGGTTCTAATCTAGACACGTCTCTTTGGAGACGGCAAGACCCTTTTCCAACCCAGTCTCGAGACAGTTTATCCCTCGAGACGGTTCCAATCCAGGCACGTCTCTTCGGAGACGATAAGTCCCCTTTCCAATTCCACTCTCGAGACAGTTTATTCTTCATGACGGTTCCACTCCAGGCGCGTCTCTTCGGAGACGATAAGTCCCTTTTCCAACCCACTCTCGAGACGGCTCCACTCCATGCGCGTCTCTTCGGAGACGATAAATCCCCTTTCCAATCCCACTCTCGAGACAGTTTAATCCTCGAGACGGTTCCAATCCAGGCACGTCTCTTTGGAGACGGTAAGACCCCTTTCCAACCCACTCTCGCGACAGTTTATTCCTCGAGACGGTTCCACTCCAGGCACGTCTCTTCGGAGACGATAGGTTCCCTTTCCAACCCACTCTCGAGACAATTCCACTCCGGTCGCGTCTCTTCGGAGATGATAAGTCCCCTTTCCAATCCCACTCTCAAGACAGTTTATTCCTCGAGACGATTCCAGTCCAGGCACGTCTCTTCGGAGACGGTAAAACACTTTCCAACCCGCTCTCGAGACGGTTTATTCCTCGAGACGGTTCCACTCCAAGCACGTCTCTTCAGAGACGATAAGACCCCTTTCCAACCCACTCTCGAGACAGTTTATTCCTCGAGACGGTTCAACTCCAGGCGCGTCTCTTCAGAGACTATAAGTCCCCTTTCCAACCCACTCTCGAGACGGTTCCACTCCAGGCGCGTCTCTTCGGAGACGATAAGTCCTCTTTCCAATCCCACTCTCGAGACAGTTTATTCCACGAGACGGTGCCACTCCAGGCGCGTCTCTTCGGAGACTATAAGTCCCCTTTCCAACCCACTCTAGAGACGGTTCCACTCCAGGCGCATCTCTTCGGAGACGATAAGTCCCCTTTCCAACCCACTCTCGAGACGGCTCCACTCCAGGCGCATCTCTTCGGAGACGATAAATCCCCTTTCCAATCCGACTCTCGAGATAGTTTAATCCTCAAGACGGTTCCAATCCAGGCACGTCTCTTCGGAGACGGTAAGACCCCTTTCCAACCCCCTCTCGAGACAGTTTATTCCTCGAGACGGTTCCATTACAGGCACGTCTCTTCGGAGACGGTCAGACCTTTTTCCAACCCACTCTCGAGACAGTTTATTCCTCGAGACAGTGTCAATCCAGGCACGTCTCTTCGCAGACGGTAAGACCCCTTACCAACCCAATCTCGAGACAGTTTATTCCTCGAGACAGTTCCACTCCAGGCGCATCTCCTGGGAGACCATAAGTCCCCTTTCCAACCCACACCCGAGACGGTTCCACTCCAGGCGCGTCTCTTCGAAGACGATAAGACCCCATTCCAACCCACTCTCGAGACAGTTTATTTCTCGAGACGGTTCCAATCCAGGCATGTTTGTTCGGACACGATAAGTCCCCTTTCCAATTCCACTCTCGAGACAGTTTATTCTTCGAGACGGTTCCACTCCAGGCGCGTCTCCTCGGAGGTGGTAAGACCCCTTTCCAGTCCCACTCCTGAGACAATTTATTCCTCGAGATGGTTCCAATCCAGGCACGTTTCTCCGAAGACGATAAGTCCCTTTCCAATCCATCTCTCGAGACAGTTTATTCCTCGAGACGGTTCCATTCTAGGCACGTCTCTTTGGAGACGGCAAGACCCCTTTCCAACCCACTCTCGAGACAGTTTATCCCTCGAGAAGGTTCCAATCCAGGCACGTCTCTTCGGAGACGATAAGTTCCCTTTCCAATTCCACTCTCGAGACAGTTTATTCTTCGTGACGGTTCCACTCCAGGCGCGTCTCTTCGGAGACGATAAGTTCCTTTTCCAACCCACTCTCAAGACGGCTCCACTCCATGCGCGTCTCTTCGGAGACGATAAATCCCCTTTCAAATCCCACTCTCGAGACAGTTTAATCCTCGAGACGGTTCCAATCCAGGCACGTCTCTTTGGAGACGGTAAGACCCCTTTCCAACCCACTCTCGCGACAGTTTATTCCTCGAGACGGTTCCACTCCAGGCACGTCTCTTCGGAGACGATAGGTTCCCTTTCCAACCCACTCTCGAGACAATTCCACTCCGGTCGCGTCTCTTCGGAGATGAGATGATAAGTCCCCTTTCCAATCCCACTCTCAAGACAGTTTATTCCTCGAGACGATTCCAGTCCAGGCACGTCTCTTCGGAGACGGTAAAACACTTTCCAACCCGCTCTCGAGACGGTTTATTCCTCGAGACGGTTCCAATCCAAGCACGTCTCTTCAGAGACGATAAGACCCCTTTCCAACCCACTCTCGAGACAGTTTATTCCTCGAGACGGTTCAACTCCAGGCGCGTCTCTTCAGAGACTATAAGTCCCCTTTCCAACCCACTCTCGAGACGGTTCCACTCCAGGCGCGTCTCTTCGGAGACGATAAGTCCTCTTTCCAATCCCACTCTCGAGACAGTTTATTCCACGAGACGGTGCCACTCCAGGCGCGTCTCTTCGGAGACTATACGTCCCCTTTCCAACCCACTCTAGAGACGGTTCCACTCCAGGCGCGTCTCTTCGGAGTCGACAAGTCCCCTTTCCAATCCCACTCTCGAGACAGTTTATTCCTCGAGACGGTTCCAATCCAGGCGCGTCTCTTCGGAGACGATAAGTCCCCTTTCCAATCCCACTCTCGAGACAGTTTATTCCTCGAGACGGTTCCAATCCAGGCACGTTTCTTACGAGACGGTAAGACCCCTTTCCAACCCACTCTCGAGACAGTTTATTCCTCGAGACGGTTCCAATCCAGGCATGTCTGTTCGGACACGATAAGTCCCCCTTCGAATTCCACTCTCGAGAGTGTTTATTCTTCGAGACGGTTCCACTCCAGGCGCGTCTCCTCGGAGGCGGTAAGACCCCTTTCCAGTCCCACTCTCGAGACAATTTATTCCTCGAGATGGTTCCAATCCAGGCACGTTTTTTCGAAGACGATAAGTCCCCTTTCCAATCCCTCTCTCGAGACAGTTTATTCCTCGAGACGGTTCCAAACCAGGCACGTCTCTTCGGAGACGGTAAGACCCCTTTCCAACCCCCTCTCGAGATAGTTTATTCCACGAGACGGGGCCAATCCAGGCACGTCTCTTCGGAGACGGTCAGACCTTTTTCCAATCCCACTCTTGAGATAGTTTAATCCTCAAGACGGTTCCAATCCAGGCACGTCTCTTCGAAGACGGTATGACCCCTTTCCAACCCCCTCACGAGATAGTTTATTCCTCGAGACGGGTCCAATCCAGGCACGTCTCTTCGGAGACGGTCAGACCTTTTTCCAACCCACTCTCGAGACAGTTTATTCCTCGAGACAGTGCCAATCCAGGCACGTCTCTTCGCAGACGATAAGACCCCTTTTCAACCCAATCTCGAGACAGTTTATTCCTCGAGACAGTTCCACTCCAGGCGCATCACCTCGGAGACCATAAGTCCCCTTTCCAACCCACACCCAAGACGGTTCCACTCCAGGCGCGTCTCTTCGGAGACGATAAGTCCCCTTTCCAATCCCACTCTCGAGACAGTTGATTCCTCGAGACGGTTCCAATCCTGGCACGTTTCTTCGGAGACGGTAAGACCCCTTTCCAACCCACTCTCGAGGCAGTTTATTCCTCGAGACGGTTCCAATCCAGGCATGTCTGTTCGGACACGATAAGTCCCCTTTCCAATTCCACTCTCGAGACAGTTTATTCTTCGAGACGGTTGCACTCCAGGCGTGTCTCCTCGGAGGCGGTAAGACCCCTTTCCAGTCCCACTCTCGAGACAATTTATTCCTCGAGATGGTTCCAATCCAGGCACGTTTCTTCGAAGACGATAAGTCCCCTTTCCAATCCCTCTCTCGAGACAGTTTATTCCTCGAGACGGTTCCAATCTCGGCACGTCTCTTTGGAGACGGCAAGACCCCTTTCCAACCCACTCTCGAGACAGTTTATCCCTCGAGACGGTTCCAATCCAGGCACGTCTCTTCGGAGACGATAAGTCCCCTTTCCAATCCCACTCTCGAGACTGTTTATTTCGTGACGGTTCCACTCCAGGCGAGTCTCTTCGGAGACGATAAGTCCCCTTTTCCAACCCACTCGAGACGAGATGGCTCCACTCCATGCGCGTCTCTTCGGAGACGAGAAATCCCCTTTCCAATCCCACTTTCGAGACAGTTTAATCCTCGAGACGGGTCCAATCCAGGCACGTCTCTTCGGAGACGGTCAGACCTTTTTCCAACCCACTCTCGAGACAGTTTATTCCTCGAGACAGTGCCAATCCAGGCACGTCTCTTCGCAGACGATAAGACCCCTTTTCAACCCAATCTCGAGACAGTTTATTCCTCGAGACAGTTCCACTCCAGGCGCATCACCTCGGAGACCATAAGTCCCCTTTCCAACCCACACCCAAGACGGTTCCACTCCAGGCGCGTCTCTTCGGAGACGATAAGTCCCCTTTCCAATCCCACTCTCGAGACAGTTGATTCCTCGAGACGGTTCCAATCCTGGCACGTCTCTTCGGAGACGGTAAGACCCCTTTCCAACCCACTCTCGAGGCAGTTTATTCCTCGAGACGGTTCCAATCCAGGCATATCTGTTCGGACACGATAAGTCCCCTTTCCAATTCCACTCTCGAGACAGTTTATTCTTCGAGACGGTTGCACTCCAGGCGTGTCTCCTCGGAGGCGGTAAGACCCCTTTCCAGTCCCACTCTCGAGACAATTTATTCCTCGAGATGGTTCCAATCCAGGCACGTTTCTTCGAAGACGATAAGTCCCCTTTCCAATCCCTCTCTCGAGACAGTTTATTCCTCGAGACGGTTCCAATCTCGGCACGTCTCTTTGGAGACGGCAAGACCCCTTTCCAACCCACTCTCGAGACAGTTTATCCCTCGAGACGGTTCCAATCCAGGCACGTCTCTTCGGAGACGATAAGTCCCCTTTCCAATTCCACTCTCGAGACTGTTTATTCTTCGTGACGGTTCCACTCCAGGCGAGTCTCTTCGGAGACGATAAGTCCCTTTTCCAACCCACTCGCGAGATGGCTCCACTCCATGCGCGTCTCTTCGGAGACGAGAAATCCCCTTTCCAATCCCACTTTCGAGACAGTTTAATCCTCGAGACGGTTCCAATCCAGGCACGTCTCTTTGGAGACGGTAAGACCCCTTTCCAACCCACTCTCGAGACAGTTTGTTCCTCGAGACGGTTCCAATCCAGGCACGTCTGTTCGGAGACGATAAGTCCCCTTTCCAATTCCGCTCTCGAGACAGTTAATTCCTTGAGACGGTTCCAATCCAGGCATGTCTCTTCGGAGACGGTAAGACCCCTTTCCAACCCACTCACGAGACAGTTTATTCCTCGAGATGGTTCCAATCCAGGCACGTCTCTTCGGAGACGATAAGTCCCCTTTCCAATTCCACTCTCGAGACAGTTTATTCTTCGTGACGGTTCCACTCCAGGCGCGTCTCTTCGGAGACAATAAGTCCCCTTTCCAACCCACTCTCGAGACAGCTCCACTCCAGGCACGTCTCTTCGGAGACGATAAATCCCCTTTCCAATCCTACTCTTGAGATAGTTTAATCCTCAAGACGGTTCCTATCCAGGCACGTCTCTCGGAGACAGTAAGACCCCTTTCCAAGCCCCCTCTCGAGATAGTTTATTCCTCGAGACGGGTTCCAATCCAGGAACGTCTCTTCGGAGACGGTCAGACCCTTTTTCCAACCCACTCTCGAGACAGTTTATTCGTCGAGACGGTGCCAATCCAGGCACATCTCTTCGCAGACGATAAGACCCCTTTCCAATCCCAATCTCGAGACAGTTTATTCCTCGAGAGAGTTCCACTCCAGGCGCATCTCTTCGGAGACCATAAGTCCCCTTTCCAACCCACTCCCGAGACGGTTCCCCTCCAGGCGCGTCTCTTCGGAGACGATAAGTCCCCTTTCCAACCCACTCTCGAGACGGCTCCACTCCAGGCGCGTCTCTTCGGAGACGATAAATCCCCTTTCCAATCCCACTCTCGGGATAGTTTAATCCTCAAGACGGTTCCAATCCAGGCACGTCTCTTCGGAGACGGTAAGACCCCTTTCCAACCCCCTCTCGAGACAGTTTATTCCTCGAGACGGTTCCAATCCAGGCACGTCTCTTCGGAGACGGTCAGACCTTTTTCCAACCCACTCTCGAGAAAGTTTATTCGTCGAGACGGTGCCAATCCAGGCACGTCTCTTCGCAGACGATAAGACCCCTTTCCAACCCAATCTCGAGACAGTTTATTCCTCGAGACAGTTCCACTCCAGGCGCATCTCCTCGGAGACCATAAGTCCCCTTTCCAACCCACTCGCGAGACAGTTTATTCCTCGAGAAGGTTCCAATACAGGAAAATCTTCGGAGATGAAAAGACCCCTTTCCAACCCACTCTCGAGACAGTTTATTCCTCGAGACAATTCCACTCCAGGCGCATCTCCTCGGAGACCATAAGTCCCCTTTCCAACCCACTCGCGAGACAGTTTATTCCTCGAGACGGTTCCACTCTAGGCACGTCTCTTCGGAGACGATAGGTTCCCTTTCCAACCCACTCTCGAGACAGTTCCACTCCAGTCGCGTCTCTTTGGAGATGATAAGTCCCCTTTCCAATCCCACTCTCAAGACAATTTATTCCTCGAGACGATTCCAGTCCAGGCACGTCTCTTCGGAGACGGTAAGTCCACTTTCCAACCCACTCTCAGACAGTTTATTCCTCGAGACGGTTCCAATCCAAGCACGTCTCTTTAGAGACAATAAGACCCCTTTCCAACCCACTCTCGAGACAGTTTATTCCTCGAGACGGTTCAACTCCAGGCGCGTCTCTTCAGAGATTATAAGTCCCCTTTCCAACCCACTCTCGAGAGTTTATTTCCACTCCAGGCGCGTCTCTTCGCAGACGATAAGTCCTTTTTCCAATCCCACTCTCGAGACAGTTTATTCCACGAGACGGTGCCACTCCAGGCACGTCCCTTTCGAGAAATAAGCCCCCTTTCAAACCCACTCTAGAGAGTTTATTCCTCGAGACGGTTCCAATCCAGGCACGTCTCCTCGGAGGCGGTAAGACCCCTTTCCATCCCACTCTCGAGACAATTTATTCCTCGAGATGGTTCCAATCCAGGCACGTTTCTCTTCGAAGACGATAAGTCCCCTTTCCAATCCCTCTCTCGACACAGTTTATTCCTCGAGACGGTTCCAATCTAGGCACGTCTCTTTGGAGACGGCAAGACCCCTTTCCAACCCACTCTCGAGACAGTTTATCCTCGAGACGGTTCCAATCCAGGCACGTCTCTTCGGAGACGATAAGTCCCCTTTCCAATCCCACTCTCGAGACAGTTTATTCCTTCGTGACGGTTCCACCCCAGGCGCGTCTCTTCGGAGACGATAAGTCCCCTTTCCAACCCACTCTCGAGACGAGCTCCACTCCAGGCGCGTCTCTTCGGAGACGATAAATCCCCTTTCCAATCCCACTCTCGAGACAGTTTAATCCTCGAGAACGGTTCCAATCCAGGCACGTCTCTTTGGAGACGCTAAGACCCCTTTTCAAACCCACTCTCGAGACTTTTTATTCCTCGAGACGGTTCCAATCCAGGCACGTCTGTTCGGAGGCGATAAGTCCCCTTTCCAATTCCGCTCTCGAGACAATTTATTCCTTGAGACGGTTTCAATCCAGGCATATCTCTTCGGAGACGGTAACACCCCTTTTCCAATCCCACTCCCGAGACAGTTAATTTCTCGAGATGGTTCCGATCCAGGCGCGTCTCTTCAGAGATGATAAGTCCCCTTTCCATTCCCACTCTCGAGACAGTTTATTCTTCGAGACGGTTCCAATCCAGGCACGTCTCTTCGGAGACGATAAGTCCCCTTTCCAACCCACTCTCGAGATTCCTCAGACGGTTCCACTCCAGGCGCGTCTCTTCGGAGACGATAAATCCCCTTTCCAATCCCACCCTTGAGATAGTTTAATTCCTAAAGACGGTTCCAATCCAGGCACGTCTCTTCGGAGACGGTAAGACCCCTTTTCCCCCACTCTCGAGATAGTTTATTCCTCGAGACGGTTCCAATCCAGGCACGTCTCTTCGGAGACGGTCAGACCCTTTTTCCAACCCACTCTCGAGACAGTTTATTCCTCGAGACGGTGGCAATCCAGGCACATCTCTTCGCTGACGATAAGCCCCCTTTCCTACCCAATCTCGAGACAGTTTATTCCTCGAGACAGTTCCACTCCAGGCGCATCTCCTCGGAGACCATAAGTCCCCTTTCCAACCCACACCCGAGACGGTTCCACTCCAGGCGCGTCTCTTCGAAGACGATAAGACCCCATTCCAACCCACTCTCGAGACAGTTTATTTCTCGAGACGGTTCCAATCCAGGCATGTTTGTTCGGACACGATAAGTCCCCTTTCCAATTCCACTCCCGAGACAGTTTATTCTTCGAGACGGTTCCACTCCAGGCGCGTCTCCTCGGAGGTGGTAAGACCCCTTTCCAAGTCCCACTCCTGAGACAATTTATTCCTCGAGATGGTTCCAATCCAGGCACGTTTCTTCCGAAGACGATAAGTCCCCTTTCCAATCCCATCTCTCGAGACAGTTTATTCCTCGAGACGGTTCCAATTCTAGGCACGTCTCTTTGGAGACGGCAAGACCCCTTTCCAACCCACTCTCGAGACAGTTTATCCCTCGAGAAGGTTCCAATCCAGGCACGTCTCTTCGGAGACGATAAGTTCCCTTTCCAATTCCACTCTCGAGACAGTTTATTCTTCGTGACGGTTCCACTCCAGGCGCGTCTCTTCGGAGACGATAAGTTCCTTTTCCAACCCACTCTCAAGACGGCTCCACTCCATGCGCGTCTCTTCGGAGACGATAAATCCCCTTTCCAATCCCACTCTCGAGACAGTTTAATCCTCGAGACGGTTCCAATCCAGGCACGTCTCTTTGGAGACGGTAAGACCCCTTTCCAACCCACTCTCGCGACAGTTTATTCCTCGAGACGGTTCCACTCCAGGCACGTCTCTTCGGAGACGATAAGGTTCCCTTTCCAACCCACTCTCGAGACAATTCCACTCCGGTCCGTCTCTTCGGAGATGATAAGTCCCCTTTCCAATCCCACTCTCAAGACAGTTTATTCCTCGAGACGATTCCAGTCCAGGCACGTCTCTTCGGAGACGGTAAAACACTTTCCAACCCCACTCTCGAGACGGTTTATTCCTCGAGACGGTTCCAATCCAAGCACGTCTCTTCAGAGACGATAAGACCCCTTTCCAACCCACTCTCGAGACAGTTTATTCCTCGAGACGGTTCAATCCAGGCGCGTCTCTTCAGAGACTATAAGTCCCCTTTCCAACCCACTCTCGAGACGGTTCCACTCCAGGCGCGTCTCTTCGGAGACGATAAGTCCTCTTTCCAATCCCACTCTCGAGACAGTTTATTCCACGAGACGGTGCCACTCCAGGCGCGTCTCTTCGGAGACTATACGTCCCCTTTCCAACCCACTCTAGAGACGGTTCCACTCCAGGCGCGTCTCTTCGGAGTCGACAAGTCCCCTTTCCAATCCCACTCTCGAGACAGTTTATTCCTCGAGACGGTTCCAATCCAGGCGCGTCTCTTCGGAGACGATAAGTCCCCTTTCCAATCCCACTCTCGAGACAGTTTATTCCTCGAGACGGTTCCAATCCAGGCACGTTTCTTCTTCGAGACGGTAAGACCCCTTTCCAACCCACTCTCGAGACAGTTTATTCCTCGAGACGGTTCCAATCCAGGCATGTCTGTTCGGACACGATAAGTCCCCCTTCGAATTCCACTCTCGAGAGTGTTTATTCTTCGAGACGGTTCCACTCCAGGCGCGTCTCCTCGGAGGCGGTAAGACCCCTTTCCAATCCCACTCTCGAGACAATTTATTCCTCGAGATGGTTCCAATCCAGGCACGTTTTTTCGAAGACGATAAGTCCCCTTTCCAATCCCTCTCTCGAGACAGTTTATTCCTCGAGACGGTTCCAAACCAGGCACGTCTCTTCGGAGACGGTAAGACCCCTTTCCAACCCCCTCTCGAGATAGTTTATTCCACGAGACGGGGCCAATCCAGGCACGTCTCTTCGGAGACGGTCAGACCTTTTTCCAATCCCACTCTTGAGATAGTTTAATCCTCAAGACGGTTCCAATCCAGGCACGTCTCTTCGAAGACGGTATGACCCCTTTCCAACCCCCTCACGAGATAGTTTATTCCTCGAGACGGGTCCAATCCAGGCACGTCTCTTCGGAGACGGTCAGACCTTTTTCCAACCCACTCTCGAGACAGTTTATTCCTCGAGACAGTGCCAATCCAGGCACGTCTCTTCGCAGACGATAAGACCCCTTTTCAACCCAATCTCGAGACAGTTTATTCCTCGAGACAGTTCCACTCCAGGCGCATCACCTCGGAGACCATAAGTCCCCTTTTCCAACCCACACCCAAGACGGTTCCACTCCAGGCGCGTCTCTTCGGAGACGATAAGTCCCCTTTCCAATCCCACTCTCGAGACAGTTTGATTCCTCGAGACGGTTCCAATCCTGGCACGTTTCTTCGGAGACGGTAAGACCCCTTTCAAACCCACTCTCGAGGCAGTTTATTCCTCGAGACGGTTCCAATCCAGGCATGTCTCTTCGGACACGATAAGTCCCCTTTCCAATCCACTCTCGAGACAGTTTATTCTTCGAGACGGTTCCACTCCAGGCGTGTCTCCTCGGAGGCGGTAAGACCCCTTTCCATCCCACTCTCGAGACAATTTATTCCTCGAGATGGTTCCAATCCAGCACGTTTCTTCTTCGAAGACGATAAGTCCCCTTTCCAATCCCTCTCTCGAGACAGTTTATTCCTCGAGACGGTTCCAATCTCAGGCACGTCTCTTTGGAGACGGCAAGACCCCTTTCCAACCCACTCTCGAGACAGTTTATCCCTCGAGACGGTTCCAATCCAGGCACGTCTCTTCGGAGACGATAAGTCCCCTTTCCAATTCCACTCTCGAGACTGTTTATTCTTCGTGACGGTTCCACTCCAGGCGAGTCTCTTCGGAGACGATAAGTCCCTTTTCCAACCCACTCGCGAGATGGCTCCACTCCATGCGCGTCTCTTCGGAGACGAGAAATCCCCTTTCCAATCCCACTTTCGAGACAGTTTAATCCTCGAGACGGTTCCAATCCAGGCACGTCTCTTTGGAGACGGTAAGACCCCTTTCCAACCCACTCTCGAGACAGTTTATTCCTCGAGACGGTTCCAATCCAGGCACGTCTCTTCGGAGACGATAAGTCCCCTTTTCCAATCCGCTCTCGAGACAGTTAATTCCTTGAGACGGTTCCAATCCAGGCATGTCTCTTCGGAGACGGTAAGACCCCTTTCCAACCCACTCACGAGACAGTTTATTCCTCGAGATGGTTCCAATCCAGGCACGTCTCTTCGGAGACGATAAGTCCCCTTTCCAATTCCACTCTCGAGACAGTTTATTCTTCGTGACGGTTCCACTCCAGGCGCGTCTCTTCGGAGACAATAAGTCCCCTTTCCAACCCACTCTCGAGACAGCTCCACTCCAGGCACGTCTCTTCGGAGACGATAAATCCCCTTTCCAATCCTACTCTTGAGATAGTTTAATCCTCAAGACGGTTCCTATCCAGGCACGTCTCTCCGGAGACAGTAAGACCCCTTTCCAGCCCCCTCTCGAGATAGTTTATTCCTCGAGACGGGTCCAATCCAGGAACGTCTCTTCGGAGACGGTCAGACCTTTTTCCAACCCACTCTCGAGACAGTTTATTCGTCGAGACGGTGCCAATCCAGGCACATCTCTTCGCAGACGATAAGACCCCTTTCCAAACCAATCTCGAGACAGTTTATTCCTCGAGAGAGTTCCACTCCAGGCGCATCTCCTCGGAGACCATAAGTCCCCTTTCCAACCCACTCCCGAGACGGTTCCCCTCCAGGCGCGTCTCTTCGGAGACGATAAGTCCCCTTTCCAACCCACTCTCGAGACGGCTCCACTCCAGGCGCGTCTCTTCGGAGACGATAAATCCCCTTTCCAATCCCACTCTCGAGATAGTTTAATCCTCAAGACGGTTCCAATCCAGGCACGTCTCTTCGGAGACGGTAAGACCCCTTTCCAACCCCCTCTCGAGACAGTTTATTCCTCGAGACGGTTCCAATCCAGGCACGTCTCTTCGGAGACGGTCAGACCTTTTTCCAACCCACTCTCGAGAAAGTTTATTCGTCGAGACGGTGCCAATCCAGGCACGTCTCTTCGCAGACGATAAGACCCCTTTCCAACCCAATCTCGAGACAGTTTATTCCTCGAGACAGTTCCACTCCAGGCGCATCTCCTCGGAGACCATAAGTCCCCTTTCCAACCCACTCGCGAGACAGTTTATTCCTCGAGAAGGTTCCAATACAGGAAAATCTTCGGAGATGAAAAGACCCCTTTCCAACCCACTCTCGAGACAGTTTATTCCTCGAGACGGTTCCACTCTAGGCACGTCTCTTCGGAGACGATAGGTTCCCTTTCCAACCCACTCTCGAGACAGTTCCACTCCAGTCGCGTCTCTTTGGAGATGATAAGTCCCCTTTCCAATCCCACTCTCAAGACAATTTATTCCTCGAGACGATTCCAGTCCAGGCACGTCTCTTCGGAGACGGTAAAACACTTTCCAACCCACTCTCATGGCAGTTTATTCCTCGAGACGGTTCCAATCCAAGCACGTCTCTTTAGAGACAATAAGACCCCTTTCCAACCCACTCTCGAGACAGTTTATTCCTCGAGACGGTTCAACTCCAGGCGCGTCTCTTCAGAGATTATAAGTCCCCTTTCCAACCCACTCTCGAGACGGTTCCACTCCAGGCGCGTCTCTTCGCAGACGATAAGTCCTTTTTCCAATCCCACTCTCGAGACAGTTTATTCCACGAGACGGTGCCACTCCAGGCACGTCCCTTCGGAAATTATAAGCCCCCTTTCAAACCCACTCTAGAGACGGTTCCACTCCAGGCGCGTCTCCTCGGAGGCGGTAAGACCCCTTTCCAGTCCCACTATCGAGACAATTTATTCCTCGAGATGGTTCCAATCCAGGCACGTTTCTTCGAAGACGATAAGTCCCCTTTCCAATCCCTCTCTCGACACAGTTTATTCCTCGAGACGGTTCCAATCTAGGCACGTCTCTTTGGAGACGGCAAGACCCCTTTCCAACCCACTCTCGAGACAGTTTATCCCTCGAGACGGTTCCAATCCAGGCACGTCTCTTCGGAGACGATAAGTCCCCTTTCCAATTCCACTCTCGAGACAGTTTATTCTTCGTGACAGTTCCACTCCAGGCGCGTCTCTTCGGAGACGATAAGTCCCCTTTCCAACCCACTCTCGAGACAGCTCCACTCCAGGCGCGTCTCTTCGGAGACGATAAATCCCCTTTCCAATCGCACTCTCGAGACAGTTTAATCCTCAACGGTTCCAATCCAGGCACGTCTCTTTGGAGACGCTAAGACCCCTTTTCAACCCACTCTCGAGACTTTTTGTTCCTCGAGACGATTCCAATCCAGGCACGTCTGTTCGGAGGCGATAAGTCCCCTTTCCAATTCCGCTCTCGAGACAGTTTATTCCTTGAGACGGTTCCAATCCAGGCGTGTCTCTTCGGAGACGGTAAGACCCCTTTCCAACCCACTCACGAGACAGTTTATTCCTCGAGACGGTTCCAATCCAGGCACGTCTCTTCGGAGACGATAAGTCCCCTTTCCAATTCCACTCTCGAGACAGTTTATTCTTCGTGACAGTTCCACTCCAGGCGCGTCTCTTCGGAGACGATAAGTCCCCTTTCCAACCCACTCTCGAGACAGCTCCACTCCAGGCGCGTCTCTTCGGAGACGATAAATCCCCTTTCCAATCCCACCCTTGAGATAGTTTAATCCTAAAGACGGTTCCAATCCAGGCACGTCTCTTCGGAGACAGTAAGACCCCTTTCCAACCCCCTCTCGAGATAGTTTATTCCTCGAGACGGGTCCAATCCAGGAACGTCTCTTCGGAGACGGTCAGACCTTTTTCCAACCCACTCTCGAGACAGTTTATTCCTCGAGACGGTGGCAATCCAGGCACATCTCTTCGCTGACGATAAGACCCCTTTCCTACCCAATCTCGAGACAGTTTATTCCTCGAGACAGTTCCACTCCAGGCGCATCTCCTCGGAGACCATAAGTCCCCTTTCCAACCCACTCCCGAGACGGTTCCCCTCCAGGCGCGTCTCTTCGGAGACGATTGATTGTACATCAAAATTGTCATTAAATTTATAGTTTTTCATATGTATTTATTCGTTTATTTTGTTTCGCATAATAGTTTTGTGTGCCTTTGGTAATGAAGTTTGGTTTAATGTTTTGATAGATTTATAAAGCTTAAATGAAGTATTTCAGAGATCTTCCAGGCTGGGATTTGGAGCAAAGAATTGAAGTGAAATTGAGTCAAAAATTGAAGCAAATTTTGGTTCAAAGAAGTGCCCCAAATCTGCCCCATTTCAAATCCAAGAAGAGGCCAAAAGATGATCCACTTCAAGCTCAAACTTGCTCTATATTTTGTGCAAACTTCAAGCCCAAACTTGCTCTATATTTTGTGCAAACTTCAGCCCAAGATTTGAAGGCCCATTTCAGCTCATTTGTAGGAAGTTGATGGGAGAAAAGAGAGCTTGCACATGGTTGGAGTACAATAATTCTTCATTATGGAAAAAAAGAGAGCATGCACATGGCTAGAAAGAAGTGGAGGACAATAATTCTTCATTATGGGGTAAAGAGAGAAGAAAAAATAGTCCAAAAGATGGAATAAAGAGGTCCACTAGCCAGCTCAAAAATGTTGGCCGAATCTGCCTTTCCCTCCATGTGCTAGAGAGACCTCTAGTGTTTGGACCATAACTTTTGACTCAGATGTCCAAATGACCTGTTCTTTTCGGGCCTGGAAAGTAGACAAGAAGCTCTATAAATATCTGTCTAATAGCCATCTCTCAAAACGGAGTGTAAGAGGGTGAAAACTTCGTCCAAAGTTAGAGGACAGATTTGTGCGAAAATCTGGGCAGCTTGTATTTTGCTTTCTTTTGTTGATTTTGGCTCTTCAATGTTAAAAACCTCTTATTTTATGTTGAAGCAATTGTTTTTCTTCATAATGGTTGTTGGCTAAGCTCTTTCTTGGTTCAAGATCAAGGATGATGGTGGTTGAGGTGATCTCTTTAAGGTATTAATGCATCTCAATGATTTATCTTCTCACTTTGTACATGGATGATTGTTAATTGTTAAGAATTTTCAGAAATCATTTAGGCAATGTTATAATCTTGAATTTCTATGCACAAACCTCAGTTTTGGTATAGGGATTGCTTGATTCAATGTCTTGCCTAGTTTGAAACTATTTTTTCCATTTCTAAGTAAGATTCAATCATTCATTTCTTTGAACTTTATTGCAATATTTTCCAACCCAATATCACCATTGTTGATGTTGGGTTGAGTTATCTTAAATATCTTAAAAGAATCACCAATTTACCACCATTGGAATTGACTTTGAGCCAAGACTTTTATTTCTCTTGTAATTTTAAGCATTGTCATTTGAATTCTATTCACAACTACTCATTTTTCAAAGAGAATTTCACATTCATTGTGAACCAATTTTTTTTCCTGAATAAATTTCTCTAAAGTTTTTATCACCAAATTGTTTTCTAAATTTAGCTCCCTGTGGATATGACCTCGGTCTCACCGAGTTAATTGCTACATCGTACACTCGTGCACTTGCGAGTTAAAATAAGCCGATAAGAAAGAGCGGTCAAGCAATTTTGGCGCCGTTGCCGGGGAGCTAGCAAGCAATGGTGATGAACTTGGGGGTTAATTGTTTGTAATTTAATATTTCTTTAATAATTCAGATTATAAAAAAAAATTGTGGACTCGACCTTGCGAACAAAGGATTGTGGACTGGACTGCCAATTGTTGGACTATGGCCGGTTTTACCGCCTTTTGGACTTTGTAGAGGACTTAATTTCTAACTTCTAATTGTGGAGGTTAATCCCTCCTTCTAACATCTAATTTCTAACTTCTTACATCTAACATCTAACTTCTAACATCTAATTTCTAATTGTGGAGGTTAATCCCTCCTTTTACATTTATGCATTTTTTTACTGCGGTCGGTTTTACCGCCTCTTGATTATTTATTTATTTATTTATTTTCTTTATTTTTAGAGGAGGTAATTACCCCTCTTTTCGTTACGGCTGGTTTAACCGCCATTTGTATATGTCAATTGTAATGTCAATTGTAATTATTGTCTAACGTTTGTTGTTGCAGCGCTTGGCTTGTGAAAAAAAAAAAAAAAAAAAAAAAATCTAATTTGGCTTACTAGTTGGAAGTACAGTGAGTTTTCTTTGGCCCAACTTTTCTTTTATTTTTATTTATTTTTTTCCTTGTAGTCATCATATTAGTGTTTTATCATGGCTAGTGTTGGAGATATAGAGGGAGAAGGGAGTGTTCACGGTGGCGGACCTCCACCAGTCAATGGCCAACCTAATTTCCGGACTCTTAGGGAGTATCTTCATCCAGCAAGACAAAGCACACCTTCGTGTATTGTCTTGCCCCTCAATCAACAAGCCTTCAATTTAAGACCAAGCATGATTCAACTTCTTCCTACATTTCATGGTATGGATTCCGAAAATCCATACTTGCACATTAAAGACTTTGAGGAGGTATGTGGCACTTTTGTTGATAGAACATGCACCGAGGATACTATTCGGCTTAGATTGTTCCCATTCTCTCTCAAGGATAAAGCCAAACTTGGTTAAACTCCTTGCGTCCTAGGTCTATAGGCACATGGAGAGAAATGCAAACCGAGTTTTTGAAAAAATATTTCCCTACTCATAGGACTGCGGCTTTACAACGTCAAATGATGAATTTTTCTTGTAGTCCAAGTGAGTCATTTCACCAAGCTTGGGAAAAGTTTAAGGACTTGTTGAATGCTTGTCCCCACCATGGTTTCGAAATGTGGAGGTTAGTAAGTTTCTTCTATGACTCACTTACCCCGGATTTTAAAAAGCTAGTGTCAACCATGTGTAATGGTGAGTTCTATGACAAAGAACCAGATGAGGCATTTGATTTTTTTGATCAATTGGCCGAGAACACAAAGCAATGGGAGACCTTTCTCCCACCGCATGTTGAGTCTAGAAACACCACAACCCAATCAAGCGGAAAGTTCCAATTGAAAGAGACCGATGACCTCAATGCTAGACTAGCCTCATTGGCTAGGAAAGTAGAGTCTCTTGAGCTTAAAAAAGTGCATGTTGTGAGTGAGCAACAAGAGGAAACTTGTGGAGTGTGTGAGAATAAGGGGCATAGGACAATTGATTGTCCAACAATTCCAGCTTTCAAAGAAGTGCTATATGGCCAAACTTCTGATTCAAGCAATTTCAGAAAGCCCTTCCCAAACCAAGGCCAAGTAGGCAATCCCTACTCCGATACCTATAATCCCGGATGGAGGAACCACCCCAATTTTGGATGGAGAAATGAGGTTCCTTCGGTACCTCAGGCATTTCAGCCTCCACCCCAACCATTTCATACTCCCACAAACCACACATACCAACCACCTCACAAGAGATCCTTAGAGGATACTCTCCAACAATTCATGCAAACTCAAGGTGGAATCAACACTCAAGCCAACAAATTTCAAGAACAAACCAATAGGGCTTTAGATGACATTCGAAGTCAACTAACTAAGTTGACTCAATCATTGAGTGTTCAAGAGAGAGGAAAGCTTCCGGCTCAACCAATGCCAAATCCTAGAGGCCAAGTAAACATGAGTGAATCTTCACCCGGTGAGCATTCTAACCATGAACAAGTCCAAGCAATCACCATCCTTAGAAGTGGGAAGATAGTTGACAAAACTATACCTTCTAGGATCCCTAAGGCTATTGAGGAGAAGTCTAGGGAGAGTGAAGAGGGAATCAAATTGAGAAATGAGAGATCTAGTGGTGAAGAAGAGAAAGAGATGTGTGAGAAAGGAGAGGATTCAAAAAAAATTGGAGTGGAAGTGAGTGATGTAGAGTCCATTGCCCGGCCACCATTCCCACAAAGGTTGGGAAAATCCAAACATGAGCTCATGAACTCTGAAATCTATGAATTGTTCAAACAAGTGAAAGTCAACATTCTACTCCTTGATGCAATTAAACAAGTCCCATCTTATGCCAAGTTCCTTAAGGACTTGTGCACAGTCAAGAGGAGATTGAATGTGAAAGAGAAAGCTTTCCTGACAGAACAAGCTAGTGCCATTATCCAATTGAAGACCCCTCCTAAATACAAGGACCCCGGTTGTCCTACAATTTCATGCATTATTGGGAATCATAGGGTAGACCAAGCTTTGTTGGACTTAGGAGCAAGTGTGAATTTGCTACCCTACACTGTTTACGAACAATTGGGTTTAGGAGAGCTTAAGCCCACTCGTGTCACCCTTCAATTAGCTGACAGATCAGTTAAGATTCCCCGAGGTATTGTGGAGGATGTGTTGGTTCAAGTGGATAAATTTTACTTCCCTGTAGACTTTATAGTGTTGGACACCCAACCTATACAAGGTCCTAGTGCTCCCATCCCAGTTATCTTAGGTAGACCCTTCCTAGCTACATCCAATGCTTTGATTAATTGTAGGAATGGGGTGATGAAATTGTCTTTTGGGAATATGACTGTGGAGATGAACATTTTCAATGTCTCCAAGCAAATTGGTGAGTATGAGGACATTAGGGAGGTAGATTTGATCCAAACATTTTGTCAAGAGCACTTTGAGAGAGAATGGACATGGACAGAAGATCTGTTAGGGAGAATTCTGATTCATAATGAGGAATTTGATCCTTTGGAATGTGTTGATAAGGAAGAAAGGGAACTTGTAGCTTGTTTAGAGTCGATGCCTATCATGTCAGTGGGTCAATGGACCCCATCATTTGAGCCTTTGGATTCATTCCAAGCTAATGTTGAGTCATCCCTTGCCAAACCCCCTAAACCAGAAAGGAAAGCTTTACCGAGTGATCTTAAGTATGCCTTTCTAGGGAAAGATGAATCATATCCTGTTGTAATTTCATCAAAACTGACTATGGAGCAAGAGCAAAAATTGTTGAGAGTGCTGAGAAAACACATGAAAGCAATTGGGTGGACAATCACCGATTTGAAAGGAATTAGCCCCCTTTTATGTACACATAGAATCTATCTTGAGGAAGAGGCTAAATCTGTGAGGCAAATGCAAAGGCGATTGAACCCAAACATGAAGGAAGTAGTGAGATGTGAAGTGCTTAAGTTGCTTGATGCGGGTATCATCTACCCCATTGCCGACTCCAAATGGGTTAGTCCAACCCAAGTTGTTCCAAAAAAATCGGGAGTCACAGTGGTGAAAAATGAGAACAATGAACTAGTGCCCACTAGGATTCAAACCGGGTGGCGTATGTGCATTGATTATCGTAGGTTGAATGCCGTGACTAGGAAGGATCATTTTCCACTCCCATTTCTAGACCAAGTCCTTGAGAGAGTGGCGGGGAGAGCTTTCTATTGCTTTCTTGATGGCTACTCGGGATACAACCAAATTGAGATTTCCCTAGAAGACCAAGAGAAAACCACTTTCACTTGTCCTTTTGGTACCTATGCATATAGGAGAATGCCTTTTGGCTTGTGCAATGCACCGGCTACATTTCAAAGGTGCATGATGAGTATCTTTAGTGATATGGTGGAAAGATTTTTGGAAATTTTCATGGACGATTTCTCTGTCTATGGGGATTCTTATGAGTTGTGTCTAGTGCATTTAGAAAAAGTGCTTGAAAGGTGTGAGGAGAGCAATCTTGTACTCAATTGGGAGAAGTGTCATTTTATGGTGACACATGGCATCGTGTTAGGCCACATTGTCTCTTCCAAAGGCATAGAGGTAGATAGGTCAAAAATTGAACTCATTCAAAAATTGCCTATCCCGAGGACTATCAAAGATGTGAGATCCTTTTTAGGGCATGCCGGTTTTTACCGAAGATTCATTCACTCTTTTAGTACCATTGCCAAACCTTTGTGCAATTTATTGTCACAAGATGTCCAATTTGAGTGGACATCGAAATGTCAAGAAGCTTTTGATAAGCTTAAGGGTTTGTTGACCACCGCACCGATCATGCAAGCTCCCGATTGGTCTTTACCATTTGAATTAATGTGTGATGCTAGTGATTTTGCTGTAGGGGCTGTTTTGGGGCAAAGAAAAGACAAGAAGCCTCATGTCATTTACTATGCTAGCAAGACTTTGAATGAAGCCCAATCGAACTACACTATCACCGAAAAAGAATTGCTAGCTGTGGTCTTTGCATTGGATAAATTTAGGTCTTATTTGGTTGGGTCTCATGTTATTGTTTTCACTGATCATGCAGCATTGAAATATTTGCTCACAAAGCAAGATGCCAAGCCACGCTTGATTCGATGGATTCTCCTACTCCAAGAGTTTAACCTTGAGATTCGAGATAAAAAGGGAGTAGAGAACGTGGTGGCTGATCATTTGTCCCGTCTTTCGAGCCACGAGACTACACTTGATGACCCCCCAATTAATGAACACTTTCCGGATGAGCACCTATTTGTTGCAGGCACTGTTTCTCACATTAGCACTCCATGGTACGCTGATATAGCTAATTATTTAGCCACAGGTCAGATTCCTTCCCATTGGTCTAAACTTGACAAACAAAAATTCTTGCGCAATGTGCGTACATTTTTCTGGGATGACCCCTACCTGTTCAAATATTGCCCTGACCAAATTGTTAGAAGGTGCATCCCCGACCATGAAATTCCAAGTGTCATATCTTTTTGTCATGCATTGGCTTGTGGTGGGCATTTCTCTTCAAAGAAAACCACTGCCAAGATCTTACAGTGTGGGTTATACTGGCCCACCATGTTCAAAGATGTCCATGCCTTCTGTGTTGCATGTGACCGATGCCAACGACTAGGTAGCATTACTAGGCGTAACATGATGCCCCTTAATCCCATTCTTGTCTTGGAAATATTTGATTGTTGGGGGATTGATTTCATGGGACCATTTCCTAGCTCGTTTGGTTACCAATTCATCCTTGTGGCCATTGATTATGTGTCAAAGTGGGTGGAGGCCATTGCCTCTCGAACTAACGACCACCGAGTTGTGATCAAATTCTTGAAAGAAAACATTTTCTCTCGTTTTGGTATGCCTCGGGCTATGATTAGTGATGGAGGAAAACATTTTTGTAACAAATCCGTAGGATTGTTGATGAGAAAATATGGTGTACTTCACAAGGTTGGTACTCCTTACCACCCACAAACTAGTGGCCAAGTTGAGTTGGCAAATAGGGAGATCAAGAACATTTTGGAGAAAACGGTCAATCCGAACCGCAAAGATTGGTCCCTACGACTAGTTGATGCTTTGTGGGCCTATCGCACGGCTTACAAGACCACTTTAGGAATGTCTCCTTATAGGCTTGTCTATGGAAAGCCTTGTCATCTCCCTGTTGAAATTGAACACCGTGCATATTGGGCCATTCGCCAATTCAATGATAATGAAAATGCGGTTGGCAGTCATAGAAAGCTTCAATTGGATGAATTAGAGGAATTGAGAAATGATGCATTTGCAAATGCAAGAATTTCAAAGGACAAAATGAAAGCTTTGCATGATAAACACATTCTTAGAAAGTCCTTTCATGTTGGTCAGAAAGTTCTCTTGTACAATTCACGATTACATCTCTTTCCTGGGAAGTTGAGGACAAAATGGACTGGCCCATTTGTGATAAAGTCCATCTCGAAGCATGGTGCTTATGAGGTAGAGAGGAGAATCCCAAGAACGGGAATGTTTTCAAAGTAAATGGCCACCGATTGAAACCTTATCTTGAAAATTTCGTGGCTGAAATTGAGACTTTGGATCTTGAAGATCCATCACCATTTTAAGCTTCATAAGTAATAAACCACCATGGTACATATTTTAGTTTTATTTTATTGTAATTTTTTTTCTTTCTTTCTTCCGACTCATGCATTTACTTGTTCTATTATGATTCATGCATTAGGGACAATGCCTTGTTTAAGTTGGGGGGTGAGGCCTTTATTTTTGTTGGTTTGTTAAAAAAAATAAAAAGGAAAAAAAATATTTTTGTTGGTTTGTTAAAAAAAAAAACCAAAAAAGAACCAAAAAAAATAAAAAAAAAACTTTATTTTTGATGGTTTGGTAAAAAGAAAAAAAAAAAAAAAACAAGATTTATTCTTCATACTAATTGAAAGTCGGCATGGTCATAGTAATTCATTTGAGTAATTTAGCATGAGTTATGGATTTTCTAGTTTTGATATGTTGGCATTTTAGCTCATTATACTAACTTCTTGTTAGAGTATCTCACGGCATCTATACTCGGACTTTCTGCACTTCACTCGTAACTTGCATGACTATAGTCTTAATTGATGATAAAGGATCACTTGGAAATCTTGAGGAACAAAGTGGAGACTTGTACCCTCGTTGTGAGTTTTAGAGCCATTCTTTCTTGGAGGGGTTTTATCATAGCTATTCTTGCATTTTTTTTTTTTTTGAAAACGCACGTTGTTGTTGGTTGGTCTCATTATTCATTTTAATTTGGTTGAGTTGTTGGGAATTCATCATTTGTGCCACATCACTTACATTTGGAATTTGATGAACACTTGAAAAATCGTGTTATGCTTGGGAAAGGATTTTAGGCCATATTTGATATTTGAGCTTGTTCGTTTCTTTTCTTTATACACTTATCCCTAGTTCACCAATTTGAGCCTTTTGGATACTAACTATTTTTTTGAACTCCTCAGCCAAAAAAATCAATGGGTTTGGTTTGATTTGAGAGAGCAAAGTCAAAAATGAAGGGAGTGTTCATTTGGGCATTTATTTAAAAACAAAAAAACAAAATCGAATGTCCAAATGCAAGCTTGAAAAAAATGAAATTTGAGAGGCGATGTGAACTTGTATATGTACTAGAAGGAAAGAGAGTTGGGTGCATCTCAAAAAGTGGTTAACCTTATGCAAAAAAAAAAAAAAAAAAAAAAAAAAAAAAAAAAAAAAAAAAAAAAAGAGAAGGAAGGAAAAAAAGAACACATTGTGCTTTATTTAGCCCATTCTCGGACACGAGTTTTTGATTGACCCTTACTATATACACTTTTCCTTACCGAACATTACAACCAAAATGAAGTCCTAATTGATCCCGAGTATAAGATGGTTTGAATTGTGAATGTGTGAATAGATGTGGTGGTGTGGTTACATTCCGATTTCTGACACTTGACACTCTTTCATGAGACTATGTACTCTTGTTTTAGCCTTTTTCATGGTCTTGGTATGCGGCCTTTTGGATTGTTTACATTACTTCTTCCGCATACAAATGTTGAGAGAGAACAAATGCACCTGTTTCTGAGAGTTTCATTTGTTGAGTGCATATCTGGTGAGCTTTTGAGTTGAAGCATGATTCTGATAGAAATTCGAGTGATCCTAAGTTCTGATATTGAGAAAGTAATCATGTTAGTTTATTCACACACACTCCGAGTAAGGATGCTATGAATGTCTTTATGAGTTGATAGTATTCTGAACTATACATGTCCTTTATATCGTTCTTGAGAAATCTGTATTTTGTGTTTAATACTTGTTTGAGTTGTTTTGAATAGGTTGACTTGAGATTTGGATGAAGGCGAAATTCAAGATGTTTGTGGGTATCATCGCTGACAACCCTCACGAGACTAAAACTCGTCCACTAGGGCCACCTAGGGGTTTAAAGGCTTATTGCATATGCTAAATGCAATCGTGAATCCTACGAAAGTGGCATTTGAATAAAATAGATAGATAATAATTATTTTTGTTTTGGTTTGCTTGAGGACAAGCAAAATCTTAGTTGGGGGGTGTGATTGTACATCAAAATTGTCATTAAATTTATAGTTTTTCATATGTATTTATTCGTTTATTTTGTTTCGCATAATAGTTTTGTGTGCCTTTGGTAATGAAGTTTGGTTTAATGTTTTGATAGATTTATAAAGCTTAAATGAAGTATTTCAGAGATCTTCCAGGCTGGGATTTGGAGCAAAGAATTGAAGTGAAATTGAGTCAAAAATTGAAGCAAATTTTGGTTCAAAGAAGTGCCCCAAATCTGCCCCATTTCAAATCCAAGAAGAGGCCAAAAGATGATCCACTTCAAGCTCAAACTTGCTCTATATTTTGTGCAAACTTCAAGCCCAAACTTGCTCTATATTTTGTGCAAACTTCAGCCCAAGATTTGAAGGCCCATTTCAGCTCATTTGTAGGAAGTTGATGGGAGAAAAGAGAGCTTGCACATGGTTGGAGTACAATAATTCTTCATTATGGAAAAAAGAGAGCATGCACATGGCTAGAAAGAAGTGGAGGACAATAATTCTTCATTATGGGGTAAAGAGAGAAGAAAAAATAGTCCAAAAGATGGAATAAAGAGGTCCACTAGCCAGCTCAAAATGTTGGCCGAATCTGCCTTTCCCTCCATGTGCTAGAGAGACCTCTAGTGTTTGGACCATAACTTTTGACTCAGATGTCCAAATGACCTGTTCTTTTCGGGCCTGGAAAGTAGACAAGAAGCTCTATAAATATCTGTCTAATAGCTATCTCTCAAAACGGAGTGTAAGAGGGTGAAAACTTCGTCCAAAGTTAGAGGACAGATTTGTGCGAAAATCTGGGCAGCTTGTATTTTGCTTTCTTTTGTTGATTTTGGCTCTTCAATGTTAAAAACCTCTTATTTTATGTTGAAGCAATTGTTTTTCTTCATAATGGTTGTTGGCTAAGCTCTTTCTTGGTTCAAGATCAAGGATGATGGTGGTTGAGGTGATCTCTTTAAGGTATTAATGCATCTCAATGATTTATCTTCTCACTTTGTACATGGATGATTGTTAATTGTTAAGAATTTTCAGAAATCATTTAGGCAATGTTATAATCTTGAATTTCTATGCACAAACCTCAGTTTTGGTATAGGGATTGCTTGATTCAATGTCTTGCCTAGTTTGAAACTATTTTTCCATTTCTAAGTAAGATTCAATCATTCATTTCTTTGAACTTTATTGCAATATTTTCCAACCCAATATCACCATTGTTGATGTTGGGTTGAGTTATCTTAAATATCTTAAAAGAATCACCAATTTACCACCATTGGAATTGACTTTGAGCCAAGACTTTTATTTCTCTTGTAATTTTAAGCATTGTCATTTGAATTCTATTCACAACTACTCATTTTTCAAAGAGAATTTCACATTCATTGTGAACCAATTTTTTTCCTGAATAAATTTCTCTAAAGTTTTTATCACCAAATTGTTTTCTAAATTTAGCTCCCTGTGGATATGACCTCGGTCTCACCGAGTTAATTGCTACATCGTACACTCGTGCACTTGTGAGTTAAAATAAGCCGATAAGAAAGAGCGGTCAAGCAACGATAAGTCCCCTTTCCAACCCACTCTCGAGACGGCTCCACTCCAGGCGTGTCTCTTCGGAGACGATAAATCCCCTTTCCAATCCCACTCTCGAGATAGTTTAATCCTCAAGACGGTTCCAATCCAGGCACGTCTCTTCGGAGACGGTCAGACCTTTTTCCAACCCACTCTCGAGAAAGTTTATTCGTCGAGACGGTGCCAATCCAGGCACGTCTCTTCGCAGACGATAAGACCCCTTTCCAACCCAATCTCGAGACAGTTTATTCCTCGAGACAGTTCCACTCCAGGCGCATCTCCTCGGAGACCATAAGTCCCCTTTCTAACCCACTCGCGAGACAGTTTATTCCTCGAGAAGGTTCCAATACAGGCAAATCTTCGGAGATGAAAAGACCCCTTTCCAACCCACTCTCGAGACAGTTTATTCCTCGAGACGGTTCCACTCCAGGCACGTCTCTTAGGGAGACGATAGGTTCCCTTTCCAACCCACTCTCGAGACAGTTCCACTCCAGTCGCGTCTCTTCGGAGATGATAAGTCCCCTTTCCAATCCCACTCTCAAGACAGTTTATTCCTCGAGACGATTCCAGTCCAGGCACGTCTCTTCGGAGACGGTAAAACACTTCCCAACCCACTCTCGAGACAGTTTATTCCTCGAGACGGTTCCAATCCAAGCACGTCTCTTTAGAGACTATAAGACCCCTTTCCAACCCACTCTCGAGATAGTTTATTCCTCGAGACGGTTCAACTCCAGGCGCGTCTCTTCAGAGACTATAAGTCCCCTCTCCAACCCACTCTCGAGACAGTTCCACTCCAGGCGCGTCTCTTCGGAGACGATAAGTCCTCTTTCCAATCCCACTCTCGAGACAGTTTATTCCACGAGACGGTGCCACTCGAGGCGCGTCTCTTCGGAGACTATAAGCGCCCTTTCCAACCCACTCTAGAGACGGTTCCACTCCAGGCGCGTCTCTTCGGAGGCGATAAGTCCACTTTCCAATCCCACTCTCGAGAAAGTTTATTCCTCGAGACGGTTCCAATCCAGGCGCGTCTCTTCGGAGACGATAAGTCCCCTTTCCAATCCCACTCTCAAGACAGTTTATTCCTCGAGACGGTTCCAATCCAGGCACGTTTCTTCGGAGACGCTAAGACCCCTTTCCAACCCACTCTCGAGACTTTTTGTTCCTCGAGACGGTTCCAATCCAGGCACGTCTGTTCGGAGGCGATAAGTCCCCTTTCCAATTCCGCTCTCGAGACAGTTTATTCCTTGAGACGGTTCCAATCCAGGCATGTCTCTTCGGAGACGGTAAGACCCCTTTCCAACCCACTCACGAGACAGTTTATTCCTCGAGACGGTTCCAATCCAGGCACGTCTCTTCGGAGACGATAAGTCCCCTTTCCAATTCCACTCTCGAGACAGTTTATTCTTCGTGACAGTTCCACTCCAGGCGCGTCTCTTCGGAGACGATAAGTCCCCTTTCCAACCCACTCTCGAGACAGCTCCACTCCAGGCGCGTCTCTTCGGAGACGATAAATCCCCTTTCCAATCCCACTCTTGAGATAGTTTAATCCTAAAGACGGTTCCTATCCAGGCACGTCTCTTCGGAGACAGTAAGACCCCTTTCCAACCCCCTCTCGAGATAGTTTATTCCTCGAGACGGGTCCAATCCAGGAACGTCTCTTCGGAGATGGTCAGACCTTTTTCCAACCCACTCTCGAGACAGTTTATTCCTCGAGACGGTGGCAATCCAGGCACATCTCTTCGCTGACGATAAGACCCCTTTCCAACCCAATCTCGAGACAGTTTATTCCTCGAGACAGTTCCACTCCAGGCGCATCTCCTCGGAGACCATAAGTCCCCTTTCCAACCCACTCCCGAGACAGTTCCCCTCCAGGCGCATCACTTCGGAGACGATAAGTCCCCTTTCCAACCCACTCTCGAGACGGCTCCACTCGAGGCGCGTCTCTTCGGAGACGATAAATCCCCTTTCCAATCCCACTCTCGAGATAGTTTAACCCTCAAGACGGTTCCAATCCAGGCACGTCTCTTCGGAGACGGTAAGACCCCTTTCCAACCCCCTCTCGAGACAGTTTATTCCAGGAGACGGTTCCAATCCAGGCACGTCGCTTCGGAGACAGTAAGACCTTTTTCCAACCCACTCTCGAGAAAGTTTATTCGTCGAGACGGTGCCAATCCAGGCACGTCTCTTCGCAGACGATAAGACCCCTTTCCAACCCAATCTCGAGACAGTTTATTCCTCGAGACAGTTCCACTCCAGGCGCATCTCCTCGGAGACCATAAGTCCCCTTTCCAACCCACTCCCGAGACGGTTCCCCTCCAGGCGCGTCTCTTCGGAGACGATAAGTCCCCTTTCCAACCCACTCTCGAGACGGCTCCACTCCAGGCGTGTCTCTTCGGAGACGATAAATCCCCTTTCCAATCCCACTCTCGAGATAGTTTAATCCTCAAGACGGTTCCAATCCAGGCACGTCTCTTCGGAGACGGTCAGACCTTTTTCCAACCCACTCTCGAGAAAGTTTATTCGTCGAGACGGTGCCAATCCAGGCACGTCTCTTCGCAGACGATAAGACCCCTTTCCAACCCAATCTCGAGACAGTTTATTCCTCGAGACAGTTCCACTCCAGGCGCATCTCCTCGGAGACCATAAGTCCCCTTTCTAACCCACTCGCGAGACAGTTTATTCCTCGAGAAGGTTCCAATACAGGCAAATCTTCGGAGATGAAAAGACCCCTTTCCAACCCACTCTCGAGACAGTTTATTCCTCGAGACGGTTCCACTCCAGGCACGTCTCTTAGGAGACGATAGGTTCCCTTTCCAACCCACTCTCGAGACAGTTCCACTCCAGTCGCGTCTCTTCGGAGATGATAAGTCCCCTTTCCAATCCCACTCTCAAGACAGTTTATTCCTCGAGACGATTCCAGTCCAGGCACGTCTCTTCGGAGACGGTAAAACACTTCCCAACCCACTCTCGAGACAGTTTATTCCTCGAGACGGTTCCAATCCAAGCACGTCTCTTTAGAGACTATAAGACCCCTTTCCAACCCACTCTCGAGAAAGTTTATTCCTCGAGACGGTTCAACTCCAGGCGCGTCTCTTCAGAGACTATAAGTCCCCTCTCCAACCCACTCTCGAGACAGTTCCACTCCAGGCGCGTCTCTTCGGAGACGATAAGTCCTCTTTCCAATCCCACTCTCGAGACAGTTTATTCCACGAGACGGTGCCACTCGAGGCGCGTCTCTTCGGAGACTATAAGCCCCCTTTCCAACCCACTCTAGAGACGGTTCCACTCCAGGCGCGTCTCTTCGGAGGCGATAAGTCCCCTTTCCAATCCCACTCTCGAGATAGTTTATTCCTCGAGACGGTTCCAATCCAGGCGCGTCTCTTCGGGGACGATAAGTCCCCTTTCCAATCCCACTCTCAAGACAGTTTATTCCTCGAGACGGTTCCAATCCAGGCACGTTTCTTCGGAGACGGTAAGACCCCTTTCCAACCCACTCTTGAGACAGTTTATTCCTCGAGACGGTTCCAATCCAGGCATGTCTGTTCGGACACGATAAGTCCCCTTTCCAATTCCACTCTCGAGACAGTTTATTCTTCGAGACGGTTCCACTCCAGGCGCGTCTCCTCGGAGGCGGTAAGACCCCTTTCCAGTCCCACTATCGAGACAATTTATTCCTCGAGATGGTTCCAATCCAGGCACGTTTCTTCGAAGGCGATAAGTCCCCTTTCCAATCCCTCTCTCGAGACAGTTCATTCCTCGAGACGGTTCCAATCTAGGCACGTCTCTTTGGAGACGGCAAGACCCCTTTCCAACCCACTCTCGAGACAGTTTATCCCTCGAGACGGTTCCAATCCAGGCAAGTCTCTTCGGAGACGATAAGTCCCCTTTCCCATTCCACTCTCGAGACAGTTTATTCTTCGTGACGGTTCCACTCCAGGCGCGTCTCTTCGGAGACGATAAGTCCCTTTTCCAACCCACTCGCGAGACGGCTCCACTCCATGCGCGTCTCTTCGGAGACGATAAATCCCCTTTCCAATCCCACTCTCGAGACAGTTTAATCCTCGAGACGGTTCCAATCCAGGCACGTCTCTTTGGAGACGCTAAGACCCCTTTCCAACCCACTCTCGAGACAGTTTGTTCCTCGAGACGGTTCCAATCCAGGCACGTCTGTTCGGAGACGATAAGTCCCCTTTCCAATTCCGCTCTCAAGACAGTTTATTCCTTGAGACGGTTCCAATCCAAGCATGTCTCTTCCGAGACGGTAAGACCCCTTTCCAACCCACTCTCGAGATAGCACCACTCCAGGCGCGTATCTTCGGAGACGATAAATCCCCTTTCCAATCCCACTCTTGAGATAGTTTAATCCTCAAGACGATTCCTATCCAGGCACGTCTCTTCGGAGACAGTAAGACCCCTTTCCAACCCCCTCTCGAGATAGTTTATTCCTCGAGACGGGTCCAATCCAGGAAGGTCTCTTCGGAGACGGTCAGACCTTTTTCCAACCCACTCTCGAGACGGTTTATTCCTCGAGACGGTGGCAATCCAGGCACATCTCTTCGCAGACGATAAGACCCCTTTCCAAGCCAATCTCGAGACAATTTATTCCTCGAGACAGTTCCACTCCAGGCGCATCTCCTCGGAGACCATAAGTCCCCTTTCCAACCCACTCGCGAGACGGTTCCCCTCCAGGCGCATCACTTCGGAGACGATAAGTCCCCTTTCCAACCCACTCTCGAGACGGCTCCACTCCAGGCGCGTCTCTTCGGAGACGATAAATCCCCTTTCCAATCCCACTCTCGAGATAGTTTAACCCTCAAGACGGTTCCAATCCAGGCACGTCTCTTCGGAGACGGTAAGACCCCTTTCGAACCCCCTCTCGAGACAGTTTATTCCTCGAGACGGTTCCAATCCAGGCACGTCTCTTCGGAGACGGTCAGACCTTTTTCCAACCCACTCTCGAGAAAGTTTATTCGTCGAGACGGTGCCAATCCAGGCACGTCTCTTCGCAGACGATAAGACCCCTTTCCAACCCAATCTCGAGACAGTTTATTCCTCGAGACAGTTCCACTCCAGGCGCATCTCCTCGGAGACCATAAGTCCCCTTTCCAACCCACTCGCGAGACAGTTTATTCCTCGAGAAGGTTCCAATACAGGCAAATCTTCGGAGATGAAAAGACCCCTTTCCAACCCACTCTCGAGACAGTTTATTCCTCGAGACGGTTCCACTCCAGGCACGTCTCTTCGGAGACGATAGGTTCCCTTTCCAACCCACTCTCGAGACAGTTCCACTCCAGTCCCCTTTCCAATCCCACTCTCAAGACAGTTTATTCCTCGAGACGATTCCAGTCCAGGCACGTCTCTTCGGAGACGGTAAAACACTTTCCAACCCACTCACGAGACAGTTTATTCCTCGAGACGGTTCCAATCCAAGCACGTCTCTTTAGAGACAATAAGACCCCTTTCCAACCCACTCTCGAGACAGTTTATTCCTCGAGACGGTTCAACTCCAGGCGCGTCTCTTCAAAGACTATAAGTCCCCTTTCCAACCCACTCTCGAGACGGTTCCACACCAGGCGCGTCTCTTCGGAGACAATAAGTCCCTTTTTCAATCCCACTCTCGAGACAGTTTATTCCTCGAGACAATTCCAATCCAGGCACGTCTCTTCGGAGACGGTAGGACCCCTTTCCAACCCACTCCCGAGACAGTTTATTCCTCGAGACGGTTCCAATCCAGGCGCGTCTCTTCGGAGTCGATAAGTCCCCTTTCCAATCCACTCTCGAGACAGTTTATTCCTCGAGACGGTTCCAATCCAGGCACGTTTCTTCGGAGACGGTAAGACCCCTTTCCAACCCCCTCTCGAGACAGTTTATTCCTCGAGACGGTTCCAATCCAGGCATGTCTGTTCGGACACGATAAGTCCGCTTTCCAATTCCACTCTCGAGACAGTTTATTCTTCGAGACGGTTCCACTCCAGGCGCGTCTCCTCGGAGGCGGTAAGACCCCTTTCCAGTCCCACTCTCGAGACAATTTATTCCTCGAGATGGTTCCAATCCAGGCACGTTTTTTCGAAGACGATAAGTCCCCTTTCCAATCCCTCTCTCGAGACAGTTTATTCCTCGAGACGGTTAGAATCTAGGCACGTCTCTTTGGAGACGGCAAGACCCCTTTCCAACCCACTCTCGAGACAGTTTATCCCTCGAGATGGTTCCAATCCAGGCACGTCTCTTCGGAGACGATAAGTCCCCTTTCCAATTCCACTCTCGAGACAGTTTATTCTTCGTGACGGTTCCACTCCAGTTGCGTCTTTTCGGAGACGATAAGTCCCTTTTCCAACCCACTCTCGAGACGGCTCCACTCCATGCGCGTCTCTTTGGAGACGATAAATCCCCTTTCCAATCCCACTCTCGAGACAGTTTAATCCTCGAGACGGTTCCAATCCAGGCACGTCTCTTTGGAGACGGTAAGACCCCTTTCCAACCCACTCTCGAGACAGTTTGTTCCTCGAGACGGTTCCAATCCAGGCACATCTGTTTGGAGACGATAAGTCCCCTTTCCAATTCCGCTCTCGAGACTGTTTATTCCTTGAGACGGTTCCAATCCAGGCATGTCTCTTCGAAGACGGTAAGACCCCTTTCCAACCCACTCACGAGACAGTTTATTCCTCGAGACGGTTCCAATCCAGGCACGTCTCTTCGGAGACGATAAGTCCCCTTTCCAATTCCACTCTCGAGACAGTTTATTCTTCGTGACAGTTCCACTCCAGGCGCGTCTCTTCGGAGACGATAAGTCCCCTTTCCAACCCACTCTCGAGACGGTTCCACTCCAGGCGCGTCTCTTCGGAGACGATAAGTACCCTTTCGAATCCCACTCACGAGACAGTTTATTCCTCGAGACGGTTCCAATCCAGGCACGTCTCTTCGGAGACGATAAGTCCCCTTTCCAATTCCACTCTCGAGACAGTTTATTCTTCGTGACAGTTCCACTCCAGGCGCGTCTCTTCGGAGACGATAAGTCCCCTTTCCAACCCACTCTCGAGACGGTTCCACTCCAGGCGCGTCTCTTCGGAGACGATAAGTACCCTTTCGAATCCCACTCTTGAGACAGTTTATTCCTCGAGACGGTTCCAATCCAGGCACGTCTCTTCAGAGACGGTAAGACGCCTTTCCACCCCACTCTCGAGACAGTTTATTCCACGAGACGGTTCCAGTCCAGGCACGTCTCTTCGGAGACGGTAAAACACTTTCCAACCCACTCTCGAGACAGTTAATTCCTCGAGACGGTTCCAATCCAAGCACGTCTCTTCGGAGATGATAAATCCCCTTTCCAATCCCACTCTTGAGATAGTTTAATCCTCAAGACGGTTCCAATGCAGGCACGTCTCTTCGGAGACGGTAAAACCCCTTTCCAACCCCCTCTCGAGATAGTTTATTCCTCAGGACGGGTCCAATCCAGGCACGTCTCCTCGGAGACGGTCAGACCTTTTTCCAACCCACTCTCGAGACAGTTTATTCCAAGAGACGGTGCCAATCCAGGCACATCTCTTCGCAGACGATAAGACCCCTTTCCAACCCAATCTCGAGACAGTTTATTCCTCGAGACAGTTCCACTCCAGGCGCATCTCCTCGGAGACCATAAGTCCCCTTTCCAACCCACTCCCGAGACGGTTCCACTCCAGGCGCGTCTCTTCGGAGAAGATAAGTACCCTTTCGAATCCCACTCTTGAGACAGTTTATTCCTCGAGACGGTTCCAATCCAGGCACGTCTCTTCAGAGACGGTAAGACGCCTTTCCACCCCACTCTCGAGACAGTTTATTCCTCGAGACGGTTCCAATCCAGGCATGTCTGTTCGGACACGATAAGTCCCCTTTCCAATTCCACTCTCGAGATAGTTTATTCTTCGAGACGGCTCCACTCCAGGCGCGTCTCCACGGAGGCGGTAAGACCCCTTTCTAGTCCCACTCTCGAGAGAATTTATTCCTCGAGATTGTTCCAATCTAGGCACGTTTCTTCGAAGACGATAAGTCCCCTTTCCAATCCCTCTCTCGAGACAGTTTATTCCACGAGACCGTTCCAATCTAGGCACGTCTCTTTGGAGACGGTAAGACCCCATTCCAACCCACTCTCAAGACAGTTTATTCCTCGAGACGGTTCCAATCCAGGCACGTCTCTTCGGAGACGATAAGACCCCTTTCCAACCCACTCTCGAGACAGTTTATTCATCGAGACGGTTCCACACCAGGCGCGTCTCTTCGGAGACGATAAGTCCCCTTTCCAATCCCACTCTTGAAACAGATTATTCCTCGAGACAGTTCCAATCCAGGCACGTCACTTCGGAGACGGTAAGACCCCTTTCCAACCCACTCTGGAGACAGTTTATTCCTCGAGACGGTTCCAATCCAGGCACGTCTCTTCGGAGACGATAAGACCCCTTTCCAACCCACTCTCGAGACAGTTTATTCCTCGAGACGGTTCCAATCCAGGCACGTCTCTTCGAAGATGTTAAGACCCCTTTCCAACCCACTCTCGAGAAAGTTTATTCATCAAGACGGTTCCACACCGGCAGCGTCTCTTCGGAGACGATAAGTCCTCTTTCCAATCCCACTCTTGAGACAGTTTATTTCTCGAGACGTTTCCAATCCAGGCACGTCTCTTCGGAGACGGTAAGACCCTTTTCCAACCCACTCGCGAGACAGTTTATTCCTCGAGAAGGTTCCAATACTGGCAAATCTTCGGAGATGAAAAGACCCCTTTCCAACCCACTCACGAGACAGTTTATTCCTCGAGACGGTTCCACTCCAGGCACGTCTCTTCGGAGACGATAGGTTCCCTTTCCAACCCACTCTCGAGACAGTTCCACTCCAGTCGCGTCTCTTCGAAGATGATAAGTCCCCTTTCCAATCCCACTCTCAAGACATTTTATTCCTCGAGACGATTCCAGTCCAGGCACGTCTCTTCGGAGACGGTAAAACACTTTCCAGCCCACTCTCGAGACAGTTAATTCCTCGAGACGGTTCCAATCCAAGCACGTCTCTTCAGAGACGATAAGACCCCTTTCCAACCCACTCTCGAGACAGTTTATTCCTCGAGACGGTTCAACTCCAGGCGCGTCTCTTCCGAGACTATAAGTCCCCTTTCCAACCCACTCTCGGGACGGTTCCACTCCAGGCGCGTCTCTTCGGAGACGATAAGTCCTCTTTCCAATCCCACTCTCGAGACAGTTTATTCCACGAGACGGTGCCACTCCAGGCGCGTCTCTTCGGAGACCATAAGTCCCCTTTCCAACCCACTCTAGAGACGGTTCCACTCCAGGCGCGTCTCTTCGGAGGCGATAAGTCCCCATTCCAATCCCACTCTCGAGACAGTTTATTCCTCGAGATGGTTCCAATCCAGGCACGTCTCTTCGGAGACGGTAAGACCACTTTCCAACCCACTCACGAGACAGTTTATTCCCTGAGACGGTTCCAATCCAGTCATGTCTCTTCGGAGACGATAAGTCCCCTTTCCAATTCCACTGTCGAGACAGTTTATTCCTCGTGACGGTTCCACTCCAGGCGCGTCTCCTCGGGGACGATAAGTCCCCTTTCCAACCCACTCTCAAGACGGCTCCACTCCAGGCGCGTCTCTTCGGAGACGATAAATCCCCATTCCAATCCCTCTCTCGAGACAGTTTAATCCTCGAGACGGTTCCAATCTAGGCACGTCTCTTTGGAGACGGTAAGACCCCTTTCCAACCCACTCTCGAGACAGTTTATTCCTCGAGACGGTTCCAATCCAGGCACGTCTGTTCGGAGACGATAAGTCCCCTTTCCAATTCCACTCTCGAGACAGTTTATTCTTCGAGACGGTTCCACTCCAGGCGCGTCTCCTCGGAGACAGTCAGACCCCTTTCTAGTCCCACTCTCGAGACAATTTATTCCTCGAGATGGTTCCAATCCAGGCACGTTTCTTCGAAGACGATAAGTCCCCTTTCCAATCCCTCTCTCGAGACCGTTTATTCCTCGAGACGGTTCCAATCCAGGCACGTCTCTTTGGAGACGGTAAGACCCCTTTCCAACTCACTCTCGAGACAGTTCATTCCTCGAGACGGTTCCAATCCAGGCACGTCTCTGTTCGGAGACGATAAGTCCCCTTTCCAATTCCACTCTCGAGACAGTTTATTCTTCGAGACGGTTCCACTCCAGGCGCGTCTCTCGGAGACAGTCAGACCCCTTTCTAGTCCCACTCTCGAGACAATTTTATTCCTCGAGATGGTTCCAATCCAGGCACGTTTCTTCGAGACGATAAGTCCCCTTTCCAATCCCCTCTCTCGAGACAGTTTATTCCTCGAGACGGTTCCAATCCAGGCACGTCTCTTCGGAGACGATAAGACACCTGTCCAATCCCACTCTCGAGACAGTTTATTACTCGAGATGACTCCAATCCAGGCACGTCTCTTCGGAGACGATAAGACCCTTTCCAAATCCCACTCTCGAGACAGTTTATTCCTCGAGACGGTTCCAATCCAGGCACGTCTCTTCGGAGACGATAAGACCCCTTTCCAACCCACTCTCGAGACAGTTTATTCCTCGAGACGGTTCCAATCCAGGCACGTCTCTTCGGAGACGATAAGACCCCTTTCCAACCCACTCTCGAGACAGTTTATTCCTCGAGACGGTTCCAATCCAGGCACGTCTCTTCGGAGACGATAAGACCCCTTTCCAACCCACTCTCGAGACAGTTTCTTCCTCGAGACGGTTCCAATCCAGGCACGTCTCTTCGGAGACGATAAGACCCCTTTCCAACCCCCTTTCCAATCCCACTCTCGAGACAGTTTTTATTCCTCGAGACGGTTCCAATCCAGGCACGTCTCTTCGGAGACGATAAGACCCTTTCCAACCCACTCTCGCGATAGTTTATTCCTCGAGACAGTTCCAATCCAGCCACGTCTCTTCGGAGACGATAAGACCCCTTTCCAACCCACTCTCGAGACAGTTTCTTCCTCGAGACGGTTCCAATCCAGGCACGTCTCTTCGGAGACGATAAGACCCTTTCCAACCCACTCTCGAGATAGTTTATTCATCGAGACGGTTCCACACCAGGCGCGACTCTTCGGAGACGATAAGTCCCTTTTTCAATCCCACTCTCGAGACAGTTTATTCCTCGAGACAATTCCAATCCAGGCTCGTCTCTTCGGAGACGGTAGGACCCCTTTCCAACCCACTCTCGAGACAGTTTATTCCTCGAGACGGTTCCAATACAGGCACGTCTCTTCGGAGACGATAAGACCCCTTTCCAACCCATTCCCGAGACAGTTTATTCCTCGAGACGGTTCCACTCCAGGCACGTCTCCTCGGAGACGATAGGTTCCCTTTCCAACCCACTCTCGAGACAGTTCCACTCCATCGCGTCTCTTCAGAGACGATAAGTCCCCTTTCCAATCCCACTCTCGAGATAGTTTATTCCTCGAGACGATTCCAATCCAGGCACGTCTCTTCGGAGACGGTAAAACCCTTTCCAACCCACTCTCGAGACAGTTTATTCCTCGAGACGGTTCCAATCCAGGCACGTCTCTTCGGAGACGATAAGACCCCTTTCCAACACACTCTCGAGACAGTTTATTCCTCGAGACGGTTCCAGTCCAGGCGCGTCTCTTCGGAGACTATAAGTCCCCTTTCCAACCCACTCTCGAGACGGTTCCACTCCAGGCGCGTCTCTTCGGAGACGATAAGTCCTCTTTCCAATCCCACTCTCGAAACAGTTTATTCCTCGAGACGGTTCCACTCCAGGCGCGTCTCTTCGGAGACTATAAGTCCCCTTTCCAACCCACTCTCAAGACGGTTCCAATCCAGGCACGTCTCTTCGGAGACGATAAGTCCCCTTTCCAATTCCACTCTCGAGACAGTTTATTCTTCGTGACGGTTCCACTCCAGGCGCGTCTCTTCGGAGACGATAAGTCCCCTTTCCAACCCACTCTCGAGACGGCTCCACTCCAGGCGCGTCTCTTCGGAGACGATAAGTCCCCTTTCCAACCCACTCACAAGGCAGTTCCACTCCAGGCGCGTCTCTTCGGAGACGATAAGACCCCTTTCCAACCCACTCTAGAGATAGTTTATTCCTCGAGACGGTTCCAATCCAGGCATGTCCGTTCTGACACGATAAGTCCCCTTTCCAATTTCACTCTCAAGACAGTTTATTCTTTGAGACGGTTCCACTCCAGGCGCGTCTCCTCGGAGGCGGTAAGACCCCTTTCCAGTCCCACTCTCGAGGCAATTTATTCCTCGAGATGGTTCCAATCCAGGCACGTTTCTTCGAAGACGATAAGTCCCCCGGTAAGACCCCTTTCCAATCCCACTCTGGAGACAGTTTATTCCTCGAGACGGTTCCAATCCAGGCACGTCTCTTTGGAGACGGTAAGACCCCTTTCCAACCCACTCTCAAGACAGTTTATTCCTCGAGACGGTTCCAATCCAGGCACGTCTCTTCGGAGACGATAAGACCCCTTTCCAACCGACTCTCGAGACAGTTTATTCATCGAGACGGTTCCACACCAGGCGCGTCTCCTCGGAGAAGATAAGTCCCCTTTCCAATCCCACTCTTGAAACAGTTTATTCCTCGAGACAGTTCCAATCCAGGCACGTCACTTCGGAGACGGTAAGACCCCTTTCCAACCCACTCTGGAGACAGTTTATTCCTCGAGACGGTTCCAATCCAGGCACGTCTCTTCGGAGACGATAAGACCCCTTTCCAACCCACTCTCGAGACAGTTTATTCCTCGAGATGGTTCCAATCCAGGCACGTCTCTTCGAAGACGTTAAGACCCCATTCCAACCCACTCTCGAGATAGTTTATTCATCGAGACGGTTCCACACCAGGCGCGTCTCTTCGGAGACGATAAGTCCCCTTTCCAATCCCACTCTTGAGACAGTTTATTCCTCGAGACGGTTCCAATCCAGGCACGTCTCTTCGGAGACGGTAAGACCCCTTTCCAACCCACTCTCGAGACAGTTTATTCCTCGAGATGGTTCCAATCCAGGCACGTCTGTTCGGACACGATAACTCCCCTTTCCAATCCCACTCTCGTGACAGTTTATTCCTCGAGACGGTTCCAATCCAGGCACGTCTCTTCGGAGACGGTAAGACCACTTTCCAACCCACTCACGAGACAGTTTATTCCTCGAGATGGTTCCAATCCAGGCACGTCTCTTCGGAGACGATATGTCCCCTTTCCAATTCCACTCTCGAGACAGTTTATTCTTCGTGACGGTTCCACTCCAGGCGCGTCTCTTCGGGGACGATAAGTCCCCTTTCCAACCCAGTCTCGAGATGGCTCCACTCCAGGCGCGTCTCTTCGGAGACGATAAATCCCCTTTCCAATCCCACTCTCGAAACAGTTTAATCCTCGAGACGGTTCCAATCCAGGCACGTCTCTTTGGAGACGGTAAGACCCCTTTCCAACCCACTCTCGAGACAGTTTATTCCTCGAGACGGTTCCAATCCAGGCACGTCTGTTCGAACACGATAAGTCCCCTTTCCAATTCCTCTCTCGAGACTGTTTATTCTTCGAGACGGTTCCACTCCAGGCGCGTCTCCTCGGTGATGGTCAGACTCCTTTCTAGTCCCACTCTCGAGACAATTTATTCCTCGAGATGGTTCCAATCCAAGCACGTTTCTTGGAAGAGGATAAGTCCCCTTTCCAATCCCTCTCTCGAGACGGTTCCAATCCAGGCACGTCTCTTTGGAGACGGTAAGACCCCTTTCCAACCCACTCTCGAGACAGTTTATTCCTCGAGACGGTTCCAATCCAGGCACGTCTGTTCGAACACGATAAGTCCCCTTTCCATATCCTCTCTCGAGACTGTTTATTCCTCGTGACAGTTCCAATCCAGGCACATCTCTTCGGAGACGATATGTCCCCTTTCCAATTCCACTCTCGAGACAGTTTATTCTTCGTGACGGTTCCACTCCAGGTGCGTCTCTTCGGGGACGATAAGTCCCCTTTCCAACACACTCTCGAGACAGCTCCACTCCAGGCGCGTCTCTTCGGAGACGATAAATCCCCTTTCCAATCCCACTCTCGAAACAGTTTAACCCTCGAGACGGTTCCAATCCAGGCACGTCTCTTTGGAGACGGTAAGACCCCTTTCCAACCCAATCTCGAGACAGTTTATTCCTCGAGACGGTTCCAATCCAGGCACGTCTGTTCGAACACGATAAGTCCCCTTTCCAATTCCTCTCTCGAGACTGTTTATTCTTCGAGACGGTTCCACTCCAGGCGCGTCCCCTCGGTGACGGTCAGACTCCTTTCTAGTCCCACTCTCGAGACAATTTATTCCTCGAGATGGTTCCAATCCAAGCACGTTTCTTGGAAGAGGATAAGTCCCCTTTCCAATCCCTCTCTCGAGACGGTTCCAATCCAGGCACGTCTCTTTGGAGACGGTAAGACCCCTTTCCAACCCACTCTCGAGACAGTTCCAATCCAGGCACGTCTCTTCAGAGACGATAAGACCCCTTTCCAACCCACTCTCGATACAGTTTATTCATCGAGACGGTTCCACACCAGGCGCGTCTCTTCGGAGCCGATAAGACCCCTTTCCAACCCACTCTCGAGACACTTTATTCCTCGAGACGGTTCCAATCCAGGCACGTCTCTTCGAAGATGTTAAGACCCCTTTCCAACCCACTCTCGAGAAAGTTTATTCGTCGAGACGGTTCCCCACCAGGAGCGTCTCTTCGGAGACGATAAGTCCTCTTTCCAATCCCACTCTTGAGACAGTTTATTTCTCGAGACGTTTCCAATCCAGGCACGTCTCTTCGGAGACGGTAAGACCCTTTTCCAACCCACTCGCGAGACAGTTTATTCCTCGAGAAGGTTCCAATACTGGCAAATCTTCGGAGATGAAAAGACCCCTTTCCAACCCACTCACGAGACAGTTTATTCCTCGAGACGGTTCCACTCCAGGCACGTCTCTTCGGAGACGATAGGTTCCCTTTCCAACCCACTCTCGAGACAGTTCCACTCTAGTCGCGTCTCTTCGAAGATGATAAGTCCCCTTTCCAATCCCACTCTCAAAACAGTTTATTCCTCGAGACGATTCCAGTCCAGGCACGTCTCTTCGGAGACGGTAAAACACTTTCCAACCCACTCTCGAGACAGTTTATTCCTCGAGACAGTTCCAATCCAAGCACGTCTCTTCAGAGACGATAAGACCCCTTTCCAACCCACTCTCGAGACAGTTTATTCCTCGAGACGGTTCAACTCCAGGCGCGTCTCTTCAGAGACTATAAGTCCCCTTTCCAACCCACTCTCGAGACGGTTCCACTCCAGGCGCGTCTCTTCGGAGACGATAAGTCCTCTTTCCAATCCCGCTCTCGAGACAGTTTATTCCACGAGACGGTGCCACTCCAGGCGCGTCTCTTCGGAGACCATAAGTCCCCTTTCCAACCCACTCTAGAGACGGTTCCACTCCAGGCGCGTCTCTTCGGAGGCGATAAGTCCCCATTCCAATCCCACTCTCGAGACAGTTTATTCCTCGAGATGGTTCCAATCCAGGCACGTCTCTTCGGAGACGGTAAGACCACTTTCCAACCCACTCACGAGACAGTTTATTCCCTGAGACGGTTCCAATCCAGGCATGTCTCTCCGGAGACGATAAGTCCCCTTTCCAATTCCACTGTCGAGACAGTTTATTCTTCGTGACGGTTCCACTCCAGGCGCGTCTCTTCGGGGACGATAAGTCCCCTTTCCAACCCACTCTCAAGACGGCTCCACTCCAGGCGCGTCTCTTCGGAGACGATAAATCCCCATTCCAATCCCTCTCTCGAGACAGTTTAATCCTCGAGACGGTTCCAATCTAGGCACGTCTCTTTGGAGACGGTAAGACCCCTTTCCAACCCACTCTCGAGACAGTTTATTCCTCGAGACGGTTCCAATCCAGGCACGTCGGTTCGGAGACGATAAGTCCCCTTTC
This sequence comes from Euryodendron excelsum, assembly GCA_033060915.1. Taxonomy (NCBI): domain Eukaryota; kingdom Viridiplantae; phylum Streptophyta; class Magnoliopsida; order Ericales; family Pentaphylacaceae; genus Euryodendron; species Euryodendron excelsum. The sequence goes on from CM065395.1 coordinate 24,189,150, forward strand.
CAATTCCACTCTCGAGACAGTTTATTCTTCGAGACGATTCCACTCCAGGCGCGTCTCCTCGGAGACAGTCAGACCCCTTTCTAGTCCCACTCTCGAGACAATTTATTCCTCGAGATGGTTCCAATCCAGGCACGTTTCTTCGAAGACGATAAGTCCCCTTTCCAATCCCTCTCTCGAGACCGTTTATTCCTCGAGACGGTTCCAATCCAGGCACGTCTCTTTGGAGACGGTAAGACCCCTTTCCAACTCACTCTCGAGACAGTTCATTCCTCGAGACGGTTCCAGTCCAGGCATGTCTGTTCGGACATGATAAGTCCCCTTTCCAATTGCACTCTCGAGACAGTTTGTTCTTCGAGACGGTTCCACTCCAGGCGCGTCTCCTCGGAGACGGTTAGACCCCTTTCTAGTCCCACTCTCGAGATAATTTATTCCTCGAGATGGTTCCAATCCAGGCACGTTTCATCGAGGACGATAAGTCCCTTTCCAATCCCTCTCTCGAGACAGTTTATTCCTCGAGACGGTTCCAATCCAGGCACGTCTCTTTGGAGACGGTAAGACCCCTTTCCAACTCACTCTCGAGACAGTTTATTCCTCGAGACGGTTCCAATCCAGGCACGTTTCTTCGGAGACGATAAGACCCCTTTCCAACCCACTCTCGAGACAGTTTAATCCTCGAGACGGTTCCGATCCAGGCACGTCTCTTCGGAGACGATAAGACCCCTTTCCAACCCACTCTCGAGACAGTTTCTTCCTCGAGACGGTTCCAATCCAGGCACGTCTCTTCGGAGACGATAAGACCCTTTCCAACCCACTCTCGCGATAGTTTATTCCTCGAGACAGTTCCAATCCAGGCACGTCTCTTCGGAGACGATAAGACCCCTTTCCAACCCACTCTCGAGACAGTTTCTTCCTCGAGACGGTTCCAATCCAGGCACGTCTCTTCGGAGACGATAAGACCCTTTCCAACCCACTCTCGAGATAGTTTATTCATCGAGACGGTTCCACACCAGGCGCGTCTCTTCGGAGACGATAAGTCCCTTTTTCAATCCCACTCTCGAGACAGTTTATTCCTCGAGACAATTCCAATCCAGGCACGTCTCTTCGGAGACGGTAGGACCCCTTTCCAACCCACTCTCGAGACAGTTTATTCCTCGAGACGGTTCCAATACAGGCACGTCTCTTCGGAGACGATAAGACCCCTTTCCAACCCATTCCCGAGACAGTTTATTCCTCGAGACGGTTCCACTCCAGGCACGTCTCCTTGGAGACGATAGGTTCCCTTTCCAACCCACTCTCGAGACAGTTCCACTCCAGTCGCGTCTCTTCAGAGACGATAAGTCCCCTTTCCAATCCTACTCTCGAGATAGTTTATTCCTCGAGACGATTCCAATCCAGGCACGTCTCTTCGGAGACGGTAAAACCCTTTCCAACCCACTCTCGAGACAGTTTATTCCTCGAGACGGTTCCAATCCAGGCACGTCTCTTCGGAGACGATAGGACCCCTTTCCAACCCACTCTCGAGACAGTTTATTCCTCGAGACGGTTCCAGTCCAGGCGCGTCTCTTCGGAGACTATAAGTCCCCTTTCCAACCCACTCTCGAGACGGTTCCACTCCAGGCGCGTCTCTTCGGAGACGATAAGTCCTCTTTCCAATCCCACTCTCGAAACAGTTTATTCCTCGAGACGGTTCCACTCCAGGCGCGTCTCTTCGGAGACTATAAGTCCCCTTTCCAACCCACTCTCGAGACGGTTCCAATCCAGGCACGTCTCTTCGGAGACGATAACTCCCCTTTCCAATTCCACTCTCGAGACAGTTTATTCTTCGTGACGGTTCCAGTCCAGGCGCGTCTCTTCGGAGACGATAAGTCCCCTTTCCAACCCACTCTTGAGACGGCTCCACTCCAGGCGCGTCTCTTCGGAGACGATAAGTCCCCTTTCTAACCCACTCACGACGCAGTTCCACTCCAGGCGCGTCTCTTCGGAGACGATAAGACCCCTTTCCGACCCACTCTAGAGATAGTTTATTCCTCGAGACGGTTCCAATCCAGGCATGTCCGTTCAGACACGATAAGTCCCCTTTCCAATTTCACTCTCGAGACAGTTTATTATTTGAGACGGTTCCACTCCAGGCGCGTCTCCTCGGAGGCGGTAAGACCCCCTTCCAGTCCCACTCTCGAGGCAATTTATTCCTCGAGATTGTTCCAATCCAGGCACGTTTCCTCGAAGACGATAAGTCCCCTTTCCAATCCCTCTCTCGAGACAGTTTATTCCTTGAGACCGTTCCAATCTACGCACGTCTCTTTGGAGACGGTAAGACCCCTTTCCAACCAACTCTCAAGACAGTTTATTCCTCGAGACGGTTCCAATCCAGGCACGTCTCATCGGAGACGATAAGACCCCTTTCCAACCGACTCTCGAGACAGTTTATTCATCGAGACGGTTCCACACCAGGCGCGTCTCCTCGGAGAAGATAAGTCCCCTTTCCAATCCCACTCTTGAAACAGTTTATTCCTCGAGACAGTTCCAATCCAGGCACGTCACTTCGGAGACGGTAAGACCCCTTTCCAACCCACTCTGGAGACAGTTTATTCCTCGAGACGGTTCCAATCCAGGCACGTCTCTTCGGAGACGATAAGACCCCTTTCCAACCCACTCTCGAGACAGTTTATTCCTCGAGATGGTTCCAATCCAGGCACGTCTCTTCGAAGACGTTAAGACCCCATTCCTACCCACTCTCGAGATAGTTTATTCATCGAGACGGTTCCACACCAGGCGCGTCTGTTCGGAGACGATAAGTCCCCTTTCCAATCCCACTCTTAAGACAGTTTATTCCTCGAGACGGTTCCAATCCAGGCACGTCTCTTCGGGGACGGTAAGACCCCTTTCCAACCCACTCTCGAGACAGTTTATTCCTCGAGATGGTTCCAATCCAGGCACGTCTGTTCGGACACGATAACTCCCCTTTCCAATCCCACTCTCGTGACAGTTTATTCCTCGAGACGGTTCCAATCCAGGCACGTCTCTTCGGAGACGGTAAGACCACTTTCCAACCCACTCACGAGAAAGTTTATTCCTCGAGATGGTTCCAATCCAGGCACGTCTCTTCGGAGACGATATGTCCCCTTTCCAATTCCACTCTCGAGACAGTTTATTCTTCGTGACGGTTCCACTCCAGGCGCGTCTCTTCGGGGACGATAAGTCCCCTTTCCAACCCACTCTCGAGACGGCTCCACTCTAGGCGCGTCTCTTCGGAGACGATAAATCCCCTTTCCAATCCCACTCTCGAAACAGTTTAATCCTCGAGACGGTTCCAATCCAGGCACGTCTCTTTGGAGACGGTAAGACCCCTTTCCAACCCACTCTCGAGACAGTTTATTCCTCGAGACGGTTCCAATCCAGGCACGTCTGTTCGAACACGATAAGTCCCCTTTCCAATTCCTCTCTCGAGACTGTTTATTCTTCGAGACGGTTCCACTCCAGGCGCGTCTCCTCGGTGACGGTCAGACTCCTTTCTAGTCCCACTCTCGAGACAATTTATTCCTCGAGATGGTTCCAATCCAAGCACGTTTCTTGGAAGAGGATAAGTCCCCTTTCCAATCCCTCTCTCGAGACGGTTCCAATCCAGGCACGTCTCTTTGGAGACGGTAAGACCCCTTTCCAACCCACTCTCGAGACAGTTTACTCCTCGAGACGGTTACAATCCAGGCACGTCTGTTCGAACACGATAAGTCCCCTTTCCAATTCCTCTCTCGAGACTGTTTATTCCTCGTGACGGTTCCAATCCAGGCACATCTCTTCGGAGACGATATGTCCCCTTTCCAATTCCACTCTCGAGACAGTTTATTCTTCGTGACGGTTCCACTCCAGGCGCGTCTCTTCGGGGACGATAAGTCCCCTTTCCAACCCACTCTCGAGACAGCTCCACTCCAGGCGCGTCTCTTCGGAGACGATAAATCCCCTTTCCAATCCCACTCTCGAAACAGTTTAACCCTCGAGACGGTTCCAATCCAGGCACGTCTCTTTGGAGACGGTAAGACCCCTTTCCAACCCACTCTCGAGACAGTTTATTCCTCGAGACGGTTCCAATCCAGGCACGTCTCTTTGGAGACGATATGTACCCTTTCCAATTCCACTCTCGAGACAGTTTATTCTTCGTGACGGTTCCACTCCAGGCGCGTCTCTTCGGGGACGATAAGTCCCCTTTCCAACCCACTCTCGAGACGGCTCCACTCTAGGCGCGTCTCTTCGGAGACGATAAATCCCCTTTCCAATCCCACTCTCGAAACAGTTTAATCCTCGAGACGGTTCCAATCCAGGCACGTCTCTTTGGAGACGGTAAGACCCCTTTCCAACCCACTCTCGAGACAGTTTATTCCTCGAGACGGTTCCAATCCAGGCACGTCTGTTCGAACACGATAAGTCCCCTTTCCAATTCCTCTCTCGAGACTGTTTATTCTTCGAGACGGTTCCACTCCAGGCGCGTCTCCTCGGTGACGGTCAGACTCCTTTCTAGTCCCACTCTCGAGACATTTTATTCCTCGAGACGGTTCCAATCCAGGCACGTCTCTTGGAGACGGTAAGACTCCCCTTTCCAATCCCACTCTCGAGACAGTTTATTTCCTCGAGAGAGACGGTTTCAATCCAGGCACGTCTCTTCGGAGACGGTAAGTCCCATTTCCAATCCCACTCTCGATATAGTTTATTCCTCGAGACGGTTCCAATCCAGGCACGTCTCTTCGAGACGATAAGTCCCCTTTCCTATTCCCACTCACGAGACAGTTTATTCCTCGAGACGGTTCCAATCCAGGCAAGTCTCTTCGGAGACGATGTGTCCCCTTTCCAATCCCACTCTCGAGACAGTTTATTCTTCGTGACGGTTCCAACTCCAGACTCTCTTTCGATAAAGTTTATTCATTCGAGGCGCGTCTCTTCGGGGACGATAAGTCCCCTTTCCAACCCACTCTCGAGACGGCTCCACTCTAGGCAGGCACGTCTCTTCGGAGACGATAAATCCCCTTTCCAATCCCACTCTCGAAACAGTTTAATCTCTCGAGACGGTTTCCAATCCAGGCACGTCTCTTTCGGAGACGGTAAGACCCCTTTCCAACCCACTCTCGAGACAGTTTATTCCTCGAGACGGTTCCAATCCAGGCACGTCTGTTCGAACACGATAAGTCCCCTTTCCAATCCCACTCTCGAGACTGTTTATTCTTCGAGACGGTTCCACTCCAGGCGCGTCTCCTCGGTGACGGTCAGACCCCTTTCTAGTCCCACTCTCGAGACAATTTATTCCTCGAGATGGTTCCAATCTCTCGAGACGGTTCCAATCCAGGCACGTCTCTTGGAAGAGGATAAGACCCCTTTCCAACCCCCCTTTCTCGAGACAGTTTCCCTCTCTCGAGACGGTTCCAATCCAGGCACGTCTTTCGGAGACGGTAAGACCCCTTTCCAACCCACTCTCGAGACAGTTTATTCCTCGAGACGGTTCCAATCCAGGAGACGGTTCCAATCCAGCACGGCACGTCTCTTCGGAGACGATAAAGACCCCCTTTCCAATCTCCACTCTCGAGACAGTTTATTCCTCGAGACGGTTCCAATCCAGGCACGTCTCTTCGGAGACGATATGAACCCCTTTCCAATCCCACTCTCGAGACAGTTTTTATTCTTCGAGACGGTTCCAATCCAGGCACGTCTCTTCGGAGACGATAAGTCCCCTTTCCAATTCCCACTCTCGAGACAGTTTATTCCACTCGAGGCGCGTCTCTTCGGGGACGATAAGTCCCCCTTTCCAACCCACTCTCGAGCTCCACTCCAGGCGCGTCTCTTCGGAGACGATAAATCCCCTTTCCAATCCCACTCTCGAAACAGTTTTTAACCCTCGAGACGGTTCCAATCCAGGCACGTCTCTTTGGAGACGGTAAGACCCCTTTCCAACCCAATCTCGAGACAGTTTATTCCTCGAGACGGTTTCCAATCCAGGCCACGTCTGTTCGAACACGATAAGTCCCCTTTCCAATCCTCTCTCGAGACTGTTTATTCTTCGAGACGGTTTCCACTCCAGGCGCGTCTCCCTCGGTGACGGTCAGACTCCTTTCTAGTCCCACTCTCGAGACAATTTATTCCTCGAGATGGTTCCAATCCAAGCACGTTTCTTGGAAGAGGATAAGTCCCCTTTCCAATCCCTCTCTCGAGACGGTTCCAATCCAGGCACATCTCTTTGGAGACGGTAAGACCCCTTTCCAAATCCCCACTCTCGAGACAGTTTATTCCTCGAGACAGTTCCAATCCAGGCACGTCTCTTCGGAGACGATAAGACCCCTTTCCAACCCACTCTCGAGACAGTTTATTCCTCGAGACGGTTCCACACCAGGCGCGTCTCTTCGGAAACGATAAGTCCCCTTTCCAATCCCACTCTCGAAACAGTTTATTTCTCGAGACAGTTCCAATCCAGGCACGCCTTTTCGGAGACGGTAAGAGCCCTTTCCAATCCCACTCCCGAGACAGTTTATTCCTCGAGACGGTTCCAATCCAATCCAGGCACGTCTCTTCGAGACGATAAGTCCCCTTTCCAATCCCACTCTCGAGACTGTTTATTCTTCGAGACGGTTCCACTCCAGGCGCGTCTCTTCGGAGTGACGGTCAGACCCCTTTCTATCCCACTCTCGAGACAAGTTTATTCCTCGAGACGGGTTCCAATCCAGGCACGTCTCTTCGAGAGGATAAGTCCCCTTTCCAATCCCCCTCGAGACAGTTTATTCTCGAGACGGTTCCAATCCAGGCACGTCTCTTTGGAGACGGTAAGAACCCTTTCCAATTCCCACTCTCGAGACAGTTTATTCCAATCCAGGCACGTCTCTTCAGAGACGATAAGACCCCTTTCCAACCCACTTTCTCGATACAGTTTATTCATCGAGACGGTTCCACTCTCCAGGCGCGTCGTCTCTTCGTTGACGATAAGTCCCCTTTCCAATCCCACTCTCGAGACAGTTTATTCCTCGAGACGGTTCCAATCCAGGCACGTCTCTTCGGAGACGGTAAAACCCCTTTCCAACCCACTCTCGAGACAGTTTATTCCTCGAGACGGTTCCAATCCAGGCACGTCTCTTCGAACACGATAAGTCCCCCTTTCCAATTCCACTCTCGAGACTGTTTATTCTCGAGCCGGTTCCACTCCAGTCGCGTCTCCTCGGTGACGGTCAGACCCCTTTCTAGTCCCACTCTCGAGACAATTTATTCCTCGAGATGGTTCCAATCCAGGCACGTTTCTTCGAAGACGATAAGTCCCCTTTCCAATCCCTCTCTCGAGACGGTTCCAATCCAGGCACGTCTCTTCGGAGACGGTAAGACCCCTTTCCAACCCACTCTCGAGACAGTTTATTCCTCGAGATGGTTCCAATCCAGGCACGTCTGTTCAGACACGAGAACTCCCCTTTCCAATCCCACTCTCGTGACAGTTTAATCCTCGAGACGGTTCCAATCCAGGCACGTCTCTTCGGAGACGGTAAGACCACTTTCCAACCCACTCACGAGACTGTTTATTCCTCGAGACGGTTCCAATCCAGGCACATCTCTTCGGAGATGATATGTCCCCTTTCCAATTCCACTCTCGAGACAGTTTATTCTTCGTGACGGTTCCACTCCAGGCGCGTCTCTTCGGGGACGATAAGTCCCCTTTCCAACCCACTCTCGAGACGGCTCCACTCCAGGCGCGTCTCTTCGGAGACGATAAATCCCCTTTCCAATCCCACTCTCGAAACAGTTTAACCCTCGAGACGGTTCCAATCCAGGCACGTCTCTTTGGAGACGGTAAGACCCCTTTCCAACCCAATCTCGAGACAGTTTATTCCTCGAGACGGTTCCAATCCAGGCACGTCTGTTCGAACACGATAAGTCCCCTTTCCAATTCCTCTCTCGAGACTGTTTATTCTTCGAGACGGTTCCACTCCAGGCGCGTCTCCTCGGTGACGGTCAGACTCCTTTCTAGTCCCACTCTCGAGACAATTTATTCCTCGAGATGGTTCCAATCCAAGCACGTTTCTTGGAAGAGGATAAGTCCCCTTTCCAATCCCTCTCTCGAGACGGTTCCAATCCAGGCACGTCTCTTTGGAGACGGTAAGACCCCTTTCCAACTCACTCTCGAGACAGTTCCAATCCAGGCACGTCTCTTCAGAGACGATAAGACCCCTTTCCAACCCACTCTCGATACAGTTTATTCATCGAGACGGTTCCACACCAGGCGCGTCTCTTCGTTAACGATAAGTCCTCTTTCCAATCCCACTCTTGAAACAGTTTACTCCTCGAGACGGTTCCAATCCAGGCACGTCTCTTCGGAGACGGTAAGACCCCTTTCCAACCCACTCTCGAGACAGTTTATTCCTCGAGACGGTTCCAATACAGGCAAATCCTCGGAGATGAAAAGACCCCTTCCCAACATACTCTCGATACAGTTTATTCATCGAGACGGTTCCACACCAGGCGCGTCTCTTCGTTGACGATAAGTCCTCTTTCCAATCCCACTCTTGAAACAGTTTATTCCTCGAGACAGTTCCAATCCAGGCACGTCTCTTTGGAGACGGTAAGACCCCTTTCCAACCCACTCTCGAGACAGTTTATTCCTCGAGACGGTTCCAATCCAGGCACGTCTGTTCGAACACGATAAGTCCCCTTTCCAATCCCACTCTCGAGACTGTTTATTCTTCGAGACGGTTCCACTCCAGGCGCGTCTCCTCGGTGACGGTCAGACCCCTTTCTAGTCCCACTCTCGAGACAATTTATTCCTCGAGATGGTTCGAATCCAGGCACGTTTCTTCGAAGAGGATAAGTCTGCTTTCCAATCCCTCTCTCGAGACGGTTCCAATCCAGGCACGTCTCTTTGGAGACGGTAAGACCCCTTTCCAACTCACTCTCGAGACAGTTCCAATCCAGGCACGTCTCTTCAGAGACGATAAGACCCCTTTCCAACCCACTCTCGATACAGTTTATTCATCGAGACGGTTCCACACCAGGCGCGTCTCTTCGTTGACGATAAGTCCTCTTTCCAATCCCACTCTTGAAACAGTTTATTCCTCGAGACAGTTCCAATCCAGGCACGTCTCTTCGGAGACGGTAAAACCCCTTTCCAACCCACTCTCGAGACAGTTTATTCCTCGAGACGGTTCCAATCCAGGCACGTCTGTTCGAACACGATAAGTCCCCTTTCCAATTCCACACTCGAGACTGTTTATTCTTCGAGCCGGTTCCACTCCAGTCGCGTCTCCTCGGTGACGGTCAGACCCCTTTCTAGTCCCACTCTCGAGACAATTTATTCCTCGAGATGGTTCCAATCCAAGCACGTTTCTTGGAAGAGGATAAGTCCCCTTTCCAATCCCTCTCTCGAGACGGTTCCAATCCAGGCACGTCTCTTTGGAGACGGTAAGACCCCTTTCCAACTCACTCTCGAGACAGTTCCAATCCAGGCACGTCTCTTCAGAGACGATAAGACCCCTTTCCAACCCACTCTCGATACAGTTTATTCATCGAGACGGTTCCACACCAGGCGCGTCTCTTCGTTAACGATAAGTCCTCTTTCCAATCCCACTCTTGAAACAGTTTATTCCTCGAGACAGTTCCAATCCAGGCACGTCTCTTCGGAGACGGTAAGACCCCTTTCCAACCCACTCTCGAGACAGTTTATTCCTCGAGACGGTTCCAATGCAGGCACGTCTATTCGAACACGATAAGTCCCCTTTCCAATTCCACTCTCGAGACTGTTTATTCTTCGAGCCCGTTCCACTCCAGGCGCGTCTCCTCGGTGACGGTCAGACCCCTTTCTAGTCCCACTCTCGAGACAATTTATTCCTCGAGATGGTTCCAATCCGGGCACGTTTCTTCGAAGACGATAAGTCCCCTTTCCAATCCCTCTCTCGAGACGGTTCCAATCCAGGCACGTCTCTTCGGAGACGGTAAGACCCCTTTCCAACCCACTCTCGAGACAGTTTATTCCTCGAGACGGTTCCAATACAGGCAAATCCTCGGAGATGAAAAGACCCCTTCCCAACATACTCTCGAGACAGTTTATTCCTCGAGACGGTTCCTCTCCAAGCACGTCTCTTCGGAGACGATAGGTTCGCTTTCCAACCCACTCTCGAGACAGTTCCACTCCAGTCGCGTCTCTTCCGAGATGATAAGTCCCCTTTCCAATCCCACTCACAAGACAGTTTATTCCTCGTGACGATTCCAGTCCAGGCACGTCTCTTCGGAGACGGTAAAACACTTTCCAACCCACTCTCGAGACAGTTTATTCCTCGAGACGATTCCAATCCAGGCACGTCTGTTCGAACTCGATAAGTCCCCTTTCCAATCCCACTCTCGAGACAGTTTATTCCTCGAGACGGTTCCAATCCAGGCACGTCTCTTAGAAGACGGTAAGACCACTTTCCAACCCACTCACGAGACAGTTTATTCCTCGAGACGGTTCCAATCCAGGCACGTCTCTTCGGAGACGATAAGTCCCCTTTCCAATTCCACTCTCGAGACAGTTTATTCTTCGTGACGGTTCCGCTCCAGGCGCGTCTCTTCGGGGACGATTAGTCCCCTTTCCAACCCACTCTCGAGACGGCTCCACTCCAGGCGCGTCTCTTCGGAGAAGATAAATCCCATTTCCAATCCCACTCTCGAAACAGTTTAATCCTCGAGACGGTTCCAATCCAGGCACGTCTCTTTGGAGACGGTAAGACCCCTTTCCAACCCACTCTCGAGACAGTTTATTCCTCGAGACGGTTCCAATCCAGGCACGTCTCTTTGGAGACGGTAAGACCCCTTTCCAACTCACTCTCGAGACAGTTTTTTCCTCGAGACGGTTCCAATCCAGGCACGTCTCTTCGGAGACGATAAGACCCCTTTCCAACCCACTCTCGAGGCAGTTTATTCATCGAGACGGTTCCACACCAGGCGCGTCTCTTCGTTGACGATAAGTCCTCTTTCCAATCCCACTCTTGAAACAGTTTATTCCTCGAGACAGTTCCAATCCAGGCACGTCTCTTCGGAGACGGTAAGACCTCTTTCCAACCCACTCTCGAGACAGTTTATTCCTCGAGACGGTTCCAAACCAGGCACGTCTCTTTGGAGACGATAAGACCCCTTTCCAATCCACTCTCGAGATAGTTTCTTCATCGAGACGGTTCCACACCAGGCGCGTCTCTTCGGAGACGATAAGTCCCTTTGTCAATTCAACTCTCGAGACAGTTTATTCCTTGAGACAGTTCCAATCCAGGCACATCTCTTCGGAGACGGTAAGACCCCTTTCCAACCCACTCTCGAGACAGTTTATTCCTCGAGACGGTTCCAATACAGGCACGTCTCTTCGGAGACGATAAGACCCCTTTCCAACCCACTCTCGAGACAGTTTAATCCTCGAGACGGTTCCAATCTAGGCACGTCTCTTCGAAGACGTTAAGACCGCTTTCCAACCCACTCTCGAGATAGTTTAATCATCGAGACGGTTCCACACCAGGCGCGTCTCTTCGGAGACGATATGTCCCCTTTCCAATCCCATTCTTGAGACAGTTTATTCCTCGAGACGGTTCCAATCCAGGCACGTCTCTTCGGAGACGGTAAGACCCCTTTCCAACTCACTCTCGAGATAGTTTATTCCTCGAGAGGGTTCCACTCCAGGCTCTTCTCTTCGAAGACGATAGGTTCCCTTTCCAACCCACTCTCGAGACAGTTTAATCCTCGAGACGGTTCCAATCCAGGCACGTCTCTTTGGAGACGGTAAGACCCCTTTCCAACCCACTCTCGAGACAGTTTATTCCTCGAGACGGTTCCAATCCAGGCACGTCTGTTCGGACACGATAAGTCCCCTTTTGCAATTCCACTCTCGAGAAAGTTTATTCTTCGAGACGGTTCCACTCTAGGCGCGTCCCCTCGGAGACGGTCAGACCCCTTTCTAGTCCCACTCTCGAGACAATTTATTCCTCGAGATGGTTCCAATCCAGGCACGTTTCTTCGAAGACGATAAGTCCCCTTTCCAATCCCTCTCTCCAGACAGTTTATTCCTCGAGACGGTTCCAATCCAGGCACGTCTGTTTGGAGACGGTAAGACCCCTTTCCAAATCACTCTCGAGACAGTTTATTCCTCGAGTCGGTTCCAATCCAGGCACGTTTCTTAGGAGACCATAAGACCCCTTTCCAACCCACTCTCGAGACAGTTTATTCATCGAGACGGTTCCACACCAGGCGCGTCTCTTCGTTGACGATAAGTCCTCTTTCCAATCCCACTCTTGAAACAGTTTACTCCTCGAGATAGTTCCAATCCAGGGACGTCTCTTCGGAGACGGTAAGGCCTCTTTCCAACCCACTCTCGAGACAGTTTATTCCTCGAGACGGTTCCAAACCAGGCACGTCTCTTCGGAGACGATAAGACCCCTTTCCAACCCACTCTCGAGACAGTTTCTTCCTCGAGACGGTTCCAATCCAGGCACGTCTCTTCGGAGACGATAAGACCCCTTTCCAACCCACTCTAGGGACGGTTCCACACCAGGCGCGTCTCTTCGGAGACGATAAGTCCCTTTGTCAATCCCACTCTCGAGACAGTTTATTCCTCGAGACAGTTCCAATCCAGGCACGTCTCTTCGAAGACGGTAAGACCCCTTTCCAACCCACTCTCGAGATAGTTTATTCCTCGAGGTGGTTCCAATCCAAGCACGTCTCTTCGAAGACGTTAAGACCCCATTCCAACCCACTCTCGACATAGTTTATTCATCGAGATGGTTCCACACCAGGCGCATCTCTTCGGAGACGATAAGTCCCCTTTCGAATCCCACTCCTGTGAAAGTTTATTCCTCGAGACGGTTCCAATCCAGGCACGTCTCTTCGGAGACGGTAAGACCCCTTTCCAACCCACTCTCGAGACAGTTTATTCCTCGAGACGGTTCCAATACAGGCAAATCTTCGGAGATGAAAAGACCCCTTTCCAACCCACTCTCGAGACAGTTTATTCCTCGAGACGATTCCACTCCAGGCACGTCTCTTTGGAGACGATAGGTTCCCTTTCCAACCCACTCTCGAGATAGTTCCACTCCAGTCGCGTCTCTTCCAAGATGATAAGTTCCCTTTCCAATCCCACTCTCAAGACAGTTTATTCCTCGAGACGATTCCAGTCCAGGCACGTCTCTTCGGAGACGGTAAAACACTCTCCAACCCACTCTCGAGACAGTTTATTCCTCGAGACGGTTCCAATCCAAGCACATCTCTTCAGAGACGATAAGACCCCTTTCCAACCCACTCTCGAGACAGTTTATTCCTCGAGACGGTTTAACTCCAGGCGCGTCTCTTCAGAGACTATAAGTCCCCTTTCCAACCCACTCTCGAGACGGTTCCACTCCAGGCGCGTCTCTTCGGAGACGATAAGTCTTCTTTCCGATCCCACTCTCGAGACAGTTTATTCCTCGAGACGGTGCCACTCCAGGCGCGTCTCTTCGGAGACTATAAGTCCCTTTTCCAACCCACTCTCGAGACGGTTCCACTCCAGGCGCGTCTCTTCAGAGGCGATAAGTCCCCTTTCCAATCCCACTCTCGAGACAGTTTATTCCTCGAGACGGTTCCAATCCAGGCACGTCTCTTCGGAGACGGTAAGACCACTTTCCAACCCACTAACGAGACAGTTTATTCCTCGAGACGGTTCCAATCCAGGCACGTCTCTTCGGAGACTATAAGTCCCCTTTCCAATTCCACTCTCGAGACAGTTTATTCTTAGTGACGATTCCACTCCATGCGCGTCTCTTCGGGGACGATAAGTCCCCTTTCCAACCCACTCTTGAGACGGCTCCACTCCAGGCGCGTCTCTTCGGAGACGATAAATCCCCTTTCCAATCCCACTCTCGAGACAGTTTAATCCTCGAAACGGTTCCAATCCAGGCACGTCTCTTTGGAGACGGTAAGACCCCTTTCCAACCCACTCTTGAGACAGTTTATTTCTCGAGACGGTCCCAATCCAGGCACATCTCTTCGGAGACGATAAGTCCCCTTTCCAATTCCACTCTCGAGACAGTTGATTCTTCGTGACGGTTCCACTCCAGGCGCGTCTCTTCGGAGACGATAAGTCCCCTTTCCAACCCACTCTCGAGACGGCTCCACTCCAGGCGCGTCTCTTCGGAGACGATAAGTCCCCTTTCCAATCCCACTCTCGAGACAGTTTAATCCTCGAGACGGTTCCAATCCAGGCACGCCTCTTCGGAGACAGTAAGACCCGATTACAACCCACTCTCGAGACAGTTTATTCCTCGAGACAGTTCCAATCCAGGCACGTCTCTTCGGGGACGACAAGACCCCTTTCCAACCCACTCTCGAGACAGTTTATTCCTCGAGACGGTTCCACTCCAGGCGCGTCTCTTCGGAGACGATAAGTCCCCTTTCCAACCCACTCTCGAGGCAGTTCCACTCCAGGCGCGTCTCTTCGGAGACGATAAGTCCCCTCTCCAATCCCACTCTCGAGATAGTTTATTCCTCGAGACGGTTCCAATCCTGGCACGTCTCTTCGGAGACGGTCAGACACTTTTCCAACCCACTCTCGAGACAGTTTATTCCTCGAGACGGTGCCAATCCAGGCACGTTTCTTCGCAGACGATAAGACCCCTTTCCAACCCACTCTCGGGACAGTTTATTCCTCGAGATAGTTCCACTCCAGGCGCGTCTCCTCGGAGAGCATAAGTCCCCTTTCCAACCCACTCCCAAGACGGTTCCACTCCAGGCGCGTCTCTTCGGAGACGATAAGTCCCCTTTCCAATCCCACTCTCGAGACAGTTTATTCCTCGAGACGGTTCCAATCCAGGCACGTCTGTTCGGACACGATAAGTCCCCTTTCCAACCCACTCTCGAGACAGTTTATTCCTCGAGACGGTTCCACTCTATGCGCGTCTCTTCGGAGACGATAAGTCCTTTTTCCAATGCCACTCTCGAGACAGTTTATTCCTCAAGACGGTTCCAATCCAGGCACGTCTCTTCAGAGACAGTAAGAACCCTTTCCAACCCACTCTCGAGACAGTTTATTCCTCGAGGCGGTTCCAATCCAGGCACGTCTCTTCGGAGACGATAAGTCCCTTTGTCAATCCCACTCTCGAGACAGTTTATTCCTCGAGACAGTTCCAATCCAGGCACGTCTCTTCGAAGACGGTAAGACCACTTTCCAACCCACTCTCGAGACAGTTTATTCCTCGAGACGGTTCCAATACAAGCGCGTCTCTTCGAAGACGATAAGACCCCTTTCCAACCCACTCTCGAGACAGTTTATTCCTCGAGATGGTTCCAATCCAGGCACGTCTCTTCGAAGTCGTTAAGACCCCTTTCCAACCCACTCTCGAGATAGTTTATTCATCGAGATGGTTCCACACCAGGCGCGTCTCTTCGGAGACGATAAGTCCCCTTTCGAATCCCACTCCTGTGAAAGTTTATTCCTCGAGACGGTTCCAATCCAGGCACGTCTCTTCGGAGACGGTAAGACCCCTTTCCAACCCACTCTCGAGACAGTTTATTCCTCGAGACGGTTCCAATACAGGCAAATCTTCGGAGATGAAAAGACCCCTTTCCAACCCACTCTCGAGACAGTTTATTCCTCGAGACGATTCCACTCCAGGCACGTCTCTTTGGAGACGATAGGTTCCCTTTCCAACCCACTCTCGAGATAGTTCCACTCCAGTCGCATCTCTTCCGAGATGATAAGTTCCCTTTCCAATCCCACTCTTAAGACAGTTTATTCCTCGAGACGATTCCAGTCCAGGCACGTCTCTTCGGAGACGGTAAAACACTTTCCAACCCACTCTCGAGACAGTTTATTCCTCGAGACGGTTCCAATCCAAGCACATCTCTTCAGAGACGATAAGACCCCTTTCAAACCCACTCCCGAGACAGTTTATTCCTCGAGACGGTTTAACTCCAGGCGCGTCTCTTCAGAGACTATAAGTCCCCTTTCCAACCCACTCTTGAGACGGTTCCACTCCAGGCGCGTCTCTTCGGAGACGATAAGTTTTCTTTCCGATCCCACTCTCGAGACAGTTTATTCCTCGAGACGGTGCCACTCCAGGCGCGTCTCTTCGGAGACTATAAGTCCCCTTTCCAACCCACTCTCGAGACAGTTCCACTCCAGGCGCGTCTCTTCAGAGGCGATAAGTCCCCTTTCCAATCCCACTCTCGAGACAGTTTATTCCTCGAGACGGTTCCAATCCAGGCACGTCTCTTCGGAGACGGTAAGACCACTTTCCAACCCACTCACGACACAGTTTATTCCTCGAGACGGTTCCAATCCAGGCGCGTCTCTTCGGAGACGATACGTCCCCTTTCCAAATCCACTCTCGAGACAGTTTATTCTTCGTGACGATTCCACTCCAGGCGCGTCTCTTCGGGGACGATAAGTCCCCTTTCCATCCCACTCTCGAGACGGCTCCACTCCAGGCGCGTCTCTTCGGAGACGATAAGTCCCCTTTCCAATTCCACTCTCGAGACAGTTTATTCTTCGTGACGATTCCACTCCAGGCGCGTCTCTTCGGGGACGATAAGTCCCCTTTCCAACCCACTCTCGAGACGGCTCCACTCCAGGCGCGTCTCTTCGGAGACGATAAGTCCCCTTTCCAATCCCACTCTCGAGACAGTTTAATCCTCGAGACGGTTCCAATCCAGGCACGTCTCTTCGGAGACAGTAGGACCCCTTTACAACCCACTCTCGAGATAGTTTATTCCTCGAGACAGTTCCAATCCAGGCACGTCTCTTCGGGGACGACAAGACCCCTTTCCAACCCACTCTCGAGACAGTTTATTCCTCGAGACGGTTCCACTCCAGGCGCGTCTCTTCGGAGACGATACGTCCCCTTTCCAACCCACTCTCGAGGCAGTTCCACTCCAGGCGCGTCTCTTCGGAGACGATAAGTCCCCTTTCCAACCCACTCTCGAGGCAGTTCCACTCCAGGCGCGTCTCTTCGGAGACGATAAGTCCCCTTTCCAATCCCACTTTCGAGATAGTTTATTCCTCGAGACGGTTCCAATCCAGGCACGTCTCTTCGGAGACGGTCAGACACTTTTCCAACCTTCTCTCGAGACAGTTTATTCCTCGAGACGGTGCCAATCCAGGCACGTTTCTTCGCAGACGATAAGACCCCTTTCCAACCCACTCTCGGGACAGTTTATTCCTTGAGATAGTTCCACTCCAGGCGCGTCTCCTCGGAGGGCATAAGTCCCCTTTCCAACCCACTCCCAAGACGGTTCCACTCCAGGCGCGTCTCTTCGGAGACGATAAGTCCCCTTTCCAATCCCATTCTCGAGACAGTTTATTCCTCGAGACGGTTCCAATCCAGGCACGTTTGTTCGGACACGATAAGTCCCCTTTCCAATTCCACTCTCGATACAATTTATTCTTCGAGACGGTTCCACTCCAGGCGCGTCTCCTCGGAGACGGTAAGACCCCTTTCTAGTCCCACTCTCGAGACAATTTATTCCTCGAGATGGTTCCAATCCAGGCACGTCTCTTCGGAGACGATAAGACCCCTTTCCAACCCACTCTCGAGACAGTTTATTCATCGAGACGGTTCCACTCTAGGCGCGTCTCTTCAGAGACGATAAGTCCCCTTTCCAACCCACTCTCGAGACAGTTTATTCCTCGAGACGGTTCCACTCTATGCGCGTCTCTTCGGAGACGATAAGTCCTTTTTCCAAAGCCACTCTCGAGACAGTTTATTCCTCGAGACGGTTCCAATCCAGGCACGTCTCTTCGGAGACAGTAAGAACCCTTTCCAACCCACTCTCGAGACAGTTTATTCCTCGAGACGGTTCCAATCCAGGCACGTCTCTTCGCAGACGATAAGACCCCTTTCCAACCCACTCTCGAGACAGTTTATTCCTCGAGACGGTTCCACTCCAGGCGCGTCTCTTCGGAGACGATAAGTCCCCTTTCCAATCCCACTCTCGAGATAGTTTATTCCTCGAGACGGTTCCAATCTAGGCACGTCTCTTCGGAGACGGTCAGACACTTTTCCAACCTTCTCTCGAGACAGTTTATTCCTCGAGACGGTGCCAATCCAGGCACGTTTCTTCGCAGACGATAAGGCCCCTTTCCAACCCACTCTCGGGACAGTTTATTCCTCGAGATAGTTCCACTCCAGGCGCGTCTCCTCGGAGAGCATAAGTCCCCTTTCCAACCCACTCCCAAGACGGTTCCACTCCAGGCGCGTCTCTTCGGAGACGATAAGTCCCCTTTCCAATCCCATTCTCGAGACTGTTTATTCCTCGAGACGGTTCCAATCCAGGCACGTCTGTTCGGACACGATAAGTCCCCTTTCCAATTCCTCTCTCGATACAATTTATTCTTCGAGACGGTTCCACTCCAGGCGCGTCTCCTCGGAGACGGTAAGACCCCTTTCTAGTCCCACTCTCGAGACAATTTATTCCTCGAGATGGTTCCAATCCAGGCACGTCTCTTCGGAGACGATAAGACCCCTTTCCAACCCACTCTCGAGACAGTTTATTCATCGAGACGGTTCCACTCTAGGCGCGTCTCTTCAGAGACGATAAGTCCCCTTTCCAACCCACTCTCGAGACAGTTTATTCCTCGAGACGGTTCCACTCTATGCGCGTCTCTTCGGAGACGATAAGTCCTTTTTCCAAAGCCACTCTCGAGACAGTTTATTCCTCGAGACGGTTCCAATCCAGGCACGTCTCTTCGGAGACAGTAAGAACCCTTTCCGACCCACTCTCGAGACAGTTTATTCCTCGAGAGGGTTCCAATCCAGGCACGTCTCTTCGCAGACGATAAGACCCCTTTCCAACCCACTCTCGAGACAGTTTATTCCTCGAGACGGTTCCACTCCAGGCGCGTCTCTTCGGAGACGATAAGTCCCCTTTCCAATCCCACTCTCGAGATAGTTTATTCCTCGAGACGGTTCCAATCCAGGCACGTCTCTTCGGAGACGGTCAGACACTTTTCCAACCTTCTCTCGAGACAGTTTCTTCCTCGAGACGGTGCCAATCCAGGCACGTTTCTTCGCAGACGATAAGACCTCTTTCCAACCCACTCTCGGGACAGTTTATTCCTCGAGATAGTTCCACTCCAGGCGCGTCTCCTCGGAGAGCATAAGTCCCCTTTCCAACCCACTCCCAAGACGGTTCCACTCCAGGCGCGTCTCTTCGGAGACGATAAGTCCCCTTTCCAATCCCACTCTCGAGACAGTTTATTCCTCGAGACGGTTCCAATCCAGGCACGTCTGTTCGGACACGATAAGTCCCCTTTCCAATTCCACTCTCGATACAATTTATTCTTCGAGACGGTTCCACACCAGGCGCGTCTCCTCGGAGACGGTAAGACCCCTTTCTAGTCCCACTCTCGAGACAATTTATTCCTCGAGATGGTTCCAATCCAGGCACGTCTCTTCGGAGACGATAAGACCCCTTTCCAACCCACTCTCGAGACAGTTTATTCATCGAGACGGTTCCACTCTAGGCGCGTCTCTTCAGAGACGATAAGTTCCCTTTCCAACCCACTCTCGAGACAGTTTATTCCTCGAGACGGTTCCACTCTATGCGCATCTCTTCGGAGACGATAAGTCCTTTTTCCAAAGCCACTCTCGAGACAGTTTATTCCTTGAGACGGTTCCAATCCAGGCACGTCTCTTCGGAGACAGTAAGAACCCTTTCCAACCCACTCTCGAGACAGTTTATTCCTCGAGACGGTTCCAATCCAGGCACGTCTCTTCGCAGACGATAAGACCCCTTTCCAACCCACTCTCGAGACAGTTTATTCCTCGAGACGGTTCCACTCCAGGCGCGTCTCTTCGGAGACGATAAGTCCCCTTTCCAATCCCACTCTCGAGATAGTTTATTCCTCGAGACGGTTCCAATCCAGGCACGTCTCTTCGGAGACGGTCAGACACTTTTCCAACCTTCTCTCGAGACAGTTTATTCCTCGAGACGGTGCCAATCCAGGCACGTTTCTTCGCAGACGATAAGACCCCTTTCCAACCCACTCTCGGGACAGTTTATTCCTCGAGATAGTTCCACTCCAGGCGCGTCTCCTCGGAGAGCATAAGTCCCCTTTCCAACCCACTCCCAAGACGGTTCCACTCCAGGCGCGTCTCTTCGGAGACGATAAGTCCCCTTTCCAATCCCACTCTCGAGACAGTTTATTCCTCGAGACGGTTCCAATCCAGGCACGTCTGTTCGGACACGATAAGTCCCCTTTCCAATTCCACTCTCGATACAATTTATTCTTCGAGACGGTTCCACTCCAGGCGCGTCTCCTCGGAGACGGTAAGACCCCTTTCTAGTCCCACTCTCGAGACAATTTATTCCTCGAGATGGTTCCAATCCAGGCACGTCTCTTCGGAGACGATAAGACCCCTTTCCAACCCACTCTCGAGACAGTTTATTCCTCGAGACGGTTCCACTCCAGGCGCGTCTCTTCGGAGACGATAAGTCCCCTTTCCAATCCCACTCTCGAGATAGTTTATTCCTCGAGACGGTTCCAATCCAGGCACGTCTCTTCGGAGACGGTCAGACACTTTTCCAACCTTCTCTCGAGACAGTTTATTCCTCGAGACGGTGCCAATCCAGGCACGTTTCTTCGCAGACGATAAGACCCCTTTCCAACCCACTCTCGGGACAGTTTATTCCTCGAGATAGTTCCACTCCAGGCGCGTCTCCTCGGAGAGCATAAGTCCCCTTTCCAACCCACTCCCAAGACGGTTCCACTCCAGGCGCGTCTCTTCGGAGACGATAAGTCCCCTTTCCAATCCCACTCTCGAGACAGTTTATTCCTCGAGACGGTTCCAATCCAGGCACGTCTTTTCGGACACGATAAGTCCCCTTTCCAATTCCACTCTCGATGCAGTTTATTCTTCGAGACGGTTCCACTCCAGGCGCGTCTCCTCGGAGACGGTAAGACCCCTTTCTAGTCCCACTCACGAGACAATTTATTCCTCGAGATGGTTCCAATCCAGGCACGTCTCTTCGGAGACGATAAGACCCCTTTCCAACCCACTCTCGAAACAGTTTATTCATCGAGACGGTTCCACTCTATGCGCGTCTCTTCAGAGACGATAAGTCCCCTTTCCTACCCACTCTCGAGACAGTTTATTCCTCGAGACGGTTCCACTCTATGTGCGTCTCTTCGGAGACGATAAGTCCTTTTTCCAATGCCACTCTCGAGTCAGTTTATTCCTCGAGACGGTTCCAATCCAGGCACGTCTCTTCGGAGACAGTAAGAACCCTTTCCAACCCACTCTCGAGACAGTTTATTCCTCGAGACGGTTCCAATCCAGGCACGTCTCTTCGCAGACGATAAGACCCCTTTCCAACCCACTCTCGAGACAGTTTATTCCTCGTGACGGTTCCACTCCAGGCGCGTCTCTTCGGAGACGATAAGTCCCCTTTCCAACCCACTCTCGAGACGGTTCCACTTCAGGCGCGTCTCTTCGGAGACGATAAGTTCCCTTTCCAATCCCACTCTCGAGACAGTTTATTCCTCGAGACGGTTCCAATCCAGGCACGTCTCTTCGGAGACGGTAAGACCCCTTTCCAACACACTCTCGAGACAGTTTATTCCTCGAGACGGTTCCAATCCAGGCACGTCTCTTCGGAGACGATAAGTCCCCTTTCCAATTCCACTCTAGAGACAGTTTATTCTTCGTGACGGTTCCACTCGAGGCACATCTCTTCGGAGACGGTAAGACCCCTTTCTAATTCCACTCTCGAGACAATTTGTTCCTCGAGATGGTTCCAATCCTGGCACGTTTCTTCGAAGATGATAAGTCCCCTTTCCAATCCCTCTCTCGAGTCAGTTTATTCCTCGAGACGGTTCCAATCCAGGCACATCTCTTCGGAGACGATAAGACCCCTTTCCAACCCACTCTCGAGACAGTTTATTCGTCGAGACGGTTCCAATCCAGGCACATCTCTTCGGAGACGATAAGACCCCTTTCCAACCCACTCTCGAGACAGTTTATTCATCGAGACGGTTCCACTCTAGGCGCGTCTCTTCGGAGACGATAAGTCCCCTTTCTAACCCACTCTCGAGACAGTTTATTCCTCGAGACGGTTCCACTCTAGGCGCGTCTCTTCGGAGACGATAAGTCCCCTTTCCAATCCCACTCTTGAGACAGTTTATTCCTCGAGACGGTTCCGATCCAGGCACGTCTCTTCGGAGACGGTAAGACCCCTTTCCAGCCCCCTCTCGAGACTGTTTATTCCTCGAGACGGTTCCAATCCAGGCACGTCTCTTCGGAGACGATAAGTCCCCTTTCCAATTCCACTCTCGAGACTGTTTATTCTTCGAGACGGTTCCACTCTAGGCACGTCTCTTCGAAAACGGTAAAACCCCTTTCTAATCCCACTCTCGAGACAATTTATTCCTCCAGGTGGTTCCAATCCAGGCACGTTTCTTCAGAGACGATAAGTCCCCTTTCCAATCCCTCTCTCGAGATAGTTTATTCCTCGAGACGGTCCGAGTGGCAAAACTACTCACAAAACCGTTAGAGTAGCGGAAATACTCACAAATAGGTTGATATAGGGAATTGGCAACAATTCCCTGTGTCACGACGGCCGCTGTTAGAGTGGCGAAAACACTTAAAACCCAGGTCAACACCAGTGTCTGTTGGCCCACTTCGGTGAAAAATTACCAAATTGCCCTTTGGACCTTTTCCAAGACTTTTCGGTCAAGATGACCATTTTGCCCCTTGGCATCCGAACACCCCGAAAACCACACCGGCTCTGGGTATCAAACCGGTAATATCCCGAGAATACTTTTTATAGTATTCTCGACCTTCCTTTACCTTTCCGAATCATTCCGAGTCAGTTCCGGCCAACCCGGTACAAAATGACAGTTTTGCCCCTAGAGGGCCGGTCTCTTTTTCTAAACACACCGGCTCTGGGTATCAAACCGGTAACCTCCTGAGACTACTTTTATAGTGTTCTCAACCTTCCTTTACCTTTCTGGATTATTCCGAGTCAGTTCTGGCACACCCGGTACAAAATGACTATTTTGCCCCTGGTGGGCCGGTCTCCTTTTCCAACCACGCCGGCTCTGGGAATCAAACCGGCAACCTCTGGGAACATTCTAAATAATGTTTCCAAATCCCAAGTCTTTTTCCGGGATAGTCCGAGTTCGCCCCGGCAGTTTCCCGGTCCGATTGACCGTTTTGCCCCTAAAGGCCCAGTCAACCTTTCTGACACATCTTATCTTCACTTTTCAAGTCAAATACCTCCAGGACACTATTTTAAGTGTTTCCTGCTCCTTTCTAGCATTCTGGGTCATTCCCGACCCCTTCAAATCATTCCCGGACTTTCCGGAGTCACTCCTAGTGAAGCCAGGCTAAAAATCGCATGGTAGTCACTAGTACAGGCACCCAAATCTAGTCAAAGATACGTTCCTTGCCGACTTTAATAGTTTCCTAATTGGTTGGTGCCACTAGTAGTGACGCCAAGCCAATATTTGGCCTGGCGCCACTCCTAGGGGTGCTAGAAGGAATTTTGGCCTGGCGCCACTGAAACAAGGGCCAGTGTATTCCTCCCTCTATAAATACAGAGCCTCATTCAGCGTGAAGAGGATCCGCAAACTCAACCTAAAAATCCTATATTTCGATATACAGAGCTCGAGCACTCCCTAAACCCTAGCCTCCTTAGGTTCCCCCAAACCCTAGCCACCATACACAAACCCTAGTCTCATATACACTCATACATACCCCCATACACTCATACACTGGCTTTCAACCATCCTTTGAAGACTTGAAGAGCTACAATCCAAGGTTTGAAGACAACTCTTGAAGACTGAAGACGAAGATCAAGACCGAAGACCGAAGAAAGCAAGGCGCGCAATATAACAAGACATACAGTAGGCTCCCTATTTAAATTTTCGCACTTCCCCCCTCTCTCTTCTCTCTGCTAACCCACTTGGGTTTCTCTATTTTAATCCCCCATCTCTTTCCCCCCCCCCCCCCCCCCTTTCTTTGCATGCTTGAAACAAGGGGATTCACGGTCCATGTGTAGGATTGGGCTATTGGAGAGTCACCGTGTTGGGGGCTTTCTTCTAGCCTAACCAGAGACCACGTGGGTCCGGCCCCCTTGATTATGTGGTGAAGCCTTAGCCTTGTATGTTCATGACCCCAAATTGCATGTGCATATCATAGTCTTGCATCTTCCAAAATTCGTTTTCAAACTCGTTTTCAAAATCGTTTTCAAACTTGTTTTCAAAATTGCATCAAAATCTCTTTTTCAAAAACTTGTTATCAAAACCATAATTCTAGAGTGATTCTAGCCTTTCCATGGCTAGGGTTGCTTTAAGAAAAGTGTTACATTAAAAGTGACCGTTCTGGTCTATATTTTCAAATCTTATTGCTTTCCAAAACCACTTTCTTAAAGTGCTTCTAGCCCTCTTATGGTTAGAATCGCTTTAGGAAAGTGAGACGTTTTCATATTTTCCAAAAAACTCTCTCTTCAAAAATCTCTTCCTAAAAATCTCTTTTTCAACTCCTCTCCAAAATCATCTCCCCAAAATCCACTTTCTAAAAACGTTCCTTAAAAATCTTTCCAAAAACTCTCTTCAACAATCTTCTACCAAAAACCTTCCTAGAAAAGCTCTCTCCAAAAATCTTTCCAAAATCTCCCTTCTAGAAATTCCCCTCTAGGATTTTCCTTCTAAAATCTTCGTTTCTAAAAACACACTTTCCAAAAACTCCTTCTTTCCAAAAACTCTCTTTCCAAATTCACTTTCCAAAAACTCCTCCCTAAGATTTCTCTTCTAGAAAACCTTCGTTTCCAAAAATGCACTTTCCAAAAACTCTTTCCTTAGAGCCCAAGTCAAGCCCTAGAACTCGTAATTAGGAAACCCTAATTTTCTTCCCAAAAACATGGTTTTCAAACTTTGCCCCAAACTTAGGTTTCCAAAATCTCTTGTTTTCACATCCAAACTATGCATGTTTCCAAAACCTCTTTGCTACGTCAAAACTATAATTTTCCAAATCTAGGGTTTCTAGAATCTCCTTTCCAAATCCTTGCCAAATCCTACCTTTCCCTTTAGGAAACCAAATCCAATCTCCCCGTTTAGGAAACTAGATCCCGTCCTCTGTTTTTGGAAACAAAATCAAATCTTTTCTTTTAGAGACCAAATCCAATCCCTTCCAAATCCAAATCTTTCCTAATTCAAATACTTCCTAAATTTCCACTTTCCTAAACCTTAAGTTTCCAAAACTTGAACATAAAAATCTTTCCTAAAATTCTAGAATTCAACCCTTTCCTAATTTAACCCCCTTTCTAAATCTTAACTTTCCAAATTCAAGTTTTCAAAACCTTTCCTAAAACGAAACTTTCTTATTTTCAAAACTTCCTTGTTTTCAAAGCTTTCCAAATTCAAAACTTCCCTTTTTCAAACATTCCAAAATTCAAAACTTTCTTAATTT
This sequence comes from Euryodendron excelsum, assembly GCA_033060915.1. Lineage (NCBI taxonomy): Eukaryota > Viridiplantae > Streptophyta > Magnoliopsida > Ericales > Pentaphylacaceae > Euryodendron > Euryodendron excelsum. The sequence continues at coordinate 24,214,556 of CM065395.1, forward strand.
GAAACTTTCTAAATTCTAAACCTTTTTCAAAACTTTCTTGTTTTCAAAACATTTCTAAATTCAAAACGTTCCTATTTTCAAAAATTTTCTAATTTGAAAACTTTCCTAATTCGAAACTTTCTTAATTGAAAACTTTCCTAAAGTTGAAACATTCCAAATTCAAAGCTTTCCTAAGTTGAAACTTTCCTAATTCTAAAACTTTCCGAAATCAAACCTCTCCTAACTTAAACATTTCCTAAATCCAATCTTTCCTAATCTCCTAAACTTTCCAAGTCAAGTCAAATCTTTCCTAAGTCTCTTCTCTTTCCTAAATCTAGGTTTTCTTAGACCTTCTCTTTTCCAAAACAAGTCCAAATCTATCTTTTCAAATCAAAATCCAATCTTCTCAATTTCAATTTCCAATCTACTCTTCTAATCTCAAATCAAATCCAATTTTCAATTCAATCTCTTTCTTCCAATCCAATCTCTCTCTTCAAGTCAATCTCTTTTCAATCGGACTCCGGTCCGAACTACGACTGACCTGATTCCCCCGAAGGGATACATAGGCAACCTTCATAGGTGCGGTCACAACACTTTTCAGACTTTCAATTCCACCCTCATGGGTGCGGTCTCCACATTTTTCAAATCCCAAATTCCAATCTATTTTCAAAATTCCAATTTCAAAATTTCTATTTTCAAATTTTTTCAAATCAATTTTCAAATCAAATCAATTTCAAATCAATCTCTTTTCAAATCTATTTTTCAATTCTCTTAACTTGCACTTGCATATCATGCATTATGTTAGTTTCTTTTCAAGCATTGTTTTATTAAAGTGGGTAGGATTGGACGTATGTTAATTAAAGACTCTCATAGGTGAATCTAGGGTAGATTGACATGTAGGTACCGAAAGGGCGGGGTAGGGTGATAGCTTAATGCGTCTTCCCTACACGTAACCAATCTCCGAACTTAGAATCACTGTTTTCAAAGACCAAAAGGAGTTATTTTTCAAAAAGGGCTAAATATTTTTCACAGGTTGCCAAACAACCCGTTTTCCTAAAAAACCCTCTCTTGAGGAGATATTTTCAAACCTTTTTCCAAAACCCTAAGTGTAGTCTTCGGATTATGCTTAGTTTTTAGGTTACCTAACTCACCTTAATCAAGTTAGGTGACGACTCCAAATCTTTTTCAAAAGCCCTTTATTCAAACCTATTTTCAATTCAAACCTAGTCGCACTCATTCTTCTAGGAGGGTGAGTTCTAACGAGAGAGTACAGCATTTTTCCCGCTTGTGTGAGTATTCCTCGAGTGCAAAAAATCTGGGCGCGACAAGGATGGTATGGATCTAAACCCTATTGAAAACAACATTGAATTTGAGCCTATATATCCCATTGTTTTGAAAACCCCATAACCCAGCCTACATTATGGTCCTAAAACAAAGTCTCCTCAAATTGAAAGGATTGATCACTTATCGCTCTGCTAAAAGTTGAGCAAGCCATTGTCAAAGCCCCGAGAGTCAAGAGTTTCAGCCTAATAATCCCATACACTAACCCTGAAAAAGAGAATCGAAGGCGGTCGAAAGGTTGAGAAAGTTACGAAGTGTTGTCATTCAATCAAGGTAAGATTGAGCCAGAGGAGAGGCTATATTCCCAAAAAAGGAAGGAGTTGCCATTCCAAAGATACCAAATTCGATAGCACCACTGTCATTCTATTAGTTAATGTATTTCTAATATGTGCATACATTTTCAAAAAAAAAAATCGACATGAGCTTTGCATACATAGGATATAACTCCCTGTAGAAACAAAAGTCACCAACACAGTTTAATGTCAACCCCTGTAATAGATACACAACATCATCATTTCTACACATGCATCGGATCATATACTTAGCTAAAAAAAAATCATAAATTCTCTATCTATCCATGCATCTAAATACAATAAATATCCATCTTTGTACAAAACTTACAAAATAAAACTATCTAACATAAGTACATCTCAGGAATAGGGGCAAAGGAAAATCAGAGTCTACGACAAGGGGCATCCATAAAAGGTCAAAATCAATGTCATTTGGATTGAAATTCCCAAAACCCAGCATCAGAGGAGGTGGATAACTACTCGAAGCACCAACATCCTGCAGAGAAGATAGAACTGAAATCAGCCACATGAAAGAATAACTAAACAACAGCAGAGGAAAAAGGAGAGAAAAGACGAGATACCCCGCCACCTCCCATCTGAGCTATCCGAGCCGTCAGGGAAGCCACCTCTACCTGATACTGATCTCGCTCCATCTGGTATCAATCCCTCTGATCCCTTACAGCAGCAAACTTTGTTTGGGGCACGTATTCCCCAGCACGGCACCACAAGTCAACCCCCCCTGGCCCACAGCGTATCTGCCGACTACTACCTCAAACCAGGTGAAGGCACCAATAGAATGAGCCCCAAATTGTACAGCGTAGTCTGTATCTGGAGGAAGCAAGAACTCGGCACCCAGCTGGCGCTCCTGATAGGGGATAAGTACTCCCACCACCAAGGCTCCAAACATATACTCCGGCAGAGATCTTACTGATCAGAACTCTTCATGAAACTACCACCAGTGCAGCTTGCCTAGATAGGACTCCCAAGTATCGTCACTAAGAAAAGCAGCCCTCGACAGGGACAACAAAACTAAGTACTGCACTATCTCATAATGAACTAATCCAATGAAGGGCCGTCAAGTCACATCTCTCACCTTCATCAACTCTAAATTCACCCGTAGCGTCACAAAGTCGGTAATCTCTAATCGCTGGGCCACCCAATCACGAGCCCACCTCAAAGCACGAGGATAAAGGTCGTCCTCAATAACCGCAGGGCGACGAATAGGCAGATACTCGTAGCTCCATCAGACAAGAAAGGGTCAGAAACTAGTCATGCTACCCCAACGGGAAGAAGTCTGAACCCACATCGATCGAAGGAAGTAGCTAAAGGAGAAGGACCCCCAATCCAGCTCAGATAAAGCTCCAAGATCAGCTACTATGCTCACCAATTGAAAAGGCACGAGCCACTTGTTGTTGTTGCAAAAGCAGCTGAAAATGATATACAGAACAAGTCGCAGCCTCATGATGTCGCGATGAGTAGGGGAGGGCTCAACAGCAAAGGTACGGTCATCACGGTTGAGCCAGGAAACTGGGAAAGCAGAATGCTCGGGAGGGGGCAAGTCCAACAGAATGTATGCCTCGTCTCTACTGACTGACTGTAAAGTGATCCGTCGGCCAATGAAGGAGAGCCCCGTGATGATCGCCCAATCCAAGGGGTGGGATCCAACTCGAAGCCAACAAAATGGAAGGTCCCTATCTCTCCAAACCACCGCTCAATCAGAGCCAGCACGAGATGTCTGTTTAGGCAGTTAGCCATTAATCCCATGAAAGCTCCAAACCCGATCTCAACTAAGAAAGCACGAAATGATGGGGCACCCCGCTGCATGGTCACGAAGACCTGATGAACAGCCCCTTTAAGCTGTGTGTACCCACAGAGGGGGAAAATGCTGTCTAGAATATACACTGGGGTGATAAGCAAGATCCTCGAGCGGTGGGATGTCTGGTACCTCCTGGTCACCCAAATCAGCATCCGTCTGCCTATGTCTAGAGGAGGCTCTCCCATAACCAATCACCTGGTCACTAAGGCCTGGTACCTCCTTAGCACCAATATCCTCTGCAAAGGCCTGCTCAATCGAAGGAAAGAGTCGACAGGTGGTCTACTCCCCCGTCCGCTCTAACTGGAAGAGGCCCATCTAGTGGATCGATGACTACCCCTAGAACGATTGGAGCCGCTAACAGAATCTGTCCTAGCCGTCATCCCGGAGTAACGTCTTCTCTCAGAACCTTCGTCGCCTGCATCTGGCATCCTGGAAAGGTAAGCAAGGTAAGAGGTGTTAATATACAGTACATGCAGTTAAAAATAATAATAAAATAAAGTAAATAAATAACCAAAACTCGATTTCAAAGGCCTTTTGGGCACAATATTCGTTTCTACAACCCTGTCTTCCAAAATTTTCAAAGTCCGTCCCTCCGACCGCCTCACGGTCAACATGGGACTCTTACTTTATCGTTTTATGCCTTTGATAAGCAAAGACAAAAAAAGACGGGCAACTATAAGTACCCCATTTTTGACCGCTCGACAGTCTACAATCCGTCTAGACTTGTATTCAAGTCAATGTGGACATATTCAGAGTTAAATCAACTTTTCAAGTCTAATCCCGTCAATCAAACCGCTTCATAGGCCCGCCGATCCCTAATTGGAGGCAAAATGACCAAAATGCCCTTGGGGGTAATGTTCGGTCCAATTCCAACAGGCACATCTTTTCAAAGACGGTAAGTCCCCTTTCCATTTCCAATTCCAATTCCAATTCTAATTCCAATAAACTCCAGCGCACCTTTCAAGAAAGTCAATTCCTCAAGGTGGTAAGACCATCCAATCCAGCACATTTCCAAGTGAACTCTTCAGAACGATAAGTCCCTTCAAACCTTTCGACTGGGACGAGACCCCAAGTCCCCTAGATGGTAGAACGGTCCACCTTTGGCGCTTGCTAGACCGCCAATGCAAAAATATCCGTTTCGGCACGCCTTTTGATAAAGTTGATTCCTCAGGCACTATGTCCATTTAACAACTTCTCGAGATCAGGCAATATCAGGAATGATTGCAAACCGTCAAAGTAGCAGAAGTACTCGTAAACATCGCAACCGTCAGAGTAGCGGAAGTACTCGCAAACAAGTCGATATAGGAAATTGCCAACAAACCCCTGTATCACGGGACCGCTGTTAGAGTGGCAGAAGCACTCAAAACCTAGGTCAACACCAGTGCCTACAAGCTCACTTCGGTGAAAAATGACCAAACTGCCCCTAAGGCCATTTTCAGCACGTTTCTCGAGAAAACACCTAAGTCCACCTTTCTAAGATTGTCTTAAATTCAATCCGGCATGATTAGGTGCCTACTAATCTGTTTCAGGCCAATTTCGAGACTTCCCGGTCAAGATAACCATTTTGCCCCCAGGCATCCGAACGCTCCGGGAACCACACCAGCTCTGGGTATCAAACCGGTAACCTCCCGATAATACTTTTTATAGTATTTATGACCTTTCTTTATCTTTTCGGATCATTCCGAGTCAGTCTCGACAAACTTAGTGCGAAATGACCGCTTTGCACCTAGTGGGCCGGTCGCCTTTTCTTACCACACCGGCTCTGGGTATCAAACCTGTAACATCCTGGTGTAAGCACCCCATTTTTGACCGCTCGGCAGTCTACACTCCGTCCAGACTTGCTTTCAAGTCATTTTGGGCATATTCCAATCGAAACCAATTCTCTAGGTCCAAATTCCGTCTTTCCATCGCTTCGCGGGCCTGTCAGGCCCAAATAGCGGCAAAATGACCAAAATGCCCTTAGGGGCATTATCCTTTCTTATTCCAATTCCAATCCCTCTCTCGAGACAGTTTATTCCTCGAGACGGTCCGAGTAGTAAAACTACTCACAAAACCGTCAGAGTGGCGGAAACACTCACAAAACCGTCAGAGTGGCGGAAGCACTCACAAAACTGTCAGAGTGGCGGAAACACTCACAAAACCGTCAGAGTGGCGGAAACACTCACCACACCGTTAGAGTGGCAGAAACACTTAAAACCCAGGCACGTCTCTTCGGAGTCGGTAAGACCCCTTTCCAATCCCTCTCTCGAGACAATTTATTCTTCGAGACGGTTCCAATCTAGGCACGTCTCTTCAGAGACGGTAAGACCCCTTTCCAATCCCTCTCCCGAGACAGTTTATTCCTCGAGACGGTCCGAGTAGCAAAACTACTCACAAAACCGTTAGAGTAGCGGAAATACTTACAGAACCGTTAGAGTAGCGGAAATACTCACAGAACCGTTAGAGTAGCGGAAATACTCACAGACCCGTTAGAGTAGCGGAAATACTCACAGAACCGTTAGAGTAGCGGAAATACTCACAGACCCGTTAGAGTAGTGGAAATACTCACAGACCCGTTAGAGCAACGGAAATACTCACAGAACCGTTAGAGTAGCAGAAATACTCACAGACCCGTTAGAGTAGCGAAAATACTCACAGACCCGTTAAAGTAGCGGAAATACTCACAAAACCGTTAGGGTAGCGGAAATACTCCCAAATCATCAACCCCGTCCGAGTAGCGAAAATACTCCCAAATCATCAACCCCGTCCGAGTAGCGGAAATACTCACACCGTTAGAGTGGCGGAAACACTCAAAACCTAGGTCAACACCAGTGGTTGTTAGCCCACTTCGGAGGAAAAGGACCAAACTACCCTTAGGACCTTTTGCGAGACTTTCCGGTTAAGATGACCATTTTGCCCCTAGGCATCCGAACGCCCCGGGAACCACACCGGCTCTGGTTATCAAACCAGTAATGACCCGAGAATACTTTTTATAGTATTCTCAATCTTCCTTTACCTTTCCAGATCATTCCGAGTCAGTTCCGGCCAACCCGGTACAAAATGACCATTTTGCCCCTAGTGGGTCGGTCTTCCTTTTTCAACCACACCGGCTCTGGGTATCAAACCGGTAATGACCCGGGAATACTTTTTTATAGTGTTCTCAACCTTCCTTTACCATTCCGGACCATTCCGAGTCAGTTTCGGCAAACCCGGTGTAAAATGACCGTTTTGCCCCTAGTGGGCCGGTCTCCTTTTCCGACCACGCCGACTCTGGGAATCCAACTGGAAACCTCTGGGAACATTCTAAATAATGTTTCCAGATCCCAAGTCTTCTTCCGGGATAGTTTGAGTCTGCCCCGGCAGTTTTCCGGTCCGATTGACCTTTTTGCCCCTAAAGGCTCGATCAACCTTTCCGACACATCCAATCCTCACTTTTCAAGTCAAATACCTCCAGGACACTATTTTAAGTGCTCCTGCTCCTTTCCGGCCTTCCGGGTCACTCCCGACTCCTTCAAATCATTCTCGAACTTTCCGGAGTCACTCCTAGTGAAGCCAGGCTAAAGCTTACATGGTAGTCACTAGTACAGGCGCCCAAATCTAGTCAAAGATACGTTGCTTGCCGACCTTAATTGTTTCCTAAATGGCTGGCGCCACTAGCAGTGGCGCCAAGCCAAAAAATGGCTTGGCGCCACTCCTAGTGGCGCCTGTATAAATTTTGCCCTAGCGCCACTGCAACAGGCGCCAGGCTTGTCCTCCTTCTATAAATACAGAGCCTCGTTCAACGTGAAAAGGGTCTGCAAACTAAACCTAAAAATCCTATATTACGATATACAGAGCTCGAGCACTTCCAAAAACCCTAGCCTCCCTAGGTTTTCCCAAACCCTAGCCACTATACACAAACCCTAGCCTCCTATACACTCATACACTCCCCCATACACTCATACACTAGCCTCCAACCATTCTTTGAAGACTTGAAGAGCTGCCATCTAAAGCTTGAAGACAATCCTTGAAGGTTGACGAAGAAGATCAAGACGAAGACCGAAGACCGAAGATTGCACGGCGCGTAAAACAAATAAGAAACAAGGTAGGCTCCCTATTTAAATTTCCGCACTTCCCCCCTCTCTCTTCTCTCTCCAACCCACTTGGGTTTTCTCTATTTTAATCCCCCATCTCTTTCCCACCCTTTTTTTGCATGCTTGAAATAAGGGGATTCCCGGTCCATGTGTAGGATTGGACTATGGGAGAGTCACCGTGTCGGGGGCTTTCTTCTAGTTTAACCAAAGACCACGTGGGTCCGGCCCCCTTGATTATGTGGTGAAGCCTTAGCCTTGTATGTTCACGACCCCCAAATTGCATTGTGCATATTATAGTCTTGCATCTTCCAAAAACCGTTTTCAAAGTTGTTTTTCAAAACGTTTTTAAACTTGTTTTCAAAATTGCATCAAAATCTCTTTTTCAAAAACTTGTTTTCAAAACCACAATTCTAGGGTGATTCTAGCCTTTCCATGGCTAGGGTTGCTTTAGGAAAGTGTTATATTAAAAGTGGCATTTTGGTCTATATTTTCAAACCTTGTTTTCAAAACCACTTTCTTAAAGTGGTTCTAGCCCTCTTATGGTTAGAACTGCTTTAGGAAAGTGAGATGTTTTTACACCTTCTAAAAACTCTCTTTAAAAATCTCTTCCTAAAAATCTCTTTTTCAACATACTTTCCTAAAACTCTCATTTTCAAAATTGTTTTCAAAAACTCCCTTCCAAAATCTATTTTTCAAAACTCTCTTTTTTAACTCCTCTCCAAAATCTTTTCCTCAAAATTCACTCCCTAGATTCACTTTCCTAAAAAAATCTCTCCTAAAAATCTTTCCAAAAACTCTCTTTTCTAAAATCTTCCTTCCAGAAATTCCCCTCTAGGTTTTCCTTCCAAAACCTTCGTTTCCAAAAACGCACTTTCTAAAAATCCCTTTTCCTTAGCGTCCAAGTCAAGCCCTAGAACCCACAATTAGGAAACCCTAAATTTTCTTCCCAAAAACATGATTTTCAAACTTTGCCCCAAACCTAGGTTTCCAAAATCTCATGTTTTCACATAAAAAATATACATGTTTCCAAAACCTTTTTTCTACGTCAAAACTACAATTTTTCAAATCTAGGGTTTCTAGAATCCCCCTTTCCAAATCCTTGTCAAATCCTATCTTCTCTTTAAGAAACCAAATCCAATCTCTTCTTAATCCAAACCTTTCCTAATTCAATCCCTTCCTAAACCATAAGTTTCCTAAACCTAAACTCTAAATCTTTCCTTAAATTTCAAAATCCAACTCTTTCTTAATTCAAATCCTTCCTAAACTTTCACTTTCCTAAATCTTAAGTTTCCTAAACTTGAACATAAAAATCTTTCCTAAATTTTAAAACTCAACTTTCAAATCTTTCCTAATTCAACGCTTTCCTAATTCAACCCCCTTTCCAAATCTTAACTTTCTAAATTCAAGCTTTTAAACCTTTCCTAAATTCAAACCTTTCTTAATTTCAAGATTTTCTAAAACTCTAAAATTTTCTAAAATCTTAAATCTTTCTAAACTCTAAAACTTTCTAAATCCTAAACTTTCCAAATTTCAAATCTTTTCAAATCCAAAGTTTCCTAAATTCAAAACTTTCTTAAGTTAAATCTTTCTAAACTTCCAAGCTTTCTAAATTCTAAACGTTCCAAAACTTCAATATCTTTCCAAATCTAAGACTTTTTTTTAAACTCAAAGCTTTCTTAATTTAAGACTTTCTAAATTCGAAACTTTCTTAATTCAAAACTTTCCAAAATCAAAACTTCCCTTTTTCAAACATTTTTACATTCGAAACTTTCTTAATTCAAAACTTTCTTAATTTCAAAACTTTCTTAATTTCGAAACTCTCCTAATTTCAAAACTTTCCTAATTCAAAGCTTTCCTAAGTTGAAACTTTCTTAAACCAAAACTTTCCTAATTCAAAAACTTTTCAAAAATGAAACTTTCTTAATTCGAAACTTTCCTAAATCAGACCTTTTCTAATTCGAACATCTCCTAAAATCCAATCTTTCCAAATCTTCCAAGCCAAGTCAAATCTTTCCTAGGTCTCTTCTCTTTCCTAAGTCTAGGTTTTCTTAAACCTTCTCTTTTCCAAAACAAGTCCAAATCTATCTTTTCAAATAAAAGTCCAATCTTCTCAATTTCAATTTCCAATCTCCTCTTCCAATTTCAAATCAAATTTAATTTCCAATTCAATCTCCTTCTTCAAATCCACTCTTCTATTTTTAATCGGACTCCGATCCGAACTACGACTGACCTGATTCCCCCAAAGGGATACGTAGGCAACCTTCATAGGTGCGGTCACAATACTTTTCAAACTTTCAATTCCACCCTCATGGGTGTGGTTTCCAAAATCTTTCCAAATTTCAAATTCCAATCAATTTTCAAATTTCAATTTCAAAATTTCTATTTTCAAATTCCTATTTCTAATTTTTCAAAGTTTCCAATTTCAATCCCATCTTTTCAAATCTATTTTCAAATCAAATCAATTTCTTTTCAAATCAATTTCTATTTTCCAATTCTTTCATCTTGCACGTGCATATCATGCATCATATTAGTTTCGTTTTAAACATTCTTTTTCAAAGTGAATGGGGTTGAACTATAGTTAATCAAAGACTCTCATAGGTGAATCTAGGGTAGATTGACATGTAGGTACCAAAAGGGCGGGGTAGGGTGATAGCTTAGTGCGTCTTCCCTACACGTAACCAACCTCTGAACCTAGATCATTGTTTTCGAAAGACCAAAAAGGAGTTATTTTTTTCAAAAAAGGCTAAATATTTTCTAAAGGTTGCCAAACAACCGTTGTTCTTAAAAACCCTCTCTTGAGGAGATATTTTCAAATCGTTTTCCAAAAACCCTAAGTGTAATCTTCGGATTATTTCTTAGTTTTTAGATGACCTAACTCACCTTAATCAAGTTAGGTGGCGACTCCAAATCTTTTTCAAAAGCCCTTTATTCAAACCAATTTTTCAATTCAAACCTAGTCGCACTCATTCTTTTAGGAGGGTGAGTTCTAACGAGAGAGTACAACATTTTTCCCGCTTGGGTGAGTATTCCTCGAGTGCGAAAAATCTGGGCGTGACACCTGGGACGTTGCAAATAATGTTTCCAAACCTCGAATCTTCTTCCGGGACATTTCGAGTCCATCCAGGTAGTTTTTGGATCCAATTAGCCATTTTGCCCCTAATGGCCTGGTTAACCCTACCAAAACATCTTGTCATCCTTTTTCAAGTCCATTATCCTTCGGGACCCTACTTTGAGGGTTCCTGTCCCTTTCTGGCTTTCCGGGCTATTCTCGATCCCTTAAATCTTTCTTGGACCTTCCGGAGTCACTCCTAGTGAAGCCAAACTAAAAATTGCAAGGTAGGCACTAGTACAGGCACCCAAATCTTCTGAAGATAAGTTGCTTGCCAACCTTAAAACTTTCCTAAGTGGCTGGCGCCACTAGTAGTGGCACCAAGCCAATATTTGGCCTGGCCCCACTGCAACAGGCGCCGTGTCATTTTTCTCTCTATAAATACAAAGCCTCCTCTAATGTGAAAGAGGCCTGCAAACTTAGTCTGAAAACCTTACTTTTTGATACACAGAGCTCGTAGCCTCTCTAAACCCTAGTCTCCTTAGGTTCTCTAAACCCTAGCCTCCATACACAAACCCTAGCCTCCTATACACTACCATACACTCTCATATACTCATACACTAGCCTCCAAAGCCTCCATTAAAGACTTGAAGTGTTGCAACTTCGAAGCTCTTGAAGGCCGAAGACGAGCTCTCGAAGATCAAGACGAAGATTGAAGTGAAGGCCGAAGTAAGCAAGAAAAGTAAAGTGTGCAAAGTAAAGCAAAATAAACAAGACACAAGGTAGGCTTTCTCTTTAAGATTATGCATTTTTCCCCTCTCTTCTCTCTCCTAACCCACTTGGGTTTTCTTTTATTTTAATCCCCCATCTTCTTCCCCCCCTTTCTTGCATGCTTGAAATAAGGGACTTTCCGGTCCATGTGTAGGATTAGGCTATTGGAGGGTCACTATGTCGGGGGCTTTCTTTTAGTCTAACCAGAGACCATGTGGATTCGGCCCCCTTGATTATATGGTGAAGCCTTAACCTTGTTTGTTCACAACCCTAACTTGCAGTGTGCATATCATGATCTTGCATTCTTCTAAAATTCGTTTTCAAATTTGTTTTCAAAACTTGCATTAACATCGTTTTCAAACTTGCATCAAAATCTTCTTTTTCAAAACTTATTTTCAAAATCACAACCCTAGGGTGATTCTAGCCTTTTCATGGTTAGGGTTGCTTTAGGAAGGTGTTACATTTAAAATGACTAATATGGTCCATATTTTCAAAATCATTGTTTTCAAAACCACTTTCCTAAAGTGGTTCTAACCTTCTTATGGTTAGAATCGTTTTAGGAAAGTGAGATATTTTATATACTTTCTAAAAACTCTCTCTAATCTCCTTTCCAAAACTATTTTCACAAACTCACTCCAAAAATCTATTTTTCAAAACTCTTTTTCAAACTCCTTTCCAAAACACTCTCCTCAAAGTTTATTTTCTAAAAACGCTTCTTAAGTTTCCTTCCTAGACAACTCTTTTCAAAAATCTCTTTCCAAAAACTCTCCCAAAGTGTTGCTTTCCAAAAAAAAAAAAAATTTCCAAAAACTCTCTCTTCAAAATTTATTTTCTAAAAACTCCTTTTTAGGATCTCTTTCCAAAAATCTCCCTTTCTAAAAATTCTACTTTCCAAAAATCTCTTTTCTTAGAGTCCAAGTTAAGCCCTAAAGCCAACAATTAGGAAACCCTAATTTTTCCTTCCCAAAAGTATGATTTCTAATCTTGCCTCAAAACCTAGGCTTTCAAAACCTCTTTCGTTACATCTAAATCATAGGTTTCCAAAATCTATTTTCTATGTCAAAACTATAGTCTTCCAAATCTAGGATTTCCAAAACTTCATTTTTCAAATCCAAACCAAATCCAATCTTCCCCTTTAGGAAACTAGATTCTATCCTCCATTTTTGGAAATAAAATCAAATCACCTATTTAGAAACAAAATCCAATCCCTTGTTTTAGGAAATAGGAATCTCAATCCTTCCTAATCTAGTACCTTCCTAAACCATAAGTTTTCCAAAACTTTCAAATCTTTCCTTAAACTTTAAGTTTCCAAATCTTTCCTAATTCCACCCTTTCCTAATTCTATACCTTTCGAAATTTCAGCTTTCCAAATATAAGTTTTTCAAATCTTTCTTAAACTCAAAACTTTCCTAATTTTAAGAATTTCTAAAACTCAAACTTTGAATCCTTCTAAAATTCTAAACTTTCCTAAGCTTTCAGGTCTTTCCAAATCTAAAACTTTCTAAATTCAAAACTTTCTTACTTTCAAAACTTCCCTATTTCAAAATGTTCCAAATTGAAAACTTTCCAATTCCAATACTTTCTTAAAACGGAACCTTTCCTAATTCTAAACTTTTCCTAAATTGAAACGTTCCCAAATCAAAACCTTTCCTAATTCAAAACTTTCTTAAAATGAAACTTTCCTAAAATGAAACTTCCCTATTTTGAAACTTTCTTACATTTAAATCTTTCTAAATCCAATTCTTTCCCTAATCTTCCAAGTCCAACGTTCGAGTCAAATCTTTCACTCAAGCCCCAATCCTATCTTCCTAAGTATAGGTTTCCTAAATCTCTATCTTTCTAAATCAAAGTCCAAATCTCTTCCATTTCAAATTCCAATCTTCTATTTTAAATTCAAATCAATTCCAAATTCCAAATTCAATTTCTTTTTCCAATCAAACCTTTTATTTTCTATCGGACTCTTATCCAAACTACGACTAACCTAATTCCTCCAAAAGGATATGTAGGCAACCCTCATGGGTGCGGTCACAACTTTTTTCCAATTTTCAATTCCATAATTCTTTTCAAATCTCATTTCTCAAATCTATTTTCAAAATCAAATCAAATCTATCTTTTCAAATCTCTTCTAAAATCAAAATCAATTTCTTTTCAAATCTATTTCCAAATCTATTTTCCAACTCTCTTTTTCTTGCACTTATATATCATGCATCATGTCTTTTTAAACATTCTTTTTCTAAAGTGGATAGGATTAGATATTTGTTAGTTGAAGACTCTCATAGGTGAATCTAGGGTTAATATACATGTAGGTACCGCAAGGGCAGGGTAGGGTGATGGCTTAGTGCGTCTTCCCTACATGTAACCAACCTCCAAACCTAGGATCACTATTTTCGAAAGACCAAAACAGAGTTATTTTCAAAAAAGGGCTAAATATTTTCTAGAGGTTGCCAAACAACCTGTTTTCCTAAAAACCCTCTCTTGAGGTAGTATTTTTAAAACCGTTTTCAAAAACCCTAAGTGTAGTCTTCGGATTATGCTTAGTTTTTAGGTGACCTAACTCACCTTAATCAAGTTAGTTGGCGACTCCAAAATTTTTCCAAAAGCCATTTATTGAAATCAATTTTCAATTCAAACCTAGTCGCACTTATTCTTCTAGGAGGATGAGTTCTAATGAGATAGTATAGTATTTTTCCCGCTTGTGTGTGTATTCCTCGAGTGCAAAAAATCGAAGCGCGACAATAGGAATGATCCAAAGCTCCTCATGCAACTTTTCCAACATAGTCTCACTAGGTCGACCCTGCAATGGTTTGCTCGACTCAATCTGAGGAAGATCACGACTTGGATCAAACCGATCAATACATTCAAAGCCCAATATTGTCATAACATAGATCTCACTTCTGACCAATGGTCCCTGATGATAATGAGTAAGGGAGAGAGAGAAAGCTTCAAAAGCTATACCCTTAGATAGAGAGAAACAACAATGCAAGTGAATCCCCCTTTGGAAAAGGAGTACGTGCAACTGTTCGTGTATACTTTCCAAAGCATATACTATGAAAAGCTCTGCACAAGCATGGGGAAAAGCTTCTCCTAGCTCATCATGCAAAAGGAGATGATAGAGAATCGTCTCAAGGGTGGATTACAAATTCCTATGCAAAAACCGAAGAAAGTTCTACCAACATAGCCAAAAAGGGTGGCTACTACAAGGGGAGTAACCAAGAAGAAGAGTGAGGTGTCTGCCATTTTACCCATTCAACCACCACAATACCATCGACCACTTTAGTCATATCCTATCCTACCTATACGCACTTCAACCAGGCTCACACAAGCACCTAACTTTGGCCATGCTGGGGCACAACACAACTTCAATAGGCCAGTCCAACTCATCTGTACCTTTGATACCTTAGCCTGCATCCAAACCGAGACCTACCATAACCTTTTGAAGAATAACATCTTGAAGCCCATATCGACCCGCCCATTGCAAAGCCTTTTACCTCCAACCTTTAATGGTGCCCTCATCTGTGAGTATCATTCAAGAGGACAAGGACATGACACAAAAAGTTGCTTCTCCCTCAAACACAAAATTCAAGACTTGATAGACAACAAGACCATTGACATACAACCAGTGACCCTCCTCCTGCTCCTAATATAACCACAAATCCTTTATTAGACCACACCATCAACTTGGTACTAGAGGAAATAAAAGAGGAGGGTGAATTGGATGTGATCGTGGTCGAAGATTATGATAGGGATTGGGAGACTGATGAAGAGAGCGATTGGGAGGAGGAATTCTCGCCATGCCCAATCTATCTCTATAATCCTAATGAAGTACATGATCCTTCTAATTGGCTAGTTGAAGAGTCCGTACCCATGAAGGGGTTCCTTGCCAAAGATATGATTATTGATGGTTGGGGTGATGAGTTTTTGCACCCTAAGTATGCCACAGTTGAAAGCTGCGTGTCAAATAACCCTTTGCCCATGACTGAATTCAACTATGAAGACATGGGCCGGGGACTTGAAAAGCCAAAATTCCCAGCTGAACCATTCAAACTGGAGGGAGGTGAGCTAGCCAAACTATTTAGTAAAGAAACTGAGGAGGCAACGAAGGACAATAAGAAGGTTGTAAGTACCCCATTTTTGACCGCACGGCAGTCTACGCTCCGTCCAGACTGGTACTCAAGTCATTGTGGGCATATTCTAATCGAAACCAACTTTCTAAGTCCAAATCCCATGTGTCCATTACTTCGCGAGCCCGTCAGGCCCAAATAGAGGCAAAATGACCAAAATGCCCTTAGGGGCATTGTCCTTTCCTTTCTAGCCCCACTCTCGGGATAGTTTATTCCTCGAGACGATTCCAATTTAGGCATGTCTTTTTGAAGACGGTAAGACCCATTTCCAACCCCTCTCTCAAGACAGTTTATTCATTGAGACGGTTCCAATTCAGGCACGTCTTTTCAAAGATGGTAAGACCCATTTCCAACCCCTCTCTCGAGACAGTTTATTCGTTGAGACGGTTCCAAATTAGGCATGTCTTTTCGAAGACAGTAAGACCCCTTTCCAATCCCTCTCTCGGGTCAGTTTATTCCTCGAGACAGTTCCAAATCAGGCACGTCTTTTTGAAGACGGTAAGACCCCTTTCCAATCCCTCTCTCGAGATAGTTTATTCCTCGAGACGGTTCCAAATCAGGCGCGTCTTTTTGAAGACGGTAAGTCCCCTTTCCAACCCCTCTCTCGAGATAGTTTATTTCTCGAGACGGTTCCAAATCAAGCACGTCTTTTCGAAGATGGTAAGACCCCTTTCCAATCCCTCTCTTGAGACAGTTTATTTCTCGAGACGGTTCCAAACCAGGCACGTCTTTTCGAAGGCGATAAGACCCCTTTCCAATCCCTCTCTCGAGATAGTTTATTCCTCGAGACGGTCCAAGTAGTGAAAATACTCGTAAATATCACAACCGTTAGAGTGGCGGAACCACTCAAAACCCATGTCAACACCAGTGTCTGTTAGCTCACTTCGGTAAAAAATGACCAAACTGCCCCTTGGACATTTTTCGAGACTTTTCAGTCAAGATAACCATTTTGCCCCTAGGCATCCGAACGCCCCGGGAATCACACCGGCTCTGGGTATCAAATCGGTAACCCTCTGAGATTACTTCTTATAGTATTCTCAACCTTCCTTTACCTTTCCGGATCATTCCGAGTCAGTTTCGGCCAACCCAGTACAAAATGACCATTTTGCCCCTGGTGGGCCGGTCTCCTTTTTCGACCACACCGGCTCTGGGTATCAAACCGGTAATCTCCTGAGATTACTTCTTATAGTATTCTCAACCTTTCCTCATCTTTCCGGATCATTCCGAGTCAGTTCCGGCAAACCCGGTACAACATGACCGTTTTGCCCCTAGTGGGCCGATCTCCTTTTCTGACCACACCGGCTCTGGGTATCAAACCAGCAACCTCTAGGAACATTCTGAATAATGTTTCCAGATCCCAAGTCTTCTTTCGGGACAGTCTGAGTTTGTCACGGCAATTTCCCGGTCCAATTGACCGTTTTGCCCCTAAAGGCCCGGTTAACCTTTCCGACCCATCTTATCCTCATTTTTCAAGTCAAATACCTCTGGGACACTATTTTAAGTGTTCCTACTCTTTTCTAGCCTTCCGGGCCATTCTCGGTCCCTTAAATCATTCTCAAACTTTTCGGAGTCATTTCTAGTGAAGCCAAGCTAAAAATTGCATGGTAGTCACTAGTACAGGTGCCCAAATCTAGTCAAAGATATGTTGCTTGCCGACCTTAAAAATTTCCTAAATGGCTAGGGCCACTAATAGTGGCGCCAAGCCAAAAAATGGCCTGGCGCCACTCCTAGTGGCGCCAGTGTAAAGTTTGGCCTAGCACCACTTCAGCAGGTGCCAGTGTTGTCCAACCTCTATAAATATAAAGCCTCTTCCAACATGAAAAGGATCCATCAACTCAGTCTAAAAATCATATAATTCGATATACAGAGCTCAAACACTTCCTAAACCCTAGCCTCCTTAGCTTTTCCAAACCCTAGCCATCATACACAAACCCTAGCCTCCTATACACCCCCATACACTCATACACTAGCCTTCAATCCTCCTTTGAAGACTTGAAGAGCTGCAATCTAAAGTTTGAAGACAACTCTTGAAGATTGAAGATGAAGATCAAGACGAAGACCGAAGATCGAAGACAAGCAAGGTGCGCAAAATAAACAAGATACAAGGTAGGTTCTCCATTTAAATTTTCGCACTTCCCCCTCTCTCTTCTCTCTCCTAACCCACTTGGGTTTTCTCTATTTTAATCCCCCATCTCTTCCCCCCCCCCCCCCCCCCCTTTCTTTGCATGCTTGAAATAAGGGGATTCTCGGTCCATGTGTAGGATTAGGCTATTGGAGAATTACCATGTCGGGGGTTTTCTTCTAGTCTAACCAGAGACCACATGGGTTTGACCCCCTTGATTATGTGGTGAAGCCTTAACCTTGTATGTTCACGACCCCAAAATTGTATTGTGCATATCATGGTATTGCATCTTCCAAAAGTCATTTTCAAAGTTGTTTTCAAAATCGTTTTCAAACTTGTTTTCAAAATTGCATCAAAATCTCTTTTTCAAAAACTTGTTTTCAAAATCACAATCCTAGAGTGATTCTAACCTTTCCATGGCTAGGGTTGCTTTACGAAAGTGTTACATTTAAAGTGACCAACATGGTCCATATTTTCAACCCTTGTTGTTTTCAAAACCACTTTCTTAAAGTGGTTCTAGCCCTCTTATGGCTAGAATCGCTTTAGGAAAGTGAAACGTTTTCATACTTTCCAAAAAACTTTCTTTTCAAATCTCTTCCTAAAAATCTCTTTTCCAACACGCCTTCCTAAAACTCTTCTTTCTTTTTCAAAAACTCCCTCCAAAAATCTATTTTTCCAAACTCCCTTTTTCAGCCCCTTTTCAAAACGCCCTCTTCAAAGTCCATTTTCCAAAAATGTTCCCTAGGTCTCTTTCCTAGAAAAACTCTCTCCAAAAATCTTTTCAAAAACTCTCTTTCCAAAAATCTCTCTTCTAGAAATTCCCCTCTAGGATTTTCCTTCCAAGAAACTCGTTTCCAAAAACACACTTTCCAAAAACTCCTCTTTAAAATCTTTTTCTAAAAACTCTATATTCAAATTCACTTTCCAAAAGTTCCTCCCTAGGATTTCCTTCCAAAACCTTCATTTCCAAAAACACACTTTCCAAAAACTCTTAGAGCTCAAATCAAGCCCTAGAATTCACAATTAGGAAATCCAAATTTTCTTTCCAAAAACATGATTTTCAAACTTTGCCCCAAACCTAGGTTTCCAAAACCTCTTGTTTTCTACATCAAAACTATAAATGTTTCCAAAACCTATTTTCTATGCCAAAACTATAATTTTTCAAATCTAGGGTTTCTAGAATCTCCCTTTTGAAATCCTAGCCAAATCTTACCTTCCCTTTAGGAAACCAAATCCAATCTTCCCGTTTAGAAAACTAGATCCAATCCTCCGTTTTTGGAAACAAAATCAAACCTTCCCTTTTAGAAACAAAATCCAATCCCTTCCTAATCCAAATCTTTCCTGATTCAAATCCTTCCTAAACTTTCACTTTCCTAAATCTTAAGTTTTCAAAACTTGAACATAAAAATCTTTCCTAAATTTTCAAACTCAACTTTCAAATCTTTCCTAATTCAACCCTTTCCTAATTCTACCTTCTTTTCAAATCTTAACTTTTCAAACCTAAGTTTTCAAACTTTTCCTAAACTCAACCTTTCCTAATCTCAAGATTTTCTAAAATTTAAACACTAAAACTTTGTAAATCCTAAACTTTCTAAATTTCAAATCTTTTCAAAGTCGAAGTTTTTCAAACCTAAAACTTTTCTAAACTCAAAACCTTTTTATTTTCAAAACTTCCTTGTTTTCTAAACTTTTCAATTTTCAAAACTTCCCTATTTCAAAACTTTCCTAATTCCAAAACTTTCCTATTTCTAAAACTTTCCTAAAACGAAACTTTCCAAATCGAAACTTTCTTAAGATGGCACTTTCCTAATTTGAAAACTTTCCTAAGTTGAAAACTTTTCTAATTCCAAAACTTTCCAAAAATGAAACTTTCCTAAATTGGACATTTCCTAATTCAAACATTTCCTAAATCCAATCTTTCCTAATCTCCTAAACCTTTCAAGTCAAGTCAAATCTTTCCTAAGTTTCTTTCCTTTGCTAAGTCTAGGTTTCTTAAACCTTCTCTTTCCAAAACAAGTCCAAATCTATCTTTTCAAATCAAAGTCCAATCTTTTTCAAAATTTCAAACTCCACTCTCCTCTTCTAATTTCAAATCAAATTCAATTTTCAATTCAATCTCTTTCTTCCAATCAAACATTCTATTTTCAATCGGACTCTTGTCCGAACTACGACTGACCTGATTCCTCCAAAAGGATACATAGGCAACCCTCATGGGTGCGGTCTCCACATTTTTCAAATTTCAAATTCCACAACTTCTTTCAAATTTCAAATTCCACAACCTTCTTCAAATCTCAAAATCTATAACATCTTTCAATTTCTACAATTTCTTTCCAATCTCCAGTTCTATAGTCTTTTTAAATCTCCAATCTGTTTTCAAATTTCTATTTTCAAACCCCTTCTCTCAAATCTCCTTTCAATTTCAATTTCAAATCTATCCAATTTCAAATATCTTTCAAATCAAATCAATTTCTTTTCGAATTTCTTTCCAAATCTATTTTCCAACTCCCTTTTATCTTGCACTTGCATCCCATGCATCATATCTTTTCAAACATTGTTTTTCAAAGCGGATAGGATTGAACATTAGTTAGTTAAAGACTCTCATAGGTGAATCTAGGGTAGATTGACATGTAGGTACCGAAAGGGCGGGGTAGGGTGATGGCTTAGTGCGTCTTCCCTACACGTAACCAACCTCCGAACCTAGATCACTGTTTTCATAGACCAAAAAGGAGTTATTTTTCCAAAAAGGGCTAAATGTTTTTCAAAGGTTGCCAAACAACCTATTTTTCTTAAAAACCCTCTCTTGAGGAGATATTTTCAAAATAGTTTTCCAAAAACCCTAAGTGTGGTCTTCAAATTATGCTTAGTTTTTAGGTGACCTAACTCACCTTAATCAAGTTAGGTGGCGATTCCAAATTTTTTCCAATAGTCCTTTATTCAAATCAATTTTCAGTTCAAACCTAGTCGCACTCATTCTTTTAGGAGAGTGAGTTCTAACGAAAGAGTACAAAATTTTTTCCGCTTGTGTGAGTATTCCTCGAGTATGAAAAATCTGAGCGTTATAAAGGTCAATGAAGCTGACAACTGCACCATCACCATCAACTCGCCCAGAACCCTAAAGGAAGTCCATGCTTGCCTTGCTTACTCCAAGGATCTCAATGATGGATGGAGCATCGAGGATGTAGGCATCATTCCAAGGCCTAACTAAGAGGGTTCCTTAAAAAGCGCACAAGAAAGAGGTGTTTTCACCTACTTTCTTTCTATCCCTTTTACTTTTTGTCTTTAAATTTATGTTTGCATTTTCATAAGAACTCTATGTTTTTCACTTAAATAATAAAAAGGTAGTTTTTCATTTAAAATGCTATTATCTCATATCCTTGTGAATGGTGAATGCTTTCAAAAGGGGGTGCATTCTATCTTGTGGAAGATCTGCCTTGAAGGGTGTGATGGCATGGGTTAACCACTCACCAAATGATCAACTTTCCGAAAAGAGAAACGATAAGGATGAGTGAAGAGATCACCCCAAAAGTAACACTTATAAGACACCGAAGCTAAGCAATGAGTAGCTAGACTATCAAAACAAAAAGGAACCATCTTTCATTTTTTCAAAAATAAATGTGTATCCCCTTTGCTTAACCCACTAGTGCTTCGCAGAAAGCAAAGATTTCTTTTCAACCCCAATCCAAAACCATCCCCCCATACTAGAGCAGACAAATAACTAAGGACTCAGAGAATGTCACTTACCTTTCATCAAGTTGAAGCAATGTGAAGGCTCTATGGATCAAGCAATTTGGTTCAAAATGAAGAATGACCCTTATTTAATTTCCCATACAGTCAAAAGTAACCATTGTCAAACCCGTTGGGCCGGTTATATTTCTTTTCAAGAAAACCCCAACCTAAGGATCACTGCATAAAATGGATTAAAATGAAAAATTAAGAGAAAATATTTAAAAGAGAGAAATTATAGAAATATTCGCCTCATGAAAGGAAAGAAGAGGAAAAAGGAAGAGAGTTATCAAAGGGTAAGTAAAAAAAAAACTCCATTAGAAGGTCAACAAGCAAGCCAATTCATGCCATCTTGAGGAGCATGTGATATTCAAAAGGCAAGAAGGAAAATCAAAAGGTGATCCTAGGCAATAAGGAAACCCAATAGAAGCAGTAGGTTTGAACCTTTACCTTTTCTTGCAAAACCCTAAAACTGTGGCCTACATTATAACATTAATAAAATCCTTTCCGATTGAAAAGGGATTGCTTAATTCAAATGAGCTAGACATGTTGCCAAGGATAAGGAAGGATAATGGGGGACGAAACTCCACCAGAAGACCAACCAAGGATGGTGTAGATTTAAACCTTACAAAACGCAACATTGAATTTGAGACTGTGTATCCCGTTGATTCTCAAAACTCTATAACTTAGCCTATATTACGATCTTAAATCAAAGCCTCCTCAGATTAAAAGACTGGCTGGTTATCGCTCTACCAAAATTCATGTGAGTTGTTGCCTAAGCCCCCAAGGGTTGAGAAGTCAAGCCAAATGATTCCAAACACTAACCCAAGTAGAAAGTGAAAGTCAATCAAAAGGATGAGAAAGGTACAAAATGTTATCATCATCCGATCAATGTAAGGTTGAGCCAAAAGAGAGGCCAAACCCCTAAAAAAGAGGGGATCGTCATTCCAAAGATGCAAAGCTTGATAGCACCTCAACCATTTTTTATAACCAATATATTCCTCATATGTGCATGCATTTTTTATAAAATTTCAGCATGAGCTTTGCATGCATAGAACATAACTCCCTATAGAAACAAAAGTCATCAATATAATTCAATTTGATATCTAAGACATGCGATAAATATACATCATCAACCTCATGATAATCCTAACTATATCCCTATTCATGCATTTATCTATATATCTAGCTATCTGAATCATAAACATCCATCTTGTTTAAGGATTATAAATAAAATAAACTGATAGGAAAACTAAAATACATATCTAGGACATGGTGCCAAAAAGAAACTGGGCCTACGATAAGGGGCACTCGTTAAGAGTTAAAGTCAATGTCCGGATCAAAATCTCCAAAACTTGGCTCAGAAGGAGGTGGCCGACTATTGAAAGCACCAACATCCTACAAGAAAGATGAGCTTGAGTTAGTAAAGTAGGTAAACAACTAAACAACACCATAACAAAATAGGATAACATACTCTGCCACCTCCCATCTGAGCCAACCTGGCAGTCAAAGCAACCATCTTAGCCTGGTATTGGTCCCTCTCCATCTAGAACTAGTCCCGCTTAGTTTGGTACTAGTCTCTCTAATCCCGCATGGCAGCAAACTCAACCTAAGGCACATATCCACTAGCCTGACACCACAAGTCTACTACCTCCTGGCCCATGGCATAACCTCTGACCACTACCTCAAACCAGGTGAAGGCACCTATGGAATGAGCCCTAAAATATATGGTATAGTTAGTCTCTGGAGGAAGCAAAAAATAGCACCCAACTGAAGCTCTCGATACAGAATAAGGACTCCTTCGACCAAAGCTTCAAACATATACTCAGGTGGATCCCCAGTTGATCGAAACTCCTCGTGGAACAGGTGACAATACCGGTCCCCCAGATAGGACTCCTATGACTCATCACTAAGAAAGGAAATCCTCGATAGAGATATCAAGGCCAGATACGTGATAGCCTTATAATGAACTAATCCAACAAAGAGCCTCCAAGTCACATTTTTTGTCTCTATCAACTCCAGGTTCACCCGTATTAGCATGAAGTCAGTAATCTCAGATCGATGGGCCACCTGATCATGTGCCCATCTCAAAGCTTGGGGATAAAGGTCAGCCTCTACTACCTCTGGACGACGAACCAACAGGTACTCATAACTCCACCAAACCATAAAAGGCTAAAACCCAGTCACATTGCCCCATTAAGAGGAAGTCCGGACCCGCATAGACCTAAGAAAGCAACAAAAAGAAAAAGACCCCCAATACAACTTCGACAAGGCTCCCAAATTGGCTACTACACTCACCAGTTTGAAAGTGATGATCGATTAGAAAATAATATATAAAACTAGTTGTCGCCGCATGATATCTCACCGCTCAGTTGGTGGCTCAACAGAGAAAGTACTCTTATCTCAACTAAGCTAGGATATAAGAAAAGCCGAGCGATCAGGAGGTGGCAAGTCCAATAAAGCACAAGCCTCGGCTCTAATAACTGGCTGTACAGTAATCTGACGACTAACAAAAGAAAAGCCCTGTGATAATGGCCTAGTCCAATGGGGTAGGACCCAACTCAAAGCCCACAAAATGGAAGGTTCCCATCTCGCCAAACCATCTCTCGTTCAGTGCCAATACTAAATTTTAGTTTAGGCAATTTTCATGTGATTCGATGAATGCCCCAAACCCAATCTCCATAAGGAAGGCACGGTAGGATGGAGCGGCCTGCTGCATAGTACTAAAAGCCTGGTGGACAACCCCTCTAAATGATGCATGTACATAAGGAGGGGGCAAGTGTTGTCGAGAATATACAGTCGAATGATGGACTAAGTCCCCTAATGGAAGAATGTATGGTACCTCTAGATCACCGAAATCTGTATCTGTCTACCTCCGTCTAGTAGAGGCCCTCCCATAACCTGTCACACGGTCTCCAAGGCCTAGTGCCTCATCCTTAATATCCATCTCCCCCTCAAAAATTGGCTCGACCAGAGGAGAAGGATCAACTGGAGGCATACTCCTCCTCCCACTCTGACTAGAGGACATCGTGCCAGCTAACCTGTGACTGCCTCTAAAATTGCTGAAACTACCAACGGAATCCATGCAGGCCCCCTTTCTAAACTGACGTCTCTACTCAAAACCATCATCGCCTATGTTGGCCATCCTGAAAGTCAAATTAAGGTAAAAAGATATCAATATACGATATTGGGAGTGCAAAAGATAAACAGGTACAAAAAAAGAGAAAACAAATAAAAAAAGAAGAATGGCACAAGTCCCATTCCCTTACTCCTAACAAAGTCTACTCTGGTCAATTCAAAGGTTTCCTAAATTTTTTCCTTCAAAAGTTTATTTTCAAAATCAAATCAAAGGTTTCCTAAACTTCTCCCTTCAAAAGTTTATTTTCAAGATCAATTTTCAAAGGTTTCCTTGTACTTTTTCCTTCAAAAGTTTATTTTCAAAACCAACTCAAGGGTTTCCCAAACTTTTTCCTTTAAAGCTTTATTTTCAAAATCAATTTTCAACGATTTGTGTTTGATTGTTCATAAATGAGACTCTGCCAAAATTTTTTGAAATTTTGGAAACAATTGGAAAATCTTTGAGGTAAAATCTTTTTTAAGGAAAAAGACATAAAACCCTTGAGGGCGGGGCCTTTTTGGCAGAGAAGACCTTGAGAAACTTGGGGGGTCTTTAGAATAAAACTTTTTTAAGGGAAAATCTTAGAAAAACTTTTGAAAATGGACTTTGAATTGAACTTTTGAAGGAAAACACTACAATCAAACACAAATTGTGCACCCCACGACATTACAATCACGTAACACCAACACACATAAAACAATTTGTGCACATTCTCCAAATTTTTGAATTTTCAAATACACGTTCCATTTTTTAAAAATTGAAGAGTCTTCAAAATTATTACCAATCTCGCAAGACTTCTTCAAATATTTTATGAAATATTTTCATATTTTTCTAAATGTCAAACTTAAACAATTTCATTAATTTCTCAATTTTTTCTATTTTTTAAGCATTTTTCTATTTTTTGAAAAATTAAAAATTCAAAAAGTTTTCAGAAAATCACTAAACTTTATACAGTAATTCAATACATTTTTCTAAGGCACATGGTGTAAAAATCTAAGTCGTAAAACCCAATACCCAAAGTTGTATGAGAAAATTTTTAATTCCTGCAGAAACCCTCTTTACATAAACATGCAAAACTACTAAAACTTAATTGAACGAGCATCAAAATGTAGAAACAACACCACTAGAGTGTTTAAAGCACATCAAAACATCAATTTGGACTATTTACACAACTCAAATGGAGTTTTACACATCAAAATCAACACAAAACAAAAAGCTCACATCTTGAAGTTCTTTGATGAAATCTTCCTTTCCAGCAACAACTCTAGCGACTGTGTCTACTTCCGGCAACTCTCCGAGATTCCAAAAACTCACTCCTTCAATGCTCAAGGGTCCTTCCTTGCAAAAACTCACAAAAAGCTCTCAAACTCCCAAAAGCTCGAGTAAAACTGCAAGTCTTGAACTAGAAATTTTTCTGGTTTTAATCCTCAGGCCTAGCGCCAGTCCTAGTGACACCATAGTTAAATTCTAGGCAACTTTGCCCTTTCGCCCACCAAAACTAGATTTCAAATGCCTCTTTGGGCCAATTTGCTATTTTCAAAGCTCCAATCTTCAAAAATTTTCAAATTTCATCCCTCTGATCGCCTCGCAGTTAACATGGGACCCTTACTTTGTCGTTTTCTGCCTTTGACAAGCAAAGATAAAAAAAGAGGGGCAGTTGTAAGCACCCCATTTTTGCTCGCTCAGCAATCTCCAGCCAAACCAGATTCACATTTAAACTGACACAGACACATTCAAGCCTAGACTGGCTTTTCAAACTTAATCTAGTTAATCAACCACTTCATGGGTTCCACTGGGCCCAATAGAGGCAAAATAACCAAAATACTCTTGGGACATTGCTCGGTCCAATTCCAGTTGGCACGTCTTCCTAAAGATGTAAGTCCTTATTTCAACCTTAATTTCAGTTCCAATTCCAATCACAATTCCAATCCCAATCCGGATCAATCAAACTCAATCTAGCATGTCTTTTGCGAAAGTTGATTCCTTAGACGGTAAATTCATCCAGCATAGTAAGTTTTTTAATAAAACTCCTTGGAATTGTAAGTCCCTTCAAACCTGTCAATCGGGACAGAATCCAAGTTTCCAAGATGGTAGAGCAGTTCACTTTTGGCCCCTGCTAGCCTGCCAATGTGGAATGTCTGTTATCCGAAATGACTTTTGAAAAAGTTGATCCCTCAGAAGATAAGACCATCCAGTAGTTTTCCTAGATTAGGCAGTCTCCGAAATGAACACACACCATTGTCCCGCCCCAATTTTTTACACTCTAGAGAAATACATACAAGTGAAAAAAATACAGTACTCTCTCGTTAGAACTCATCCTCCTAGAAGGACAAGTGCAGTCGGTTTGAATTGGAAATTAATTTTATTAAGGGCTTTTGAAAAAAGTTTGGAGTCGCCACCTAACTTGATTAAGGTGAGTTAGGTCACCTAAAACTAATTGCAATTTGAAGACTATACTTAGGGTTTTTGAAAAGGTTTTGAAAAACTCCCCCAAGAGAGGGTTTTTAAGAAAATGGATTGTTTGGCAACCTTTGGAAAGATTTTAGCCTTTTTTTTAGAATAACTCTATTTTGGTCTTTGAAAACAGTGATTTTAGGTTTGGAGGTTGGTTACATGTAGGGAAGACATCCTAAGATCATCACCCTCCCTCGCCATTTCGGTACCTACATGTCTATTCACCCTAGGTTCATTCAATTAGAATCTTCGATGGTCCAATGTCCAACACTCTCCACTTTGAAAAGAATTTTAGAAAGAAGTTTGTTATGATGCATGATATGCAAGTGCAAGAAAAAGATTTGATTTTGAAAATTTATTTGAAAAAAGAAGATTTGATTTTGAAAATATATTTGAAAAGAAAATTTGAAATTTGAAAAAAGGTTTTAGAAATTGGAAACTTGAAATAGATTATGGAATTAGAGATTTGAAAAAGGTTGCCTACGTATCCCTTTGTTAGAAATTAGGTCAGTCAGAATTCGGACAAGAGTCCAATTGAAAACAAACACTTTAAGGTTTTAAAAAGTTTGATTTGAAAAGATTTAATTCAAAAAGAGTTTGATTTGAACTTGGAAGAGAAAATTTGAAAGTGAAATTTGATTTGAAATTGAACTTAGACCTAGAGTTGAACTTGAGGAGTTAAAATTGGTTTTGATTTGAAAAGATTGAACTTGGAAGAGGAACTTGGACTAAAGAAAAGTTTGTGAGAGCCACCGTGTAGGTAACCTCTCACAAACCTACTTTAAGATGGCATGGCCTTAAAGCACCTTATAATTTAGTGAAGTCTCTAGCCTTGTATGATTCCATGACCCCTTTGCATATGGTTATCTTGTTCATGTTTTGCATGTTTGGCTTTGTTTTCATACTCACAACTATTTTTTCGAAACTTTCACTATCTCTTTTCTATATCATCCATAAAGTTCCATATTCAAATAATTTTCTAAAAATAGTTTTAGAGTTGGTTCCTTAAAGCCTATGTCAAACCCTCAATTTTCACACCTTAGAAAACCCTCTTTAAGTCCCTTGACTTTATTATGCAACCCTACATTTTATTACTTTTCAAAATTGCACTAAAATGACCTTCAAACTCTCCTTTTTTATATTTATTTTCAAGGATTTTACTCTCTTGAATTTTGTGGTTGAAGTGGTCCCTTTGAACCATCTCTTGAGTGGTCTCTCCATTATCTTGACCATATGAACCCTAATTCATTAGAGTTAGCTTTATTCACTTCAAAATGGTTTTCAAAACAATCCCCTTCAAAAAGAGTTCTCAAAAATTTCATTCTCTTTAATTTGCATAAAAATGATCTCTCTAAACTACCATTTGCATCTTGGTTTTTTAGAAGTTTTGTTCTTTTGAATATTGGGGTGGAAATGGTCCTATAGAGTCCTCCTAGGAGTGATTTCTATATGCACCCCATTTTTGCCCACTTGGTAGTCTCCGGTCCGTCTAGACTTGAGTTCAAGTCAATATGGACATATTCTAGTTTTTCAATCCTAATCCAGTCAATCCATCACTTTGTGGGCCCACAAGGCCCAAATAGAGGCAAAACGACCAAAATACCCTTGGGGGCATTGTTCGGTCTAATTCAAGTAGGCACGTCTTCTCAAAGACAATAAGTCCCCTTTTTCAACTCTAATTCCAATTCCAATCCCTCCCTCGAGAAAGTTGATTCCTCGAGGCAGTAAGTCTATCCTATCCGGCACGTTTTCGAGTGAACTCTTCAAAACAGTAAGTCCCTTCAAACCCGTCGACCGGGACGAGACCCTAAATCCCCGATATAGTAGAACGGTCCATCTTTGGCGCCTGCTAGCCAGCCAATGTAGAAATGTCAGTTTCGGCAAGCCTTTTGAGAAAGTTGATTCCTCAGGCGATAAGTCCATTTAACAGCTTCCCGAGATTAAGTAGTCTTGGGAATTATCGCGAACCGTCAAATTAGCGACAATACTCGTAAATAGGTTGATATAGGGAATTGCCAACAAACCCCTGTATCACAAGACTGCAGTCAGAGTGGCGAAAACACTCAAAACCTAGGTCAACACTAGCCCACTTCGGTGAAAAATAACCAAACTGCCCTTAGGGCTATTTTTCAGCACGTTTCTCGAAATAGTACCTATGTCCTCAGAACTGTAAGTCCACCCTTCCAAGATCATCCCAAAGATGATCCGGCATGATTAGGTGCCCTCCAGTCAGTTTCGGGCCAATTTCGAGACTTTCCGGTCAAGATGACCATTTTGCCCCTAGGCATCCAAATGCCCTGCGAATCACACCGGCTCTAGGTGTCAAACTAGTAACTTCCCAAGAATGTTTTTATAGTATTCTTGCCCTTTCATTATCTTTTCGGATTATTCCAAGTCAGTTCCGGCAGACCCAGTGCAAAATGACCGTTTTGCCCCTAGTGGGCCGGTTACCTTTTCCAATCATACCAACTCTGGGTGTCAAATCGGTAACCTTTGGGAACCATTCTAAATAATGTTTTCAAACCTTAAGTCTTCTTCGGGGACATTTTGAGTCCGTCCTGGCAGCTTTCCGGCCTAATTGACTGTTTTGCCAATAGCCCGGTCAACCTTTCCGATAAAATCTTGACATCCTTTTTCAAGTCCATTCCCCCCGAGACCCTATTCTAAGGGTTCCTGTGCCTTTTTGGCCTTCCGGATCATTCCCCGCCCTTTCAAATCATTCCTAGACCTTCCGAAGTCACTCCTAGTGAAGCCAGGCTAAAAATTGCATGGTAGTCACTAGTACAGGCGCCCAAATCTTCTGAAGATATGTTGCTTGCTGACCCTAAAACTTTCCTAAGTGGTTGGTGCCACTAGTAATGGCACCAAGCCAAATATTGGCATTATGCCACTCCTAGTGGCGCCAGAAGGAATTTGGGCCTGGCGCCACTACAATAGGCGCCAGGTCATTGTCACACCCAGATTTTTCGCACTCGAGGAATACACACACAAGTGGAAAAAACACTGTACTCTCTCGTTAGAACTCACCCTCCTAAAAGAATGAGTGCAACTAGGTTTGAATTGAAAAACTGGTTTGAATAAAGGGCTTTTGAAAAAGATTCGGAGTCGCCACCTAACTTGATTAAGGTGAGTTAGGTCACCTAAAAACAAAGAATAATCCAAAGACTACACTTAGGGTTTTGGAAAAACGATTTTTAAAAATGTCTCCTCAAGAGAGGGTTTTTAAGAAAAACAGGTTGTTTGGCAACCTTTGGAAAACATTTAGCCCTTTTTAGAAAAATAACTCCCCTTGGTCTTTGAAAACAGTGATTCTAGGTTCGGAGGTTGGTTACGTGTAGGGAAGACGCACTAAGCTATCACCCTACCCCGCCCTTTCGGTATCTACATGTCAATCTACCCTAGATTCACCTATGAGAGTCTTTAACTAACCATAGTTCAATCCTATCCATTTTTAGAAAAACAATGTTTGAATAGAAACTAACATGATGCATGGTATGCAAGTGTAAGGAAAGAGACTTGAAAAATAGATTTGAAAAGAGATTTGAAGAGATAGAATTAAAATTGAAAGGTTTGAAAATTTGAAAATAGAAATTTGAAAATAGAAAGTTTGAAAGTAGATGGGAATTTGAGATTTAGAAAGATTTTGGAAACCGCACCCATGAGGGTGGAATTGAAAGTTTGAAAAGTGTTGTGACTGCACCTATGAAGGTTGCCTATGTATCCCTTTGGGGGAATCAGGTCAGTCGTAGTTCGGACCGGAGTCCGATTGAAAAGAGATTGATTTGAAAAGAGAGAGATTGAATTGAAAGAAAGAGATTGAATTGAAAATTGGATTTGATTTGAGATTAGAAAAGGAGATTGGAAATTGAAATTGAGAATATTGGACTTGCTTTGGAAAGATTGATTTTGGAAAGACTTGATTTTAAAAAGATGAAGGTTTAGGAAACCTAGACTTAGGAAAGAGAAGAGACTTAGGAAAGATTTGACTCGGCTTGGAAGATTTAAGAGATTAGGAAGGATCGGATTTAGGAAATGTTCAAATTAGGAAAGTTCCAAATTAGGAAAGTTTCATTTTTGAAAAGTTTCAAATTAAGAAAGTTTTGAATTAGGAAAGTTTAGTTTAAGAAAGGTTTAGAATTGAGAAAGTTTCAAGTTAAGAAAGCTTTGAAATTTAGGAATGTTTTGAAAAAGGAAAGTTTTGAAAATGAAAAAGTTTAGAAAACAAGGAAGTTTTGAAAATAAGAATGTTTTGAGTTTAGAAAATTTTAGATTTGGAAAGATTTGAAATTTAGAAAAGTTTAGAATTTAAAAAGTTTTAGAGTTTTAGAAAATCTCGAAATTAGGAAAGGTTTGAATTTAGGAAGAGTTTGAAAACTTAGGTTTGAAAAGTTAAGATTTGAAAAGAAGGTAGAACTAGGAAAGGGTTGAATTAGGAAAGATTTTTATGTTCAATTTTTTGGAAACTTAAGATTTAGGAAAGTGGAAGTTTAGGAAGGATTTGAATTAGGAAAGATTTGGATTTGGAAGGAATTGGATTTGATCTCTAAAAGAAAAGATTTGATTTTGTTTCCAAAAACGGAGGACGGGATCTAGTTTCCTAAACAGGGAGATTTGATTCGGTTTCCTAAAGGGAAGATAAGATTTGGCAAGGATTTGGAAAAGGAGATTCTAGAAACCCTAGATTTGAAAAATTATAGTTTTGACGTAGAAAAGAGGTTTTGGAAACATGTATAGTTTGGATGTGAAAACAAGAGATTTTGGAAACCTAGGTTTGGGGCAAAGTTTGAAAATCATGTTTTTGGAAAGAAAATTAGGGTTTTCTAATTGTGGGCTCTAAGGCTTGATTTGGGCTCTAAGAAAAAAGTTTTTGGAAAGTGCGTTTTTGGAAACGAAGGTTTTCTAGAAGGGAATCCTAGGGAGGAATTTTTGGAAAGTGAATTTGAAGAGTGAGTTTTTGGAAAAAGATTTTAAAGAGAAGGAGTTTTTGAAAGTGTGTTTTTAGAAACGTAGATTTTAGAAGGAAAATCCTAGAGAGGAAATTTCTAGAAGGAAGATTTTGGAAAGAGAGTTTTTTAGAAAGGTTTTTGGAGAGAGTTTTTAGGAAGGTGAATCTAGGCAGTGTTTTTAGAAAGTGAATTTTGAGGAAAAGATTTTGGAGAGGAGTTGAAAAAGAGAGTTTTGAAAAATAGATTTTGGAAGGGAGTTTTTGAAAACAATTTTGAAGAGGAGAGTTTTAGGAAAGTATGTTGAAAAAGAGATTTTTAGGAAGAGATTTTGAAGAGAGAGAGTTTTGGAAAGTATGAAAACGTCTCACTTTCCTAAAGCGATTCTAACCATAAGAGGGCTAGAACCACTTTAAGAAAGTGGTTTTGAAAAACAATAAGATTTGAAAATATAGACCAAAAATGTCACTTTTAATGTAACACTTTCCTAAAGCAACCCTAGCCATGGAAAGGCTAGAATCACCCTAGAATTGTGGTTTTGAAAACAAGTTTTAGAAAAAGAGATTTTGATGCAATTTTGAAAACAAGTTTGAAAACGATTTTGAAAACAACTTTGAAAACAGATTTTGGAAGATGCAAGATTATGATATGCACAATGCAATTTGGGGTCGTGAACATACAAGGCTAAGGCTTCACCACATAATCAAGGGGGTCGGACCCACGTGGTCTCTGGTTAGACTAGAAGAAAGCCCCCGACACGGTGACTCTCCAATAGCCCAATCCTACACATGGACCGGGAATCCCCTTGTTTCAAGCATGCAAAGAAAGGGGGGGGGGGGGAAGAGATGGGGGATTAAAATAGAGAAAACCCAAGTCGGTTAGGAGAGAGAAGAGAGAGGGGGGAAGTGCGGAAATTTAAATGGAGAACCTACCTTGTATCTTGTTTATTTTGCGCGCTGTGCTTGTCTTCAATCTTCGGTCTTCGGTCTTTGTCTTGATCTTCACCTTCAGTCTTCAAGAGTTGTCTTCAAGCTTTAGATGGCAGCTCTTCAAGTCTTTGAAGGAGGGTTGAAGGCTAGTGTATGAATGTATGGGGGTGTATAGGAGTGTATAGGAGGCTAGGGTTTAGTGTATGGTGGCTAGGGTTTGGAAAACGTAGGGAGGCTAGGGTTTAGGAGGTGCTCGAGCTCTGTATATCAAATTATATGTTTTTTAGGTTAGGTTTGCAGACCCCTTTCACGTTGAATGAGGCTCTGTATTTATAGAGGGAGGAATACACTGATGCCTGTTGCAGTGGCGCCAAGCCAAAATTTCTTCTGGCGCCACTACTAGTAGCGCCAGCCAATTAGGAAACTATTAAGGTCGGCAAGGAACGTAGCTTTGACTAGATTTGGGCGCCTGTACTAGTAACTACCATGCAATCTTTAGCCTGGCTTCACTAGGAGTGACTTCGGAAAGTCCGGGAATGATTTGAAGGAGCTGGGAATGACCCGAAAGGCCGGAAAGGAGCAAGAACACTTAAAATAGTGTCCTGGAGGTATTTGACTTAAAAAGTGAGGACAAAATGTGTCGGAAAGGTTGACCGGGCCTTTAGGGGCAAAACGGTCAATCGGACTAGGAAGCTGCCGGGGCGAACTCGGATTGTCCCGGAAGAAGACTTGGGATCTGGAAATATTATTCAGAATGTTCCCAGAGGTTGCCGGTTTGATTCCCAGAGCCGGCATGGTCGAAAAAGGAGACCGGCCCACCAGGGGCAAAACGGTCATTTTGTACCGGGTTTGCCGGAATTGACTCGGAATGGTCCGGAAAGGTAAATGAAGGTTGAGAACACTATAAAAAGTATTCTCGACACATTACCGGTTTGATACCCAGAGCCGGTGTGGTCGAAGAAGGAGACCGGCCCTCCAGGGGCAAAACGGTCATTTTGTACCGGGTTAGCCAGAACTGACTCGGAATGATTCGGAAAGGTAAAGGAAGGTTGAGAACACTATAAAAAGTAGTCTCAGGAGGTTACCGGTTTGATACCCAGAGCCGGTGTGGTTCCCGGGGCA
This sequence comes from Euryodendron excelsum, assembly GCA_033060915.1. NCBI lineage: Eukaryota > Viridiplantae > Streptophyta > Magnoliopsida > Ericales > Pentaphylacaceae > Euryodendron > Euryodendron excelsum. The sequence continues at coordinate 24,248,386 of CM065395.1, forward strand.
TTCGGATGCCTAGGGGCAAAATGGTCATCTTGACCGAAAAAGGTCCAAAGGACAGTTTGGTCCTTTTTCACCAAAGTAGGCTAACAGACACTGGTGTTAACTTGGGTTTTGAGTGTTTCTGCCACTCTAACGGCGGTCGTCCTGACACAGGGGTTTGTTGCCAATTCCCTATATCAACCTATTTGTGAGTATTTCCGCTACTCTAACAGTTTTGTGAGTAGTTTCGCTACTCGGACCGTCTTGAGAAATAAACTGTCTCGAGAGAGGGATTGGAAAGGGAACTTATCGTCTCCGAAGAGACGTGCCTGGATTGGAACCGTCTCGAGGAATAAACTATCTCGAGAGTGGGATTGGAAAGGGAACTTATCGTCTACGAGGAGACGTGCCTGGATTGGAACCGTCTCGAGGAATAAACTATCTTGAGAGTGGGATTGGAAAGGGATCTTACCGTCTCCGAGGAGACAAGCCTGGGTTGGAACCGTCTCGAGGAATAAACTGTCTCGAGAGTGGGATTGGAAAGGGGTCTTACCGTCTCCGAAGAGACGTTCCTGGATTGGAACCATCTCGAGGAATAAACTGTCTCGAGAGAGGGATTAGAAAGGGGTCTTACCGTCTCTGAAGAGACGCGCCTGGATTGGAACCGTCTCGAGGAATAAACTGTCTCGAGAGAGAGATTGGAAAGGGGTCTTACCGTCTCTGAAGAGACGCGCCTGGATTGGAACTGTCTCGAGAGTGGGATTGGAAAGAACAATGCCCCCTAAGGGCATTTTGGTCATTTCGCTTTTATTTGGGCCTAACAGGCCCGCGAAGCGATGGAAAGACGGAATTTGGACCTAAAGGATTGGTTTCGATTGGAATATGCCCACAATGACTTGAAAACAAGTCTGGACGGAGTGTAGACTGCCGAGTGGTCAAAAATAGGGTGCTTACACTGGGGGATTCGGATGCCTAGGGGCATAATGATCATTTAGCTTCAAATGGGCCCTACAGGCCCAAGAAGCAACCGGTGAACTAAATTGGAATTTAAAAGCCAAGTTAAAGTCTGAATATACGTGTGATGTGTGAAAATGAGCCCAGTTAGGCCGGAGATTGCCGAGCGGGCAAAAATTGGGTGCTTACAGCTGCCTCTCTTTTTCTGTCTTCGCTTATCGAAGATAGAAAATGATAAAGTAAGAATCTCATGTTGACTGCGAGGCGATCGGAGGGACTGGAAGAATTGGAAGCCAGAGAACATTTACCTCGAGTAGGTGGTCGATGCTTGGTATTTTTCTGGTACAATGATACTCCTCTGGGGAAATTAATGCTCCTTGAACTGGCGCTCCATCTGGTAGAATAATGCTCCTCTAAGGGAATTAACGCTTCTTAAACCAGCACTCCGTCTGGCATAACAAATGCTCCTCTGGGGGAATTGATGCTTCTTGAACCGACACTCCGTTTGGCGAAACGCTGCTCCTCTGGGAAATCCAAGATTAACATCTGATATTTCTTGAACCAGCACTCCGTCTGGCGAAACACTGCTCCTCTAGGGAAGTCCAAGGTTAACTTTTGATACCTCTTGAACCGGCACTCCGTCTGGCGAAACGCTACTCCTCTAGGGAAGTCCAAGGTCGACTTCTAATATCTCTTGAACTGGCACTCCATCTGACGAAACACTGCTCCTCTGGGAAAGTCCAAGGTTGATTTATGATATTTCTTAAACCTGCACTCCGTCTGGCGAAACGTTGCTCCTCTGGGAAAATCCAAGGTTGATTTCTGATATTTCTTGAATCGGCACTCTGTCTGGGAAAACGCTGCTCCTCTGGGAAAATCCAAGGTTGATTTCTGATATTTCTTGAATCGGCACTCTGTCTGGGAAAACGCTGCTCCTCTGGGGAAGGCCAAGGTTAATTTATGATATTTCTTAAACCGGCACTCTGTCTGGCGAAACGCTACTCCTCTGGGGAAGGCCAAGGTTAATTTCTGATATTTCTTGAACGGGCACTCCGTCTGGCAAAACACTGCTCCTCTAGGGAAGGTCTAAGGTCGATTGGGGAGGTCGAGGGTAGGCCATTGCCCCATTCCTTACTTCTTATCAGCTAGGGAAGTTTGAACTTCTTGAGGTGTATGCCAATGCTAGAGATGTCTGAGGTTACTTGATCGCCGGTTGGCTTTTTAGCTCCATTTTGTACTTTACCTTGTTCCTTATTTCCTATTTGAGAGAGAGAGAGAGAAAGACATAGAATGAGTTTTGTACAAAAACAGTTTAAAAATGCCCTGGTAAGGGGTGTCCTTTTTTTTATGATGATTGCACATGGGATTAAATTCATGATTTATTTTTTACGAATGCACAAGTTTATATAAGAATTAAATTGAATGCATAACCTACTTCCTTACAAATGAACAGGTTCATACAGGAATACAGTTGGATGTATGAATAGATACAAACTACATAAGAATCTAAATGGATGTACAGGTTATACATGTCATGGATGCATCAGTACTATATGTATATAAGCTATTTACAAAGAATGTCCCAGGATTTCCCCAAGGCCTATACTCTCAAGATTCTGTATCCTTTCCAGGATTCTGCCCCATTCAGTTTTGTCCCATTCATATCGGGGTGTGATAGCATTTGCACCATTCTCCAGTGATCTTGACCTTTTGGTTTGCTATCATATCCCTACTTTCTACAGGGTTGCTGTTTGGGGTTTTTCTGATCTCACTTAGTTTTCTCTCTCAGATCTCCAAAATGCCACCATGGCTCTAGTGACAACTCGCGTGCCCTTTGCAGAGCGATAAACAGCTAAGCCCTCAATCCGAGAAGACTTCTTTTAGGACTGTAATGTAGTCTGGGTTCAGGGTTTATAAGAAACGAATGGATATTTAGGCTCAAAGATCTTCTCTTAGTGTGTTGTCTAAACCAAAACCATCTAAGCACACCTTGGAGCATGAGATTGCCCCTTGCATTCCCTTCCAATTCTCTTTTCTCATCCTAGTCGTCTTGGTATTGTTCTGGCTTATTTGGACTAAGCAATTTTCTTTGATCAAAGAGGACTTTTATTTGAACCATAACGTAGGCTATATTAAGGGGTTTATGAATAAACGAGATATATAGGCTCAAATTCGATGTTATTTCCAGTAGGGTTTAGATCCACACCATCCTTGGTTTGTCCCCTAGTAGGGTTTGGTCCCCTAATTTCCCCCTTTAGCTTCGGCAACACGTCCGGCTCATCTAGATCAAGCAATCCTTTTTCAATCGGGGAGGACTTTACTAGGGTTGTCATATAAGCTATGGTTTTTGGGTTTTTACAAGAAAGGGTAAAGGCTCAAACCTAATATTTCTACTTGGTGGCTTTGTTACCTAGGATCACCTCTGAATTTCCTCTTTTATAAAAGGAATTGAACTTTCCTGTAACTTTTGAGCTTTTAAATCTGACATTTGCCCCTTTTTGTTTTCCTCTTTTTTTTTCTGACTTTCGATTTTATATGCTTTTCAAGATAGCACGATATGATTCTTTTCCGGTCTTTCTTCTGATATACTTCCCTTTTTTTTCCTTTTCCTTTCTTGTTGCTTTTGACGAGATGAACATTTCTACAACTTCTTTATCTCAAATTCCTTCCTTTGCATTTCGATTTAACTCATTGTGGACGGTGATCCCTAGGTTGGAGTGTTTTCTGGAAAAGAAAGGTAACCAGCTCAATAGGTTTGACAAAAGTTGCTTTTAACTGTATGGGAAGCGAAATGAGAGCCTCCCTTCCTTTTAAATCAGATTGCTTAATCCATAGAGCCTTCATGTTACTTCCACTTGATGAACGATGAACAAGTCTTCAAATATCTGCCTGCCCTAGTGTGGGGGGATGGTTTTGGATCAGGGTAGACAAGAAATCTTTCGCTTTCCTATAAGGCACTAGTGGGTTAAGCAAAGGGGATATTTTTGTATATGGTAGCAGAATTGAGGGCCTCTAATCATTTCAAATCGAATTGCTTAGTCCATAAAGCCTTAGTACAAAATTTAGACAATATTTCTAGGGATGATGTGTTTCTGTTAATGAACCCCTACATATTCTATCAAATCAACTATTTTGTGCTTACCCCAATGTGGGGGATGGTTATAGGTTTGGGGATATCTGAAAAAAGATCACTGACGGCTCTAGTGGGTTGAGCAAAGGATAGTGTTTATTTGGGATAAACAGAACAATGGCTTCTCATCATTTTGAGTACTCGGCTGCCCATCGCCTAGCCAAGATATCATGCAAATGTCGCCTTTTCAACAAACTCTGCATTTCTCTATTGAGACTATCTTTCTTCTATCTCTTATTCTCTCTTTGTCTTTCGAAGGTTTTAACCCTTTTCTAAATGGGTTGCCCATGCTATCCTACCCTTCAAGTCAAGTCATTACTGAATGGGAAAGAATTCTTAAATGCAAGAATCGTCCACAAAAATATGAGACAAAGGGGATAAACTAGAAACTACACATTTTCATTTAGAAATATGATTACATGGCCTGCAATGTTTATTTAAAGAAGATATGCGAGAAATAGAGAGATGAAAAGAAAACAGACGAATTTTGTGAAAACTTTCCTTTTTATTGCACTTTAGAAAAAGCCCTTCAGAGAGGTCCTAGAATCACACCAATTTCTTCTATGCTTCATCGCGTGGTTCCTCCCCTAGGTGCCAATGACTCCAGCGCCGATCAAATCTTGTATCTTGTGCTTCAGGAAGAGACAATGCTCAGTGTCATGCCCTTGTCTTCCAGAATGGTACTCACAAACAAGGGTCAGGTCGAAAGTAGGGGGTAAAGGATTTGGCAACGGCGGAGCAGGTATGGGGGTCAGAAGGTTGGCTTGTAAGAGGTCATGATAAGCCTTTGTTTGGGTGCAAGTTAGAGGGGAAAAGGCGCGAGGTTGGCAGGCCTTCTTGTTGGGGTTGAGATGTGGTTAGGCTGTGATGGGCCCGGGAGTAGGTGCTTGAGTAGCCACGAGGGTCTGAGATTGGTATTGGGGTGTAAGCACCCCATTTTTGCCCACTCGGCAATCTCCGAGCTGACCAAGCTCACTATCACACATCACATGCATATTTAGACTCTAAGCCGGCCTTTTTAATTTGAATTTAGTCCACCAGTCGCTTCTCGGGCCCGTAGGGCCCACTTGAAGCTAAATGACCGTTTTGCCCCTAGGCATCCGAATGCCCCGGGAACCACACCGGCTCTGGGTATCAAACCGGTAACCCTCTGAGATTACTTCTTATAGTATTCTCAACCTTCCTTTACCTTTCCGGATCATTCCGAGTCAGTTCCGGCCAACCCGGTACGAAATGACCATTTTGCCCCTGGTGGGCCGGTCTCCTTTTCCGACCACGCCGGCTTTGGAAAACAAACCGGCAACCTCTGGGAACATTCTAAATAATTTTTTCAGATCCCAAGTCTTCTTCCGGGACAGTCCGAGTTCGCCCTGGCAGCTTCCTAGAACGATTGACCGTTTTGCCCCTAAAGGCCCGGTCAACCTTTCTGACACATTTTGTCCTCACTTTTCAAGTCAAATACCTCCAGGACAATATTTTAAGTGTTCCTGCTCCCTTTCGGCCTTCTGGGTCATTCCCGACTCCTTCAAATCATTCCCGGACTTTCCGGAGTCACTTCTAGTGAAGTCAGGCTAAAAAATTGCATGGTAGTCACTAGTACAAGCGCCCAAATCTAGTCAAAGATACGTTGCTTGCCGACCTTAAACATTTCCTAATTGGCTGGCGCCACTACAAGCCAAAAAATGGCCTAGCGCCATTCCTAGTGGCGCCAGTGTAAAATTTGGCCTGGAGCCACTGCAACAGGCGCCAGTGTTGTCCAACTTCTATAAATACAGAGCCTCATTCAACGTGAAAGGGGTCTACAAACTTAACCTAAAAATCCTATATTTCGATATATAGAGCTCGAGCACCTCCAAAAACCCTAGTTTCCTTAGGTTCTCTAAACCCTAGCCACCCTACACTAAACCCTAGCCTCCTATACACTTATACACACCCCCATACACTCATACACTAGCCTTCAGCCATCCTTTGAAGACTTGAAGAGCTGCAATCCAAAACCTGAAGACAACCCTTGAAGGTTGAAGAAGAAGATCAAGACAAAGACCAAAGATTGAAGACAGCACGACGCGCAAAATAAACAAGACATACGGTAGGTTCCCTATTTAAATTTCCGCACTTCCCCCCTCTCTCTTCTCTCTCCTAACCCACTTGGGTTTTCTCTATTTTAATCCCCTATCTCTTTCCCCCCCTTTCTTTGCATGCTTGAAACAAGGGGATTCCCGGTCCATGTCTAGGATTGGGCTATTGGAAAGTCACCGTGTCGGGGGCTTTCTTCAAGTCTAACCAAAGACCACGTGGGTCCGGCCCCCTTGATTATGTGGTGAAGCCTTAACCTTGTATGTTCACGACCCCAAATTGCATTGTGCATATCATAGTCTTGCATCTTCCAAAAACCGTTTTCAAAGTTATTTTTCAAAACATTTTCAAACTTGTTTTCAAAATTGCATCAAAATCTCTTTTTCAAAAACTTGTTTTCAAAACCACAATTCTAGGGTGATTCTAGCCTCTCCATGGTTAGGGTTGCTTTAGGAAAGTGTTACATTAAAAGTGACCTTTTTGGTCTATATTTTCAAATCTTATTGTTTTCCAAAACCACTTTCTTAAAGTGGTTCTAATCCTCTTATGGCTTGAATCGCTTTAGGAAAGTGAGACATTTTCATACCTTCTAAAAACTCTCTTTTCAAAAAGTCTTTCTTCCTAAAAATCTCTTTTCAACATACTTTCCTAAAACACTCCTCTCTAAAATTGTTTTCTAAAAACTCCCTTCCAAAATCTATTTTTCAAAACTCTCTTTTTCAACTCCTCTCCAAAATCTTTTCCTCAAAATTCACTTTCTAAAAACACTCCCTAGATTCACCTTCCTAAAAACGCTCTCCAAAAATCTTTCTAAAAAACTTTCTTTCCAAAAATCCTCCTTCTAGAAACTCCCCTCTAGGATTTTTCCTCCCACAATCTATGTTTCTAAAAACACACTTTCCAAAACTCTTTCTCTTTAAAATCTTTTTCCAAAAACTCTCTTTCCAAATTCACTTTCCAAAAACTCCTCCCTAAGATTTCCCTTCTAGAAAACCTTCGCTTCCAAAAACGCACTTTCCAAAAACTCTTTCCTTAGAGCCCAAGTCAAGCCTTAGAGCCCACAATTAGGAAACCTTAATTTTCTTTCCCAAAAACATGGTTTTCAAACTTTGCCCCAAACCTAGGTTTCCAAAACCTCTAGTTTTCACATCCAAACTATACATGTTTCCAAAGCCTCTTTTCTACGTCAAAACTATAATTTTTCAAAACTAGGGTTTCTAGAATCTCCCTTTACAAATCTTGTCAAATCAAATCTTCCCTTTAAGAAACCAAATCCAATCTCCCCGTTTAGGAAACTACATCCCGTCCTCCGTTTTTGGAAACAAAATCAAACCTTCTCTTTTCAAAATAAATTCCAATCCCTTCCTAATCCAAACCTTTCCTAATTCAATTCCTTCCTAAACCATAAATTTCCTAAACCTAAACTTTGAACCTTTCCTTAAATTTCAAAATCCAACCCTTTCCTAATTCAAATTCTTCCTAAACTTCTACTTTCCTAAATCTTAAGTTTCCAAAACTTGAACATAAAAATCTTTTCTAAACTTTAAAACTCAACTTTCAAATCTTTCCTAGTTCAACCCTTTTCTAATTCTACCCCTTTCCAAAATCTTTTTCAAATCCAAGCTTTCAAATCTTTTCCTGAACTCAAACCTTTCCTAATCTCAAGATTTCCTAAAACCCTAAAACTTTCTAAAATTTAAACTTTCTAAATTTCAAATCTTTCTAAATTCTAAACTTTCCAAAACTTCAAAATCTTTTCAAATCTAAAACTTTCCTAAATTCAAAACTTTCTTAATTCAAGACTTTCTTAAGTTGAAACTTTTATTAATTCAAACATTTCCTAAAACGAAACTTTCCTACTTTCAAGACTTCCCTATTTCAAAACTTTCTAAATTCAAAACTTTCCAATTTTCAAAATTTCCAAATTTCAAAACCTTTCCTAAAACAACACTTTCCCAAGTTGAAACTTTCCTAATGTCGGAACTTTCCTATTTCGAAACTTTCCTAATTCGAAAACTTTCTTAATTTGAAACTTTCCAAAAATGAAACTTTCCTAAATCGGACCTTTCCTAATTCGAACCTTTCCTAAATCCAATCTTTCTTAAACTCTCGAGTCTTTCCTAAGTCGCATCTTTCTTAAGTCTAGGTTTCCTAAAACCAAGTCTTTCCAAAATCAATCTTTTCAAATCAAAGTCCAATCTTCTCAATTTCAATTTCCAATCTCCTCTTCTAATCTCAAATCAAATCTAATTTCCAATTTCCAATTCAATCTCTTTTTCAAATCAAAACCTTCTATTTTCAATCGGACTCCGGTCCGAACTACGACTGACCAGATTCCCCCAAAGGGATACGTAGGCAACCTTCATAGGTGCGGTCATAACACTTTTCAAATTTTCAATTCCATCCTCATGGGTGTGGTCTCCATACTTTCAAATCTCAAATTTCAATCTATTTTCAAATTTCCAATTTCAAAATTTCTATTTTCAAATTTCTACTTTCAATTTTTATACTTTTCAATTTCAATTCTATCTTTTCAAATCTCTTTTCAAATCTATTTTTCAATTCTCTTAACTTGCACTTGCATATCACGCATCATGTTAGTTTTCTAAACATTGTTTTTCAAAGTGGATAGGATTGAACTATAGTTAGTTAAAGACTCTCATAGGTGAATCTAGGGTAGATTGACATGTAGGTACCGAAAGAGCAGGGTAGGGTGATAGCTTTGTGCGTCTTCCCTGCACGTAACCAACCTCCGAACCTAGGATCACTGATTTCAAAGACCAAAAGGATTTATTTTTCTAAAAAGGGCTAAATGTTTTCCAAAGGTTGCCAAACAACCCGTTTTCCTAAAAAAAACCCTCTCTTGAGGATGTTTTTCAAAATCGTTTTTCAAAAACCCTAAGTATAGTCTTCGGATTATTCTTAGTTTTAAGGTGACCTAACTCACCTTAATCAAGTTAGGTGACGACTCCGAATCTTTTTCCAAAAAGCCTTTTATTCAAACCAATTTTTCAATTCAAACCTAGTCGCACTCATTCTTCTAAGAGGGTGAGTTCTAACGAGAGAGTACTGCATTTTTCCCGCTTGTGTGAGTATTCCTCGAGTGCGAAAAATCTCGGCGCGACATGGGGGTGACATTGTGGTGGTTGAGCAGGCAAGATGGCAAACACTTCTCTATCCTTTCGGCCCATTTCCGATGCTGTGGGCACCTTCCTTACTAAGCTTGCAGGAACTTCTTTAGCGTAGGGGTCAACGATCCTTCTAGTTTTTAGGCAATTTTCTATCATCTCCCCTTGCATGATAAGCTCATAAAATTTTCTCCCAACACTCGTGCACAGCTTTTCATAGTATATGCCCGAGAAGGTATGTATGAACAGTTGAACATATTCCTTATCTTCTAAAGGGGGATTGACTTGTGTTGCTGCTTCTCTCCATCTCAGGGCATATCCTTTAAAGCTTTCCTTCTCACCCTTGCTCATAGTCATCAGGGACCATCGTTCAGAGGTAAGATCAATATTGTGACGATATTGGGCTTTAAATACATTGACCAGCTCAATCCAGGTTGTGATCTTCCTTAAGTCCAAATGAGCAAACCATTGTAGAGCAGACCCTGTGAGACTATGTTGGAATAGCTGCATGAGTAGTTTTGGATCGTTGCCATGACCACTTAGCGCTCCAGCATAGAGACAAAGATGAGCCAAGTGGTTACCGGTGCTGTCATACTTCTGAAAGTCGGGCATTTTGAACCTAGCAGGTCTTGGGTGGTTAGGGAAGAAACAGAGCTCATCGTAGGAAGTGAACCCGTAAGTGTTGTGGCCATGGAGACTTCGCAGAGAATCCTCTAACCCTTGGATTTTCATACTGAGAGGGTCTAGGGGGGGCCTTCTTTATGACAGGTGAAAGTAATATGGTCTCTTGTTCTTCAGTGCTGATCCCTTTGGCATCTTCCTTATTCCTCCCAGCATTATCAGACTGAAGCACAAACTTTGGATTAGAGGGTTCAGGGTCCTTAGATGAAGTCATAGATGATGATGAGACTGCAACAACATCCTTCATAGCCATAGTTTGAATAAGCTTGAGAATCTCATCCATCTTGGTCCTCATTTCATTGACTTCTTCTCAAGAAACTTGAGTGGATTCTTCAGGGTTAGCCGCCATCAGTGATGCTCTTTGCAGGGAGATAATGGGATCCCTAGGTGGATGTTGCCCCTTCTTGGGAGCAATGTTGACTCAGTGCAAGGTGACTTTTGTAAATAAAAAGAAAAAGACAAAAAGACAGAAACACAAATTACAAGTTAGTTTCTGGTTCTTAGAGAGCTTTATGCAATGCATGTCCTAGGGTGCCCCTCTTTTAGGAGGGAAGCTAAGCATGATGTATTAGCTCACTTTTGGAGATAGGGGATTTGCCCCTGTATGCAGATACCTTATCGTCAAGTGGGAACCTTCAAGCATCCATGCATTCATTCGCAAAAGTAAAGAAGTACATTGAATTTTGGGTTTAAGATACAAAAAAGTTGAAATACATTTTAACAGGGGGAAGGGGGAACACTTTTCTTTGGACTTCCACCTATCTAGTTTACAAAGGAAAAACCTAAACTACTCTTGAGTCTTTGGATTCGCCTTCGTTGGATTTGATGTCGAGGAGGTCGCTGAGAGACCTTGCTGATCGATTGCCCCTTGTCTTCTTGGCAATCCTATCTCCGTGAGTATAGAGGGATTGAGGCCCCTCTTATGGAATGGATTGGTATGCATGCCATGAGTCCTCAGGGTTACGTGGAACCCTTAGGGTTTGGGTAGGCTTAATGTAAGGGAGAGTGAACTTGATGTCACTCTCAATGGGTTGATCATATGCATGAGAAGGCAGTGACTTGAGTTACTTGAAACTCTAGTCTTGACATAGGATATATAATGCATGAACATGGATATGCAAAGAGTATAAGGAGAGAGAATGCAATAGCAAGGTAAACGTGCATGCATGAGTAGTTAAATAGTCATTATAATAGTAAGGATACATTCATTATAACAATAGGAATAGACAGGTATAAATGAAAATAAGCGTAGTCGCCCTTTCCTCTATGGTTTTGGAAAACAGTGCGCGTGTCTTAAATCCAGCAGAGGTTCGGCTATGCAAGGTGTCTATATGAGTATGAGGTTGAAAGTTGACTAATGCGTCCTAAAAAGGCTCAGTCCTTGGATTTTCAAACCTAGGCCCACTCCCAGAGGTGGTGCCATGATCGGTTGGTGATTCGAGCGGCGGAACCATTAAGAGGCCGTAGGTGAAGAAACTGACACAGTATCTTACCCACAACCACTATACCATTCCCCCTTTCTAACTAGAAAGGTCACATCAGGGTAATAATGCAAGTATCCAGAATGCAAGTGCACGTGCAGTGTGTATGTGATTTTTGAAAATTGAGGAAAGAGCCCAGCAACTTCCATCCATCCTGTTCATCACATTCATGCATAACAATTAACAATGTTTAAACATAAATTGCACCTATAAAACAAAGATGCAAGAGCTAGTATATGGATGGCAAACTTAATACAAGATATTATGAATAAATGCATGTTTTTCGAAAACAATTTTGAAAATGTGGTTTTGAAAATTTAAAGTGAATAGGATTGAACAAGTTAATTGAAGACTCTACATGGGTGAAGGGTAAAGAGACATTACGGCCTAACCCTCTAAGTGTCCCCAGTGGAGTCGCCAACTGTTGCGCCTAGATTTTTCGCACTCGAGGAATATACACACAAGTGGGAAAAACACTGTATTCTCTCATTAGAACTCACCCTCCTAGAAGAATGAGTGCGACTAGGTTTGAATTAAAAATAGATTTGAATAAAGGCTTTTAGAAGAGATTTGGAGTTACCACGCAACTTGATTAAGGTGAGTTAGGTCACCTAAAAACTAAGCATAATCCGAAGACTACACGTATGGTTTTTGAAGACAATTTTTGAAAATGCTTCCTCAAGAGAGGGTTTTTAAGAAAATAGATTGTTTGGCAACCTTTGGAAAACATTTAAGACCTTTTTCAAAAATAACTCCGTTTTTGGTCTTTGAAATCAGTGATCCTAGGTTCGGAGGTTGATTACGTGTAAGGAAGACGCACTAAGCCATCACCCTACCCCGCCCTTGCGGTACCTACATGTCTATTCACCATAGATTCACCTATGAGATTCTTCAACTAACAAATCGTCCAATCCTATTCACTTTGAAAACGAATGTTTAAAAAGGCATGATGCATGATATGCAAATGCAAGAGGAAGATTTGATTTGACAATAGATTTTGAAAAGAAATTGATTTGATTTTAGAACAGATTTGAAAAGATAGATTTGAAATTGGAAAGTTTTAGAATTTGGAAATTGAGATTTGAAAATAGATTTTTGAAATTGGAAATTGGAAATAGAACATAGAATTGGAAACTTGAAGAAGATTGTAGAATTGGAGATTTGAAAGAAGCTGTGGAATTAGAAATTTGAAAAATGTTGTGACCGCACCCATGAGGGTTGCCTAAGTATCCTTTTGGAGGAATCAAGTCAGTCGTAGTTTAGACAAGAAACTGATTAAAAGTAGAAGAGTTGATTTGGAAAAGAGATGAAGCTGGAATTCAAATTGGAATTGGAAGAATAGGAAATTTGGACTTTGATTGGAAGATTTGAAAAGATTGGTTTTGAAAGACCTAGACTTAGGAACTTAGAAAAGAAAGATTGGACTTGACTTGGAAAGATAGAGCTTGGAAGAAAGATTTGGACTTGTTTTGAAAATATTGAGGCTCAGGAAACCTAGACTCAGGAAAGACTAGAGGTTTAAGAAAGATTTGAATTGACTTGGAATGGTTTGGACGACTAGGAAATATTGGATTTAGGAAAGTTTCGTTTTAGGAAAGTTTCGTTTTAGGAAAGCTTTGGTTTCAGAAAGTTTCATTTTAGGAAAGTTTTGGTTTAAGAAAGGTTTCGAATTAGGAAAGTTTTGAAAAAGGAAAGGTTTCACTTTAGGAAAATTTCGATTTGGGGAAGTTTTAACTTAAGAAAGTTTTGAATTTAGAAAGTTTTCGAAATAGGATAGTTTTAATTTGGAATGTTTTGAAATAGGGTGGTTTTGAAAGTAAGAAAGTTTTGAGTTTAGAAAGTTTTAGATTTGGAAAGATTTAAAGTTTAGGAAAGTTTAGAATTTAGAAAGTTTGGAAGTTTAGAAAGATTTAACTTAAGAAAGTTTTGAATTTAAAAAGTTTGGATTTGGAAAGATTTGAAATTTAGAAAGTTTAGGATTTAGAAAGTTTTAGAGTTTGAGTTTTAGAAAATCTTGAGATTAGGAAAGGTTTGAGTTTAAGAAAGATTTGGAAACTTAGATTTGGAAAGTTAAGATTTGAAAAAGAGTAGAATTAGGAAAGGGTTGAATTAGGAAAGGGAAGTTGAGTTTTAAAATTTAGGAAAGATTTTTATATTTAAGTTTTGGAAACTTAAGATTTGGGAAAGTAGAAGATTAGGAAGGAATTGAATTAGGAAAGATTTGGACTAAGAAGGGTTAAGATTCCTATTTCCTAAAATAAAGGATTGGATTTTGTTTCTAAAAGGAGATGTTTTGATTTTGTTTTAAAAAACGGAGGATAGAATTTCCTAAATGGGAAGATTGGATTTGGTGTCCTAAAGGGAAGATTGGATTTGGGCAAGGATTTGGAAAGGAAAATTTTAGAAACCCTAAATTTGGAAGACTATAGTTTTGACGTAGAAAATAGGTTTTGAAAATATGTATAGTTTGGAAAGGGAGATTTTGGAAACCTAGGTTTTAAGGTAAGTTTGAAAGTCATATTATTGGGAAGGAAAAGTAGGGTTTCCTAATTATGGTTCTAGGGCTTGACTTGGGCACCAAGAAAAGAAATTTTTGGAAAGTGAGTTTTTGGAAGCGAAGATTTTGGAGGAAGATTCTAAAGAGGAGTTTTTAGAAAATGTGTTTTGAAAAGAATTTTAGGAAGGAAGTTTATGGAAAAGTAAAATTTTGAAAGAGTTTTGGAAACAAGATTTTGGAAGAAACTTTTTAGAAATAGTTTTTAGGAAAGTAAATTTTAAGGAGAGTGTTTTGGAAAGGAGTTTCGAAAGAGAAGTTTTGAAAAATAGATTTTTGGGAGAAGTTTTTAGAAAACAATTTTGGAAAGAAGAATTTTCGGAAAGCATATAGAAAAAGAGACTTTTAGAAAAAAAAAAAAAAACTTTTGAAAAGAGAGTTTTTTAGAAAGTATATAAATGTCTTACTTTCCTAAAACGATTCTAACCATAAGAAGGTTAGAATCACTTTAAGAAAGTGGTTTTAAAAACAACAAGGAGTTTAAAATATGGACCATATTGGTCACTTTAAATGTAACACTTTCTTAAAGCAATCCTAGCCATGGAAAGGCTAGAATCACCCTAGGATTGTGATTTTGAAAACAAGTTTTGAAAAAGAAGACTTCGATACAATGTTGAAAACAAGTTTAATGTAAGCTTTGAAAACGAGTTTGAAAACGATTTTTGGAAAAATGCAAGATAATGATAGGCACAATACAGATTTGGGTCGTGAACATACAAGGTTAAGGCTTCACCACATAATCAAGGGGGCCGAACCCACGAGGTCTCTGGTTAGACTCAAAGAAAGCCCCCGACATGGTGACTTTCAAGAGCCTAATCCTACACATGAACCTGGAATTCCTTTGTTTCAAGCATGCAAAGAAAGGTGGGAAGAAGATGGGGGATTAAAATAGAGGAAACCCCAAGTGGGTTAGGAGGGGGAAGAGAGAAGGGGAAATGCAGAAACTTAAAGAGAAAGCCTACCTTGTCTTGTTTATTTCACTTTGCTTTGCGAGCCTTGCTCTTTTTCGGTCTTCACTTCACTTCAATCTTGATCATTGGGAACTCTTCTTCGATCTTTGGAAGCTTCGAGTTACAGCACTTCAAGTCTTTAATGGAGGATTGAGGCTAGAGTATAAGTGTATAGGAGTGTATATGAGTGTATAGGAGGATAGGATTTGTGTATGGTGGCTAAGGTTTGGAAAACCAACAGAAATTAGGGTTTAGGAAGGCTACGAGCTCTGTATATCAAATATTAGGGTTTTCAGATTGAGTTTGCAGACCTCTTTCATGCTAGAGGAGGCTCTATATTTATAGACAGAGGAATGCACTAGCGCTTATTGTAGTGGCGCCAGGCCAAAAATTACACTAGCGCCACTAGGAGTGGCGTCAGGCCATTTTTTAGCTTGGCACCACTAGTAGTGGCGCTAGCCATTTAAGAAATGTTTAAGGTCGGCAAGCAATGTATCTTTAGAAGATTTGGGCGCCTGTACTAGTGACTACCATGTAATTTTTAGCCTAGCTTCACTAGTAGTGACTCCGGAAGGTTCAGGGATGAATTGAAGGGGCCGGGAATGACTCGGGGAGCCGAAAAGGGACAGGAACACTTTGAATAAAGTCTCGGGGACAAAGGGCTTGAAAATGATGACAAGATTTGTTAGAAAGGTTGATCGGGCCATTAGGGGCAAAACGGTCAATCGGACCAGAAAGCTACCGGGACGGACTCAAAATGTCCCAGAAGAAGACTCGAGGTTTGGAAACATTATTTAGAATGTTTCCAAAGGTTACCGGTTTGATGCCTAGAGCCGGTGTGGTTGGAAAAGACAACCGGCCCGCTAGGGGTAAAACGGTCATTTTGCACCGGGTTTGCCGGAACTAGCTCGGAATGATCCGAAAAGATAATGAAAGGTTAGGAATACTATAAGGAGCATTCCCGGGAGGCTACCGGTTTGATACCTAGAGCCGGTGTGGTTCCCTGGGCGTTCGGATGCCTAGGGGCAAAATGGTCATTTAGCTTCAAATGGGCCCTACAGGCCCAAGCAGCAACCAGTGAACTAAATTGGAGTTTAGTAGTCGGGTTAGAGTTTGAATATGCGTGTGATGTGTGAAAATGAGCCCAGTTAGGCTGAAGATTGCCGAGTGGGCAAAAATGGGATGCTTACATTCCCCACATATAAATAAAAGAATAAATAAATGTTTATATTCCCTTTGCTTAGCCCCTAGTGCCTCCCCACGAGCGAAGTTTCTCTTGTCAACCCCGATTCAAGACTGTCCTCCCCACACTGGGGCAGACAATAGTTGAGAACTCCAGGAATGGTATCCACCCCCACTGTGCTAAGGTAGTATCGAAAGCTCAATAGATCATGCAATCTAGTTCAAAGTGAAGAGACGCCCTCATTTCATTTCCCATACAGTCAGAAGCAACCCCTTGCGAAACCCGTTGAGCCATTTATCTTTTTCAAGAAAACACAACCTAGCGGTCACAGCCCACATTGGGTTAGATTGAACTGCCAAGGAAAAGGTCTAAGAAAAAAGGGTTGAAGAATTACTCATTCCATAAAAAGAAAAAAGATAAAAAGGACAAAGCAAAGGAAAAGAGTTGCCAAAGGGCAAGAGGCCGAAAACAAAAATATAAGGAAAGGCCTGAAAAAAACCATGATTGAGTCATCTTCAAAAGCATAATAAGAAGATCAAAGGAGAAGAGAGTCATGTTTCTCTTAAAAAGCATCTAGAAAGGGTGAAAGAAAATAGTCATTTTCACCCTGAGAAGTATATAGTAAAAGTAAGAAGGAAATTTAAAGGTGATCCTAGGTTACAAAAAAACCCAGTAGAAACAATAGGTTCGAGCCTTTATCCTTTCTTGCAAAACCTCAAAACCATGGCCTACATTATAACCTTACTAAAGTCCCTTCTGATTGAAAATAGATTGCTTGATCTAAATGAGCTAGACATGCTGCCGAAGCTAAAGATGGATGCTAACCTTACTGAAAAGTAGTCAAGGATAGTATGGATCTAAACCCTGCTAAAAACAATATCAAATTTGAGCCTATATATCCCATTTTTTCGAAAACCCCATAACCTAGCCTACATTACAA
Source organism: Euryodendron excelsum (assembly GCA_033060915.1). Taxonomy (NCBI): domain Eukaryota; kingdom Viridiplantae; phylum Streptophyta; class Magnoliopsida; order Ericales; family Pentaphylacaceae; genus Euryodendron; species Euryodendron excelsum. The sequence goes on from CM065395.1 coordinate 24,265,439, forward strand.
TCCTAAACAAAGTCTCCTCAGATTGAAAGAACTAGCCGCTTATCACTCTGCTGAAGGTCAGAAAAGCTGTTGCTAAGGCCCTGAGAGTCGAGGGTTTCAACCCAATAATTATATACACTAACCTTGAAGTAGAGAATCGGAGGTGATCAAAAGGTTGAGAAAGGTGCGAAGTGCTATCATCCAATCAAGGTAAAGTTGAGCTAGATGAGAGGTTAGATCCCCGAAAAGGAAGGAGTTACATTCCAAAGATATCAAGTTCGACTACAACCTTTGTCATTCTGTTAGTTAATGTATTTCTAATATGTGCATAACAAAATAATAAAATAAAATAAAATAAAAAATAATAATCGCATGAACTTCACATAGGACATAACTCCATGTAAAAACAGAAGTCACCAACATCAACTCATGTAATAGATACATAACATCATCATCCATCACATACATCTGATCATATGCCTAGCTGTAAAGATCATAAATGTATCTGTCTATCCATGCATCAAAATATAAAAAATATATACCAAAATAAAATTGTCTAACATAAATGCATCTCAAGAACAAGGGCACAGGAAGATTAGAGTCTCCACAAGGGGCATCTATCAAAGGTCAAAGTCAATGTCATTAGAATCGAAATCCCCGAAACTCGGCATCGGAGGAGGCAGATAACTACTCGAAGCACCAGCATCCTGCAGAGAAGATAGAACCGGAATCAGCCGCATGAAAGAAGAACTAAACAATAGTAGAGCAAAAAGGAGAGAAAAAATGACATACCCCGCCACCTCCCATCTAAGCTATCCGAGCCGTTAAGGAAGCCACCTCTACCTGATACCGATCTCGCTCTGTCTGGTATCGATCCCTCTAATCCCTCACAGTAGTAAACTCGGTCTGGGGCATGTATCCCCCAACACAGCACCACAAGTCAACCACCTCCTAGCCAACAGCGTATCCGCTGACTACTACCTCAAATCAGGTGAAGGCACCGATAGAATGAGCCCCAAAGTGCGCAGCATAATCTGTATCCAGAGGAAGTAAGAACTCGGCCCTTGGCTACCGCTCCTGATAAGGGATAGGCACTCCCGCCACCAAGGCCCCAAACATATACTCTGGTGGAGCTCCTGCTGACTGGAACTCCTCATGAAACTACCGCCAGTGTCGCTCTCCTAGATAAGACTCCCAAGTATCATTACTGAGAAAAGTAGCCCTCGATAGGGACAACAAAGCTACGTACCATATAGTCTCATAATGAACTGATCCAATGAAGGGCCGCCAAGTCACATCTCTCACCTCAATCAATTCTAGGTTCGCCCGTAGCGTCACAAAGTCTGCAATCTCTGATCGCTGGGCCACCCGGTTGCGAGCCCACCTCAAAGCACGTGGATAAAGGTCGTCCTCGACAATTGCAGGGCAACGAACAGGCAAGTACTTACAGCTCCACCAAACAAGAAAGGGCCAGAAACTAGTCATGCTGCCCCAACTGGAAGAAGTCTAAACCCGCATCGATCGAAGGAAGCAGCCAAAGGAGAAGGACCGGACCCCAATCTAGCTTAGACAGAGCCCCAAGATCAGTTACTATACTCACCAACCAAAAAGGCACGAGCGACTTGTTATTGCAAAAGCAGCTAAAGATAATATACAAAACAAGTCGCCGTCTCATAATGTCCTGCCTGGCAGGTGATGGCTTAGTAGCAAAGGTACGGTCATCCTGGCTGAGCCAAGAGACTAGGAAGGCAGAACGCTCAGGAGGAGGCAAGTCTAGCAGAATGCATGCCTCGTCTCTACTGACTGACTGTAGAGTGATCCGCCGACCAACAAAGGAAAGCCCTGTGATGATCGCCCAATCCAAGGGAGTGGGACCTAACTCGAAGCCGACAAAATGGAAGGTCCCGATCTCTCCAAACCACCACTCAACCAGAGCCAGTACCAAATGCCGGTTCAAGCAGTTAGCCTGTAATCCCATGAAGGCTCCAAATCTGACCTTAGCCAAGAAGGCACAATATGATGGAGCAGCTCGCTGCATGGTCACGAAGACCTGATGAACAACCCCTCTAAAAGCGGTGTGTACCCGAGGAGGAGGCAAATGTTGTCTGGAATATACGCTGGGGTGATAAGCAAGGTCCCCGAGCGGTGGGATGTCCAATACCTCCAGGTCTCCCAAGCCAGCATCCGTTAGCCTATGTCTGGAGAAAGCTCTCCCATAACCAGTCACTTGATCCCCAAGGCCCGGTACCTCCTCCTCAGCACCAATCTCCTCTACAAAGGCCCGCTCAATCAAAGGAAAGGGGTTGACAAGTGGTCTATATCGCGCCCAGATTTTTTGCACTTGAGGAATACACACACAAGTGGGAAAAACACTATACTCTCTCGTTAGAACTCACCTTTCTAAAAGAATGAGTGCGACTTGGTTTGAATTGAAAAATTGATTTGAAGTAAAGGGCTTTTGAAAAAGATTCGGAGTCGCCACCTAACTTAATTAAGGTGAGTTAGGTCACCTAAAAACTAATAATAATCCGAAGACTACACTTAGGGTTTTTGGAAAACGATTTTGGAAAACATCCTCATGAGAGGGTTTTTAAGAAAACAGGTTGTTTGGCAACCTTTGGAAAACATTTAGCCCTTTTTGAAAAATAACTCCTTTTTGGTCTTTGAAATCAGTGATCCTAGGTTCGGAGGTTGGTTACGTGTAGGGAAGACGCACTACGCTATCACCCTACCCCGCCCTTTTGGTACCTACATGTCAATCTACCCTAGATTCCTATGAGAGTCTTCAACTAACTATAGTTCAACCCTATTCACTTTGAAAAACAATGTTTAGAAAACATGATGCATGATATGCAAGTGCAAATTAAGAGAATTGAAAAATAGATTTGAAAAGAGATTGATTTGAAATTGATTTGATTTGAAAATAGACTTGAAGAAATAGAATTGGAATTGGAAAGTTTGAAAATTGAAAGTAGAGATTTGAAAATAGAAAGTTTGAAAGTAGATGGGAATTTGAGATTTGAAAAGATTTTGAAAACCACACCCATGAGGGTGGAATTAAAAGTTTGAAAAGTATTGTAACCGCACCTACGAAGGTTGCCTACGTATCCCTTTGGGGGAATCAGGTCAGTCGTAGTTCGGACAAGAGTCCGATTGAAAATAGAAGAGTGGATTTGAAGAAGGAGATTGAATTGAAAATTGAATTTGATTCGAAATTGGAAGAGGAGATTGGAAATTGAAATTGAGAAGATTGGACTTGCTTTGGAAAGATTGATTTTGGAAAGACTTGGTTTTAGGAAACCTAGACTTAGGAAAGAGAAGAAACTTAGAAAATATTTGACTTGACTTGGAAGGTTTAGGAAATTAGGAAATGTTTGAATTAGGAAAGGTTCGATTTAGGAAGGTTTTAGAATTAGGAAAGTTTCAACTTAGGAAAGCTTTGAATTTGGAATGTTTCAACTTTAGGAAAGTTTTGAATTAAGAAAGTTTTGAATTAGGAAAGTTTTCAAATTAGGAAATTTTTTGAAATAGGGAAGTTTTGAAAATTGGAAAGTTTCGAGTTTAGAAAGTTTTCGAAAAAGGAAAGGTCTTAAGATTAGGAAAATTCCCAAATTAGGAAAGTTTTGAAAATCAGAAAGTTTTGAATTTAGAAATGTTTTGAATTAGCAAAAGTTTAGTTTAAGAAAAATTTAGAATTTGGAAAGTTTCAAGTTAAGAAAGTTTTGAATTAAGAAAGTTTTGAGTTTTAGAAAAGTCTTAGATTTGGAAAGATGTTGAAGTTTTGGAAAGTTTAGAATTTTGGAGAGATTTAGGTTTAGAAAGATTTAACTTAAGAAAGTTTTGAACTTAGAAAGTTTTGAATTTGGAAAGATTTGAAATTTAGAAAGTTTAAGATTTAGAAAGTTTTAGAGTTTGAGTTTTAGAAAATCTTGAAATTAGGAAAGGTTTGAGTTTAGGAAAAGGTTTGAAAGCTTGAATTTGGAAAGGGGGTTGAATTAGGAAAGAAGTGGAAGTTGAAAGTTCTAGGAAGCTTATGATTTAGGAAGGTAGGAAATTAGGAAAGATTTGAATTAGGAAAGATTTAGCTTTTGAGTTTTAAAATTTAGAAAAGATTGTTATGTTCAAGTTTTGGAAACTTAAGACTTAGGAGAGTGGAAGATTAAGAAGGATTTGAATTAGGAAAGATTTGGATTAGGAAGGGATTGGATTTGGTTTTTTAAAAGCAAAGGCTTGATTTTGTTTCCAAAAACGGAGGACGGGATCTAGTTTCCTAAACGGGGAGATAGGATTTGGCAAGGACTTTGGAAAGGGGGATTCCAGAAACCCTAGTTTTGAAAAATTGTAGTTTTGACGTAGAAAAGAGGCTTTGAAAACATGTATAGTTTTGAAGTAAAAACAAGAGGTTTTGGAAACTTAGGTTTGGGGCAAAGTTTGAAAACCATGTTTTTGGAAAGAAAGTTAAGGTAACCTAATTGTGAGTTCTAGGGCTTGACTTGGGCTTCTAAGGAAAGAGTTTTTGGAAAGAGATTTTAAAGAAGAGGAGTTTTTGGAAAGTGTGTTTTTGGAAACGAAGATTTTGGAAGGAAAAATCCTAGAGGGGAGTTTCTAGAAGGAAGATTTTCGGAAAGTGAGTTTTTTAGAAAGGTTTTTGGAGAGATTTTTTTGGGAAGGTGAATCTAGGGAGTGTTTTTAGAAAGTGAATTTTGAGGAAAAGATTTTGGAGAAGAGTTGAAAAAGAGAATTTTGAAAAATAGATTTTGGAAGGGAGTTTTTGAAAACAATTTTGAAGATGAGAGTTTTAGGAAAGTATGAAAACGTCTCACTTTCCTAAAGCGATTCTAACCATAAGAGGGCTAGAACCACTTTAAGAAAGTGGTTTTGGAAAACAATAAGATTTGAAAATATAGACCAAAAATGTCACTTTTAATGTAACACTTTCCTAAAGCAACCCTAGCCATGGAAAGGCTAGAATCACCCTAGAATCGTGGTTTTGAAAACATGTTTTTGAAAAAGAGATTTTGATGCAATTTTGAAAACAAGTTTGAAAACATTTTTGAAAACAACTTTGAAAACGGATTTTGGAAGATGCAAGACTATGATATGCACAATGCAATTTGGGGTCGTGAACATACAAGGCTAAGGCTTCACCACATAATTAAGGGGGCCGAACCCACGTGGTCTTTAGTTAGACTAGAAGAAAGCCCCCGACACGGTGACTCTCCAATAGCCCAATCCTACACATGGACCGGGAATCCCCTTGTTTCAAGCATACAAAGAAAGGGGGGAAAGAGATGGGGGATTAAAATAGAAAAAACCCGAGTGGGTTGGAGAGAGAAGAGAGAGGGGGGAAGTGCAGAAAATTAAAGAGAAAACCTACCGTATGTCTTCTTTATTTTGCGCGCCGCGTTGTCTTCGGTCTTCGGTCATTGTCTTGATCTTCACCTTCAGCCTTCAAGAGTTGTCTTCAAGCTTTGGATGGCAGCTCTTCAAGTCTTCAAAGGATGGTTGAAGGCTAGTGTATGAGTGTATGGGGGAGTGTATGAGTGTATAAGAGGCTAGGGTTTGTGTATAGTGGCTAGGGTTTGGGAAAACCTAGGGAGGCTAGGGTTTTGGAGGTGCTCGAGCTCTGTATATCGAAATATAGGATTTTTAGGTTAAGTTTGCAGACCCCTTTCACGTTGAATGAGGCTCTGTATTTATAGAAGTTGGACAAACCTGGCGCCTGTTGCAGTGGCGCCAGGGCAAACTTTACACTGGCGCCACTAGGAGCGACGCCAGGCCATTTTTTGGCTTGGCGTCACTACTAGTGGCGCCAGCGAATTAGGAAAGGTTTAAGGTCGGCAAGCAACGTATCTTTGACTAGATTTGGGCGCCTGTACTAGTGACTACCATGCAACTTTTAGCCTGGCTTCACTAGGAGTGACTCTAGAAAATCTGAGAATGATTTGGAGGAGCCGGGAATGACCCGGAAGGCCGGAAAGGAGCAGGAACACTTAAAATAGTGTCCTAGAGTATTTGACTTGAAAAATGCAGATAAGGTGGATCGGAAAGGTTGACCGGGCCTTTAGGGGCAAAACGGTCAATCGGACCAAAAAACTGTCGGGTCAGACTCGGACTGTCTCTGAAGAAGACTGGGGATTTGGAAACATTATTTAAAATGTTCCCAGAGGTTGCCGATTTGAATTCCAAAGCCGGCGTGGTCGGAAAGGGAGACCGGCCCACCAGGGGCAAAACGGTCATTTCGCACCAGGTTGGCCGGAACTGACTCGGAATGATCCGAAAAGGTAAAAGGAGGTTGAGAACATTATAAAAAGTAGCCTCAAGAGGTTACCGGTTTGATACCCAGAGACGGTGTGGTCGAAGAAGGAGACTGGCCCTCTAGGGGCAAAACAGTCATTTTGTACCGGGTTAGCTGGAACTGACTCGGAATGATCTGGAAAGATAAGGAAAGGCTGGGAATACTACAACAAGCATTCTCAGGACATCACCAGTTTGATACCCAGAGCCGGTGTGGTCGAAGAAGGAGACCGGCCCTCTAGGGGCAAAACGGTCATTTTTTACCGGGTTGGCCGGAACTGACTCGGAATGATCCGGAAAGATAAGGGAAGGTTGAGAGTACTATAAAAAGCAATCTCAGAGGGTTACCGATTTGATACCCAGAGCCGGTGTGGTTCCCGGGGCATCCGGATGCCTAGGGGCAAAATGGTCATCTTGACCGGAAAGTCTCAGAAAAGGTCCAAAGGACAGTTTGGTCCTTTTTCACCAAAGTGGGCTAACAAACACTGGTGTTGACCTGGGTTTTGAGTGTTTCTGCCACTCTAACGGTTTTGTGAGTATTTCCGCTACTCTAACGGTTTTGTGAGTATTTCCGCTACTCTAACGGTTGTGTGAGTATTTTCGCTACTCTAACGGTTTTGTGAGTATTTCCGCTACTCTAACGGTTTTGTGAGTAGTGTCGCTACTCGGACCATTTCGAGGAATAAACTGTCTCGAGAGAGCGATTAGAAAGGGGTCTTACCGTCTTCGAAAAGACGTGCCTGGATTGGAACCGTCTCGAGGAATAAACTGTCCCGAAAGTGGGATTGGAAAGGGGTCTTACCGTCTCCGAAGAGACGCGCCTAGATTGGAACCGTCTCGAGGAATAAACTGTCTCGAGAGAGGGATTGGAAAGGGGTCTTACCGTCTCCGAAGAGACGTGCCTGGATTGTGAGTGTTTCCGCCACTCTAACGGCGGTCGTCGTGACACAGGGGTTTGTTGCCAATTCCCTATATCGACCTATTTGTGAGTATTTCCGCTACTCTAACGGTTTTGTGAGTACTTCTGCTACTTTAACGGTTTTGTGAGTAGTTTCACTACTCGGACCGTCTCGAGGAATAAACTGTCTTGAGAGAGGGATTGGAATTGGAATAAGAAAGGACAATGCCCCTAAGGGCATTTTGGTCATTTTGCCTCTATTTGGGCCTGACAGGCCCGCAAAGTGATGAAAGACAGAATTTGGGTCTAGAGAATTGGTTTCGATTGGGATATGTCCACAATGACTTGAAAACAAGTCTGGACGGAGTGTAGACTGCCGAGCGGTCAAAAATGGGGTGCTTATAGTTGCCCCTCTTTTTCTGTCTTTTCTTGTCAAAGACAGAAAACGATAAGAGTAAGAGTTCCATGTTGACCGCGAGGCAGTCGGAGGGACGGACACTGGAAATCTTCCGACAACGAGGGTCGAAAATGGATAACAGGCCAAAAAGGCCTTTGAAAACGAGTTTTGGCAGGAAAAAGGGCGAACTGCCCAGAATTTATAACTGGCGCCACTAGCAGTGGCGCCTTTGACAAAAAGGAATTGGCGTCTCTGCTAGTGGTGCCAGGCTTAAAGTTAAAACCAGAAAATTTTTGGTTCGAACACCCACGGGATTTGAAGAGTTTTTGGAGAATCCGAGAGTTTTCAAGTGGAAACCGACTTGAACCTTGAAGGAGCACTCCTTGGGGACCACGGGTGATTGTCGCAGGGAGTCCACGTCGCCGGAAAAGTCACCGGAGGAGAAAATTTTGCCGGAGAACTTCCAAAAGGTGAGTTTTCAAATTTTGTTGATTTTAATGTGTAGAACGTCATTTGAATCATGTGAATAGTCGAAATTAATGCTTTGATATGTTTTGAACACTTTGGTGATGTTGTTTTTGCATTTTGATGGTTGTTTGATTGAATTTGAATGATTTTTCATGATTATGCAAAGAGGGCTTTCTGCAAAACTAGGGGATTTGTTCCTACAAGCTTGGGCATTGGGTTTTCTGGCTATATTTTGTGCAATGTGCCTTAGAAAAATGTGTTTAACAATCGTATGAATTTTCGTGATTTTTTGAAAACTCGGTGAATTTTTTATTTTTTAAAAAATAGAAAAATATTTAGAAAATTAGAAAAAATTAGAAAATTCAAGAAATTGATGAAATTTTTAAAGTTTGAAATTTGGAGAAATATTGGAATATTTTTTTAAAACATTTGAGATGATTTTGAAAAATTTCAGAAGATGTTTGAAAACCATTGATTTATTTGAAAAATAAAACATGTGTTTTCAAAATTTTGAAAAATTGAAAAGTGTGCACGAGTGCCATTGTCATGTGATTATTGGGAAAGTGCACCTTTTGCATTTTGTGTTGATGTCATGGGTGTTGTAGGGGCCATTTTTAAATAGGACTCTACCGGAATTTTTAGAAATTATGGAAAGAGTCGATTAAAGTTTTTAGAAATAAAATCTTTTTGAGGGGAAAAGGCAGAGAACCCTTGAGATGTGATTTGGAGTTGGAAAATCAAGATGTGTGAAAATTTTGTTTTTGATTTGTTATTCGAAATCCTTTATTTGTTTTGTTTGCGTTATTTGTTTGTTTTATTTTACTGTAATTTAAACCGCATGGATGGTATATTAACATCACTTACCTTGGCTTACCTTTTCAGGATGGCAGACGCAGGTGATGACGGTTTTGAGAGGAGACGCCGCTCGGGAAAAGTGGCCCAGACAGATTCTACTGGCGGCTCTAGTCGATCTAGAGGTAGTCGACGATCTACCGGACGATCTTCATCCAGCTAGAGCGGGCAGGGGAGTAGGCCACCTGTCGACCATTTTCCTCCGGTTGAGCAGGCTTTTGCCGAGGAGATTGATGCCGAGGAGGAGGTACTGGGCCTTGGGGATCAGGTGACCGGCTATGGGAGAGCTTCTTCCAGGCATAGGCAGACAGATGCCGACTTGGGAGATCTACAGATACCAGATGTCCCACCACTCGGGGATCTGGCCTATCATCCTAGTGTATACTCCAGATAGCATTTGTCACCTCCGCGGGTACATACAGCTTTCCGAGGGGCTGTTCATCAGGTTTTTGTGACCATGCAGCAGGCTGCCCCATCATATCGCGCCTTTTTGGCAGAGATTGGGTTTGGCGCCTTCATGGGATTACAGACTAACCGCCTGAACCGGCATTTGGTACTGGCACTTGTTGAGAGGTGGTTCGAGGAGTCTGGGACCTTCCATTTTGTTGGCTTCGAGTTAGGCCCTACTCCTTTAGATTGGGCAATTATTACAGGACTCTCCTTTGTCGGCCAGCGGATCACCTTGCACCCTGTCAGCAGGCATGAGGCTTGTTTACTGTTGGACTTGCCTCAGCCTGAGTGTTCTACCTTCCCAGTCTCTTGGATTAGTCAGGGTGAGCGTACTTTTGCTACTGAGCCATCGCCTGCCAGGCGGGACATCATGAGACGGCGACTTGTGTTGTACATCATCTTTAGCTGCTTCTGCAACAAGAACAAGTCACTCGTGCCATGTCGTTTGGTGAGTATAGTAGCCGATTTGGGAGCTTTGTCTGAGTTGGACTGGGGGTCCTTTTCTTTTGGCTACTTTCTTCGATCGATGCGGGTTCGGACTTCTTCTCGTTGGGGCAGCATGACTAGCTTTTGGCCCTTCCTTGTCTGGTGGAGTTATGAGTACCTGCCAGTGCGTCGCCCTGCAGTTGTTGAGGATGATCTCTATCCTCATGCTTTGAGGTGGGCTCGTGACTGGGTAGCCCAGCGATCGGAGATTACTGACTTTGTGACACTCCGGGCTAACCTGGAGTTGATTGAGGCGAGGGATGTGACCTAGCGACCCTTCATTGGATCAGTCCATTACGAGACAGTCCGTACCTTGTCCCGTTGTCCTTGTCGAGAGCTGTTTTTCTCAGTGATGACACCTGGGAGTCCTACCTTGGAGAGCGGCACTGGAGGCAGTTTCATGAGGAGTTTCGATCAGCAGGGGCTCCACCAGAGTATATGTTTGGAGCCCTGGTGGCGGGAGTGCCTATCCCTTATCAGGAGCGTCAGCCGAGTGTCGAGTTCTCGCTTCCTCCGGATACGGATTACGCTGCACACTTTGGAGCCCATTCAGTTGGTGCCTTCACCTAGTTTGAGGTAGTAGTCGGCGGGTACGCTGTTGGCCAGGAGGTGGTTGACTTGTGGCGCCGTGCTGGAGGATATGTGCCCCAGGCTGAGTTTACTGCTGTGAGAGACCAGAGAGACCAATACCAGATGGAGCGGGACCAGTACCAGGCCGAGGTAGCTTCCTTGACAGCTCGGTTATCTCAGATGGGTGGTGGGGGGGTAAGTTATTCTCTCTTTGCTCCTTATTGCTCTGCTGTTGCTTAGTTCCTTTTGTATGCAACTGATTTCGGGTCTATCTTCCTTGTAGGATGGCGGTGCTTCGAGTAGTTATCCTCCTCCTCCGATGCCGGGTTTTGGGGATTTTGATCCAGATGATATTGACTTTGATCTGTGAGAGATGCCCCTTGTAGAGATTCTGATCCTCTTTTGCCCCTTGTTCCTGAGATGTATTGATGTTAAACAGTTTTATTTTACATAGTTTTGTATAAAGATGGGTGTTTATGGCACGTAGATGCACGGGTAGACAGACACATTCATGATCTTTACAGCTAGGCATATGATCAGATGCATTTGATGTATGATGATGTTAGATATTTATTACATGAATTGATACTGATGACTTCTATTTCTATAGGGAGTTATATCCTATGTGTGCAAAGACCATACTGATTTTTTTTTTTTTTTCTTCTTTTTTTTTTTTGTTTTGTTTTTTTTTTTTTTTAACATATGCACAAGTTAGAAATATGTTAATAGAATGACACAGGGTACTGTTAGACTTGTAGCATTGGGAATGGTAACTCCCTCCTCTTCGGGGGTTTAGCCTCTCTTCTAGCTCAACCTTACCTCAATGGGATGATAGCATTTCGTACTTTACTCAACCTCTTGATCGCCCCCAACTCTTTTGTCTTAGGGTTAGTGTATAGGGTTATTGGGCTAAGACTCTCGACTCTCGGGGTCTTAGCAACAACTTACCTGACCTTTGGCAGAGCAATAAGTGGCCAGTCATTTCAATCCGAGAAGACTTTGTTTAGGACCGTAATGTAGGCTAGGTTATGGGGTTTTAGAAACAACGGGATATGTAGGCTCAAATTCAATGTTGTTTTCAGCAAGGTTTAGATCCAAACTGTCCTTAACCGTTTTTTCAGTAGGATTAGCATCTTCTTTTTTTTCCTTTTTTTTTTTTTTTTTTTTTTTAGCTTTGGCAGCGTATCTAACTCATTTAGATCAAGCAATCTATTTTCAATCAGAGGGGACTTTAATAGGATTGTAATGTAGGCCATGGTTTCGGGGTTTTGCAAGAAAAGGTAAAGGTTCAAACCTATTGTACCTACCGGGTTTCCTTGTAACCTAGGATCACCTTTAAATTTCCTTCTTGCCTTTGACCATATATTTCTCAGGGTGAAAATAATCTTGTTCTTTCACCCTTTCTATATACATTTTTTAGATAAACATAACTTTCTTCTCATTTGATCTTCTTATATGCTTTTCAAGATAACTCAATTATAATTTTCTTTAGGCCTTTCTTTAGAATCAGGGTTTTCTTTCTTTCTTTTTTTTTTTTTTTTTTTTGTTTTCTTGCCCCTTGGCAACTCCTTTCTTTTTCTTTTTCTTTTTATTTCTTTTCTTTTCTTTTATGAAACGAAACAATTCTTTAAACCTTTTCCCTTAAACCTTTTCCCTTGGTAATTCAATATACTCAGTGTGGGCGGTGATCCCTAGGTTGGGGTTTTGTTAAGAAAGGATAAGTGGCTCAACGGGTTTGGTAAGGGGCTACTTTTGACTGTATGGAAAATGAAATGAGGGCCTCTCTTCACTTTGAATTAGATTGTCTGATCTATAGAGCTTTCAACACTATCCTAGCATGATAGAGGTGGACACCACTCCTAGAATTCTCAACTAATGTCTGCCCCAGTGTGGGGAGGACAGTCTTGGATCAGGGTTGACAAAGAAAATTTTCGCTTTCCACGAGGCACTAGGGGTTAAGCAAAGGGAATATGAGCACATTTGTTCATTTATTTAGTTATTTATTCTTTATATGTGGGGGAATGAAAGATGGCTCCTCTTCCTCTTGATAAACTGGCCACACATCGCTTAGCCTCAAAGTCTTGCAAGTGCTGCCTTTGGGTAGTATCCTCACTCATCCTTATTCTTTCTCTCTGTGGACGACTGATCACTTGGCGAGTGGTTAACTCATGCTATCATCCCCTCAAGTTGGATCATTCCATAAGACAAACCATGCCCCTTGCGTAGAGAGTAGTCACTATTCCCAGGGAAGACAAGACAACAGCAATGGAATAAAAGACTGTCATTTGATTATTATTATTATTTTTACGAAAAGCATAAAATTCTTAAACAATAAGAAAATGTAAACATTAATTTAAAGACAGGAAGTAAGAGGGATAGAAAGAAAGTGGGCGATAACGCCCTTCTCTTGTACGCATGTGCAAAGAACCCATTTCTAGTACGGCTTTGGGCCTATGCCCTCGTCTGTATTCCATCCGCGGTTGAGATTTTCAGCTAAGGCAGGATAGGTAGATACTTCTCCCGGAGTTCCAAGTGAGTTGGTGTAAGCACCCCATTTTTGATCGCTCGGCAGTCTACACTCCGTCCAGACTTGTTTTCAAGTCATTTTGGGCATATTCCTATCGAATCCAATTCTCTAGTTCCAAATTCCGTCTTTCCATCGCTTCGCGGGCCTGTCAGGCCCAAATAGAGGCAAAATAACCAAAATGCCCTTAGGGGCATTGTCCTTTCTTATTCCAATTCCAATCCCTCTCTCGAGACAGTTTATTCCTCGAGACGGTCCGAGTAACAAAGCTACTCACCAAACCGTTAGAGTAGCAGAAATACTCACCAAACCGTTAGAGTAGCGGAAATACTCACAAAACCGTTAGAGTAGCGGAAATACTCACAAAACCGTTAGAGTGGCGGAAACACTCACGATCTAGGCACGTCTCTTCGGAGACTGTAAGACCCCTTTCCAATCCCTCTCTCGAGATAGTTTATTCCTCAAGACGGTCCGAGTAGCAAAACTACTCACAAAACCATTAGAGTAGCGAAAATACTCACAGAACCGTTAGAGTAGCGGAAATACTCACAGAACTGTTAGAGTAGCGGAAGTACTCACAAAACTGTTAGAGTAGCGGAAATACTCATAGAACCGTTAGAGTGGCGGAAACACTCACAAAACCGTTAGAGTAGCGAAAATACTCACAGAACCGTTAGAGTAGCGGAAATACTCACAAATCATCAACCCCGTCGAGTAGCGGAAATACTCAACCCTGTCCGAGTAGCGGAAATACTCAACCCGGTTCGAGTAGCGAAAATACTCACACCGTTAGAGTGGCGGAAACACTCAAAACTTAGGTCAACACCAGTGGCTGTTAGCCCACTTCGGTGGAAAAGGACCAAACTACCCTTAGGACCTTTTCTGAGACTTTTCGGTTAGGATGACCATTTTGCCCCTAGGCATCCGGATGCCCCGGGAACCACACCGGCTCTGGGTATCAAACCGGTAATGTCCCAAGAATACTTTTTATAGTATTCTCAACCTTCCTTTACCTTTCCGGACCATTCCGAGTCAGTTCTAGCCAACCCGGTACAAAATGACCGTTTTGCCCCTAGAGGGCCGGTCTCCTTCTTCGACCACACCGGCTTTGGGCATCAAACCGGTAATGTCCCGAGAATACTTTTTACAGTATTCTCAACCTTCCTTTACCTTTCCGGACCATTCCGAGTCAGTTTCGGCCAACCCGGTACAAAATGACCGTTTTGCCCCTTGAGGGCCGGTCTCCTTCTTCGACCACACCGGCTCTGGGTGTCAAACCGGTAATGTCCCGAGAATACTTTTTATAGTATTCTCAACCTTCCTTTACCTTTCCGGACCATTCCGAGTCAGTTCCGGCCAACCCGGTACAAAATGACCGTTTTGCCCCTTGAGGGCCGGTCTCCTTCTTCGACCACACCGGCTCTGGGTATCAAACCGGTAATGTCCCAAGAATACTTTTTATAGTGTTCTCAACCTTCCTTTACCTTTCCAGACCATTCCGAGTCAGTTCCGGCAAACCCGGTACAAAATAACCGTTTTGCCCTTAGTGGGCCGGTCTCCATTTCCGACCACACCGGCCCTGGGAATCAAACCGGAAACCTCTGGGAACATTCTAAATAATGTTGCCAGATCCCAAGTCTTTTTCCGGGACAATCCGGGTTCGCCCCGGCAGTTTCCTAGTCCGATTGACCGTTTTGCCCCTAAAGGCCCGGTCAACCTTTCCGACTCACCTTATCTTCATTTTTCAAGTCAAATACCTCGAGGACACTATTTTGAGTATTCCTGATCCTTTCCGGCCTTCCGGGTCATTCCCGGCTCCTTCAAATCATTCCTGGACTTTCCGGAGTCACTCCTAGTAAAGCCAGGCTAAAAATTGCATGGTAGTCACTAGTACAGGCGCCCAAATCTAGTCAAAGATACGTTACTTGCCAACCTTAATTGTTTCCTAAATGGCTGGCGCCAAGCCAAAAAATGGCCTGGCGCCAAGCCAAAAAATGGCCTGGCGCCACTACTAGTGGCGCCAGTATATAATTTGGCTTGGTGCCATTGCAACAGGCGCCAGGTTTGTCTTCCCTCTATAAATACAGAGCCTCGTTCAACATGAAAGGGGTCTGCAAACTTAACCTAAGAATCTCATATTTCGATATACAGAGCTCGAGCACCTCCAAAACCCTAGCCTCCCTAGGTTTTCCCAAACCCTAGCCACTATACACAAACCCTAGCCTCCTATACACTCATACACTCCCCCATACACTCATACACTAGCCTTCAACCACTCTCTGAAGACTTGAAGAGCAGCCATCCAAAGCTTGAAGACAATCCTTGAAGACTGAAGGTGAAGATCAAGACCGAAGACCGAAGATCGAAGACTGCACGGCGCGCAAAATAAACAAGAAACAAGGTAGGCTTTCTCTTTAATTTTCTGCACTTCCCCCCTCTCTCTTCTCTCTCCAACCCACTTGGGTTTTCTCTATTTTAATCCCCTATCTCTTTCCCCCCCTTTCTTTGCATGCTTGAAACAAGGGGATTCCCGATCCATGTGTAGGGTTGGACTATTGGAGAGTCACCGTGTCGGGGGCTTTCTTCTAGTCTAACCAAAGACCACGTGGGTCCGGTCCCCTTGATTATGTGGTGAAGCCTTAACCTTGTATGTTCACGACCCCAAATTGCATTGTGCATATCATAGTCTTGCATCTTCCAAAATTCGTTTTCAAAAAGTTGTTTTCAAAAATCATTTTCAACTTTGTTTTCAAAATTGCATCAAAAGCTCTTTTTTCAAAAATATGTTTTCAAAATCACAATCCTAGGGTGATTCTAGCCTTTCCATGGCTAGGGTTGCTTTAGGAAAGTGTTCCATTAAAAGTGACCTTTTGGTCTATATTTTCAAGTCTTGTTGTTTTCAAAACCGCTTTCCTAAAGTGGTTCTAGCCTTCTTATGGTTAGAATTGCTTTAGGAAAATGAGATGTTTTTACACCTTCTAAAAACTCTCTTTAAAAATCTCTTCCTAAAAATCTCTTTTTCAACATACTTTCCTAAAACTCCCCTCTCCAAAATTGTTTTCAAAAACTCCCTTCCAAAATCTATTTTTCAAAATTCCCTTTTTCAACTCCTTTTCAAAACTCCTTCTCTTTAAAATCCCTTCCTAAAAACTCTCTTCAAAAATCTTTCCAAAAACTCTCTTTTGTAAAATCTTCCTTCTAGAAATTCCCCTCTAGGTTTTCCTTCCAAAACCTTCGTTTCCAAAAAAACGCACTTTCCAAAAATCTCTTTCCTTAGAGCCCAAGTCAAGCCCTAGAACCCACAATTAGGAAACCCTAAATTTTCTTCCCAAAAACATGGTTTTCAAACCTTGCCCCAAATCTAGGTTTCCAAAACCTCTCGTTTTTTACATCAAAACTATACGTGTTTTCAAAACCTCTTTTCTACGTCAAAACAACAATTTTCCAAAACTAGGGTTTCTAGAATTTCCTTTCCAAATCCTAGCCAAATCCTACCTTCCCTTTGGGAAACCGAATCAAATCTCCCCGTTTAGGAAACTAGATCCCATCCTCCGTTTTTGGAAACAAAATCCAACCTTTCTCTTTTAGAAACCAAATCCAATCCCTTCCTAATCCAAACCTTTCCTAATTCAATACCTTCCTAAACCATAAGTTTCCTAAACCTAAACTTCAAATCTTTCCTTAAGTTTCAAAATCCAAATCTTTCCTAAATTCAAATCCTTCCTAAACTTTCACTTTCCTAAATCTTAAGTTTCCAAAACTAGAACATAAAAATCTTTCCTAATCCAACCCTTTCCTAATTCTACCCTCTTTTCAAATCTTAACTTTTCAAATATAAACTTTCAAACCTTTCCTAAATTCAAACCTTTCCTAATTTCAAGACTTTCTAAAATTCAAACTCTAAAACTTTCTAAATCCTAAACTTTCCAAATTTCAAATCTTTCTAAAATTCCAAGCTTCCTAAATTCAAAACTTTCTAAATTTGAAACTTTCTTAAGTTGAATCTTTCTAAACCTAAAACTTTCTAAATTCTAAACTCTCTTAAACTTCAAATCTTTTCAAATCTAAGACTTTTCTAAACTCAAAACTTTCTTAATTTAAGACTTTCTTAAGTTGAAACTTTCTTAATTCAAACATTTCCTAAATTGAAAACTTCCTACTACTTTCAAAACTTCCCTATTTCAAAACTTTCTAAATTCAAAACTTTCCAATTTTCAAAACTTTCCTAAACCTAAAACTTTCCTAAGTCGAAAACTTTCCTAATTTCAAAATTTTCCAAAAATGAAACTTTCCAAATTTCAAACTTTCCAAAAATGACACTTTCCTAATCTAAATTTTTCCTAAATTTCAAGTTTCCAAATCTTTCAAAATCTTCCAAATCTAACATTCCAATCCAATCTTTCTTAATCTCAAGTCTTTCCTAGGTCTCCTACCTTTCCTAAGTCTAGGTTTCCTAAACCTCCTTCTTCCCAAAACTAAGTCTTTCCAAAATCAATCTTTCCAAAGCAAGTCCAATCCTCTCCATTCCAATTTCAAATCTCCTTTTCTAATTTCAAATCAAATTCAATGTCCAATTCAAGTTCCTCCTTCAAATCCACTCTTCTATTTTCAATCGAACTCCGGTCCGAACTACGACTGACCTGATTCCCCCAAAGGGATACGTAGGCAACCTTCATAGGTGCGGTCACAACACTTTTCAAACTTTCAATTCCACCCTCATGGGTGCGGTTTCCAAAATCTTTCCAAATTTCAAATTCCAATCAATTTTCAAAATTCAATTTCAAAATTTCTATTTTCAAATTCCTATTTCTAAGTTTTCAAAGTTTCCAATTTCAATTCCATCTTTTCAAATCAATTTTCAAATCAAATCAATTTCTATTTTCCAATTCTTTCATCTTGCACTTGCATATCAATGCATCATGCTAAATTAGTTTTCAAACATTGTTTTTCTAAAGTGAATGGGGTTGAACTATAGTTAATTAAAGACTCTCATAGGTGAATTTAGGGTAGATTGACATGTAGGTACTGAAAGGGCGGGGTAGGGTGATAGCTTAGTGCGTCTTCCCTACACGTAACCAACCTCCGAACCTAGGATCATTGTTTTCAAAGACCAAAAGGAGTTATTTTTCTAAAAAAGGGCTAAATGTTTTCCAAAGATTGCCAAACAACCTGTTTTCCTAAAAAACCCTCTCTTGAGGAGATATTTTCAAAATTGTTTTCCAAAAACCTTAAGTGTAGTCTTCGGATTATTCTTAATTTTTAGGTGACCTAACTCACCTTAATCAAGTTAGGTGGCGACTCTGAATCTTTTTCGAAAGCCCTTTATTCAAACCAATTTTTTAATTCAAACCTAGTCGTACTCATTCTTTTAGGAGGGTGAGTTCTAACGAGAGAGTACAACATTTTTCCCGCTTGTGTGAGTATTCCTCGAGTGCGAAAAATCTGGGCGCGACAGTTGGTGGTGATGATGTAATTGTCAGCTTTCTTGATTGTCTGGCCTTCATTTGTCTGCTCCGGAGTTTCTCTAACAAACCACTTGGGCGATTCGTATTCGTCCAGCTCGATAGGTCGTGCCTAGGGCTTTCTGCTCTGGCCTCCAATTGGGGCCCGACGCTCCTCAGGTGTACACAATGGAAAATTCTTATTACGGAGTTTGGACAGTTCCTCATCAATTTTCTTCACAGACTCGTATGCAAGTTTGTCTTCGGGGGTCGGCATCTCACCGAGGTTATATCGTGACCAGGCATCTTCGCATTCCATTTCCTCTCCGTCCTTGTAATATATCTCTTGGCATGCAATAAAACAAACCTTATTGTTACCAAACTTTGTAATGATGTTGACAGCATGGTCCAATGGAGGTTTTGTAGAGCCGTTTGGAGAAGGATTTGTTGGTCGTACCTCAATGATCTTATTATCTATCAGGTCTTGAATCTTATGCTTGAGGGCCAAACAATCTTCAGTATCATGTCCTTGGCTATCCGAATGATACTTACAGCTTGCTGCAGATTTGAAGTAATGAGGCAGAGGATTGGGCTGGGGTCGAGCAGGTACAGGTTTCAGGTACCCAGCTGCTAAGAGGCCAAAATAAACCACGGTCTGTGAGCACGCGAGTTTTGTAAATGTCCGCTTCTTCCCACTTGTTCGCCTAGTCCGAGGAGGTGTTGCAGATGTTTTTGATAATTGGGGACCACATTTTGGTGAGGTCGCAGCTGGGTTGATGGTTCGGGAATTGAAAGGGCTTCGGGTTCTATGTTTCAAAACGGGACCATTTTTGGTGGTAGGGCCAAAAGGGTCAGGATGATATCCGAAGGGAAGGTCATATAATCCTTGTGTTTGGTTAGGGGTTGGTTTGGAAGGCATTCGAGCAAGGCCCTTGGCCTGGAGAGGTCGTTGGGAAGCAATGGTGGCGGCATAGTCATGATCTTCCTTCTTCGTCCTTTTTCGTCCATCATGGGTTTCAGCCTGCAAGGACTCTGCTTGCTCTCAGGTTGTGTGGGATAAGAATGAGGAAAGCATCCCTTCCATTTCGGTCATCTTATGCTTGACTCCTCTTGTCTCTGCTAGTAACTGAGTTAAAGTATCAAGAGTAAGCAATTCCATGCTTGTAAGATTGGGGAACGAGGGAAGGTACCTAAAACCAACAAAAGGGAAGAGTCATTGTTTGACCTTAACAAGTCTTTATGCAATGCATGCTCTAAGGTGCCCCTTTTAAAGAGGGAAACTAGTCATGATGTATTAGCTTACTTTTGGAGATAGGGGTTTGCCCCTATATGCAGACACCTTACCTGTCAGGTAGGAAACTTCAGCCATTCATGCATTCATTCATAAAAATAAAGAAGTACATTAAATTTTGGGTTTAAGATACAAAAGAATTGAAATACATTTTAATAGGGGGAGGGGGAACATTTTCCTTTGGAGTTCCACCTATCTACTTTTACAAAGGGAAACCCTAAACTACTCTTGAGTCTTTCGGATTCGCCTTCCTAGGATTTGATGTCGAGGAGGTCGTTGAGAGACCTTGTTGATTGATTGCCCCTTGTCTTCTTGGCAATCCTATCTCCGTGAGCGTAGAGGGATTGGGGCCCCTCTTATGGAATGAATTGAGATGCATGCAATGAGTCCTTAGGGTTACGCGGGAACCCTTAGGGTTTGGGTAGGTTTAATGCAAGGGAGAGTAACGTTGGTGTCACTCTCAATGGGTTGATCATATGCATGAGAATGCAGTGACTTAAGTTACTTGAAACTCTTGTCTTGACATGAAATATTGAATGCATGAACATGAATATGCAAAAAGTATAAGGAGAGAAGGTACAATTGAAGTAAACATGCATGCATGAACAGTTAGACAGACATTATAACAGTATAAATACAAGCATTATAACAGCAGGTATAAATGAAGGTTAAAACAGTCGCCCTTTCCTCCGTGATTTTAAAAACGGTGCTCGTGTCCTAAATCCGGCAGTGGTTCGGCTATGCATGGTGTCTATATGAGTATGAGGTTGAGGGTTGACTAATGCGTCCTAAAAAGGCTCGGTCCCCGGATCTTCAAACCTAGGCCCACTCCCCGAGGTGGTGCCATGATCGGTTGGTGATCCGAGCGGGGGAACCATCAAGAGGCCGTAGGCGAAGAAACTGACACAGCATCTTGCCCACAACCAATATACCGTTCCCCCTTTCTAACTAGAAAGGACATATCAGGGTATGCAAGTATGTAGAATGCAAGTGCACATGCAGTGTGTGTGTGTGATTTTTAAAAGTGGAGGGAAGGGCCCAATAACTCCTATTCATCCTGTACATCACATTCATGCAAAGCAGTTAATAAAATTTAAACAAAATGCGTACCTACAAAACAAAGATGCAAGTGTTAGTATGTGGATGGCAAACATAATACAAGATAATATGAATAAATGCATGTTTTTTGAAAACAATTTTGAAAATTTAGTTTTGAAAATTTAAAGTGAATAGGATTGAACCAAGTTAATTAAAGACTCTACATGGGTAAAGGGTAAAGAGACATGACTAACGGCCTAACCCTCTAAGTGTCCCCAATGGAGTCGCCAGCTATCGCGCCCAGATTTTTCGCACTTGAGGAATACTCACCCAAGCAGGAAAATGTTGTACTCTCTCGTTAGAACTCACCCTTCTAAAAGAATGAGTGCGACTAGGTTTGAATTGAAAAATTAATTTGAAATAAAGGGCTTTTGAAAAAGATTCGGAGTTGCCACCTAACTTAATTAAGGTGAGTTAGGTCACCTAAAAACTAAGAATAATCCGAAGACTACACTTAGGGTTTTTGGAAAACGATTTTGGAAAACATCCTCATGAAAGGTTGTTTGACAACCTTTGGAAAACATTTAGCCCTTTTTGAAAAATAACTCCTTTTTGGTCTTTGAAATCAGTGATCCTAGGTTCGGAGGTTGGTTACGTGTAGGGAAGACGCACTAAGCCATCACCCTACCCCACTCTTTCGGTACCTACATGTCAATCTACCCTAGATTCCTATGAGAGTCTTCAACTAACTATAGTTCAACCCTATTCACTTTGAAAAACAATGTTTAGAAAACATGATGCATGATATGCAAGTGCAAATTAAGAGAATTGAAAAATAGATTTGAAAAGAGATTGATTTGAAATTGATTTGATTTGAAAATAGACTTGAAGAAATAGAATTGGAATTGGAAAGTTTGAAAATTGAAAGTAGAAATTTGAAAATTGAAAGTTTGAAAGTAGATGGGAATTTAAGATTTGAAAAGATTTTGAAAACTGCACCCATGAGGGTGGAATTGAAAGTTTGAAAAGTATTGTGACCGCACCTATGAAGGTTGCCTACGTATCCCTTTGGGGGAATCAAGTCAATCATAGTTCGAACAAAAGTCTGATTGAAAATAGAAGAGTGGATTTGAAGAAGGAGATTGAATTGGAAATTGAATTTGATTTGAAATTGGAAGAGGAGGTTGGAAATTAAAATTGAGAAGATTGGACTTGCTTTGGAAAGATTGATTTTGGAAAGACTTGGTTTTAGGAAACCTAGACTTAGGAAAGGGAAGAAACTTAGAAAATATTTGACTTGACTTGGAAGGTTTAGGAAATTAGGAAATGTTTGAATTAGGAAAGGTTCGATTTAGGAAGGTTTTAGAATTAGGAAAGTTTCAACTTAGGAAAGCTTTGAATTTAGAATGTTTCAATTTTAGGAAAGTTTTGAATTAAGAAAGTTTCGAATTAGGAAAGTTTTCAAATTAGGAAATTTTTTGAAATAGGGAAGTTTTGAAAATTGGAAAGTTTCGAGTTTAGAAAGTTTTCGAAAAAGGAAAGGTTTTAAGATTAGGAAAGTTCCCAAATTAGGAAAGTTTTGAAAATCAGAAAGTTTTGAATTTAGAAATGTTTTGAATTAGGAAAAGTTTAGTTTAAGAAAAATTTAAAATTTGGAAAGTTTCAAGTTAAGAAAGTTTTGAATTAAGAAAGTTTTGAGTTTTAGAAAAGTCTTAGATTTGGAAAGATGTTGAAGTTTTGGAAAGTTTAGAATTTTGGAGAGATTTAGGTTTAGAAAGATTTAACTTAAGAAAGTTTTGAACTTAGAAAGTTTTGAATTTGGAAAGATTTGAAATTTAGAAAGTTTAAGATTTAGAAAGTTTTAGAGTTTGAGTTTTAGAAAATCTTGAAATTAGGAAAGGTTTGAGTTTAGGAAAAGGTTTGAAAGCTTGAATTTGGAAAGGAGGTTGAATTAGGAAAGAAGTGGAAGTTGAAAGTTCTAGGAAGCTTATGATTTAGGAAGGTAGGAAATTAGGAAAGATTTAGCTTTTGAGTTTTAAAATTTAGGAAAGATTGTTATGTTCAAGTTTTTGGAAACTTAAGACTTAGGAGAGTGGAAGATTAAGAAGGATTTGAATTAGGAAATATTTGGATTAGGAAGGGATTGGATTTGGTTTTTTAAAAGCAAAGGCTTGATTTTGTTTCCAAAAACGGAGGACGGGATCAAGTTTCCTAAACGGGGAGATAGGATTTGGCAAGGACTTTGGAAAGGGGGATTCTAGAAACCCTAGTTTTGAAAAATTGTAATTTTGACGTAGAAAAGAGGCTTTTAAAACATGTATAGTTTTGATGTAAAAAACAAGAGGTTTCGGAAACTTAGGTTTGGAGCAAAGTTTGAAAACCATGCTTTTGGAAAGAAAGTTAGGGTTTCCTAATTGTGAGTTCTAGGGCTTGACTTGGGCTTCGAAGGAATGAGTTTTTGGAAAGAAAATTTGAAGAGAGTTTTTGGAAAGAGATTTTAAAGAAGAGGAGTTTTTGGAAAGTGTATTTTTGGAAACGAAGATTTTGGAAGGAAAAATCCTAGAGAGGAGTTTCTGGAAGGAAGATTTTCAGAAAGTGAGTTTTTTAGAAAGGTTTTTGGAGAGATTTTTTTTAGGAAGGTGAATCTAGGGAGTGTTTTTAGAAAGTGAATTTTGAGGAAAAGATTTTGGAGAGGAGTTGAAAAAGAGAATTTTGAAAAATAGATTTTGGAAGGGAGTTTTTGAAAACAATTTTGAAGAGGAGAGTTTTAGGAAAGTATGAAAACGTCTCACTTTCCTAAAGCGATTCTAACCATAAGAGGGCTAGGACCACTTTAAGAAAGTGGTTTTGGAAAACAATAAGATTTGAAAATATAGACCGAAAATGTCACTTTTAATGTAACACTTTCCTAAAGCAACCCTAGCCATGGAAAGGCTAGAATCATCCTAGAATCGTGGTTTTGAAAACATGTTTTTGAAAAAGAGATTTTGATGCAATTTTGAAAACAAGTTTGAAAACATTTTTGAAAACGGATTTTGGAAGATGCAAGACTATGATATGCACAATGTAATTTGGGGTTGTGAACATACAAAGTTAAGGCTTCACCACATAATCAAGGGGGCCGAACCCACGTGGTCTTTAGTTAGACTAGAAGAAAGCCCCCGACACGGTGATTCTCTAATAGCCCAATCCTACACATGGACCGGGAATCCCCTTGTTTCAAGCATGCAAAGAAAAGGGGGGAAAGAGATGGGGGATTAAAATAGAGAAAACCCAAGTGGGTTGGAGAGAGAAGAGAGAGGGGGGAAGTGCAGAAAATTAAAGAGAAAACCTACCGTGTGTCTTCTTTATTTTGCGCGCCGCGCTGTCTTCGGTCTTCGGTCTTCGGTCTTTGTCTTGATCTTCATCTTCAGCCTTCAAGAGTTGTCTTCAAGCTTTGGATGGCAGCTCTTCAAGTCTTCAAAGGATGGTTGAAGGCTAGTGTATGAGTGTATGGGGGAGTGTATGAGTGTATAGAAGGCTAGGGTTTGGGAAAACCTAGGGAGGCTTGGGTTTTGGAGGTGCTCGAGCTCTGTATATCGAAATATAGGATTTTTAGGTTAAGTTTGCAAACCCCTTTCACGTTGAATGAGGCTCTGTATTTATAGAAGTTGGACAAACCTTGCGCCTGTTGCAGTGGCGCCAGGGCAAACTTTACACTGGCGCCAGGCCATTTTTTGGCTTGGCGCCACTAGTAGTGGCTCCAGCGAATTAGGAAAGGTCTAAGGTCGGCAAGCAATGTATCTTTGACTAGATTTGGGCGCCTGTACTAGTGACTACCATGCAACTTTTAGCCTGGCTTCACTAGGAGTGACTCCAGAAAGTCCGGGAATGATTTGGAGGAGTCGGGAATGACCTGGAAGGCCGGAAAGGAGCAGGAACACTTAAAATAGTGTCCTTGAGGTATTTGACTTGAAAAATGCAGATAAGGTGGGTCGGAAAGGTTGACCGGGCCTTTAGTGGCAAAACGGTCAATCGAATCGGAAAACTGCCGGGTCAAACTCGAACTATCCCGGAAGAAGACTGGGGATCTGGAAACATTATTTAGAATGTTCCCAGAGGTTTCCGATTTGATTTCCAGAGTCGGCGTGGTCGGAAAGGGAGACCGGCCCACCAGGGGCAAAACGGTCATTTCGCACCGGGTTGGCCAGAACTAACTCGGAATGATTCAGAAAGGTAAAAGGAGGTTGAGAACACTATAAAAAGTAGTCTCAAGAGGTTACCGGTTTGATACCCAGAGCCGGTGTGGTCGAAGAAGGAGATCGGCCCTCCAGGGGCAAAACGGTCATTTTGTACCGGGTTAGCCGGAACTGACTCGGAATGATCCGAAAAGATAAGGAAAGGCTGGGAATACTACAAGAAGCATTCTCGGGACATCACCGGTTTGATACCCAGAGCCGGTGTGGTCGAAGAAGGAGACCGGCCCTCCATGGGCAAAACGGTCATTTTGTACCGGGTTGGCCGGAACTAACTCGGAATGATCCGGAAAGATAAGGGAAGGTTGAGAGTACTATAAAAAGCAATCTCAGAGGGTTACCGATTTGATACCCAGAGCCGGTGTAGTTCCCGGGGCATCCGGATGCCTAGAGGCAAAATGGTCATCTTGACCGGAAAGTCTCATAAAAGGTCCAAAGGACAGTTTGGTCCTTTTTCACCAAAGTGGGCTAACAGACACTGGTGTTGACCTGGGTTTTGAGTGTTTCCGCCACTCTAACGATTTTGTGAGTATTTCCGCTACTCTAACAGTTTTGTGAGTAGTTTCGCTACTCGGGCCGTCTCGAGGAATAAACTGTCTCGAGAGAGGGATTGGAAAGGGGTCTTACCGTCTTCGAAAAGACGTGCCTGGATTGGAACCGTCTCGAGGAATAAACTGTCTCGAGAGTGGGATTGGAAAGGGGTCTTACCGTATCCGAAGAGACACACCTAGATTGGAACCGTTCTGAGGAATAAACTGTCTCGAGAGAGGGATTGGAAAGGGGTCTTACCGTCTCCGAAAAGACGTGCCTGGATTGTGAGTGTTTCTGCCACTCTAACGGCAGTCGTCCTGGCACAGGGGTTTGTTGCCAATTCCCTATATCGACCTATTTGTGAGTATTTCCGCTACTCTAATAGTTTTGTGAGTACTTCCGCTACTCTAACGGTTTTGTGAGTAGTTTCGCTACTCGGACCGTCTCGAGGAATAAACTGTCTCGAGAGAGGGATTGGAATTGGAATAAGAAAGGACAATGCCCCTAAGGGCATTTTGGTCATTTTGCCTCTATTTGGGCCTGACAAGCCCGCGAAGCGATGGAAAAACGGAATTTGGGTCTAGAGAATTGGTTTTGATTAGGATATGTCCATAATGACTTGAAAACAAGTCTGGACGGAGTGTAGACTGCCGAGCGGTCAAAAATGGGGTGCTTACAGTCTACTCCCCTGTCCGCTCTGATTGGAAGAGGCCCGTTTGGTAGATTGTTGGCTACCTCTAGATCAACTGGAACCACCGGTGGAATCTGTCTGAGCCACCTTCCCCAAGCAACGTCTCCTCTCAGAACCATCATTACCCGCATCTGCCATCCTAAAAAGGTAAGCCAAGGTAAGAGGTGTTAATATATGGTACATATAGATAAATAATAACATAATAAAGTAAAATAAAATAAACAACAAACAATAAAAAATAATAAAAGGATTTCAAATGATAAATCAAAATGAATTTCCTACACATTTTGATTTTCTAACTTCAAATCAAATCTCAAGGGTTTTCTGTCTTTTTCCTTCAAAAAGATTTTATTTCCAACTCTTTCCCTAATTTCAAAAAATTTTATCAAAATTTTGTTTAAAAATGGCCCCTATAACACCCATGATATCAACACAAAATACAAACTGTGCACTTTTCACAACATTACAATCCCATAACATCAACACCCCCGCACACTTTTTAATTTTTTAAAATTTTCAAAACATATGTTTTATTTTTTCAATAAATCAAAGGTTTTCAAAGTTATCCTAAAATTTCTCAAAATCATTTCAAATGTTTTCTAAAAAAATTTCCTAATTTTTTCAAATTTTAAACTCTAAAAATTCCATCAATTTCTTAAGTTTTTCAATTTTCCTAATTTTCTAAGTATTTTCCTATTTTTCAAAAATCATACATTCACTAAGTTTTCAAAAAATCACGAAAACGTCACACGGTTGTTAAACATGTTTTTCTAAGGCACATGACATAAAAATCTGGCTAGAAAACCCAATGCCCAAGCCTGCAGGAACGAAACCCCAATTCCTGCAGAAAACCCTCTTCACATAATCACATAAAATCACTCAAATTCAATCAAGCAAGTATCAAAATGCAAAAATAACATCACCATAATGTTCAAAACATATCAAAACATTAATTTCTACTATTCACATGGTTCAAATGAAATTCTACACATCAAAATCAACAGAAATTTGAAAACTCACTTTTTGGGGTTCTCTGGGGAAATCTTCTCTTCTGGCGATTTTCCGGCGACGTGGTCTCCTTTCGGCAATCACCCATGGTCTCCAAGAAGTGCTTCTTCAAGGTTCAAGTCAGTTTCCCCACAAACACTCTCAACTTTTCAAAAAATTCTTCGAATCCCGCAAGTTTTCGAACCCGAATTTTTCTAGTTTTAATCCCAAGCCTGGCACCACTAGCAGAGCTGCCAAGCTAAACATTCCAAAGGCGCCACTCCTAGTGGTGCCAGTTTCCAAATTCTGGGCAGCTTTGCCTTTTTTCCCGCCAAAACTCGTTTTCGAAGGCCTTTTGGGCCCAATATCCATTTTCGAACCCCCGTTGTCGAAAAATTTTCAAAGTCTGTCCCTCTGACTGCCTCACATTCAACATGGGGCTCTTACTCTATCGTTTTCTATCTTCAACAAGCGAAGACAAAAAGAGGGGCAACTGTAAGCACCCCATTTTTTACTGCTCGACAGTCTACGGTCCGTCCAAACTTGTACTCAAGTCAATATGGACGTATTTCAATCGAAATCAACTCTCTAAGTCTAATCTAATCAATTCATCGCTTCACGGGCCCACCAAGCCCAAATAGAGGCAAAATGACCGAAATTCCTTTGGGGCATTGTTCGGTCCAATTCCAAATCAGGCACGTCTTTTCGAAGATGATAAGTCCCCTTTCCAATTCCAAATCAGGCACATCTTTCCGAAGATGGTAAGTCCCATTTTCATATTCCAATAGGCACGTCTTTCTGAAGACGGTAAGTCCCCTTTCCAATTCCAACATGCACGTCTTTCCGAAGATAGTAAGACCCCTTTCCAATTCCTTTTTTCAATTTCAATTTTAATCCCTCTCTCGAGAAAGCTAATTCCTCGAGACGGTAAGTCTATCCAATCTGGCACATTTTTTGAAAAAAGTCTCTTCAAACCTGTCTACCGGGACGAGACCTCAAGTCCCCTAGATGGTAGAACGGTCCACCTTTGGCGCCTGCTAGGGCGCCAATGCAGAAATGTCCGTTTTGACATGCCTTTAGAGAAAGTTGACTTCTCAGACGCTAAGTCCCTTTAGTAGCTTCTCGAGATCAGGCAATCTCAGGAATGATGGCGAACCGTCAGAGTAGCGGAAGTACTCACAAACATAGCAACCATCAAAGAAGCAAAAATACTCGCAAACAGGTCGATATAGGGAATTGCCAACGAACCCTTGTATCACGAGACCACCGTCAAAGTGGCAGAAACACTCAAAACCCATGTCAACACCGGTGCCCACTAGCCCACTTCGGTGAAAAATAACCAAACTGCCCCTAGGGCTATTTTCGGCACGTTTCTTGAGAACACACTTAAGTCCTTAGAATGGTAAGTCTACCCTTCCAAGATTGTCTTAAAAGCAATCCAGCATGATTAGGTGTCTTTCAGTCAGTTTCGAGCCAGTTCCGAGACTTTCCGATCAAGATGACCATTTTGCCCTAGGCCTCCGAACGCCTCGGGGACCACACCGACTCTGGGTATCAAACTGGTAACC
Source organism: Euryodendron excelsum (assembly GCA_033060915.1). NCBI lineage: Eukaryota > Viridiplantae > Streptophyta > Magnoliopsida > Ericales > Pentaphylacaceae > Euryodendron > Euryodendron excelsum. The sequence goes on from CM065395.1 coordinate 24,294,142, forward strand.
TCCTAAGAATGCTTTTTGTAGTATTCCTAACCTTCCTTTATCTTTTTGGATCATTTGAAGTAAATTTCGGCAAACCTAGTGCAAAATGACCATTTTGCCCTTGGTGGGCCAGTTGGCTTTTCTGACCACACCGACTCTGGGTATCAAACCATTAGCTTTTGGAAACATTCTAAATAATGTTTCCAAATCTCGTGTCTTCTTCCGGGACATTCTGAGTCTGTCTCGGCAGCTTTTCGGCCCGGTTGACCATTTTGCTCCTAATAGCCCGGTCAACCCTTCCAACACATTTTGTCATCCTTTTTCAAGTCTACTACATCCAAGACTCTATTCTAAGGGTTTCTGCTCTTTTCCAGCCTTCCAGGCCATTCCCGGTCCCTTAAAACCTTTCCGGACCTTCCGGAGTCATTCCTACTGAAGCCAGACTAAAAATTGCATGGAAGTCACTAGTACAGGCTCCCAAATCTTCTCAAGATATGTTGCTTGCCGACCTCAAAACTTTCCTAACTAACTGGCGCCACTAGTAGTGGCGCCAGAAGCAGTTTTGGCCTAGCGCTACTACAAAAGGCGCCAGGTCATTTCCTTGTCTATAAATACAGAGTCTCCTTTAGCGTGAAAGAGGTCCGCAAACTCAGTCTAAAAACTCTACTTTTCAATATACAGAGCTCGTAGCTTCCCAAAACCCTAGTCTCCTTTAGATTTTCCAAACCCTAGCCTCCATACACAAACGCTAGCCTCCTATACACTCATACACTCTCATATACTTATACACTAGCCTCTAAAGCCTCTATTGAAGACTTGGATTACTATAACTACGAAGCTTTAAACATCAAAGACAAACTCTTGAAGATTGAAGTGAAGACCGAAGCGAAGCAAGCAAAGCAAAGCGTGCAAACCTAAGCAAAATAAAGAAGACACAAGGTAGGCTTCTTATTTACGTTTATGCATCTTCCCCCCTCTCTTCTCTCTCCTAACCCACTTGGGTTTTCTTCTATTTTAATCCCCCATCTTCTTCCCCCCCCCCCTTTTTGTATGCTTGAAACAAGAGAATTCCCAGTCCATATATAGGATTAGGCTATTGGAGAGTCACCGTGTCGGGGGCTTTCTTTTAGTCTAACTGGAGACCACGTGGGTTCGGCCTCCTTGATTATGTGGTGAAGCTTTTAACCTTCTATGTTCACGATCCCTCTTTGCATTGTGCATATCATGATCTTGCATTCTTCTCAAATTCATTTTCAAATTTATTTTTCAAAACTTGCATTATACATCGTTTTCAAACTTGCATCAAATTCTTCATTTTCAAAACTTGTTTTCAAAATCACAATCCTAAGATGATTCTAGTCTTTTCATAGTTAGGTTTGCTTTAGGAAAGTGTTACATTTAAAGTGACCAATATGGTCCATATTGTCAAAACATTGTTTTCAAAACCACTATCTTAAAGTGGTTATAACCTTCTTATGGTTAGAATCGCTTTAGGAAAGTGATATATTTTGTATACTTTCTAAAAACTCTCTTTTCAAATCTCTCCTTCTAAAAACCTCTCTTTCAACATACTTTCTAAAAATGCTCTCCAATCTCCTTCTTCAAATTCCTTTCTACAATTGTTTTCCAAAAACTCCCTCCAAAAATCTATTTTCAAAACTTCCTTTTCAACTCCTTTCCAAAACATTCTCTTCAAAATTCTTTTACTAAAAACACTCCCTAGGTCTCCTTCTTAGAAAACTCTCTCCAATCTCCTTTACAAAATTATTTTTCAAAAACTCCTTTCCAAAAACATCTTTCCTAAAAGCTCCTTTCCAAAAATGCTTTCCTCAAAGTTCACTCTCCAAAGACGCTCTTTACGTTTCCTTCCTAAACAACTCTTCCCAAAAATCTATTTTTAAAAACTCCTCACTTGGATTTCTTTCCAAAAACTCTCTCTTTTCAAAACTCACTTTCTAGAAACTCCTCTCTAGGATTTCCTTCCAAAAATCTCCCTTCCTAAAAACTCACTTTCCAAAAACTCTTTCCTTAGAGCCTAACTTAAATCCTATAACCCACGTTTAGGAAACCATAATTTTCCTTCCCAAAAACATGATTTCCAATCCCTTATTTTGGCCTCAAAACCTAGGTTTCCAAAACCTCTTGTTTTCTACATCAAAATTATATATATTTTCAAAACCTTTTTTCTACGTCAAAACTATAGTCTCCAAAATCTAGGGTTTCTAGAATTTTCCTTTCCAAATCCATGCCAAATCCAATCTCCTATTTAGGAAACTAGATCCTATCCTCCGTTTTTAAACAAAATCAAAACATCTCTCTTTAGAAACAAAATCCAATTCCTTGCTTTAGGAAATAGAAATCTTAAACCTTCCTAGTCCAAATCTTTCCTAATTCAACTTCTTCCTAATCTCATACTTTCCTAAACCATAAGCTTCCCTAAATTTTAAGCTTTCAAATCTTTTTTAAATTCTAACCTCTCCTAATCCCATCCCTTTCCAAATCTTAACTTTCCAAATCTAACTTTTCAAATCTTTCTAAACCTTCAAACTTTCTAGATTCCAAACTTTCTAAATTTCAAATCTTTCCTAAATTGAAGCTTTCCTAAAACAAAATCTTTCCAATTTCAAAACTTTCTTAAAACGAATTGTTTCCTATTTCAAAACTTTCTTAATCTAACACTTTTGTAAATTGAAACTTTCCTAAAATGAAACTTTCCAAAAATGACACTTTCCTATTTTGAAACTTTCCTAAATCGGACATTTCCTAATTCGAACCTTTCCTAAAATCCAATCTTTCTTTGATCTTCCAAGTCCAACATTCGAGTCAAGTCTTTCTTAATCTCGAGTCCTTTCTAAATCCTACCTTTCTAGGTCTAGGGTCTCTATTCTTCCATTTCAAATTCGAAGCTTCTATTCTAAATTCAAATCAAATCCAAATTCCAATTCAATTTCTTTTTCCGATCAGACCTTCTATTTTCAATCGGACTCTTGTCCGAACTACGACTGACCTGATTCCTCAAAAAGGATACGTAGGCAACCCTCATGGGTGCGGCCACAATCTTTTTCAAATCTCAAATTCCACAACCTTTTTCAAGTTTCTATTTTCACAACTTCTTTTTAATCTCCAATTCCACAACCTTTTTCAAGTTTCTATTTCCACAATCTTCTTTCAAATCTCCAAATTCCATAATCTATTTTCAAGTTTCCAATTCCAAAAATTTGTTTTCAAATCTCTAAAACTTTCCAATTTCCAATCAAATCTATCTTTCCAAATCTCTTTCTAAAAGCAAATCAATTTCTTTTCAAATCTATTTCCAAATCTATTTTCTAACTCTCTTTTCTTGCACTTACATATCATGCATCATGTCTTTTTAAACATTCTTTTCTAAAGTAAATAGGATTGAACATTTGTTAGTTGAAGACTCTCATAGGTGAATCTAGGGTAAATAGACATGAAGGTACCGCAATGGCGCGGTAGAGTGATGGCTTAGTGCGTCTTCTCTACACGTAACCAACCTCCGAACCTAGAATCACTGTTTTCAAAGACCAAAATGGAGTTTATTTTCAAAAAGGGCTTAAATGTTTTCTAAAGATTGCCAAACAACCTGTTTTCTTAAAAATCCTCTCTTGAGGTAGTATTTTCAAAATCATTTTCAAAAACCCTTAGTGTGATCCTCGGATTGTGCTTAGTTTTTAGGTGACCTAACTCACCTTAATCAAGTTAGGTAGTGACTCCAAATGTTTTCCAAAAGCCCTTTATTCAAACCAATTTTCAATTCCAACATAGTCGCACTCATTTTTCTAGGAGTATGAGTTCTAACGAGAGAGTACAGTATTTATTCCACTTGTGTGTGTATTCTTCGAGTGCAAAAAATCTGGGTGCGACACAATGCCCTAAGGGCACTTTAGTAATTTTGCCTCTATTGGGCCCCGCGAGCTCACAAAGCGATTGATTAACTAGATTAAGTCTAAAAAATTGGTTTTGACTTAAATGTGTCCGTGTTGGTTTGAAAGTGAGTTCGGTCGGACCGAAGATTGCTGAGCAGCCAAAAATGGGGTGCTTATAACCATCATAGTGAAGAAAACACTCACAAACATCGCAACTGTTAGAAGGGCAGAAACACTTGCAAAGTGGTCAACATTGGGAATTACCAACAAACCCCTTATGTCATGGGACTGAACACGCCTCTTAGTCGTGAGATGTTTATCGAAGAATGGTATACATTTGGAAACCAACTCATCACACACCGTCAGAGTGGCAGAAACACTCAAAATTCGGGTCAACACTAGTGCCTACTAGCCCACTCCGATAAAAAATGACCAAACTGGGGCCCTTCCAGCACTCTTCTCGAGAAAGTACCTAAGTCCTTAAAGCAGTAAGCCCACCCTACCAAGATTGTTCCAAAGACAATCTAGCACATTCAAGTGCTTTCTAGTCACTTCCGGATCGATTCCGAGAGTATTTGGTCAAAATGTCTATTTTGCCCCTAGGCATACGATTGCCTACAAAAACCACACCGGCTCTGTATATCAAACTAGTTACTTTTTAAGGATGCTTCCAATAGCATTCCCTTCCAATAGCATTCCTAACCTTCTAATACCTTTCCAGACCATTCCGAGTCTATTTTGGTAAGCCTAGTGCAAAATGACCATTTTGCCCCTAGTAGACCAATCGCCTCTTCCAATCACACCGGCTTTGGGTATCAAACCAGTAATCTATTGGAACACTGTTTCTAGTGTTTACATCCTTCGAACCTTTTCACGGGTCATTCCAGGTCCATTCTGGTGTTTCCTCGGTTCAAGTGACCGTTTTGCCCCTGTGGGCCGGTTGACCTTTTTAACTATTTCGACATTGTTTCTCAAGCCAGTTACATCTGAGACACTCTTTCAAGGGTTCATGTCCATTCCCGGCCAAGTCTAGTTACACAAAACCTTTTAGATCATTCCTGGACTTTTCAGAGTTACTCTTAGTGGAGCCATGCTAAAAATTGTATGGTAGTCACTAGGACTAGCGCCCAAATCTTTTGCCTTGCGTCCCAAGATTCAAAAAATACTTCTCTTGCCACATTTAAACTTGCCTAAGTGACTGGCACTGCTCCCGTGGTGCCAAGTTTAAATTTACACTGACGCCACTACAACAGGCGCCAGTTCCTTTTTCGTTTACCTATAAATATAGATCCTTCCCCTGCGTATTTTGGGTCAGAAAACTCAGTCAAGAAACTTTTTCTTACTAAAAATAGAGTTCAAATCCTCTAGAAACCCTAGTCCCCTCAAACCTCTTCAAACCCTAGCCCCCATATATTCAAACTCTAGCCTCTATACACTCTATACATTCAAATACAAGCCCCCAAATCTCCACTGAAGACCAAGTGAAACAAACAAAGAAATCCCCTTCTCTCTTCTTCCATCTTCAAAACTCTCAAAGTTCAACTCAAGTGAAACAAACAAAGAAATCAAGGCAAGAAGAAGACAATGTTGGTTTTCTATTTAGTTTATGCAATCCCCCTTCTCTCTTCTTCCTTCTAGCCCACTTGGGTTTTCTTTTATTTTAGTCCCCATCTTCTATCTTCCCTTCTTGCATACTTAAAACAAAAGACTTCCCAGTTCATGCCTAGGAAGAATTGTTGAAGGTCACCATGTTGGGGACTTTTTCAAATTCAACCTAAGATGATGTACGTTCGGCCCCCTTGATTATGTGGTGAAACCTAACCTTGTATGTTCACGACCTTATTGCATTGTGCATATCATATTCATATATCCAGTGTTATATTCAATGTGATCATCAATGTCCAAATTTTGGGTTCGAACCCTAAATTGTTTTTATCAAAATCACAATCTTAAGATAATTCTAGCCATTTCATTGTTAAGGTTGTTTTAAGAAGGTGTTACATTTAATGGGATCATTATGGTCCATATTTCAAACTTTAGTTGTAGTTAGAATCACAACCCCATCATGGTTCTAATCTTTTCATGGTTAGAATCAATGTAAGAAAGTGAGATATTCAAGAGATATGCAAAAGTCCATATTCAAACCTCTTTCCAAATAATTTTGCAAAGCTACTTCCTAAAAACTCTTGTCAAAGATCTATTTTCTAAAACCTCCTTATCTTGAAGTCCAAGTTAAAACCCTAGAATCCATGATTAGGAAACTCTAATTCCTTTCTTAAATTCATGACTTCTTATTTTGTTTCAAATCATAGATTTCCAAAACTAAACCTTTCCAATTTCATGTCAAATCCAATCCTCCAATTTAGGAAACCAAATCAAATCTTCTAATTTTGAAAATAAAATAAAATTATCTATTTTTTGAAACAAAATCCAATCTTCAACTTTAAGAAATAGAGATCAAATCTTTTCTAATTTCATACTTTCAAATCTTTCCTAATTTCAAACCTCCAATCTTTCTAAATTTCAAATCTTTCTAAGTTCAAATCTTTCCTAATTTAAAACTTTCCAATTTTAAATCTTTCCAAAACCAATTCTTTCCTAAATGAAAACTTTCCTAGTTTGGCGCTTTCTTAAAACGGAACTTTCCTATTTTGAAACTTTCCTAATTCAAAGATTTTCTAAATCCAACTTAAACTCTAACTTTCTAAATTCTTTCAAATCAAATATTCAAGTCAAATCTTTTCCAATCATTCCAAGTCAAGTGTTTATAAATCAAATCAAATCATTTCCAATCTTTTTTAAATCATATCTTTCCTAATTTTAAGTTTTCTGAAATCAAACTTTCCTTAATCAAACTTTTCAAGATCAAATCGAACATTTCTATTTCAAGTGCATGTTCCAACCCTAGTTTTTAAACTCTAGGAGGCCAAAGCTCTAGTTCAACCCTAACCCTAAGTTAGGAAGCTTCAACTCTTTTCTAAAACTCAAGTCTAAACCAAGACAGTTTTCAAACTTCAATTCAAGTCAAGATGATTTCAAAGTTTGACTCGATCTTTCCAAATCAAGTCCAAGTTCTACTTCAAAGTCCAATTTCAAATCGAAGTCAATTTTCAATCAAAGTTTAATTTCAAATTCTCTAATCAAAGTTCATATTAAACATTTTTTCAAGTCAAATTTTTCAAAGGTCTCAAAGTGTCTTTTCAAATCAAACAAGACCCCATAGTGTTTATTTTCAATTGGACCCTGAGTCTGGACTACGACTGACCTGATTCCCAATAAAGAGATACATAGGCAACTCTCATAGTTGCGGTCATAACCTTTTTCAAGTTTCCAATTTCCATAACCTTTTTCAATTTTCCAATTCCTACAACCTTTTTCAAACTTCAAATCCCCTTTTGAAAGTTTTTTCAAAATCAAATCCTTTGCTTGCATTTGCATATCATGCATCATAAAATTCTTTTAAAAGTGGATATAAATGGACATTGGATAATTGAAAATTCTAAATGAGTGAACCTAAGGTGAAAAGACATGTAGGTACCACAAGAGTGGGATAGGGTGATAGCCTAGTGCATCTTCCATATACGTAACCAACCTCTAAACCTAGAATCACTGTTTTCAAAGATAAAAAACAGAGTTATGTTCAAAATGGCTTAAATCTTTTCAAAGGTTGTCAAACAACCTGTTTTCTCCAAAAAAATCCTCTCTCGAGGAAGTTTTTCAAAACCTTTTCCAAAACCTTTTCAAAAACCTAAGTTTAGTTTTCGAATTGCACTTAGTTTTAGGTGACTTAACTCACCTTAACCAAGTTAGATGGCGACTCCAAATCTTTTGCAAAAGCTCTTATTCAAATAAATTTCAAATTCAAACCTGATCGCACTCGACCTTCTAGGAGTTCTAACAAGCGAGTATTGTGTTTTTCCCACTTGTATTTCTCGAGTGTGAAAAATCAAGGTGCAACAGCATTACTTAGTCAAATTTCAATTGGCACATCTTCCTAAAGACGGTAAGTCCACATTTCAACCTCAATTCCAATTTCAATTCAAATCTAAACAAGTTAAACTACTTCGGTGTATCTTTCGGGAAAGTTGATCCCTCATATGGTAAGTCTATCCAATATGACACATTTACCAAGAAAGCATAAAATCTCTCAAAACAATAAGTTCCCTTCACACTCGTCGACCGAGACGAAACCCAAGTCTCTAAGATGGTAGAGTAGTTCACTTGTAGTGCTTGCTAACCCGCCAACGTATAATGTCCACTATCCAACACATCTTTCGAGAAAGTTGATCCCTCAGACGATAAGACCATCCAGTAGCTTCCTGAGATTAGTTAGTCTCTGAAATAAATGCACACTGTCAAAGTGATAGAAACATTCACAAACATCACAACCATCAAAGTGATGAAAATAATCGTAAACAGGTTGACATCGGGAATGCCAACAAACCCCCTTTTTCACGGGAACGAACACGCTTCTTAGCCATGACATATTTACTAGAGGATGGGATACCTTCAAAAACCAACTCTTCATACATCGTTAGAGTGACAAAAACACTCAAAACCCGAGTCAACACTAGTGCCTACTAGCCCATTACAGTGAAAAATGACCAAACAGCCCCTTAGGCCCCATTAATGCGCTTCTCGAGAAAGTACCTAAGTCCCAAGAGCAATAAGTTCATCCTTCCAAGATTGTCCTAAAGACAATTCAGCATGTTTAAGTGCCTTCTAGGTAGTTCCAGATCAATTTTGAGACCATCCGATCAAAATGACCATTTTGTCCCTAAGCATCCAATGGCCTCTGAGAATCACACCGACTTTGCGTATCAAACCAATTATCCTCCTGAGATGCTTATAAAAGTATTCCCAACCTTTCAAAAAATTTTCAGACCATTCTGAGTCCATTCCGATAAACCCAGTGCAAAATTATCGTTTTGCCCCTGGTGGGCTGGTCACCTTTTCCAACCATACCAGCTCTTGTTATTAATCGAGTTACCTCTAGGACACTCTCTTAGGGATTCCCATCCACCCCTAATCTACCAAATCATTCTTGAACTTTTCAAAGTCACTACTAGTGAAACCAGGCTAAAAATTGTATGGTAGTCACTAGGACAAGTGCCCAAATCTTTTATCTTGCATCCCAAGAGTCAAAAGATCTGTTTCTTGCAGCCTCAAAACTATCCTAACTGACCTGGCACCATTCCTAGTGTCACTAAGCCAAAAAATGGTCTGGCGTCACTACAACAGGCGTCAAGTTCATTCTGGCTGCCTATAATTATAACCCACCCCCTGTATATTCTAGGTCTATAAAATCATTCCAAAAAATCTGTCTCTCTGAAAACAGAGCTCGAATTCACTCAGAACCCTAACTCTCTCAAGCCCCTTCAAACCCTAGCCTTTATACACTTAAACCCTAGCTTCCATATACTCTATACACTCCAATCCAAGCCTCCAAACATCCATTGAAGATCAAAGTGCTGCATATTCAAAGCTCTCAAGGTTCAAGTAAAGCAAAGCAAATAAAGCAATCAAAGCAAAGAGAAGACAAGGTAGGGTTTCTAGTTAGGTTATGTAATCCCCCTCTCTCTCTCTTCTCTCTCTTAACCCACTTGGCTTTTCTTCTATTTTAATCCCCATCATCTACCCCCTCTTCTTGCATGTTTGAAATAAGGAACCTCCCAATTCATGCCTAGGAAGGTCTTGGAGAGAATCATCGTGTCGAAGATTTTCTTTGAGTTTCTCATAAGATGGCGTGGGTCTAACCCCCTTGATTATGTGGTGAAGCCAAACCTTGTATGTTCACATCTCTATTGCATTGTAGTTGTTATATTCATTCATTGCATTCAAAACCATGTTCAAGGTTATTTTCAAACTTGCATTAAAGTTGCTTTTAAAACTTGCATTTAAAACCTTTTCCTTCAAAGTTGTTTTCAAAACCACACTCTTATGGTGATTCTAGTCATTCCAAGGTTATAGTTGTTTTAGGAAAGTGTTATATTCAATATGACCATCAAGATCTAAATTTGAGTTCAAGTCTTAAATTATTTTTCAAGAAATCACAACTCTAAGATGATTCTAGTCATTCTATGGTTAGAGTTATTTTAGAAAAGTGTTACATTCAAAGAGACCATCAAAGTCCATATTAAGCATTTCAAACCCTAGTTATTGTCAAAATCATAATCCTAGAATGGTTCTAGTCTTCTCATGATTAGAATCATTTTAGAAAAATGAGATATTTATGAGACTTGCAAAAGTCAATATTCAAACCCCTTTCTACATAGTTTTGTAAATCTACTTCCCAAAAGGTCTTTCCAAAAATTCACTTTCCGAAAACTCTTCATCTTGAATTCCAAGTCAAAAACCCTAGAGTCCATGTCTAGAAAACCTTAGTTTTCTCACATAAAATCACAAGTTTCCAAAACTATTTTCTACATTAAATCTTATATTTCCAAAACATTTTTCTAGATGAAATCATGGATTTCCTAAGTCAAAATTCACATGAAACAATAACTTTTTAAAACTAAAGATTTCCAATTTCAAGTCCAATCAAATCTATTCCAAATAGGAGACTAAATCAAATCATCTATTTTTGAAAATAACATCCAATCTTCAACTTTAGGAAATAGAGATCAAACATTTCCTAACTTCAAACTTTTTCAAATTTCAAATTTCTAAATTTCAAACTTTCAAATCTTTCTAAATTCAAACATTTCCTAAATTAAATCTTTTCAAAATTGAGTCTTTCCTAAAATGAAAACTTTCCTAAAATAGAATTTTCTTAATTTAGAACTTTCCTAATTTGAAATTTTCTAAAACCAAACTTTTCAAAATCAAAACCTTTCTATTTCAAGTGCATGTTTTAACCCTTGGTTGTATAAACCCTAGGAGTCCAAAGCCCTAGTTCAACCCTAGCCCTGAGTTAGGAAGCTTCAGCTCTTTTCTAAAACTCAAGTCTAAAACCAAGATGGTTTTCAAGCTTCAATTCAAGTGAAGATGATTTCAAAGTTCAATTCAAACTTTCTAAAATGAGTCTAAGTTCTACTTCAAAGCCAATTTCAAATCAAAGTTCAATTTCTAATCTTCCAATCAAAGCTTAAACAAAAACCTTTTCAAGTCAAGCTTTCCAAAGGCCCCAAAGTGTTTTTTCAAATCAAACAAGACCCCAAAAGTGTCTATTTTCAATTGGATCCTAAGTCCAAACTACGACTAACTTGATTCCTAATAAAGGGATACGTAAACAACCCTCATGGGTGCGGTCACAATATTTTTCAAAATTTTAATTCTCTATTTCAAAATCAATCTCTTTTCAAGTTTTTTTCATGCACTTGTATATCATGCATCATATCATTCTTAAAGTGATTACTCAAATCTCTTTTCTAAAATTCTTTTCAAAGTGGATATAATTCAATATTGGATAATCGAAGATTCTAAATGAGTGAACCTAAGATGATAAGATATGTATGTACTGCAAGGGTGAGATAAGGTGATAGCCTAGTGTACATCTTCCTTATATGTAACCAACCTCCAAACCTAGAATCACTGTTTTTAAAGACTAAAATGAAGTTATTTTCAAAAAGAGTTTAAATATTTCCAAAGGTTTCTAAACAACTTGTTTTCTCCAAAAAAAAAAAAAACCCTCTCTCGAGGAAGTTTTCCAAAAAATCTTCAAAAACCCTAAGTTTAATCTTCATATTGCACTTAGTTTTAGATGACCTAACTCACCTTAACAAAGTTAGGTGGCGACCCCTAACCTTTTTCCAAAATCCCTTGTTCAAATCAATTTTTAATTCAAACCTAATCTCACTCGTCTTTCTAAGAGGATAAGTTTTAACGAGAGAGTACTATGCATTTTTTTCACCATTCTCGAGTGCAAAAAAATCGAGGTGCGATTGGCTCCCTTGAGTCCATTTTCAAATATTGCTCTTGCAAGAACTACGAATAACCTAATTCTTGCCAAATGAGATGCGTAGACAACCTAAATAGGTGCAATCATAACTCTTATTTCAAGTCAACTATCCTTTCAGAACTTTCTTTCCAATCAAAATTTCTTTTCAATATCAAATCTCAAAAACTTTCTATTCTTTCAACAGTCTTCTCAAAAACTTACATCATGCATCATTCATCACCAAAGTGATGACCAACTTCCATTTTTTGAAAATACATAAGTGGATATAGTGGATATTGAATAACTAGCGATTGAGTGAATGAATTAAGGGTGATGATCTTAAGATATCTTTCCTACACGTTACTAACTTTCAAACCGTAGATTTCTATTTTGAAAACCAATCCGGAGTCATATTTCAAAAGGGCTTTAAAGCATTTTCAAAAGGTTGATAAAAACCTTATTTTCAAAAATCTTCCTTAGAAGTCATTTTCAAAACATTTTCAAAAAACTTAATTTTAGTTTTCGGATTACACTTAGTTTTGAGTGACCTAGCACATCTTTAACTATGTTAAGTGGCGACTCCAAACCTTCTCCAAAAAGTCCTTATTCAAATCAATTTCAAGTTTAAACTCCTGTCGCACTTGTCCTTTTTTTAGGTGAGCTCTAACGAGAGAGTATCGGGTTTACCCGAGTCAAGACTTAGACTCGAGTAAAAATCGGGGCACGACATACATTGCATAAGTCCTTACTAGTTGCATATAGTGGTAAATCGATTTTCTCTTACATAAATTTAGAATTTTTTAAGTAGATTTTTAAATTTTATGTAGCAATTAATTATGCATTACCAAATGCATTAAACAAAAATATCAATTAAAAAAATTTAATCCTAGATAGTCAATGGGTTATCAATCAACCCTTTGGTTTTGATTAAAAAATTATGAATATCTTTTTTCTCCCTTTAATAAACAATAAGATTCAAATTTTCATAGTCGCACCTTTTATTTTTATCAATTAATAGGAAATAATTATGTTATGAGAAACATGTCATAGTAGAAACTCATAGCTCTAAGAAAGTCCAAGAAACACAAAAGCCCCAACAAATCCAACAATCATATTTAAACAATATACAAATTCACCACAAGGGAGTCAAACCCCTTAATAACCAAGGTATCAAAGTTGCTCCTTAACTACCCAAATTTTCACTCAGGAAAGATAACATTTATTTTCTTTGCAATGGACATGTTCTTCATATAGTCATAAATCAAATCTTTCTTGACATCAAGCCTTTTTTTTAACAAATTTTTAGATTTAAGTAAGGCTTAACTATGCATTATTAAATGTACTTATGAGAAAATTCATTTAATATTTTCAAACTTAAATAATGAATGGGTTATCAAACAAATTTTGACTCAAAAGGTAGTAATTTATTTATCTCTTTAATAGACAATAAATGTCACACCCACACCTAATCAGGTATCATTAACATCTTCTCAGGATGAATGTGATCGCATAGGTCACCAACTAGCGAACGTCACCGAATAACAATCCCAAAGAAGTGAATCTTATAAAACACTACACAACAGCATTAATTATAAGTCATTCCACAATCACATATATTCATAAGAAACACACTAAACCAAACTCTCAAATAACTACAAGGTAAAAATGTAAACAAACTCCGAAAACATTCTTCTCCAAAATATACAACATATACAAGACTATACTCAAGTAACAAAGCTCTCCAAACTCTCCAATTCAACACCAATAGCAGTGGACTGGATATCTCCATCTATTCCTTCAAAACAACCTGTGTGAGTGTGAGTTTTATATCAACGTGCTCACTAAAATAATCAAATACATAAAAAATGAATAATAGATAAACATCGAATGAATCACCAATACATAATCCACTTTTCAATGATAATTAATCATACACTTGTCACCAACACCAATGAGGAATGCCTCACGAAATGCAATACCTCTTGTAATGCAATATTTGATGTCACCACATGTATACATCTCTTTGATAACAATGCCGAGATTGATAAGGCAAGTTGTCTAAGAATGTCCCTCATGACATTTTTACGTTAGTCCCACATCGACTTAACTTCCTCCATGCAATGAAAGTTATGCACGCAATGTATCGTGTATGCAATGTCACCTCATAATCTAATACCAATACCAATTATAGTTATAAGATATTTAATTCAATAAGAGTAAGAATATCTTTGTCCTGCAGTGTAAGCAAGGTTTAATCACTTCTTAGGTTGAGCCGGAGTGTCTTTGGCTGCTTCTGCACCTATCACATATCACAACATCACATTTATGAAATTATAATATCATAGCCAATTGTTCATCAATATAAGAAATGATATGTCAAATGACATGTTAGAGAGTTAATGAGAAGTGTTAATACTTATACAAAGTGCCAACTCCATCTTATATGTGTTAAACCCATTTGATATGAGAATTGGAAGGTAAGACAAGAAAACAAAAGACAAGCCAGCCAAGGGACTATGCCAGTGAGCCCCTTTGGTGCGCCCTAGCCAGTGTTCAGCGCCACTAAGCGTCCTCCTGGCACCCTACTAGTGCACCATTCCTATGGACTGCACCAGTAAGCGCACTCACCCCACCCTAGCGGCCCCTTAATTCGACCTTGATGCAATTAAAACTTAGTTTTAGGCATTTCTCAACCATTTCAACCCATTCCTGAGTCCACCAAAGACTAGGGTGATGTTCTAAGGTCTCAAACATGACTTTAACACATTAGGACACCTAGCACCTCCTTGCTTCACCAACACTCACCAATCCACATCATTAGCATAATCAACCACACTTGTGATAATTAATCATCATTAATTTAAGCTATGTATGGAGATTAATTATGCTAATTAATTAGGGATTAAGCTAATTAATTAAGCTTAGGATAGATTATTCCTCACATGGCATGCTACAATTAATCATGCTAATCAAGCTTCTCAATTAAGAAAATCATGCACTATTGAGTATGCATTTAAGTCAAATATAATGCTAAGCAAGATAGTGTCTCACAAGTCTTCCCTCCTTCAAGAATTTCATCTTGAAATTTACTTACCAGTCTAGAATAGATAAGGATATTGATTCCTCAATATGTCATCACTTTCCCATGTAGCCTCCTCAACTAAATGACTTCTTCATAACACTTTTACTCAAGGTATTACCTTGTTATGTAAAACTTGCTCCTTGTGATCTAGAATTTGAGCAGGCTCTTCTATATAAGTTAAATCATCCTCCAATTTAATTGGTTATTTAGTCAACACATGAAACTGATCTGGCATATACTTTCGCAACATGGACACATGGAAGATATCGTGTAACTTAGACATTTCTAAAAGTAAATTCAACTTATAAGCCATAGCACCAACTCTTTCAATAATAGCATATGGTCTAATATTCCTTGGACTTAAGTTTTCTTTCTTCCCAAATCTCAATATACCCTTCCATAGAGAAATTTTCAAAAATACTTGGTCACCAACTTCAAATGCTAACTCTCTTATTCTATTATCTGCGTAACTCTTCTATCTGCTTTGTGCCACTTTCAAATGTTCTTGAACAACTTTGACTTTCTCAGTTATATCTTGAACCATTTCATGACCCAATAATTGTCTTTCTCCCACATTACTCCAACACACTAGAGTTCTACATTGTCGTCAATAGAGAGCTTCAAATGGTGTCATCCCAATGCTGGTTTGATAATTGTTATTATATGCAAACTCCATTAAAGCTAGATGATCATCCTAATTTCCTTTAAAATCAGCATAGAAGGCCTCAACATATCTTCCAAAGTCTAAATAGTCCTTTTTGACTGTCTATCTGTTTGAGGATGAAATGTTGTACTGAAGTAGAATTTGTACCCATAGCTTGCTATAAACTAAGCCAAAATCTTGAAGTAAATTTTAGATCCCTATCAACTATTATAGACGTCGTTGCTCCATATAGTCTGATAATCTCATTCACATACAATCTAGCATATCTTTCAATAGTGTAGGTAGTCTTAACTAACAAAACATGAGTTGATTTAGTCAACCTGTCAATAATCACCCAAATGGAATCAAATCCATCTCTGGTTCTAGGTGATCCCACCACAAAATCTAAATCTATAGTGATGTGCTCCCACTTCCATTAAGGAATAGGAAGAGGTTGTAGCAATCCTGCTGGTTTTTGATGTTCCACTTTTACCTGTTGACAAGTCAAATACTTTGCCACAAACTCTTCAATTTCCTTCTTCATACTAGATCACCAATAGACTTCTTGAAGATCTCGGTACACTTTAGTACTTCCAAGATACATAGCATATAAGGATTGATGTGCTTCTTCTAGAATTTCATTCTTCAAAGTTTAATTACTTGGAACACAAAAATGAGTCCCAAACATCAAGGTACATCTTCGTGAATAGAAAAGTTGCTTCTAACTCCTTCCCTCACTTGCTTCTTAAATTCTTCAATTGTGTATCTTGAGATTGTAATTCTCAAATTTGATCAAGTAATAAAGGTCTAACCCAAATTGAGTTATCAAAGCATTACCTCTCACCAGTACAAATTCTATTCCCAAAAAAGTCAACTCTGCAAACATTTTTGCTTGATGACACTGAATACATGCCAATCTTCCTAAAAACTTCCAACTCAATGCATCAGCTACTACATTGACTCTTCCTGGATGATAATGGATGACACATTCATAATCTTAATTAGCTCCATCCATCACCACTATCTCAAATTCAAATCACTTTGAGTAAAATAATTTTTTAAACACTGATGATCTATAAATATCTCACAAGGTTCACCATATAAATAGTGTCTCTATAATTTCAAAGCAAACACCACTGTCGCCAACTCCAAGTCATGGATAAGGTAAATCCTTTCGTAAGTCTTCAACTGTCTAGAAGCATAAGCAACAACTCTGCCTTTTTGCATCAATACACAATCAAGACATTGATGTGACGCATCACTATTGTTGACTCCACGTCTTGATTTTGATGATAACTAAACCTTGTATTAGTTTGCTAATTATTTTAATTAGCGTGCAGTTCAATGAGTAAATATATTTTACACCTAAAGTATAACAAATGTCAAAATGGATGAACAATAACTCAAGGATTGAGCAATGCATCAAAACAGAACAATACATCAAAATAGAGCAATGACACATATTCAAATGTCAAACCAATGATGTGAATTCAAAGAGATTGAAGGTGCTTAAACGGAGAATTCATTAAGCCTGTAAGACTTTATAAAGTTGATATGAATTTAAAGAGATTGAAGGTGTTCAAAAGAGAATTCAACATGTGTGCAAAGACTCTATGAAGAATCCAAGAAAAGCTTTTGAAAAAATCAAAATGAATTCAATCCAAATTAAATTGAAGACTTTATTGACTAACCACACTGGATTGAAAACTTTGGAAAATCACTATACCTTAAAGAGAAGATTCCTTAAAGTACTTGAAGTGTTTTTAAAGCTATGCTTGATCAAGAAAAGCATAGAAGAGATTTCTGGGTGATGTGTCGACACATAAATTTGATGTGTCGACACATGAGGACAGAGGCCAATGTTTGGAGAATTGATGATCAAGTGTCGACACATGGGCTTGATATGTCAACACATGGAGATAGAAAGCAACTACTGGAGAATACAAGCTTGATGTGTTGACACATGAAGTTATGTGTCGACACCTGGGGACTAACGACTATATTTTTAAACGTTATATTAAACTAGGCGCGATTTAATGAAGCCCCAACTACCTCCAATGGGTGAAATCAATTCAGGGCCATATATGCAAGCCTCTAAATGCATTTATGAAGAAGAGATACAAGATTATTCCACCCTTTAATCATCAAGAGCTGATAATTCTTATATTCACTGAAAATTCTTTTTGTTTTCAATACTTGGCATTTAGTGAGCTATTCATTTTCTCATCTACTCTTCTTAGAGAGTGTGCACTTCAATTGTAAATCCTTTATACACTTGTGAGTGAGAGTTTGAGTGTTCTCTTGTAAAAGAAAAACATTTCTAAGTTTGAGAGAGAGCTTGGACAAAACTCTTGTAGCATTAAAGCTTGGGTGTAAGCTTCAAGGAGAGTGAGCTAGACACTTCAACTAGTCTCTACTTTGTAATTGGAGATTGCAAGTGGAAGTAGACTTCAAAAGGATCTTATGGTGATGACATAGACCACAAGTTGTGGTTGAACCTCAGTAATTCTTGGTGTTTCTCTCTTGTGCTTTGCTATTATTTCATACTTGATTTTATTGCATTGCATATATCTTGAATCATTGATCAATTGCTTAGATTAATTTTAAATAGTCTTAATTGCAATTATTTTTGAATAACCCAATTCACCCCCCTCTTGGATTACCTTTTGGGCCAACAATTGATATCAGAGCTAGTATTCCTACATTTAGTTTAACATCTTAGGAATTGATCCATGGCAACCAACTTTGGAAGCTCTATTGGTGAGGGTCAATCCACCAACAAACCATTTATGTTTAATGTGACCAATTACAACTATTGAAAGAATAGAATGAGAATATATATTCGGTCTATTGATTGTGAATTGTGGAGAATTATAGTAAATGGTCCTAAAACTCCAACTAAGAAAGTTGAAAGAGTTAATGTCCCTAAGCCCGAACCTGAATGAGATGAGGATGATTTGAAAATGTTACAAACTAATGCTAAAGCTATGAACATTTTATATTGTGCCCTTGATCCTAACGAATTTAATCGTATCTCTACTTTTGAATCGGCTAAAGAAATATGGGATAGACTTAAGGTAACCCATGAAGGTACTAATCAAGTCAAGGAATCTAAAATCAATATTTTAGTTCATAACTATGAATTGTTTAAGATGCAACTAGATGAATCCATTGCCGAAATGTTCACAAGGTTTACCAATATTATTAATGGCTTGATGTCTCTTAGAAAGGTTTATCCTAACAATGAATAGGTTAGAAAGATCATAAGGTCATTGCCAAAGGCTTAGGAAGCTAAAGTTACTACCATCAAAGAAGCAAAGGACATCAACACATTACCTCTTAAAGAACTATTGGGCTCCCTTATGACATATGAACTTACTTAAAAGCAACATTTCCAAGATGAGGAAGAAAAGAAAAAGAGGTCAGTGGCGTTCAAAAACACCAGCCAAGAAGATGAATTAGCAAGTGATGAGAATAATGATGATGAAATTACCCTTATCACGAGTAAATTCAAAAGATTCATGGAGAGAAAATGGAAAGGTGGAAAGAAGCATGAATCCAATTGAGATTCTAACAAAGAATCAACAATTATATACTATGAATGTAAGAAGCCTAACCACATAAAGGCTAAATGCCCCATGCTCAAAAAGAACGGAAAGAAAGATCAAAGGAAGAGGGCAATGACTGCTATGACTTGGAGTGATGATGAAGAATCTGGCTCCGAAAAAGAAACCGAATCTCAAAAACTGGCCAATCTATACCTTATGGCTTATTAGGAAGAGAATGAGGTATCATCTCCTAACACTTCTCAATTGACTTTCAATGAACTACAAAATGCTTTTGATGATTTAATTATTAAATTCAAAAAGATGGGAATTAAAAATGGTCTTCTCAAAAAGATGATCTCTACTTTAACTAAAGAGAATAGGGACCTACAAAAAGAAAATGAAGATTTGAATAATGAAATTTCTGTTTTGAAAGATAAAGTCATGTAAAACTCTTTTCAAAAGGATTCCTCACTTTCAAAGGAAAATCAATCTTTGAGGAAAGAAGTTAAATACTTGGAAACAACTCTTTTTAAGTGTGTAAATAGAAAAGAGAAATTGAATACTATTCTTGGAAAACAAAAGTGTTCGCTTGATAAAGTGGGACTTGGTTTCAATCCTTTCAAAAGGAAAAAGTTTTCAAAAACTAGATTTGTTTCTTCCACTAGCAAACCACAAATTTCATTCTTTTATTATCATAAACTAGGATACATTGCTAGTAAATGTTACGATATGCAAAAGTGTATTGCTCCTAACAATACATGGGTCCCAAAAAGGTCATTGAGGACTAACTCCCAAGGACCCAAGATGGTTTGGCTACCTAAAGTCAAATAAACTCTTGTGTAGGTGTGCCTTCAAGCGAAATCCAAGAAAGGCCATTAGTACTTGGATAGTGGATGCTCAAAACATATGACGGGAGATGAAGTACAATTCACATCTCTCTCACCAAAGAATGGAGGACTTATCACCTTTGGAGACAATAGCAAAGGAAAGATCATCGGTATAGGTAGTGTTGGTAAGAACTTTTCGACTTCTATTGAAAATATCTTGCTTTTTAAAGGACTCAAACACAATCTTTTGAGCATTAGTTAACTTTGTGACAAAGAATGCAAAGTTGTTTTTGAATCCTCTAAATGTGATGTGATTGACATCAATAGTAATAAGACTATTCTCACTGGATGTAGACAAGGCAATATATACATTTTTTATCTAAATGACTTACCTTCTTGCAAAGTTGAATGTCTTACCGCTATGAATAGTGGTGAAAGTTGGTTGTGGCATAGAAGACTTGGTCACATTAGTATGAGCATACTTTCAAAGGTTTCCAAAAATAATTTGGTTAAAAGACTTCCAAAAATAAAATTTGACAAAGATAGAGTTTATGATGCTTGTCAAATGGGTAAGCAAACTTGAATCTCTTTTAAATCTATAAATATGTTGACCATTTTTAGGCTATTACAATTGTTGCATATGGACTTATTTGGACCAACTAGAACTTTAAGTCTTGGTGGGAAACAATATGCTCTTGTTATTAATGATGACTATTCTAGATTTACATGGACATTCTTCTTAGCTCACAAGGATGAGACAATTGTTTTCTTCACAAAATTTTGTAAAAAGGTTCAAAATGAGAAAAGTTTTTCAATCGCTTCTATAAAGACTGATCATGGAAGAGAATTTAATTGCAAGCCCTTTGAAGTATTTTGTGATAAAAATGGTTTTGACCATAACTTTTCAGCTCCTAGAATACCTCAACAAAATGGAGTTGTTGAGAGAAAAAATAAAACTTTGGAAGAAATAGGAAGAACCATACTTTGTGAAAATGGTTTGTCAAAGTATTTTTGGGTTGAAATTGTCAACACAGCTTGCTACATTTTAAATCAAATTTTATTTAGAAAATTTTTAAACAAAATCTGCTATGAACTTTGGAAAGATAAGAAACTAAATATCTCATACTTTCAAGCTTTTGGTTGCAAATGCTTTATGTTTAATAACAATAAAAACAACCTTAGAAAAATTTGATGAGGGTGCATTTCTTGGGTATTCAACACATAGCAAAGTATCTAGAGTCTTTAATAAGAGGACTCTAGTGGTTGAGGTTGAGGAATCGGCCCATGTTACTTTTGATGAACATAACTCCCTTTCTAGAAATATTGCAAGTGATGATGTAGATGAAATGGAGCAAAATATAAAAAAGTTGGACATTCATCCAAGCTTAAAAGAATATCCACAAAATGAGAAGGAAGTACAAGGAGTCTCAACATGCCAATAAGAAATCAATAAAGATCTACATAAGGAATGGAAGTTTGTGCATAACCATTCAACCGAACAAATCCAAGGTGATCCCTCACAGGGGGTAAAAACTAGATCCTCTCTTAGAAATGTGTGCAATTATCTTGCATTTTTATCACAAATAGAACCTAAGTGTTTTAATGATGCTGAAAATGATGAGTTTTGGATTAATGCTATGCAAGAGGAATTGAATCAATTTGAAAGGAATAAGGTATGACACCTTGTTCCTAAGCCTAATGATCATCTAGTCATTGGAACTAAATGGATTTTTAGAAATAAAATGGATTAATATGGAGTTGTTGTGAGGAACAAGACTTATTGCTCAAGGATATAGCCAAGAGGAAGACATTGATTTTGATGAAACGTATGCTCCGGTAGCTAGATTAGAAGCTATTAGGTTGCTACTTGTATTCTCATGTTTTAAGGATTTTAAACTTTATCAAATGGACGTTAAAAGTGCATTGCTAAATGGTTTTATTACCTAAGAGGTATATGTTAAGCAACCCCTTGGATTTGAAGATCCTAAATTTTCTAATGACGTTTTCATATTAACAAAAGCTTTATATGGTTTGAAGTAAGCCCCAAGGGCTTGGTATGAAAGATTCAACAAGTTTTTGATTGAAAAAGGCTTTTCAAGAGGAAAAATAGACACTATTCTTTTATCAAGATAAAAAATAATGATATACTTTTAGTACAAATATATATAGATGATATTATATTCGGTGCTACTAATGAGTCGCTTTGCAAAAAATTTGCTAAGTGTATGTAGGGAGAATTCGAAATAAGTATGATGGGAAACTTAATTACTTCCTCAGTCTTCAAATCAAGTAATTTAAGGAAGGCATCTTTATCAACCAAGCCAAGTACATTAAAGACTTGATCAAGAAGTTTGGCATGGAAGATGCAAATCCTATAAGTACTCCAATGAGCAGTACAACAAAATTGGATAGCGATGAAAAAGGTAAATTAGTAGACACTACGATTTATAGAAGCATGATAGGTTCTTTGTTATACCTTACTACTAGTAGGCCAGATATAATGTTCAGTGTTTGCTTATGTGCTCGATTTCAATCAAATCTTCAAGAATCTCATATGATTACTGTGAAAAGAATCTTTCGTTACCTAAAGCACACACCTAACCTTGGACTATGGTATTCAAAAGGTACATCTTTTAATTTGATTGGATACACCGATGTTGACTATGCGGAGAGTAAAGTTGATAGGAAGAACACAAGTGGCTCTTGCTAACTCCTAGGCAACATGATTGTGTCTTGGTGTAGTAAGAAACAAAATTTGGTTGCTCTCTCCACGATTGAGGCTGAATATGTAGTAGCTGGTAGTTGTTGTGCTCAAGTATTATGGATTAAACAATAATTAGAAGATTACGGTATCTCATTTGATCATATACCCATTAGATGTGATAACACTAGCGCTATAAATTTGATTAAGAATCCCATCCAACAATCTCGCACAAAACACATTAAGATTAGATATTATTTCATAAGAGATCATGTGCAAAAAGGCAATATTGAATTTGATTTTGTAACCACAAATAAGCAATTAGCTGATATATTTACGGAACCATTAAATGAGGATAGGTTTTATATGATAAGACGAGAACTAGGAATGAATGATCCTTTGTCTTGATTATTGTTGAATCTGAATGACATTCATGTTATTTGAGTTTTAAATACATTCAAGTGGATTGATTATTTGTATAAAATGCATTTATAATTCATTACATGCTCATATTAGTACATATTATCATCTTTGTACCAAAAGTCGACCCCTAAGTCCATAAATATCCTTTTTGGCATAATCTAACCAAGTCTGATTTCATATGTTAACACATCAGAATAGTGGGTTCAAAATGAATTGTTGACACTCATGTGTCGACACATCAAGTTCATGGGTCAACACATGAGTCGAGCCTATATATTTTAAACTAGCCTATTTTATGCACATTCAAACTTTTCCTCTATCTCTCTGTCTATTTTGTTCGCTCCTTGCACCAAATTAACCGTCACCTAACTGCCCATCTCAATCTCACCTTTAAGCACCTTGCAAACCCTAAATCGACCCTTCCGAACTTCGCACAACCCTTATTGATTCCTCCATGGCACCAAAAAATCCTAAACCGAAGAAGAGTTTGAAAACCCCAAATATACCGACATCCCTTGTCCCTAAAGGCCAGAAGTGGAAATCAAAAGGGGATTCAAGCAAAGACAAAGGAAAGAAGAAGAAGAAAAGTAAGAAGTGAGAATCGGCATCTTCAATAGCCTTAGAGAGGAATGAACTATATTTCAGTGAAGACAAAGTTTAAGAAATATACAGTTTGAGTTTCTCTCTTAGGAAGGTCTATAATGGTCAATGGGTGGATTATAATTTCTTCAATCATTACAAGTTTGAGTTGAGTACAAAATTAACCAATTTGGGTTGGAAATCAATGACCACATTGGGGGATGATGCTTACCCTGGCTTAGCAGCACATTTTTATATCAATGCTGAAAGAGAGTATAGTGATGTATCTATAGTAAGTTATGTTAAAAGTGTTAGTTTCACTCTGGATAAAACAGTGACAAGGCATATCCTTGGAATCAGGTTAGGTGGAGAGATTTATCGAGATAATATATCTCGAAAAGATTAGTTGAAAGTTTTTTTATGGAAAGGAAGTGGATGAGTATATATAACCTATTGCCAATGATTTGCTTCTAGAATTGAGGTTGGTTCATCACTTTACTTGCACCATTTTTACACCCAAAACTGAAAAATATAAATATGTGTCTGAGAAGGAGCAGTTTTTCTTGTGGTCATATCTAATTGATTCTTGAATTGATTTGTCTTTATTTATTTTGGATCATATGTACAAGGCGACTATTGCGAGAATTAGTTTGACCTATGGCATTTTCTTGATGAAAGTTTTCAAGCACTTCAAGGTTGATTTGAGCAATGAGAAAAAGAGAAGTCCTAAATCCATCAGTGATGAATATAATGAAAAGACTCTTAAGAGAATGGGGTACACTATAAACAACAAGAAGTCGACTCCTAAGAAAGCTGGTGGAGGCAGTGCTTCAAAGGAAAAGGCTCCCTCCGGGAGTAGTTTTAGGCAAAGGAGTACCAAAAGAAGCTTGAATCAAGAACTTAAAGGAATTGAAGATGCTATGAATGCATTCATGGCTCAAGTATTGGACTCTCTCAAAAAACTGAATAAGAAGGCAGACATGGCTGCCACAAGAATATTTTTTGTAGAAAGAAAAGTCAGAAAATTGAAAAAGAAAGTGAAAATGTTGAGACATGGGAAAGAAAAATTAATGGAGGAAGAAGAAGAAGATGAGGAAGAAGAAGTAGAAGATGAAAATGAAGGAAATGAACAAGAAGGAGAAAGAGAAGGTGAAGAAGATGCAGAAAAAAAAGGAGAAGCAGAGAAGGAGGTTGAAGAAGAAATAGAAGGTGGGGAGGAAGAGGCCTAAGAAGCTGAAGAAGGAGAGAATGCTGAAAAAGGGATCGAAGCAGAGGAAGAAGATGACTCATCTGCTACTGAATCTGATGCTCCTCCATCTACTTCTGGTCACAAGTATAGGCTAAGGGATAGACTTGGCAAAAAGTTCTCCAACACCCCAGACAACCCCCTTATCCTAACCCCCTCACCACCAGTCTCTCCCCACTGACAACTCCTCTCCATATCCCCTCTCTCTCTATCCCATTTGCATTTTCACTTTTGCATCTGTTTGTATTTTTGTTAAAAGGATGGCATGTCATCCTGAAAGAAAATTTCTTTTGTAATATTTTGTGAATGATCATTGACTAATCTATTTTAATGAATTTTGTGAATGAAATATGTTGTTGTAGCTTGAGGTCTTGACAATTGAATGCTATACTTGCTGCCCTATTTATACACATTATTCTGTTTTAAGATTTTTTACTATTGTACCTGACTCTATTCTAAACTTTTATTTATCGTTTTAATGTTTTGACAAAAAGGAGGAGTAATGAATTGTATATAGAGTAACATGAACAATGGTTAACGAATTGTACGGATAATGGAGTAACATAAACAATGGAAATGAAATGAATTGTATGAAACTGAAATAGGGAGCAAAATTGACTGATTAATGATTACATGATCCATGGAATGATGATAATTGATATTTGAATGATTGGATGGAAATAAAGAAAGATGAAGCATGTTCTTAGGGGGAGTAATATGAGAAAGGAAAATTCTCCCTCCACTTAATTTTTAAATTGCTATAAATTGATACTTGCTTTGCTATGATAAAACAATTTCTTAATAAAAACTCTTCAAGGATTGTTTTTGACAAAAGAAGAAAAAAAAAAAAGAATATTTGTTGGAAGCACCAATTGCAAAATAGAGAAGGAGCTTTTTCAATGTATGAAATCTGATTCTATTCGTTTTATTTTTATACCTATTCTTGCAAAGGTTTTGTCAACATCAAAAAGGGGGAGATTATTGACTCCACGCCTTGGTTTTGATGATAACTAAACCTTGTGTTAGTTTGCTAATAATTTTAATTAGTGTGCAGTTCAATGAGTAAATATATTTTATACCTAAAGTATAACAAATGTCAAAATAGATGAACAATAACTAAAGGATCGAGGAATACATCAAAACAGAGCATGACACATATTCAAATATTAAACCAATGATGTGAATTCGAAGAGATTGAAGGTACTCAAATGGAGAACTCATTAAGCCTATAAAGACTATGAAGTTAATATGAATTCGAAGAGATTGAAGGTGTTCAAAAGAGAATTCAACATGTGTGCAAAGACTTTATGAAAAATCCAAGAAATTTTTTTGAAGAAATCAAAATGAATTCAATCCAAATTTAATTGAATAACCACACTGGATTGAAAGCTTTAAAAAATCACTATAGCCCAAAGAAATGATTCCTTGAAGTACTTGAAGTGTTTTTAAAGCTATGCTTGATCAAGTAAAGCATGGAAGAGATTTTCTGGCTAATATGTCGACACATGAGGACAGAGGTCAATATTTGAAGAATGAATGATCAATTGTCGACACATGGATTTGATGTGTCAACACATGGAGACAGAAAGCAACTACCGGAGAATGCAGGCTTGATGTGTCAACACATGAAGTCATGTGTCGACATATGGGGACTAACAACTATTTTTTTAAACATTATATTAAACTGGGCGAGCATTTAATGAAGCCCCGACTACCTCCAACGAGTGAAATCAATTCAAGGCTATATATACAAGCCTCCAAATGCATTTATGAATAAGAGATATAAGATTATTTCACCCTTTGATCATCAAGAGCTAACAATTCTTATACTTACTGAAAATTCTCTTTGTCTTCAATACTTTGACATTCAGTGAGCTATTCATTTTCTCATCTACTCTTCATAGAGAGTGTGTACTTCAATTGTAAATCCTTTATACACTTATGAGTGAGAGTTTAAGTGTTCTTTTGTAAAAAGAAAAACACTTGTAAGTTGGAGAGAGTTTGGACAAAACTCTTGTAGCATTAAAGCTTGGGTGTAAGCTTCAAGGAGAGTGAGTTAGGTACTTCAACTAGCCTCTACTTTGTAATTGGAGATTGCATAGTGGAAGAAGATTTTAAGGGGATCTTGAGGTGACGACGTAAACCACAAATTGTGGTTGAACCTTGGTAATTCTTGGTGTTTCTTTCTTGTGTTTTGCTTTCATTTCATACTTGATTTTATTGCATTGCATATATCTTGAATCATTGATTAATTGCTTAGATTAATTTTAAATAGTCTTAACTGTAATTATTTTTGAATAACCCAATTCACCCCCCCACTTGGGTTGCCTTTTGGGCCAATAACTATATATCACAAAATCTCTTTTCCCTGAAGAAATAGTCAACATCAGAGCCGTAGTTAACTTAATTTTTAATTCTTGAAAACTGTGCTCAGAATCATTAGTTCATTCAAACTTTACATATTTCTAAGTCAATCTAGTCAATAGAATAGCAATGGGTGAAAACCCCTTAATATATCTTATGTAATATCCAGCTAGCCTCAAAAAACTTCTAACCTCTGGTACATTCTTTGATTGTTCCCATTTCATGATACCTTCAATATTCTTTGGGTCCTCACAAATTCCTTCATTAGGTATTTCCAAAAATACTACACTATTAAGCCAAAACTCACATTTACTAAACTTGGAATACAACTGCCAATCTCATAATATCTAGAATACAAGCCTCAAATGTTCTTCATGCTCCTCCTTGCTGTGTAAATACACCAATATATCATCTATGAATACAATTACAAAAGAATCGAGGAAAGGTTAAATACTCGATTCATTAAGTCAATGAAAATAGCTGGAGCATTGGTCACTCCGAAAGGCATCGCTAAAAACTCGTAGTGTCCATATCGAGTACGAAAAGCAGTCTTTGAAATATCACTATTCTTCACTTTCAAGTGATGATAACCTGATCTCAAATCAATCTTTGAAATACTTTGGCTCCTTGCAACTAATCAAATAAATCATTAATACGCAGTAAACGATACGTATTCTTAACTGTAACTTGATTTATTTGTTGGTAATCTATACAAAGTCTCATTATCCCGTCATTCTTTTCAACAAATAAGACCGGAGCTCCCCACGGTGACACATTTGGTTGTATAAACTCCCGGTCTAGCAAGTCTTGTAACTAAATCTTTAACTCTTTCAATTCTGTTAGTGCCATTCTATAAGGTGAAATAGATATTAGAGTAGTCCCTGGTAACAACTCAATAGAGAACTTTATTTCCCTGTCTAGTACGATCCTTGAAAGTTCATCTAGAAATACATCCACAAAGTCTCGCACTACTGGAATGTTTGACAACTTCAATTATGACTTGGTAGTATCAATCACGTGAGCCAAATACCCTTCACACCCTTTGTTTAATAACTTTCTACCTTCCAAAGCTTATATCAAACAAGTAGGGATCACATCTCGCTCTCTTTAAAATCTGAACTCTGATTCATTAGGTATTCAAAAGACAACTTCTTTCTTGGAACAATCTATAGAGGCGTGATAAGATCACAACCAGTTCATACCCAATATCAAATCAAATTTATGAATTGCCAAAGGAATCAAGTCCATAATCAACTCATTTTTCCTAATTTTCAGCACACATTCCTTATACACCACATCTACCAATACTAAATCTCTCATAGGTGTTGATACAAGTAAGTGATGTGTCATTAAAGCATGTGACTTATCTAGATGCACACTAAATGCAACAGAAAAGAAAGAATGAATAGATCCAAGATCTAACAATACATAGGCATCTCTACCAGCCACAAACATCATACCTGTCACCACTGTAGGAGTTGCCTAAGCATCCCTCTACTCGTGCCTGAGTCCGTGGTTCAGAGGTAGTCCCTCATCCTCGTTGAGTACTCCCGGTTTCTCCTCTTCCATTGCTGGCAACACTATCCACAGAAGACACTGATGCAAGTTTTTTAGTACAATTTCTTGCTAAATGTCCCAGTTGTCCACATTGATAGCATTTATTAGTCCAAGGTACATGATAGTCTCTTATCACATGTCCTATTTCTCCACATCTGTAACAAATAACTTCTCCGCTTCTACCACTAGAAAATCCAAAATTTGAGGATCTTACTGAAGGTCTCCAGGGTCCTAGACCCCTTGGACTTCTTGATCTCTAACTTGGTTGTGCTCGACCTTGACCACTAGACATTGTAGATTCTAATGTTTTTTGCTTTGAAATTCCAACCCCTACTTCAAATCTTCCCTTTTTAAATTACTCTTTTCTCCTTGTTAACTCTTTCACATCTTACTCCATAATTTTTGCTTTATTCACTAGATTAGTATACCTTGTCATTTCTAGAGCTAAGATTTGAGATCAAATACCAAACTCCAATCCTCGCTAAACCTTTTTGCACTTTGCTTCCTCAGTACACACTAAATCAAGTGCAAATCGAGACAATACTGCAATAACTCCTCGAATTCAGACACTATCATCTTCCCTTGCTTCTGAGAAATAAACTCTTACTCCTTCTGGTATCTATAAATGAAAGAAAAATATTGCTCATTGAATGCTTCTTCAAATTGCTTCCAGGTAATTGGTGTAAGCACCCCATTTTTGACTGCTCGGCAGTCTACACTCCGTCCAGACTTGTTTTCAAGTCATTGTGGGCATATTCCAATCGAAACCAATTCTTTAGGTTCAAATTCCATCTTTCCATCGCTTCGCGAGCCTGTCAGGCCCAAATGGAGGCAAAATGACCAAAATGCCCTTAGGGGCATTGTCCTTTCTTATTCCAATTCCAATCCCTCTCTCGAGACAGTTTATTCCTCGAGACGGTCCGAGTAGCAAAACTACTCACAAAACTGTTAAAGTAGCGGAAATACTCACAAATAGGTCGATATAGGGAATTGGCAACAAACCCTTGTGTTATGACGACCGCCGTTAGGGTGGCGGAAACACTCAAAACCCAGGTCAACAGCAGTTTCTGTTAGCCCACTTCGGTGAAAAATGACCAAACTACCCTTTGGACCTTTTCCAGTCAAGATGACCATTTTGCCCCTAGGCATCCGAATGCCCCGAGAACCACACCGGCTCTGGGAATCAAACCGATAACCCTCTAAGATTGCTTTTATAGTACTCTCAATCTTCCTTTATCTTTCCGGATCATTCCGAGTTAGTTTCGGCCAACCCGGTACAAAATGACCGTTTTGCCCCTAGTGGGCTGGTTTCCTTTTTCGACCACACCAGCTCTGGGTATCAAACCGGTAACCTCTTGAGACTACTTTTTATAGTGTTCTCAACCTCCTTTTACCTTTCCAGATCATTCCGAGTCAGTTCCGGCCAACCCGGTGCGAAATGACTGTTT
Source organism: Euryodendron excelsum (assembly GCA_033060915.1). Classification (NCBI taxonomy): domain Eukaryota; kingdom Viridiplantae; phylum Streptophyta; class Magnoliopsida; order Ericales; family Pentaphylacaceae; genus Euryodendron; species Euryodendron excelsum. The sequence continues at coordinate 24,324,305 of CM065395.1, forward strand.
TGCCTCTAATGGGCCGGTCTCCCTTTCCGACCACGCCGGCTCTGGAAATCAAATCGGCAACCCCTGGGAACATTCTAAATAATGTTTCCAGATCCCCAGTCTTCTTCCGGGACAGTCCGAGTCTGTCCCGGCAGTTTTCCGGTCCGATTGACCATTTTGCCCCCAAAGGCCCGGTCAACCTTTCCGACACATTTTGTCCTCACTTTTCAAGTCAAATACCTCCAGGACACTATTTTAAGTGTTCCTGCTCCTTTCTGGCCTTCCAGGTCATTCCCGGCTCCTCCAGATCATTCCCGGACTTTCCGGAGTCACTCCTAGTGAAGCCAGGCTAAAAGTTGCATGGTAGTCACTAGTTCAGGCACCCAAATCTAGTCAAAGATACGTTGCTTGCCAACGTTAAACCTTTCCTAATTGGCTGGCGCCACTCCTAGTGGCGCTAGTGTAAAGTTTGCCCTAGCGCCACTACAACAGGCGCCAGGTTTGTCCAACCTCTATAAATACAGAGCCTCATTCAACGTGAAAAAGGTCTGCAAACTTAACCTAAAAATTCTATATTTCGATATACAGAGCTCGAGCATCTCCTAAACCCTAGCCTCCCTAGGTTTTCCAAACCCTAGCCACTATACACAAATCCTAGCCTCCTATACACTCATACACTCCGTCATACACTCATACACTAGCCTTCAACCATCTTTGGAAGACTTGAAGAGCTGCCATCCAAAGCTCGAAGACAACTCTTGAAGGCTGAAGGTGAAGATCAAGACAAAGACAGAAGACCAAAGACAGCGCGGAGCGCAAAATAAAGAAGACATACGGTAGGTTTTCTCTTTAATTTTCTGCACTTCCCCCCTCTCTCTTCTCTCTCCAACCCACTTGGGTTTTCTCTATTTTAATCCCCCATCTCTTTCCCCCCCTTTCTTTGCATGCTTGAAACAGGGGGATTCTCGGTCCATGTGTAGGATTGGGCTATTGGAGAGCCACCGTGTCGGAGGCTTTCTTCTAGTCTAACCAAAGACCACGTGGGTCCGGCCCCCTTGATTATGTGGTGAAGCCTTAGCCTTGTATGTTCACGACCCCAAATTGCATTGTGCATATCATAGTCTTGCATCTTCCAAAAACCGTTTTCAAAGTTGTTTTTCAAAACGTTTTCAAAATTGCATCAAAATCTCTTTTTCAAAAACTTGTTTTCAAAACCACAATTCTAGAGTGATTCTAGCCTTTCCATGGCTAGGGTTGCTTTAGGAAAGTGTTACATTAAAAGTGACCTTTTTGGTCTATATTTTCAAATCTTATTGTTTTTCAAAGCCACTTTCTTAAGGTGGTTCTAGCCCTCTTATGGTTAGAATCGCTTTAGGAAAGTGAGACGTTTTCATACTTTCCAAAAAACTCTCTTTTCAAAAATCTCTTCCTAAAAATCTCTTTTTCAACATACTTTCCTAAAACTCTCCTCTTCAAAATTGTTTTCAAAAACTTCCTTCCAAAATCTATTTTTCAAAATTTCCTTTTTCAACTCCTTTCCAAAATTCTCTCCCCAAAATCCACTTTCTAAAAACGTTCCCCAAAAATCTTTCCAAAAATTCTCTCCAACAATCTCCTTCCAAAATTCACTTTCTAAAAGCGCTCTCTAGAAATCTTTCTAAAAACTCCCTTATAGAAATTCCCCTCTAGGATTCTCCTTCTAAAATCTTCATTTCTAAAAACACGCTTTCCAAAACTCCTTCTCTTTAAAATCTTTTTCCAAAAACTCCCTCTCCAAATTCACTTTCCAAAAACTCCTCCCTAGGATTTCTCTTCTAGAAAACCTTCGTTTCCAAAAACGCACTTTCCAAAAAACTCTTTCCTTAGAGCCCAAGTCAAGCCCTAGAACTCACAATTAGGAAACCCTGATTTTCTTTCCAAAAATATGATTTTCAAACTTTGCCCTAAACCTAGGTTTCTAAAACCTCTTGTTTTCACATCAAAACTATACATGTTTTCAAAGCCTCTTTTTACGTCAAAACTACAATTTTTCAAAACTAGGGTTTCTAGAATCTCCTTTTCCAAATCCTTGCCAAATCCTACCTTCCCTTTAGGAAACCGAATCAAATCTTCCCATTTAGGAAACTAGATCCCGTCCTCCGTTTTTTGAAACAAAATCAAATCTTTTCTTTTAGAAACCAAATCCAATCCCTTCCAAATCCAAATCTTTCCTAATTCAAATCCTTCCTAAACTTCTACTTTCCTAAATCTTAAGTTTCCAAAACTTGAACATAAAAATCTTTTCTAAGTTTTAAAACTCAACTTTCAAATCTTTCCTAATTCAACCCTTTCCTAGTTTAACCCCCCTTTCCAAATCTTAACTTTCCAAATTCAAGTTTTCAAACTTTTTCCAAACTCAAACTTTTCCTAATCTCAAGATTTTCTAAAACTCTAAAACTTTCTAAATCAAAACTTTCTAAATTTGAAACTTTCTCAAGTTAAATCTTTCTAAACTTCCAAACTTTCTAAATTCAAAACTTTCCAAAACTTCAAAATCTTTCTAAATCTAAGACTTTTCTAAACTTAAAACTTTCTTAATTCAAACATTTCCTAAACTAAAAACTTTCCTTTTTCAAACCTTTCCCAAAACGAAACTTTCTTATTTTCAAAACTTCCTTGTTTTCAAAACTTTCCAAATTCAAAACTTTCCTTTTTCAAACATTCCAAAATTCAAAACTTTCTTAACTTGAAACTTTCCAAATTCTAAATTTTTCTTAAACTAAACTTTTCCTAATTCAAAACATTTCCAAATTCAAAACTTTCCGATTTTCAAAACTTTCCTAATTTGGGAACTTTCCTAATTTTAAAGCCTTTCCTTTTTCGAAAACTTTCTAAACTCGAAACTTTCCTAATTTCAAAACTTTCCTAAACCTAAAACTTTCTTAATTTGAAACTTTCCAAAAATGAAACTTTCCTAATTCGAAACTTTCCTAATTCGGACCTTTCCTAATTTGAATATTTCCTAAAATCCAATCTTTCCAAATCTAACATTTCAATCCAATCTTTCTTAATCCCAAGTCTTTCCTAGGTCTCCTATCTTTCCTAAGTTTAGGTTTTCTCAAACCTTCTCTTTTTCAAAACAAGTCCAAATCTATCTCTTCAAATCAAAGTCCAATCTTCTCAATTTCAATTTCCAATCTCCTCTTCCAATTTCAAATCAAATTCAATTTCCAATTCAATCTCCTTCTTCAAATCCACTCTTCTATTTTCAATCGGACTCTTGTCCGAACTACAACTGACCTGATTCCCCCAAAGGGATACGTAGGCAACCTTTATAGGTGCGGTCACAACACTTTTTAAACTTTCAATTCCACCCTCATGGATGCGGTCTCCACATTTTTCAAATCTCAAATTCCAATCTACTTTCAAAGTTTCAATTTCAAAATTTCTATTTTCAAATTTCTATTTCCAAATTTTCAAACTTTTCAATTTCATTTCTATTTCTTCAAATCTCTTTCAAATCAGATCAAACTTTTTTTTTTCAAATCTATTTTTCAATTCTCTTCTATTGCACTTGCATATCATGCATCATGTTTTTCAACCATTATTTTTCTAAAGTGAATAGGGTTGAACACATGTTAGTTAAAGACTCTCATAGGTGAATCTAGGGTAGATTGACATGTAGGTACTGAAAGGGCGGGGTAGGGTGATAGCTTAGTGCGTCTTCCCTACACGTAACCAACCTCCGAACCTAGGATCACTGATTTCAAATACCAAAAAGGAGTTATTTTTCAAAAAAGGCTAAATGTTTTCCAAAGGTTGCCAAACAACCTGTTTTTCTTAAAAACCCTCTCTTAAGGAGATATTTTCAAAAATCGTTTTCTAAAAACCCTAAGTGTAGTCTTCGGATTATGCTTAGTTTTTAGATGACCTAACTCACCTTAATCAAGTTAGGTGGTGACTCCGAATCTTTTTCAAAAGCCCTTTATTCAAATCAAATTTTCAATTCAAACCTAGTCGCACTCATTCTTCTAGGAAGGTGAGTTTTAACGAGAGAGTACAGCATTTTTCCCGCTTGGGTGAGTATTCCTCGGGCGCGAAAAATCTGAGCGCGACAATTGGTACTCCGGCTGCCTAAGAATTCAACATTCGCTTGGTAGCTTCTCACCAATTTCTAGCTTCCCCTCGCAGCATAAATGCAGCCAACAACAATTTCTATCATAGTATTACTATTACTTCAAAAATAGCTTCAAGCTTCTTTAGCCATTCTTTGACTTCTAATGGAAGAGTACTAACACGCGGCGTTGGTCTTGTTGATTGGTACTCTATGTATTGAGCCAAGACATTAGCCACCAACTGGAATATTTTGTTGCTCCTATTCCTAGCATCCCTGCCTCCTAATTGGGGCTAATGATACTTCCTCTTCAACTTCCTTTGGTGGATCTCTTTGTGCCATTCTTCCTACATTACATTAAGGTAAGTGCACAATTTATATAGCCCACGTATTCTTACCAACTTAAACCAACTCAACAACACCCTATAGTCTACTGCAACTCTATACACCAACTCAAAAACATAGGTCTAGTCTTAAATCTTGGCTCTAATACCAATATATCACACCTTCATCTAATCATGTGTCATTAAAACCTTCTTAGGATGAGTGTGATTGCACAGGTTACCAACTTGCAAACGTCACCGAATAACAATCCCAAATAAGTGAATTTTATGAAGGATTAAACAACAACATTAATTATAAGACATTCCACAATCACCATAGAAACACACTGAACCAAACTCTTAAATAACTATAATGTAAAAAAGTAAACAAACTCCAAAAACATTCTTCTCCAAAATATATAACATGTACAATATTATGACTCAACTAACAGAGCTCTCCAGACTGGAATAAGAATATCTTTAACCCCCATCTCTAGTGTAAGCAAGTTGAATCACTCCTCAGGTTGAATCAGAGTGTCATTGGTTGCCTTTGCACCTATCACACATCACAACATCACATTTATGAAATTGTAATAGCATAGCCAATTGTTTATCAATATAAGAAATGATATCTCAAATGATATGTTAGAGACTTAATGAGAAGTGTTAATACTTGTACAAAATGCCAACTCCGTCACATAGGTATTAAACCCATTCGATATGAGAATTGGAAGGTAACATGCAAAAACAAAAGACAAGCCAATCAAGGGACTGCGCTAGTGCACCCCTCTGGCATGCCCTGGCTAGTGGTCTATGCCACTAAGCACCCTCCTAGAGCGCCACGCTAATGAACTGTGCCAGTAGGCGCACTCACCCTAGCCTGACGCCCCCTTGATTCAACCTTGATGCAACTGAAACTTAGTTTTAGGCATTTCTCAACCATTCTAACCCATACCTAAGTCCACCGAAGACTAAGATGATGTTCTAAGGTCTCAAACAAGACTTTAATACATTAGGACACCTAGCACCTCATTGTTTCACCAACACACTAATTCACATTAATAGCATAATTAACCACACTTATAATAATTAATTATTATTAACTTTAAACTAAGCATGAAGATTAACTATGCTAATTAATTAGGAATTAAGCTAATTAATCAAGCTTAAGATAGATTATTCCTCACATGGCATGCTACAATTACAACATGCTAATCAAGCTTCTCGATTAAGGAAATCATGCACTATTAAGTATGCATTTAAGTCAAATATGATGTTAAGCAAGATAGAGTCTCACAATAAAACTCAAACAAACTTTTGGGCTTGCTCGATAACATTATCAATTAGTAAAATCACCATTTGTTTATTTATTTTGATGATGTGGGAGAATTTTATTCAATGCAAGGTACTTTGGACCCACTCCTTGGAGGCAAACACCCACACTGTACCAGTCTCGAATCAGAGTGAGCAAGTTACCAACACCAGTGCAAAGGAACAAAAAAAATGTTTAGTAGTTATGTAGTACAAGTATTTATGCATATCAAATTGTGCCATATGTTATTTGTTGTAATAAAAGTCTATTTACTAATTACAAATTCATGTTGCTGATATAATAAAATACCTATATCCTAATTTGATTAATCTATATACTAATTACAAATTCATGTTGGACAAATTCATGTTGATCACTAACTTTTTTTTTTTTACTACAATGATTTCCTCCTAATAATGCTCTATGCAACACAAATGACTCAAACTCGAAATTGCGGGCATTACACAATGACACATTCTTATTTCACACTCATTCTCAATTGAGTGAAGTCATGTCTAAATTTAAGAACTAAGAATTCTTCATAGTGGTAAAAGTGGATTTCTTGACCTCCCAAAAAAAAAAAAGGAAGGGGCTTTGGCCAATAGACCTAGTTGGTTGAAAAAATCATTTTGTTTTCTCTCAAATTTTTGACAACATGTAGACCCTAAATTTACAAAGTTATGGAATGACACCAATAGCCTGCACTGTGGGTGTGCAGGTCGGGTTGTATTAGACTTAAAATCAAACCGATCTTGGCCGATTCTATTTTTTCTTGACCCAAAACGGAGATGATCATATCTCATACAAACCAAGCCGAACCAACTAACCCGAGGTCAGTTTCATGGTTTGACTTTGTTCGATTTTGGATCGACCAGATTGGGTCAGTCTCACCTTCAAATTATGGAAACACACCGAAACGAGAAAACACGCGGCCCTCCCTCCCTGATTTTGAATTCAATCACGGGCGAGCGCGCGGTGCGGCCCTCAGTCACGCCCACGGCCCACAGCGACCCTTTTTATTTTGTTTCGTCCCCCGTGACTGGCGCCTTTGCTCTTTGCTAGGGTCATTGTATCTCCATTTGTATTTGTTTGATATTTTCTTCCTTTTTTTCCCATTGGAAAGTAATCAAATCTATAGCCAGGCGTACTTTCGCTTTCCGATAAGGAGGCAAAGCCCACAACTCACGTCAAATTGTGAACGCCATCAATTCTTTCACTGCCCCTAAGGACCACCACCCCCATATATATAAATACACTTACCCCACTATTTACAATTCAATATATCTTTTGGAGGTTTGCTTTTTTAAAGCTCTCATATTCGAAACATCTCAAGTGTTATTAACTTTATGAAGTTATCATTAAGATCTTTAGCTCGGTAATTATCTAGTTTATAGGGTACAAATAACTGCACGAATTTTGAAATTAATTGAGAAATGCACAAATTAACCCAGACACTCAATTAATAAATAAATAAAAGGGGGTATGTAATTTAAATCACAGGGCCTGGTGTCCCAATTAAAATTAGAATTGACTTCTTGTTCTTATTAACAGCATAGTAAAGGCCCCCCCTCCCCCCAAATCGTATTATGTTTTGTTTATGACGGCCACGTGCCAGTGCTGGGGTTATGCGCGTTTTTTAATATTATACTAGGCGGTGGCATAGCACTATCTGCCTGCATTGTATGCATACTTATCAATTATTCCTCTAATTCTTTTACTTCTTATTCTATGTATTCTCCCTTTAACCTTTTTTTTCTCCCATTTTAGTAACAGTTTCAATCCCACAAAAAGTAGCATGGTAAAATTTAAATCCTTAGCGTTTGTTTGACAGGAAAATGTTAATTAAAATTTTCAAAGTGATTGGCTTTTCTGGAAAAAAAAAATAAAGAAAAACTTAACTGGATTTCAAAAGAGGACACCAAGTAAGGTTCAAATAATCGAATATAAATATTACAACAACCAAAATTCTGGATTAGTTGTTTCTTGTAGGTTTACCTATAACATGAAAATGATTGGGCATCCTCTTCAACTTTGAAACATTGTCCGGGTTTGGTCGAGCACGCATTGCAAAACTATAAAATCTTTTTACGTCAAAACATTATACATTATGCACTAAAATTTAAATTACTCTCACATGAAGCTAAATTTATAAGTAAACTAAGCTAAAATTTGCATAGCATTTGATATGCTCATTTTATTTGTCTTCCACTCTATTCTATTTGCTGATTTGGAAGGAAACCTTTTTATCATTGTTTTTTTTTTAATATTAATGTGAATATGAGGATTAGAGTATATTTATGAAGAATACTACATTTGACAAAACAGACTATCATGAAATTCTTTTAGGCTATGTTTGGTTAAAGGGAATGGAAAGGAATGGAATGAGAATGAGAATGGAATGGAATAGTCATTCTTATTTTCTTATTTTGTGAGAACCATTAATAATGCTAGAATAAAATGGAATGAAATTTGTGTATGATATAAAAATTTAATATTATATCTATATAAAATATTAGTAATATATAATATTTAATTATTAAATATTATTAAGCATTTGTAATGGTGGTGGCGGCGGCAGCAGTAGTTGGTGGCAGTGACGACAGTGGTGGTGGGACAACAACGGTAGCCCATGGTGGATGGTGGTAGTGGGACGGTGATGGTGGTAGGAGGTAGTGGTGTTGGTGGATGGCGGGTGATTGTAGATGACGATGGACAGTGGTGGTATTAAAATAAAAAATAATTACCAAACATGTTTTATATTTTTAAAAGAAATTTGACAACAAAAATCTGACTAAATTTTGTTTTATGCTATTATTTCATGTGAAAATAGAATAATCATTCCTACTCTTAAAATAGAAAATGGTCATTCTAACAAATGTGGGAGTGATTATTCTATGGGAATGATCATTCCACCTATGAATGATCATTCTACCTTTAAATATTAGTATCAAACAAGAGAATGAGAATGAAAGTGGAAATGATCATTCTATTTTCTTGTACCAAACATAGCATTAAAGCAATCCTCTTAATCACAAACACATGAAATTCATATATACATGACAATGGAGTGTATGACTAGTGAGTTTTCATCCAAACATGCAGAGTGCAAAATTGATATAGGGGATTGTTAAAACACTGTTAAATTAGAGCAGGGAGTGTGAATTCAATAAAAGTGAGTACAGGTTTAACAGTTGTTAGAATGGTAAAATTCCTACCCTAACGTCCACCCATCTTTTCCCAGATGTAATGCTAGCTAGCACTTAAACTTGGCAACAACTTTATTAGTAAGTAAAATATAATGATGGAGGAGGAGGGGTTAGCTCAATGTTAGTGGCGCTTCAATTTATACCATGTGATTATGAGTTTGATTTACTCTCTCCTTCCATAGAGCTTTGGCCTGCCAATAGTCCATTATATCAATATATATATATATATATACGTATAATGTGGAGAGACTTTAGAATTAAAAATAAAACTAATCTTTGTAATTCACAATCTAGTTTTTTGTACATATTCTATTAATTTATATTATTCGTCTCTGTAATTTATTTTGAAACTCAATTTGGTATTTGTACTTTCAATTTTGTCAATTAAATCATTTAATTCAGCAAAATATGCACAAATAAACATAAGATAAATTGCAAGTGAGGGGAATAATAGTAAATTCACATTATTTTTAAGTGTTAGTTATACAAGTGGTTCTTATAATTTACTCCTGTATCAATTGGGCCCTTATACTTTCAATTTTACCAACTAGCTCCTTTAATTTAGAGGCACGTGAGAGGCACAATAGTAAATTCTGGTCATTTTGCTCTCACGTCTCTTTTTCGCTTTTCTACGTCTCTTTATTATTCCTGCACAACCAATAATCCATGCTTTTATATTAGCCAGTCACCCTGCATCACCAAAGCCCAAACTCCTCGTATGATTGAAAAATAATATAAGTGGTAGAGAATGATTGAGTTTGTCAAATTAAAAAAATAGCATGAATTCACCAATATATCCTTCACTGGCAATTCATATGGTCATTTTCTTCCAACTTCTCTTGACATTCGTTTTCAATTGAACTATTTGTACATAGTTCATAGTGTTAAAGAATTTAATTAACAAAATTAAAAGTATAGGGATCAAATTGAGGTAAGGATAAATTATAAGGACCAATAGTTTGATTAATCCTCCAATTAATATAAACAAATCTAGAGGAAGTGGCATCTCCGCCCAGGCCAACAGATCATGATTTGATTCCTCCTCCCCCTCCCTCTCCCCCTCCCCCTCCCCCACGGCTTTGGCCCATCAATGTATCTAAAAAAAAAATACATATATATATATATATATTAATAACAAAATATTGTGCTTCAGGCAAGGAGTAATTTTCCATCAAGTCTATTTGTGCATATTTTATCAAATTAAAAGATCTAAGTAACAAAATTATAATTATAGAAACTGAGTTAAGGGGGGTAAATTACAGGGATCAACAACTTAATTAACCCAATTCTAAAATATCATGCTATTGGAAGAAAAAAAGTTATAGTAAGATGTATCGAGAGCAATACAAATGAAAAAGAGTTCAAAGATAGAAACATTGTAAAAATACAAGGAATTAAATTTGTAACTTCACACTATGTCTGAATTTTAAATTTGTGGAGGAAAAACAAAAGAAAACGAAAAAAGAGATAAAATTAGAAAATAAAGTGAATGAAGCTAAATTTATTTATTTTATTGTTTTAAAAAATGAGAAGAAAATAAATATATATTATTCAAAAAAATTATTGTTTTATTTGGTTAGGAAAAAAATAAATAAATATTTAATTTCATGTATTTTTTTCTTCGAGAATTTCAAGATCCAAATATAGCATTAATAGACGTGGATACAACTTTTTTCCAGTGACAAAAAGCTTTTAGGAGAGGGGGGCAATGAGGTCTTGTAATAAGTCCGGAAAGTGCAAATATACTTTAGGCATGAAAGTACCCAACATTTTTGCTAATTTCATAATAAGTGTTTTCCTGTTTATAATAATTAATCAATAATCTGTCATTCTAGGTTCAAATTTAGAACTGTCTATAAGTAAAGAATTTGAATAACAAGGCAAATGTCATTAATTGAACAACTAAAAAATTAACTAAGTATTTTATTTAATCATGTTGTGATTATAGTACACTGCAGTATTTAATATAAGAACTAATAAAAAACAGTTATGCTTACCCAAATAAATGAAAAATACTCAAAAAACTTTTTAGGATTTTTATCATCAATGTATTAGTAAACTTTTTGATGGTTAGATTAGAAACAAATCTTATTTTTAGCTTGATTAAAAGCCAATCATATTTATATTACTTGTAGCAAGAAACAAAAATATTATCTAAATTTTCTCGCCATATCATACCTCAAATAAAACATTTTACATTTAGGCTCGGCTTGGAACATTGATTTTTGGTGGAAAAAAAAATGTGAAAAAAAAGTGAACAAAAATAAAAAATATTTTTGTTCACTTTTCTTTTATATTTTTATTTATTTTTGTTTTTCCTATTAAAAATTTAAGTTTCAAACAAAACTTTAATGAAAATTTTGAATTCCCATAAATAGAAAGTGATTTATACTTTACAAGATACTATGAGTGAATTTTTCACCAAAAATTCCGAAAAAGGTGCAAATTGCCCCTCTCGACCCTTCCCTCTTTCTCAAATGTGTGAAATCTATTTGTAGATACAATGGAAATTCATTTATTACATTGAACAGGTAACTTCTAAAAAGAAAGCTAATTTCACTTCGTAATTGCCTTATCTTATTGTTATCTTTTTGGAACTTTTTTTTTTATAATTTCAAAAAAAAAATAATCTGCACTTTTCAATAAAATAAAATAATTAATAAAATTGTAGGAATATTTTCTTTTACTTGTTTCTTCTTTTTTGGCCCTAGTCTAACCTGCGTTTATAGTTGACAAATAGCACTCACTATGAGTCTAAGCATGTGTTGAAATGTTTTGAAAATTTATTACAAAAACAAAACACAAAACGGATAATACGGCAACAACAACAACTAAAAACTTCTCTAAAATTGAAGAGTGATTTGCAGAAGTTACTCTCACACTCTTCCACCCAAACCCTGCAATATATTCTAAAAGAGTAATCTGCAGTAATAGTTACCCAACTCTTCCATCCAAACCCTAAAATAATATTCTAAAATTCTCTCTTTCTCTCACTACTCTCTCGTCTCTCTCTGTCTTCCAATTTCTCTCTCCAGCAGACACAGCAGACATGGGGCTTCTCTCACCAAACTCAGGACTCCAAAACAGCCATGGAGACTAGCACAAGCTACCCACATTCCCAATGGGAAAGGTCGAAGAAGAACAGTCGCTCTCCACAACTGTCGATTCCCATAGCACAGAGCAAAATGCGGAGAATCGGTGCAGGGTTCCTGGGTTTGTCGGGTTCAGATGCTTCTTCGCTCTGGTGCTGGGTGTCTCTGTGTTGCTTTCTGCTATCTTTTGGCTGCCGCCATTCCTTCAATACGGAGATCAGAGAGATCTGGATCTGGACTCCCAGTTTGGAGGTGGGTCCTCGGTTTTCTTTCAACTTTTTCTTTTATTGGTTTTTTGGTATCAGCATTGTTTAACTTAACAGATCTGCAGCATATGCTATCGATATACGTCTCTTTATGTATGTATGTGTATATATTGAAACCTGGGTTTGAATGGTTTTCGATAATTATTAGGTTTTGAGTTGTTGTTCGTCTTATGTTGTGTAGCTCTGTTTTTGAATTTCTCTGTGAATGGTACATTATGATTATTAGGTTTAATTGTTTGGGAAAGTGATTTTAATTTTTTTTGAGTTTCTAAATTATGTGAATTTGGCAGATTTACAAGTTTGTAGGCCTAAACTTAGGAAAGTAATGATCAAATCCTATTTTAGACGTCTTCAGCATTGAATTTTGATGGGCAGAGGTTACTTTTTTGCCTTGTTTTTGTTATAATTTTATGCTTTTGGTTTTTGTTGTACTGTTTTTTCTATAAAAAAAAATTCGTGACTATAAAAAAAAAAATGTATGACTATTGTCTGGCGGATGTTGATCATGCATCTGCAAAGGTTTGTTGGAGAATAAAGAAAATTTCAAAAATTTCTCTCTGGGATATTACTATGTTCAGCTAAGAGTTTTTCTGATAGCGTCATGTGAGTTCTTTTATGGCTATTCTATCGATATTTTGGCATTTTATGTTTATTACCTTATTCCTAACTTTGATCCTCTATTTTGAGTATGGAAGACATCTTTAATTTATTGTAACTCCCTTTTGTTTGGATTGTTTCACTAGAAGTAAGTATACTGGTCCTGTAGACCATATTGAGAACCCTTTAACTTTCCTTTTTAATATATTGGAGTACTCCCTTAGTTGATGGCGCAAAGTAGAAATATGTGCTGGTGATTGTACTTGATTGAGTGTTTGCCCATAAGACTGGTTGAATTGGATTTGATTTGCCGATACGTTGCCACGATTAGAATTTGGAAAGCAAGGAAGACATCAAAAGTAGGAGGAGTATTTCATTGTGTGGTGTTCTGATATCATGACTAATAATTATGAACTTTATTGTGCATTTGGCTGTGGATGTATGAGTTGAAAATTTTGAAGGTCAAAGTTACAGGGTCTTCTATAGTTGTGGATTAAAAGATGGAGTTTTCAGTAAAGAATTAAGAGGAACGTTGCCTTGTCAGAGTTACCCTGTAATTTCTTCATAGACTGTTACTCCAAATTCAAAGGGTGGTTGTACTTGTTGCCACCTTTCTTTGTAATTGCATCTTATTATTTCATAGATTTCTTTTTTAGCATTTGATGTATGTTGTGAACTAATGTATGAAACCTACTCAATGTCTTGTATATTTTTGAGTTCTGATGATTTTTGTCTTCACAAAGCAGTTATTAAAATTGTTGCTAGCATGTTAACCCTATTTAGTAATGCATTAATTTTACAATTTTCTATGTGCTAAACATATCTGTTTGTGGGTTCACTGATCTTTCATCATATCCTATGGATGAATTTATGCTATTATATGTTTTTGTTGCACACGCTATCTATTTTAACCAGACTTGGGTTGATTTCCTGTTTGATGAACTCAGATGATCAGTTATTGTACATATCTTAACAACTTTTATGTTGTTTTATTTATTTTTTCTTTGTTTTGTTAGATACAAGAGTTATATAAATGATTTCAAGTTTTTTTATTTTTTTGGTGGAAATTTTTTTGGCATGATATAGAGTTATTTAGAATAAAATGGCATTTTTGGTAAGCAATGTAAAATGTATTGTATGGGGCCATTGCTTGGTACAACGGAAAATGCCCAGGCTGTCAATCATGAGAACGTGGGTTTGAGTTTAAGAGCAGCCATTTTTTACATATTATACCGAAGGTTAGGTCTATATCCAATGGTTAATACAATATATAATCTTCTATATCATACCAAAGATTAGCACGAAAAATATTTGTATGATATTTTGCACATTGCATATATAGAAGGGAGGTAAAAAAACACTTTTATCATTATCCTTGTGGCTTGGTGAGTAATTCCATTTGGTAGCTTCACAATATACTTGCCGTATTAAGTAATCGTAGTTTCTCTGAGTTGTAAAAAGGGAAATGTTTTTTCCTCATTTCCGGTATAATACTTTCGCAGTTTATTACATTTTCCGTTTATGTTCTTATGGAATTTCCATATATCTTGTCTTGGGGAAATGCGATTATCACTATAATCATAGGATATCGGATAGTAGATGTTTAAAGTATGATATTTGTAATCGTTATTTGTGATTGTTTATTGAAATGGGATACTTGAAATATGTTCCCCAGGAGGTTTAGTTTGTGAAAATTAATTTCTAGGCTGCAAGTATTAAAACTATTGGTGTTGATAATGTAAATTTTTTTATGTGCCTTGATATCCAATTGCTTGATACTCTGACTGACGTATTTGATTCTCCAGATCACGATATAGTAGCAAGTTTCATGCTTGAGAAGCCCGTTTCATTGCTTGAAGACAATATTTTGCGGCTTGAGAATGACATTTTTGATGAAATACAAGCTCCAACCATTAAAGTATCTGCTGTCTCGTTTTCTTATTATTATTTTACTGTTTCTTTGTTGCCATGTCTTCATTTCCCCTGATTAATTCTTTTGTGCGCCCTATTTATGTAATGTTTGTTCACAACAGGTGGAAATTCTCTCTCTAAAACCTTTGGCTGGATCAAACCTAACAACCGTTGTTTTTGCTGTTGTCCCTGATGAGAAAAATTCAAGAGTCTCTTCAACTGCTCAAAGTTTAATCAGGGCCTCTTTTGTATCTTTGGTCATACGGCTGTATCCTCTCCGCCTGACTGCATCATTATTTGGGAATCCGTTCTCTTTTGAGGTGCTGAAGTTCCCAGGAGGCATTACTATTATTCCGACACAGAGTGCATTTCTTCTGCAACAAGTGCAGATCCTTTTCAACTTCACCTTGAACTTCTCTATTAATCAAGTACAAGATAATTTCAATGAACTGACAAGCCAGCTCAAGTTGGGTTTACATCTTGCTCCATATGAGGTCTGGCAGCAATATCTTTATTGTCATTATTGATTTGTTTTTTCAGAATGTGTGATCATTGTTTTTGCTACTGCTGCTGCTGTTATTATTAAGACCACCATCTGGGTCAAATAATTTTTGTGCGATTCTTGCCCACGGAAACGACTGTAAAACTGAATGGTTGTGCTGTTTCTGCTGCTGTTTTGTTTGAAGATCTTTGATAATTATCGTGTGTGTGTCTGTATACAGAAGTATCTTTTTCATTGTTGATTGGGTGGGGGTGGGTTTGAGCATTTTGTGAAGATAGGTATTCTGGGAGATAGGTAACCTTATTTGTCTTCATGCAATAAGCAGCTCTGCCTGCTATTCTGGGAGATAGGTAACCTTAAAATGCCAATTATGATTTTGTGGTCTTTTTTATTTTATTGTGGAATGCAGAACTTGTATATTAAGTTGACGAATTCAAGAGGCTCAACAGTGGCTCCCCCTACTACAGTTCAGACGTCAGTTCTACTGGCAATTGGGAATCCTCCCTCGCTGGCAAGGTTAAAGCAGTTGGCTCAAACCATCACAGGTTCTCATGCAAAAAATCTTGGCTTAAATAACACTGTATTTGGTAAGGTTAAGCAAGTTCGTCTTTCATCTATTCTGCAACACTCCCTTGGTGGTTATGCTAGTCCTACTCCAGCTCCTTTGCCTCATCCCCACCACCATCATCGCCATCACCATCATCATCACAGTCACCATCATCACCATGAAGATCATCTTGCCCCCACTGTTGCACCTGCTCCTGCAACTAAATTTAATGCTCCTGCAACTGAGAAAGGTTCACCTTCTCCTGCACCAGTACCTTTGCCTGAGAGGAGTCATAAGGCAAAGCCTCCTGGTTGTCAATTTGGGTACGGAAGGAGGTTTCCGAGGAAGGCCAACAAGCAGTCTCATGGGATTCCCCCTGTGGTGCCGCCGATCCCTCCGAGGTATACTGCTTCCACACCTCGTCAGCAAGTAAACCCACCGGCACCTGTCTCTTATCAAATTCCTGCATCAAGTCCGTTGCCAAATGCAGTCTTTGCCCATGTTCAGCCCTCCGCAAATAGTGAATTTGATGCTGAGCCTCCTGACATAACTCCATCGGTTTCACCTTCACCATCTTCATGTAAGTTCATATTTACACTTATCCTGGATTAGTTCCTTAGATGGAAGCTGATATTGTTTCTATAGATATGAAGGTCTTTTTTTTCCTTTTGCTTGTGGAATCAACCAGCCTTAGGCTGGTCAATTTGATCACATGTAGATCACTAACAGGCTTGCTCAATTGTCTATGCAAATCTTATTTATTTTCTTTGTATGCGTAATGAGTATCTTTCATGGGCATGCCGTTAGCTGCTGATTGGCCCCTTAAAAAATATAGTTGTAGTTTTAGTAAATACTCTTCTATATGAATTGACCTGGTGTATCAATGTATTGTTTTTGCAGCTTCTGCAGGTCTTCTTCTTCCCACTGCTATATGGGCAATTCTGCAGTTTCTAGTTCTGGTGTCACATCTATGACAGCTGTGAAAGAGAAGCATTCCGTTTTCCTGTTAAAGTCGCTTCTCTGGTATTACAAAGGACTTGTTTGTATCATTCCATTCAATTGAACAGAGAAACTGGAGAAGCTTTGCGAGTGGGAGCAATGCTAAAAGGGCGTGCCTCATAGCCAAGTGGATATATGTTGTTTTTGTGCATGTAAATATTTGATTAAGAAAAAGAAAAGTATCAGTTGGCAGATGCATTTTCAGGTCAAAGTCACAGAGGTGACGGGCCCTTGATGACATGCATCGCCGTTGTTTTCTGTATGATTTCTCTACCGCAGAAATGTAAGGGGGAAGGCCAACAAATGTGTAACATTGCCTTTCTTTCTGTTTTTTTCTTTTTTTCTCCTCATAATTTTCAAGTCAATCAGTTATGATTTTTTTAGTCACTAAGTTCCTTTTTCTGCTTGTCTGTCTGTTCTGTTGAACTTTGTCATGCTGGACATGATGCTGTTGGATGGGTGATTCTCAGAGTCCTTACTGGGCTAGTCTAGGCTTGAAGACACAATTGTTATGGTTAATTTGTCAGAACATAATGAATGATTGAAAGCAAGTTGAAGCTCAGCCTCAAAACTACGAAGCTTATTTTTTAGCACGGTACTGTCGAAGCATTGTCAAGATTGGTAGCGCTGAGGAAAATTCAAGCTTCAAGGACGATCATGATCTTGTGACTTTATAACACGTTTTGTTTGAACCTTTTGCTAGCTTATGCCACCCAAAAAAAAAAAAAAAAAAGAAATGACGAAAAAGTAAAACGAGGGCTAAATCACGGGTAATGTGGCACTAAAAGGAATAAGTTGGTGGATGTATGTATGCACTTAAATTTATGTTATGTGTGTGTGTGTATTCGCATGCATGTGAATACGTACGTACATTTTCTGGGTAGGTGTTTTTTGTTGGTTGAGTTGCGTGGGATAATGTTGTATAGGATGTTGGGTAATCTAATCACCAATGATTTGGTAGGTTGGCCTATCTTCATCTTGAGAGTTATTTGAGGGGAAAATAATTGGTTTCAACTCGATCCCTCCCCAGGTTCACTGGGTCTTTGGTGGGTGGGTGGTTGATATTGAAGCAACTTTAATGAGATGCAGCAGCTTGGACCTTGAAATGGTCATGAAAAATCTAGTTTTCAAAAAAACTATTTTGCCCAACCAACTAACCATGTTATAATAATAATAATAAGAATAAGAATAGTATTTGCGCTGTAAAAGAGCCAGCATAGCTTGCCTTTAAAGTGTTGGGTTCTATGCATCATACTGGAAAAGAAGTCTGCTCACATAAATCATTTAGAAGTCCGAAGTGTTAGCTGGGAAAAATGTAGGGGAAGGATATGAGCTGTGAAGGAAAACAATGAAGGGGGAAAGAAAAGAAAAGAAAAAAAGGAAAGAAATAAGTAGAACAAGGAAGTTATGTTGTTTTAAATAGTACTAGGGAACAAGTTGAATTATTTTAACTACATATATACCGAAATTATCCGCATAAGTTTGGAATAACTTAAAAGATTTGTTAGACTATAGATAGAGGGTCGAGTTTTGGGCTGGAAAGCATGCACGTTCGAGCAAGTTTTTACGGAAGTTAGTTTGAAATAAATATACCACGTTTTCGAGTATAACTTGAAAGAGAGAATTTGTTTTGCAGTGCTCCTTCTTGGGGAGGTGGATCTACCAAAGCGTGTGTGTGGCCCTGTTTTTCTTTTGGCTTGCATCAAACGTTTCTCTCTCTCTCTCTCTCTCTCTCTCTATGTGTGAGAAAATAATTAAGTGGGCAGTAATACTAAATACTCGGTAGTAATCTTTATTAGATGATGACATAAGATGAGATTAACAATATAAGTTTGAGAAGTAGTGAAGAAATTTTTAAAGAAATATCCTATTAAATTTTGCCCAAGTGGTATTTTTCCTTAACGTCTCTATACAATTTCATTAACTTAGATTACTGATATATTCACCTACCACATGTCATCATTTAATAGAAATTACCACTGAGTACTTAGTACTACTTGACCACTAAACTTTTTTTTTCTCTATGCGGTATGTTTGCTTTCTATTTTTTTCTCTTCTTTTTGACAATAGAACAGACAATTGGCCCAAGTCCCAAGGAAGAGCATTCCCCAGAAAAACTTGAAATACATTTTGAGCGAAGAAATCTGTTTTCTTTGAGAAATACAGTTAAAGCAATATATGTTGATAGGCAAAAAAGGCATTTAATGTATTACTGTACATAAACTCAATATAAGCAGTCAGATTGTGGAAGTTAATAGGTTCCTTGGGTACATAAATTTTTCTACTGTATTTCACGACAAATAAGCTATCGAAGTTTATAGCTTTGAGAAATAATTAGGGAGAGCATCTATGATCTAAATGCATGTATCTTACTTGATTTTTATTTTTTTTGGATACATTAATTGGAGAGCCAAAAGCTCTAGAGAGGAGAAGCTTTGTTGAAATTATGACCATGGGTGAGGGCGGAACTATAACTGAGCCAACCACTCGCTTCTCTCACTTGATTTGAATTTCTTAATATATTCACAATAATTTAAGGGGGGAGGGGGCACGGTTGGTCATAACCCCTTCCTTTCGCCTCTGCCAATGGTGATGAGTAGAAACCAACATTTGGTTTGATAAGGCCGGTGTCTTATTCGTTCAAATCTTGTACCTTATCCTCTAAACTAGGTTTTCTTGTGATGAAGGGACTAGGCCTTTCCGTGGAGTCAATTGTGGATGTGGTATTTTGGAACCTTGTACCATTTTTATAACTAATTAATGTTGAATTTGAATTTAACTCAATTGGATCTTTGTGGGCGTTGGGTTATTAAAGGATCCAAGGAATCATATGTTTTCATTTATGGTTATATGGATATGGATTAGCGGCTGAGGTTATCGCCTGTGGGCTTGAGGCTCGAATGCAAGCCTCAAGAGCAATATCCTCATACCCACAAAAATCGACTTGTGTGTGATGCATAAAAATGGTATGTTTTGGCCCACACCAACATAAAAAGAAAAAAAAAAAAAGAATAAGAGAAGAAAATAAAGACAACCAAAGTATTATACTTAGGATTGTGGTATATCCATGTCCGTTTAGCATTTTCTCTCCAATTTAACCCTACATTTACTGAGACTTGTACATTTTTATTTGGTTTTTCTTTTTCCTAACAATTGTTTTTTTTTTTCTTTTCCCCTTTCAGCATAAGTTTGGACCTATAGATGGAGTAAAAGCGAAATGGTGTTTTTAAGGGAAAATAATAAGAACTAATGTAGAGCCATGAAATTAAGTTTGCTAAACTTATGTGAACACATGTCAAAGATGGTATTGAAGCTTAAATGTAAACATTTCATGTGAGAGATTTTTTTTATTGTGGGTCTTATAGTTCAACACTTGATATACCTTGGCCATAATATCAAAAATTATGTTCAATTTTTAAACAAAAATGGTAAAATGATGCCATTTAGAGACAAGAATAATGAAATTAAGTTGTTTTTGTACTATCGTCTCCCTCTCTCCATAACTCCATCTACCATCGTCGGTAGGCGATAGCTCCTCAGTCTTCCATCTCCGGTCTCTGCTCGGACAATCCAACAACCACTGTTCTTCTAAACCCATTTGTAGAAACTTTCATGGAAGCATAATAACCCTCCTCTGGCCACCTCTTCAGCCTCCGAGCCCCCAAATTTTGCAGTTTCAGCAGGTAACGTAGCTTATTCAAACCCACTTCTCTCTTCGGTCTTTCATATTTTATTTGATTCTCTATATTTGTCCTTCCATACCATAGATTCCATAGAGAATTTGCATCTTAAAGATTCTCAAATTATCTTGCCTTCTTGCTTCGGTAGAAGTTTTGGCTGCTGTACATTGAAATTAGATAAACCTTTTGTGATAATGAAAATGAATTCACTATTGCTTACCTTCTTCTATATACAAATATATCTAAACAACTCCATAGGGGCTTCGACAACAAAGCAGCATACCTTTTAGTAGGAGATATTTTTTTGTTTTGAAATATAATGATAGTATGAAACTCTCCCAGAAGTTTTGGTGAAGCCAATACAGAATAGAATGTTTGGAGAAAATGTTAGAAGAAGATCCCCAAAAAGCAAGTTTTTGACCAAAATGTCAACAGTTGTTAAAGAAAAAATCAAGCTAGTTAAAAACTATTTTCCATTTTATGATTAATTTTGATGGTGTGCGTGTATTTAGTGATAATCAAGTGTGCCATTCCTGTTATTTGATCTCGATCCTCCAATTTTGGAAATAAAATCAAATCACCTATTTTTAGAAATAAAATCTAATCTTTTATTTTAGAAAATGGAGATCAAACTTTTTCTAATTTCAAGCTTTCAAATCTTTCTTAAATTCAAACTTCCAAATCTTTCTAAATTTAAAACTTTCAAATTCAAAATTTTCTAAATTCAAAACTTTTCAAATTCAAAATTTTTCAAAATCAACTCTTTCCTAATTTGAAAACTTTCCTAAAATGGGAACTTTCCTAAAGTGAAACTTTCTTAATTTGGCACTTTCCTAAACTGAAACTTTCCTATTTTGAAACTTTCCTAATTAAAGCTTTCCAAAATCCAATATTTCCTAAACCCTAACTTTCTAAATTCTTTCAAATAAAATATTCAAGTCAAATCTTTTCCAACCATTCCAAGTGTTTTAAAATCAAATCAAATCAAATCATTTCTTAATCTTTTTTAAATCCAACTTTCCTAATCTGAAATTTTTCTAAAATCCGGCTTTCTAAGATCAAACCTTTCAAGTTCAAATCAAGTTTTCCAATTCAATTGCATGTTTCAACCCTAGGTTACCTAAGTCTTGGGAGGTCTAAGCCTTAGTTCAACGCCTAACCCTAAGTTAGGAAGCTTTAGCTCTTTTCTAAAACTCTTTTTTAAACCAAGATGATTTTCAAACTTCAATCTAAGTCAACGTAATTTCAAAACCCAACTCAATCTTTTCAAATCAAAATTAATTTCAAGATTCTCAAGTTTAATTTCAAATTAAAGTCAATTCCAAAGTTCAATTTTAAATCCAAGTTCGATTTCAAATCAAAGTTTAATTTCTAATCTTCCAATCAAAGTTTCAAATTAAACCTTTTCAAGTCAAACTTTCCAAGATCTCAAAGTGTCTATTTTCAATCGGACCACGAGTCCAAACTACGACTGATCACAAGTCAAACTTTCTTGGGTGCCGTCATAACTTTTTTCAAATCTCCAATTTTTCACGACCTTTTTCAAGTTTTTAATTTGACAACCCTTTTCAAGTCTCCAATTCTATAACCTCTTTCAAACTTCAAATCTTCTATTCAAATCTATTTTCAAAATCAAATCTTTTCTTACACTTGCATGTCATGCATCATATCAAACCTCTTTCTAAAGTTCTCTTTCAAAGAGGATATTATTGGACATTAGGTAATTGAAGATTCTAAATAAGTGAACCTAGGGTGAATAGACATGTGGGTACCGCAAGAGCAGGATAGGGTGATAGCCTAGTGCTTTTTTCCTATACGTAGCCAATCTTCAAACCTAGAATTACTGTTTTCAAAGACTAAAATTGATTTATTTTCAAAAAGGGCTTAAATCTTTTTAAAGGTTGCCAAACAACATGTTTTCTTAAAAATCCTCTCTTGAGGAAGCTTTCCAAAACCCTTTCTAAAACCCTAAATTTAATCTTCGGATTGCACTTAGTTTTAGGTGACCTAACTCACCTTAACCAAGTTAGGTGACGACTCCAAATCTTTTTTTCAAAAACCCTTATTCAAAATCAATTTCAAATTCAAACCTAGTCGCACTCATCTTTCCAGGCTGATGAGTTCTAACGAGAACGTACTGTGTTTTTCTCACTTGTGTGTGTTTTTCCGAGTGCGAAAAATCGAGGCGCCACAACAGGTGACTTTGCTAGGGACGCTTAGAGGGTTAGGCCATTATCATATCTCCACCTTTCACTTATCTAGAACCTTTGATTAATTTGTCCAATTCTATCTACTTTAAAATTTTCAAAATCAAACTTCTCAAAGGAGTTTTCAAAAACATGTCATTGTATGTATTCAATTTATATTCAATCATTCGATCTTGCATTAAGTTTGTCATCCAAGTACTAACTTTTTGCATCTTTATTTTTGTAGGTGGACCCTTGTTTACATTTTATTCTTATGTCATATTAACTACCATGTATATCATGAGTGAATAGGATGGAATGGATATGATAGATGTGAGTTGCTGGGCCCTTTCCTTTGTTTTTCAAAATTTCACACACACACACACACACACACTGCACGTGCACTTGCATTTGCATACTTGCATTCTTTACCTGGTTATGACCTTTCTAGTTAGAAGGGAAAATGGTATATTGGTTGTGGGTGGATGCTGTGTCAGTTTCTTAGCCTACGGCCTCTTGATGATTCGCCCTCTCGGATCATCAACCTATAATGGCACCACCTCGGGGAGTGGGCATAGGTTTGAAGATCTGAGAACTGAGCCTTCTTAGAAAGCATTATTAAACCCTTAACCTCATGCACATGTAAAAACCATGCACAACCAAACCTCTACTGGATTTAAGACACACACGTCAATTTTAAAACCATGGAGAAAAGGGCGACTGCTTTACTTTCCTCTATCCTTCTCTATTCCTACTGTTATAATGTTTACATAAATGATCATGCATACATATTTACTTTACAAGTGTATTCTCTCTTTCTCTCTCTATACTTTATGCATACATGTTCATGCATTCAATATTCTATTTCATGACAAGAGTTCCAAAGTAACACAAGTCACTGCATTCTCATGCATATGATCAACCTATAGCGAGTGACCAATATCACCCTCCCTTGCATAAAATCTACCAAAACCCTAAGGGTTCCAATGTAACCGTAAAGACTTTTGGCATACATTTCAAGTCATTCCATAAAGCGGGACCCCAATCCCTCTATGCTTACGGAGATAAGGTTGCCAAGAAGACAAGCGGTAATAAAATAGCAAGGCCTCTCAATGACCTCCTCAACATCAAACTCAAAGAAGGTGAATCTGAAGACTCAAGAGTAGTTTAGGATCTTAAAATATAAAAGTAGATAGGTGGAGGTCCCGAGGAAAATGTCCCCTTTCCCCCTATTAAAATGTGTTTCAATTCCATTGTATTTAAACTCAAAAGTTGAATGTGCTTCTTTATTTTTTCGTGAATGAATGAATGAATGTATGTATGTTCTCAATCAACGGTAAAGTATTTATATACAGGGGCAGACTCCCTATCTCCAAAAAGTGGGCCAAATTCATCATGTTTAGTATCCCTCATAAGAAGGGACACCTCTAGGACATGCATCGCATAAAGCTTTTTAAAATCAAACACTAACTTATGACTTGTGCTCCTGTTTGCATTTCATCTTTACAGGCAAAGAAAATGAATGCTGGTTTAAAAGCCATGATTCACAACCTACAAGAGAATATACCACTAGAAAGCAAGAACTCTAGCAGAGGCACTCCACATAACCCATCAATTATAATTCCAAAAGGGACAGGTTATGTCCTAAAGGGGCCAGAATACCAAGACCACACCTTCCTAACCATATAACCTCACCAATATAACATGAACCTGATCGGCTCCTAATTACTGCCTTATTCTGACTCCTCTGTCTGAACCTAAACCCAGGGTTGCATGGCTGGACTTGAACCCCAAACCAACACCTGGGATGCCATGTGACCTCTATTACCTTTGGTCCTACCAAAGAAACCAACTGTGCCCACCACCTTGCCCATCCTCACAAATCCTCCGCCTGTGGTAGCCTCTTTACCTGTACACCCAAAAGTAACTCTTCCCATTATGACCTAGTTGCCAATACCCAGTCTCTATAATGTGTCATGGAATTACCCTCTTGATAAGGCCCAAAGCACTGAAGAGCCCGTAGCAAAAATAGGAAGGATGACCCGGTCAGGGTGACTTTACACCTCCGTTGAAGTAGAAAGAAGGAGGAAAAGTAAAGATAAAGAAGGGAAAAGCTCTAATCTACCAATAGATCAAAAGATATCAGAATTAACCAAAGCTTTGGGAAAAGTTGATTGTGACATCATAGAACAACTCAGAAAAGCCCTGGCCCATATCTCGATGTTAGGCTTGTTACTCACCTTTGAGGTACAGTGGGGTACTTTGCTAAGGATCCTTAAAGATGCTCATGTGCCTGAGAACTTTACGCCGGATACCCTGCATAACATGGTGAGCCTCATCATGGCCCCAAATATCATTACCTTCTCTAATGACGAAGTTCCTACTGATGGAACGGGGCACACCTGTGCCTTACATATGGCTGTAAAAATAAGGGAAAAAATGCTGGCCAAAGTAAATAGACAATGGATCAGCTTTGAATGTTTGCCCGTATTCCACTCTAGAAACGCTTGGGATGGACAAAACCTATTTGAACAATAGTAACACAGTCATCCGTGCCTTTGATGGTTCTAGGAAAGAAACTGTGGGGGAAATTGAAATGCCAGTCGAGATAGGACCTGTAACCTTCACAATCAAATTTCAAGTCCTACACATTCCAACTATTTATAACTTGTTGTCAGGACGACCTTGTGTTGCGCCCAGATTTTTTGCATTCGAGGAATACACACACAAGCGGGAAAAATGCTGTACTTTCTCGTTAGAACTCACCCTCCCAGAAGAATGAGTGCGACTAGGTTTGAATTGAAAATATATTTGAATAAAGGGCTTTTGGAAAAGGTTTGGAGTCGCCACCTAACTTGATTAAGGTGAGTTAGGTCACCTAAAACTAAGCATAATCCGAAAACTACACTTAGGGTTTTGGAAAACGATTTTGAAAATATTTCCTCAAGAGAGGGTTTTTAAGAAAACAGGTTGTTTGGCAACCTTTGGAAAACATTTAAGCTCTTTTTGAAAAATAACTTCGTTTTGGTCTTTGAAAACAGTGATCCTAGGTTCGGAGGTTGGTTACGTGTAGGGAAGACACACTAAGCCATCACCCTACCCCCCCTTTTGGTACTTACATGTCAATCTACCCTAGATTCACCTATGAGAGTCTTTAACTAACTAATGTTCAATCCTATCCACTTTATAAAATAATATTTAAAAAGATATGATGCATGATATGCAAGTGCAAGAGAAAGACTTGATTTGAAAATGGATTTGGGAATAGAAGAATTTGATTTATTTTAGAAGAGAGATTTGAAAGGATAGATTTGAAATTGGAAAGTTTTAGAAATTGAGAATGAAGATTTGAAAATAGAAATTTGGAATTAGAAATTGGAAATAGAACATAGAATAGAAAACTTGAAGAAGATTGTAGAATTAGAGATTTGAAAGAGGTTGTGGAATTAGAAATTTAAAAAATGTGGAGACCGCACCCATGAAGGTTGCCTATGTATCCCTTTGGAGGAATCAGGTCAGTCGTAGTTCGGACAAGAGTCTGATAGAAAATAGAAGGTTGGATTGAAAGAAAGAGATTTCGATTGGAAAATGGATTTGATTTGAACTTAAAATAGAAGATTGAAGATTGGAATTTAGAATTTTGGAATTGAAAAGATTGGACTTTGACTTGGGAAGGTAGAACTTAGAAGAAAGATTTGGACTTGTTTAGGAAAGATTAAGGTTTAGGAAACCTAGACTTAGGAAAGAGAAGAGACTTAGGAAAGACTGGACTTGGAAGGGTGTTAAGAAAAGATCTGATTCAAATGCTGGACTTAGAAGATTTAGAAAGATTGGATTTAGGAAATGTTCAAAATAGGAAAGGTCCGTTTTAGGAAAGTGTCACTTTAGGAAGGTTCCGTTTTAGGAAAGTTTTGGTTTAGAAAAGTTTCGAATTAGGAAACTGTCTGTCGCACCCAGATTTTTCACACTCGAGGAATACTCACACAAGCGGGAAAAATGTTGTACTCTCTCATTAGAACTCACCCTCCTAAAAGAATGAGTGCAACTAAGTTTGAATTGAAAATTTGATTTGAATAAAGGGTTTTTGAAAAAGATTCGGAGTCGCCACCTAACTTGATTCAGGTGAGTTAGGTCACCCAAAAACTAAGCATAATCCGAAAACTACACTTAGGATTTTTTGAAAACGATTTGAAAATATCTCCTCAAGAGAGGGTTTTTAAGGAAAACAGGTTGTTTAGCAACCTTTGGAAAACAATTAGCCCTTTTTGAAAAATAACTCCTTTTTTGGTCTTTTAAAACAGTGATCCTAGGTTCGGAGATTGGTTACGTGTAGGGAAGACGCACTAAGCTATCACCCTACCCCGCCCTTTCGGTACCTACATGTCAATCTACCATAGATTCACTTATGAGAGTCTTTAACTAACTAATGTTCAATCCCATCCACTTTGAAAAACAATGTTTGAATAGAAACTAACATGATACATGATATGCAAGTGCAAGTTAAGAAAATTGAAAAATAGATTTGAAAATAAATTTGAAAAAGAAATTGATTTGATTTGAAAGAGATTTGAAATTGAGAAATTTTGGAAATTGAAAGTGGAAATTTGAAAATAGAAATTTGAAATGGGAAATTTGAAAATAGATTGGAGATTTGGAAAGATTTTGGAATTTGAAATTGGAAAAATGTGGAGACAGCACCCATGAGGGTGGAATTGAAAGTTTGAAAAGTATTGTGACCGCACTTATGAAGGTTGCCTACGTATCCCTTTAGAGGAATCAGGTCAGTCGTAGTTCGAACCGGAGTCCGATTGAAAAGAGATTGATTTGAAGAGAGAGATTGGATTGGAAGAAAGAGATTGAATTGAAAATTGAATTTGATTTGAGATTAGAAGAGGAGATTGGAAATTGAAATTGAGAAGATTGGACTTACTTTGGAAAGACTTGGTTGTGGAAAGATGGAGGTTTAGGAAACCTAGACTTAGGAAAGATAGGAGACCTAGGAAAGACTTGAGATTAAGAAAGATTGGATTGGAATGTTGGATTTGGAAGATTTGGAAAGATTTGGAAACTCTGGAATTTAGGAAAGATTTGGATTAGGAAAGTTTCATTTTTGGAAAGTTCCGAATTAAGAAAGTTGTGAATTAGGAAAGTTTTGGCTTAGGAAAGTTTTGAATTTGAAATGTTTCAACTTTAGGAAAGTTTTGAATTAAGAAAGTTTTGAATTTAGGAAAGTTTTAGGTTTAGGAAAGTTTTGAATTTGGAATGATTTGAAATAGGGAAGTTTTCAAAATAAGAAAGATTTGAGAACAAGGAAGTTTTGAAAATAAGAAAGTTTCGTTTTGGGAAAGGTTTGAAAAAGGAAAGTTTTTAGTTTAGGAAATGTTTGAATTAAGAAAGTTTTGAGTTTAGAAAAGTTTTATATTTGAAAAGATTTTGAAGTTTTGGAAAGTTTAAGATTTAGAAAGTTTTTAGATTTTTAGAAAATCTTAAGGTTAGGAAAGGTTTGGATTCGAAAACTTAGGTTTGAAAAGTTAAGATTTGAAAAGAGGGTAGATTTAGGAAAGGGTTGAATTAGGAAAGATTTGAAAGTTGAGTTGTAAAATTTAGGAAAGATTTTTATGTTCAAGTTTTGGAAACTTAAGATTTAGGGAAGTGGAGGATTAGGAAGGATTTGAATTAAGAAAAAAGTTGGATTAGGAAAGGATTGGATTTTGTTTTGAAAAGAGAAGGTTTGATTTTGTTTCCAAAAACGGAGGATAGGATCTAATTTCCTAAACGGGGAGATAGGATTTAGCAAGAATTTTGGAAAGGGAGATTCTAAAAACCCTAGTTTTGAAGAATTGTAGTTTTGACGTAGAAAAGAGGTTTTGGAAACATGTATAGTTTGGACGTGAAAACAAGAGATTTTGGAAACTTAGGTTTGGGGTAAAGTTTGAAAATCATGTTTTTGGAAAGAAAATTAGGGTTTCTTAATTGTGGGCTCTAAGGCTTTATTTGGGCTCTAAGAAAAGAGTTTTTGGAAAGTGCGTTTTTGGAAACGAAGGTTTTCTATAAGGGAATCCTAGGGAGGAATTTTTGGAAAGTGAATTTGGAAAGAGAGTTTTTGGAAAGAGGGAGTTTTTAGAAAGTGTGTTTTTGGAAACATAGATTTTGGGAGGAAAAATCCTAGAGGGGAGTTTCTAGAAGGAAGATTTTTGGAAAGAGAGTTCTTTAGAAAGATTTTTGGAGAGAATTTTTAGGAAGGTAAATCTAGGGAGTGTTTTTAGAAAGTGAATTTTGAGGAAAAGAATTTGGGGAGGAGTTGAAAAAGAGAGTTTTGAAAATAGATTTTGGAAGGGAGTTTTTGAAAACAATTTTGAAGAGGAGAGTTTTAGGAAAGTATGTTGAAAAAGAGATTTTTAGGAAGAGATTTTTGAAGAGAGAGTTTTTTGGAAAGTATGAAAACATCTCGCTTTCCTAAAGTGATTCTAGCCATAAGAGGGCTAGAACCACTTTAAGAAAGTGGTTTTGGAAAACAATAAGATTTGAAAATATAGACCAAAAAGGTCACTTTTAATGTAACACTTTTCTGAAGCAACCCTAGCCATGGAAAGGCTAGAATCACCCTAGAATTTTGGTTTTGAAAACAAGTTTTTGAAAGAGAGATTTTGATGCAATTTTGAAAACAAGTTTGAAAACGATTTTGAAAACGAGTTCGAAAACGAATTCTAGAAGATGCAAGATCATGATATGTACAATGCAATTTGGGGTCCTGAACATACAAGGCTAAGGCTTCACCACATAATCAAGCGGGCCGGACCCACGTGGTCTTTGGTTAGACTAGAAGAAAGCCCCCGACACGGTGACTCTCCAATAGCCCAATCCTACACATGGATCGGGAATCCCTTTGTTTCAAGCATGCAAAGAAGGGGGGGGGGGGGGAAAGAGATGGGGGATTAAAATAGAGAAAACCCAAGTGGGTTAGGAGAGAGAAGAGAGAGGGGGGAAGTGCGAAAATTTAAATGGAGAACCTACCTTGTATCTTGTTTATTTTGCGCACCGTGCTTGTCTTCAATCTTCGATCTTTGTCTTGATCTTCACCTTCAGTCTTCAAGAGTTGTCTTCAAGCTTTAGATGGCAGCTCTTCAAGTCTTTGAAGGAGGGTTGAAGGCTAGTGTATGAATGTATGGGGGTGTATAGGAGTGTATAGGAGGCTAGGGTTTAGTGTATGGTGGCTAGGGTTTGGAAAACCTAGGGAGGCTAGGGTTTAGGAGGTGCTCGAGCTCTGTATATTGAATTATATGTTTTTTAGGTTAAGTTTGCAGACCCTCCTCATGTTGAATGAGGCTCTGTATTTATAGAGGTTGGACAAACCTGGCACCTGTTGCAGTGGCGCTAGGGCAAAATTGCTCTTGGCTCCATTAGGAGTGGCGCCAGGCCAATTCTTGGCTTGGCGCCATTACTAGTGGCGCTAGCCAGTTAGGAAACTTTATAAGTCGGCAATCAACGTATCTTTGACTAGATTTGGGCGCCTGTACTAGTGACTACCATGCAATTTTTAGCCTGGCTTCACTAGGAGTGACTCCGAAAAGTCCGGGAATGATTTGAAGGAGCCGGGAATGACCTGGAAGGCCGAAAAGGAGCAGAAACACTTAAAATAGTGTCCTGGAGGTATTTGACTTGAAAAGTGAGGATAAAATGTGTTGGAAAGGTTGACCGGGCCTTTAGGGCAAAACAGTCAATCGGACCGAGAAACTGCCAGGACAGACTCGGATTGTCCCGGAAGAAGACTTGGGATCTGGAAATATTATTCAGAATGTTCCCAGAGGTTTCCGGTTTGATTCCCAAAGCCGGCGTGGTTGGAAAAGGAAACCGGCCCACCAGGGGCAAAATGGTCATTTCACGTCGGGTTGGCCGAAACTGACTCGGAAGGATCTGGAAAGGTAAAAGGAGGTTGAGAACACCATAAAAAGTAGTCTTAGGAGGTTACTGGTTTTGATACCCAGAGCCGGTATGGTCGAAAAAGGAGACCGGCCCACCAGGGGCAAAACGAACATTTTGTACCGGGTTGGCCGGAACTGACTCGAAATGATCCGGAAAGGTAAAGTAAGGTTGAGAATACTATAAAAAGTATTCTCAGGACATTACCGGTTTCATACCCAGAGCCGGTGTGGTTCCCGGGGCATTCGGATGCCTAGGGGCAAAATGGTCATCTTGACTGGAAAGTCTCGGAAAAGGTCCAAAGGACAATTTGGTCATTTTTCACCAAAGTGGGTTAACAGACACTGGTGTTGACATGGGTTTTGAGTGTTTCCGCCACTCTAACGGCGGTCGTCCTGACACAGGGGTTTGTTGCCAATTCCTTATATCGACCTATTTGTGAGTATTTCTGCTACGCTAACGATTTTGTGAGTAGTTTCGCTACTCGGACCGTCTCGAGGAATAAACTGTCTCGAGAGAGGGATTGGAAAGGGGTCTTATCATCTCCGAAGAGACGCGCCTGGATTGGAACCGTCTCGAGGAATAAACTGTCTCGAGAGTGGGATTGGAAATGGGACTTATCGTCTTCGAGGAGACGTGCCTGGATTGGAACCGTCTCGAGAGTGGGATTGGAAAGGGGACTTACCGTCTCTGAAGAGATGTGCCTGGATTGGAACCGTCTCGAGGAATAAACTGTCTCGAGAGTGGGATTGGAAATGGGACTTATCGTCTCCGAAGAGACGCGCCTGGAGTGGAACCTTCTCGAGGAATTAACTGTCTCGAGAGTGGGATTGGAAAGGGGACTTAGCGTCTCCAAAGAGACACGCCTGGATTGGAACCGTCTCGAGGAATAAATTGTCTTGATAGTGGGATTGGAAAGGGGACTTACCGTCTCGGAAGAGACGTGCCTGGAGTGGAACCGTCTCAAGGAATTAACTATCTCGAGAGTGGGATTGGAAAGGGGACTTAGCGTCTCCAAAGAGACACGCCTGGATTGGAACCGTTTCGAGGAATAAACTGTCTCGAGAGTGGGATTGGAAAGGGGACTTACCGTCTCGGAAGAGAAGCGCTTGGAGTGGAACCGTCTCGAGGAATAAACTGTCTCGAGAGTGGGATTGGAAAGGGGACTTATCATTTCCGAAGAGACACGCTTGGAGTGGAACCGTCTCGAGGAATAAACTGTCTCGAGAATGGGATTGGAAAGGGGACTTATCGTCTCCAAAGAGATGCGCCTGGAGTGGAATCGTCTCGAGGAATAAACTATCTCGAGAGTGGGATTGGAAAGGGGACTTATCGTCTCCGAAGAGATGCGCCTAGAGTGGAACCGTCTCGAGGAATAAACTGTCTCGAGAGTGGGATAGGAATCGAAAAGGAAAGGACAATACCCCTAAGGGCATGTTGGTCATTTTGCCTCTATTTGGGCCTGACAGGCCCGCGAAGCGATGGAAAGATAGAATTTGGACCTAGAGAATTGGTTTCGATTGGAATATGCCCACAATGACTTGAAAACAAGTCTGGACGGAGTGTAGACTACCGAGCGGTCAAAAATAGGGTGCTGACAGTGTCATTTTTGGAAAGATTTCGAATTTGGAAAGTTTTCGAATTAGGAAAGTTTTGGAATTAGGAAAGTTTCAACTTAGGCAAGTTTTGAATTAAGAAAGTTTTATTTTAAGAAAGGTTTTGAAAATAGGAAAGTGTTGAATTTAGAAATGTTTTGAATTAGGAAAAGTTTAGTTTAAGAAAGGGTTAGAATTTGGAAAGTTTCAACTTAAGAAAGTTTTAAATTTTGAAAGCTTAGAATTCTAGAAAGATTTTAAATTAGGAAAGATTTGAATTTAGAAAGCTCTAGAATTTTTTGAAGATTCAAAGTTTGAGTTTTAGAAAGATTTGAAAATCTAGATTTGGGAGTTAAAGTTTGGAAAGGATGTGGAATTAAGCAAGGTTAGAATGAGGAAAGTTTTAGACTTTGAAAGATTTGAAGTTTAGGAAAGTGTAGACCTTAGGAAATTTTAGAGTTTGAAAGTTTAGGATTTAGGAAGTTTTAGAGTTTGAGTTTTAGAAAACCTTGAGATTAGGAAAGGTTGAGTTTAGAAAAGATTTGAAAACTTGAATTTGGAAAGTTAAGATTTGGAAAGGAGTAGAATTAGAAAAGGGTTGAATTAGGAAAGATTTGAAAGTTGAATTTTAAAATTTGGGAAAGATTTTTGTGTTCAAGTTTTGGAAAGTTAAGATTTTGGAAAGTAGGAGATTAGGAAGGAGTTGAGTTAGGAAAGAGTTGGATTAGGAAGGGATTGAATTTTCTTTCTAAAAGAGAAAGTTTGATTTTGTTTCCAAAAACGGAGGATTGGATCTAGTTTCCTGAACGGGAAGATTGGATTTGTTTTTCTAGAGGGAAGATTTTAATTTGACAAGAATTTGGAAAAGGGAGTTTTAGAAACCCTAGATTTGGAAGTGTGTAGTTTTAACGTAGAAAATAAGAGGTTTTGGGAACCTAGGTTTAAGGTAAGTTTGAAAACCATGTTTTTGGAAAGAAAATTAGGGTTTCCTAATTGTTAACTCTAAGGCTTGACTTGGGCACCAAGAAAAGGAATTTTTGGAAAGTGCATTTTTAGATACGAAGATTTTAGAAGAAAAATCCTAGAGGAGAGTTTCTAGAAGGAAGATTTTGGGAAGAGAGTTTTTAGAAAGATTTTTGGTAGAAGATTGTTGGAGAGAGTTTTTGGAAAGATTTTTAGGGAGCGTTTTAAGAAAGTGGATTTTGGGGAGAGGATTTTGGAAAGGAGTTGAAAAAGGGAGTTTTGAAAAATAGATTTTTGGAGGGAGTTTTTAAAAACTACTTTGGAAATGAGAGTTTTAGGAAAGTATGTTGAAAAAGAGACTTTTGAAAAGAGAGTTTTTAAAATATATAAAAATGTCGCACTTTCTTAAAACGATTCTAACCAAAAGAAGGCTAGAACCACTTTAGGAAAGTGGTTTTGAAAACAAGGAGTTGAAAATATAGACCATATTGGTCTTCTTTAAATGTAACACTTTCGTAAAGCAACCCTAGCCATAGAAAGGCTAGAATCACCCTAGGATTGTGATTTTGAAAACAAATTTTGAAAAAGGAGATTTTGATGCAATTTTGAAAACAAGTTTAATGCAAACTTTGAAAACGAGTTTGAAAACGATTTTTGGAAGATGCAAGATCATGATATGCCCAATGCAAGTTTGGGGTCGTGAACATATAAGGTTAAGGCTTCACCATATAATAAAGGGGGCCGAACCCACGTGGTCTCCGGTTAGCCTAAAAGAAAGCCCCTGACATGGTGACCCTCGAATAGTCTAATCCTACACATGGACCGGGAGTCCCCTTATTTCAAGCATGCAAAGAAAGGGGAGGAAAGAGATGGGAGATTAAAATAGAGAAAACCCAAGTGGGTTAAGAGAGAGAAGAGAGAGGGGGAAGTGCGAAAATTTAAATAAGAAGCCTACCTTGTGTCTTCTTTATTTTGCTTGGCTTTGCGCGCCTTACTTTCTTGCTTTTTCTTCGGTCTTAGCTTTAGTCTTCGCGAGCTTTATCTTGGTCTTCAAATCTTCGTAGTTGCAGAACTCCAAGTCTTCAATGAAGGGTTGGAGGCTAGTGTATCAGTGTATAGGGGTGTGTATGAGTGTATATAAGGCTTTAGGGTTTGTGTATGGTGGCTAGGGTTTGGAGAACCTAGGGAAGCTAGGGTTTTTGAAGTGTTCGAGCTCTGTATATTGAATTTTAGGGTTTTTAGACTGAGTTTGCGGACCTATTTCACGCTGTAGGAGGCTATGTATTTATAAAGATGGGATAGACCTGGAGCCTGTTGCAGTGGCGCTAGGCCAAAAATGCTTCTGGTGCCACTAGGAGTGGCGCCAGGCCAAATATTGGCTTGGCGCCACTACTAGTGGTGCCTGCCAATTAGGAAACTATTAAGGTCAGCAAGCAACGTATCTTTGCCTAGATTTGGGTGCCTGTACTAGTGACTACAATGCAATTTTTAGCCTGGCTTCACTAGGAGTGATTCCGGAAAGTCCAGGAATGATTTAAGGGACCGGGAATGACCTGGATGGCCGAAAAAGAGCAAGAACACTTGGAATAGTGTCTTGGAAGTATTTGACTTGAAAAATGGAGATAGGATGTATTGGAAGGATTTGACCAGGCTATTAGGGGTAAAACGGTCAATCGGGTCGGAAAGCTGCTGGGACGGACTCGGACTATCCCGGAGGAAGACTTGAGATTTGGAAACATTATTCAGAATGTTCCCAAAGGTTGCCGGTTTGATACCCAGAGCCGGTGTAGTTGGAGAAGGCGACCGGCCCTTTAGGGGCAAAACGGTAATTTTGTACCAGGTTTGCCGGAATTGACTAGGAATGATCCGGGAAGGTAGAGAAAGGTTGAGAATACTATAAGAAGCAATCTCGGGAAGTTACCAGTTTGATACCCAGAGTTGGTGTGGTCGGAAAAGGCGACCGGCCCCCTAGGGGCAAAACGGTCATTTTGTATCGGGTTTGCCGGAATTGACTCAGAATGATCCAAAAAGAAAAAGGGAGGTTGAGAATACTATAAGAAGTATTCTTGGGAGGTTACCAGTTTGATACGTAGAGCCGGTGTGGTCTCCGAGGCGTTTGAATGCCTAGGGGCAAAATGGTCATCTTGACTGAAAAATCTCAAAACTGGCCCAAGACTGACTATAAGGCACCTAATCATTCCGGATTGCTTTTAAGACAATCTTGGAAGGTTGGACTTAGCATTCTGAAGACTTAGGTGTGTTCTCGAGAAATGTGCTGGAAAAGGCCCAAGGGGCAGTTTAGTCATTTTTCATTGAAGTGGGCTAGCTGGCACTAGTGTTGACCTGGGTTTTGAGTGTTTCCGCCATTCTGACGGCAGTCGTGTGATACAAGGGTTTGTTGGCAATTCCCTCTATCGACCTGCTTGTGAGTATTTCCACTACTCTAACGGTTGTGATGTTTGTGAGTATTTCCGCTATTCTAACGGTTCGCGATCATTCTCGAGACTGCTTGATCTCGGGAAGCTGCTAAAGAGACTTAGTGCCTGAGAATCAACTTTCTCGAAAGGCATGCCTAAACTGACATTTCTGTATTGGTGGGCTAGCAAGCGCCAAAGGTGGACCGTTTTACCATCTATGGGACTTGGGGTCTCGTCCCGGTCGACAGGTTTAAAGGGTCTTACCGTTTCGAAGAGATTTTCTTCGAAAAACGTGTCGGACCGTCTCGAGGAATAAACTGTCTCAAGAGAGGGATTGAAATTGGAATTGGAATTAGAAAAGGGACTTACCGTCTTCGGAAAGACGTGCCTAATTGAATAGATTTACCGTCTCGAGGAATCAATTATCTTGAGAGAGGGATTGGAATTGAAAAGGGGTCTTATCGTCTGCGGAAAGACGTGCCTGATTTAGAATAGTTTTACCGTCTCGAGGAATCAACTGTCTCGAGAGAGGGATTGAAATTGAAGAGGGGTCTTATCGTCTTGGAAAAGAGGCGCCTGATTGGAGTAGATTTATTGTCTTGACGAATCAACTGTCTCGAGAGAGGGATTGGAATTGGGAAGGGGTCTTATCGTCTTCGGAAAGAAGCGCCTGATTGGAGTAGATTTACCGTCTCGAGGAATCAACTATCTCGAGAGAGGGATTGGAATTGGAAAAGGCTCTTATCGTCTTTAGAAAGACGTGCCTGATTGGAGTAGATTTACCGTCTCGAGGAATCAATTGTCTCAAGAGAGGGATTGGAGTTGGAATTGGAAAGGAATTGGAAAAGGGTCTTACCGTCTTCGGAAAGACATGCTTGATTCGGAATATGGAAAGAATATGGAAAGGATAATGCCTCTAAGGGCATTTTGGTCATTTTGCTTCTCTTTGGGCCCGGTGGGGCCCATGAAGCGATGAATTGATGGGATTAGACTTGGAGAGTTGATTTCAATTGGAATACGTCCATATTGACTTGAGTACAAGTCTGGACGGAGTGTAGATTGCCGAGTGGTCAAAAATGGGGTGCTTGCACCTTGGATTCACTCGGCGAGCGCAATTCCTTCTAGTCTTCATCAAATAGTCAAGTTCATCATAGGCTCCAAGTTGATCTCTATTTTGGCTAAAAAAGAGTTTTTCGTATAC
Organism: Euryodendron excelsum; assembly: GCA_033060915.1. NCBI lineage: Eukaryota > Viridiplantae > Streptophyta > Magnoliopsida > Ericales > Pentaphylacaceae > Euryodendron > Euryodendron excelsum. The sequence goes on from CM065395.1 coordinate 24,361,094, forward strand.
AAAGCTGACACCATCTTACCTGACACAGATTCAGTCCACTCCTGCATCTAGTCGTTCGAATATGTCACTGTCATACAAAAGGAAGATCGAGTGGTGCTGAAATACTCTCGAAATTCCCAAATGATTGCACATTACTTCAAAACAAATGGTTTTCATCTGGGTAAAGGCTTAGGGAAATACTTACAATGAAGGCCTAAGATCATAGAAATACCATTAGTCGAACCCACTTCGGGTTGAGCCACGAACCTATTAGAAAAGAAAAGAGAGAGGCGGCATAAAAGAAAAGCGATGATAAGAAAGCAGCCATGGAGCTCCTTGATCAATTCAAACAATTAGACATGGGAAAGGTAGTATCTGCATCGGGTAAAGGTTCAAAGAAAAGGAAAATTCAAGAAGAAGCACCTGCATGATGGCTGACCCCAAAATAACTCAAGATGGGTCCATTCAAACAATGCTTCCAAACAAAAAACTTCATAATTGGGCCAACAAGTACATAATTCATACCCATAAGTTTTGGTACAAAGCCCGCTAGAGCAAATCCCAAAGCATCAGACTTGCCATAAGTGAATTCTATCTTTATGATTTACTTGTTTTAAGCTTTTAATTCAGTTCACTATTAATGGAAAAGTACTCCTTTAGTTTGATTCGTTGTGCATTATTTTTCATGTCAAGGACCCTTGTATCCAATGCCTTGCTCAACTAATCCAGAGAATGCCAAACATGACAAATAATGACTTTAATATTGAATTTAACTATCAACAATTGGGAATTGAATTGGATGTGAACTATTCAAATGAAGTACTAAAGGAAATTCGGGAACAAGTAGAAAGACATGAGAACCGTTGCACCCCAAACATTGAAAAGATAGAAATAGTTAATTTGGGGGATAAAGGGAATCCAAAGGAGCTCAAAATCGGCACAGGGTTAGATCAGTGGCTGCGCAAAGAGTTACTGGAACTATTATACGCGTACCTAGATGTTTTTGTCTGGTCATATCAGGACATGCCTAGGCTAGATGAATCCATCATTGAACATAGGTTACCCTTAGACCTGCAGATGAAACCTTTCAAGAAAAAGTTGAGAAGAATCAAGCTAGAATGGAGCCTGAAAATCAAAGAAGAGGTGATTAAATAATTCAAAGCAGAATTTTTGCAAGCAGTAGAGTATCCCCAATGGCTAGCTAACATCGTCCTCGTTCTCAAGAAAGACGATAAAGTACAGATGTGTATTGGCTTTTGGGACCTTAACAAGGCCAGTATAAAGGATGATTTCCCTCTTCCACACATAGACCTGCTTGTTGATAACATAGCCGGTTATGAAATATTCTCCTTCATGGATGGCTTTTCAAGGTATAACCAAATCAAGCTTTTTGAAAAAGATTGAGAGAAGACTGCTTTTATCACTTGAGGAGTATATTGTTACAAAATTATGCCATTTGAGCTTCGCAGTGCAGGGCCAACTTACCAAAAGGCCATGGTAACCTTGTTCCATGATATAATGCATCAGCAAGTAGAAATTTATGTAGATGACATGATTGTCAAATCCAAGCAATGACAAGACCACTTGTTCAACCTGTGAAAGGTGTTTGACCAGCTTCGTAAATACCAACTCAAGCTAAATCCTGCCAAATGCACATTTGGAGTATCTTTAGGGAAGGTATTGGGGTTTATAGTCAATGAAAAGGGAATAGAGATCGATCCCGCCAAAGTCAAGTCCATTGTTGAAATGCAAACTCCGAAGGGGGAAAAGTGATTCGGTCCTTCTTGGAAAAATTAAACTTCATCAGCAGGTTCATTGCTTAAATGACTCATCTTTGTAAGCCTACTTTCCAACTCCTTAAGAAATATGTTCCAAAGGAATGGGATGTTAATTTCCAGACAGTTTTCAAAAAAATCAAATAATACTTATGGAGTCCTCTAATCTTGGTGGCACCTATCCCGGGGCGCCCTCTATTGATGTACATGTCAGTTCTAGATACTTTCATGAGGTGTGTTTTGGGGCACCATGATGAAATGGGGAGAAAAGAGCAAACCATTTATTACCTCAGTAAGAAATTTCTACCATACGAAATAAAGTATTCTAATCTCGAAAAAAACATGTTGCGTGCTAGCCTGTAAAGCCCACAGGATTCGACATTACGTGCTCTATCATATCACTTTCCTCATCTCTTAGATAGACCAGGTCAAGTATACTTTCGAGAAACTAACCCTGTCCAGTAGAATCGCACGGTGGCACATGATCTTACCAGAATTTGATATCATATTTACCACCCATAAAGCAATCAAGGGGCAGGTAATAGCTGATTAACTAGCCGAGAACCCTATCATTGATTACCAGTCCATGGAACCTCAATTCCCAGACGAGGATAGACTATGCATGGAGGATGTAACTAAAGGGCCGGCAAAAATCAGATGGAGGATGTATTTTGACGGAGCTTCTAATAAAAGGGGAGCTGGCATCGGATCAATAGTAGTATTAGAAATGGGTAGTCATTATCCCATTATAGTTAAATTACAACTAGAACCATGTACTAATAACATAGCTGAGTTCAAGGCATGTATCCTTGGATTAAGGCTAGCATTGGAGATGAAGATTGATGAATTGACTATTTTTGGAGATTTTGATATAGTTATTCAACAATCCAAGGACATATACCAAATCTGAAATGCCAAACTCTCCCCGTATCACCAATAGATCAAAGATCTGTGTCAACTATTCAAAAGCATAGATTTCCATTACATACCTTGAACAAAAAATAACTTTGCTGATGCACTAGCCACTCTAGTTGCGACAATCAAGGTTAGCAAGGGCATAGAAATACCCCCTTTCTAGATTTTTACCAGAGACACTCCTTCTTATTACCTTTACACAACAACTGAGCCCGATGGGCAACTATGGTTCTATGATATCAAACATACATCCAAGCAAGGGCATTTGCTAATGCACCCTCTTATCAAGATAGGAAGACCATTTGCCATTTGGTAAGATATTACTTTATGGCCGGAAATGAGCTTTTCAAGAGATCTTTATTCGGCCCTTGAAATGCATCAATGCCGTTGAAGCCAAAACTATCATGGAGGAGGTACATGAGGGGGTTTGCAGTCCCCATATGAACGACCATATGCTTGCCAAAAAGATCCTCCGTACAGGGTATTACTAGACAAGAATGGAGTTGGATTGTACTAAATACGTTCTCTAGTGTCATAAGTGCCAAATACACAGGGATAAGATTAAATTACCACCCATGGAACTCCATTCCATGTTAGCCCCATGGCCTTTCTCTATGTGGGGAATAGATATAATCGGCCCCATCACCCACAAAGCCTCCAATGGTCATCGGTTCATCTTGGTTTCCATTGATTACTTCACTAAATGGGTGGAAGCAGTTTTCTATGTTTATGTCACTAAGAAGGTCGTGGAGAAGTTCATAAAGAACCACATCATCTACCGATATGGGATTCCTGAATCACTTATCACGGGCAATGCCTCCAACCTAAACAATGAATTGATATCGAAATTATGTCAAGGGTTTTGCATCAGCTAACAAAAACATCAAGAAAATACTCCAAAACATGATTAATAACTACAGAGACTGGCATGAGAAGCTCCCCTTTGCACTAATGGCTTACTGAACCACCATGAGGGTTTCTACTGGAGGTACCCCCTTCGAGTTGGTCTATGGCATAGAGGCAGTCATTCCCATTGAGATTAAGATTCTTTCCCTAAGAATCTTAATGGAAACCAAGTTAGATGAAGCAGAATGGATCAAAGACCGATACGCTCAGCTCTGCCTACTGGATGAGAAGCGGTTAGCTGCAGTTTATCACGTTCAGTGTTACAAGAGACGAATGGCTAGGGCATTTGACAAGAATGTGTGGCCACGATCATTCCAACCAGGAGATTTAGTACTAAAAAAGATATTCCCCCACCAAGAGACAACACAGGGGAAATTCGCTCAAAACTATGACGGGCCATTCTTAGTTAAGAAAGTCCTATTTGGAGGAGCTCTTATTTTGGAAGAAATGGATGGCCGTGAATTCCCTAGTCCATTAAACTCTGACTCTATCAAACATTAATATATATGATCCTAGAAGTTGGACTCTTGTTTTCATTTTAGAAGTAATGAAATTTACTTTTCTTAATCTCGGCTAATCAATAAGGCATGGTTGAAATCTTGGAACTAAAGCTTTATAGACTAAGCAATTTAAATTTGAAATGAAAAGAGGCTTCCATTCTAACTACCATACAATCAAAAGTAACACTTGTCAAGCCCCTTTGAGCCAGTTACTTTCTACCAAAAGAAGCCCCCCCAACCTAGTGGTCATAGTGGGTCAAAGTAAAGCACTAAGAAAAATATGTCCAAGAAAAGAAAAGAATCATAGAAAGTGTCCATAAAAAATAAAAAAAAAAAAGAAAACCCGAGGGAAGGCAGGAAAGTGCTAGTTGACCAAAAACATCAACAATGATCACCAGTATCAAAATCAAAGTAGAATGATAGGTTTGAGACTCTTCCTTTCTTTTAAAATAGAAACCCACATCACAAACCCTAAAGTCCTCTCAGATCAATATTAAATTGCTTAGTTCAAATGAGCTCGTCGGAATACGGTCTTGGCAATGGAAGCTTGGAGATGACTTAATCATTATTTAGAAGCTTCTCAACAGAAATCAGGGACCTGGCTTAAAAAAAAAAGAGAAAGGGAGAAAAGAGAAAAAAGCACATTCCTGAGGATGCGGTGAAAACCCGAAAGGGCGCCCTAGGTAAAAAAGTAGGGATGTGGCAAGATACAAAACTGTCAATCTTGGTGAAAACCTACAAAGGTGCCTTGGTGCAAAAATGATAAAGCTGGGACTGGTGAAAACCCACACTGGTGCTAGTAGCAAAAATCAAAAAAATAAGAAAAAAAGGTGGGGTAATAGATTATCCAAGGCATGAGCACTCCTAGAAATCACAAGCATGAAGCAACGGTGGATAAGTCAGAAGGTGTCTTGAAACACGTTCTCCGGGTTAGCCCAATTAAGGTTAAGGGAAGCAGAGGGTCCTCTCTTGGGACAATAAGTCAGTCAAAACATCAAGCAATAAGGAGTAAATAGCATTCAAACCCTAGTTTAAAACTACTTCAAACCCTAGTTCAAACCACCTTTCAACCCTAGGTTAACTTGATCCTAGTTGTCCAACCCTAGGTTAACCTAACCCAAGTTAGTTAACCCTTGGTCACCTTAACCCTTAGTTAACCTAACTTTGGTTAGTTAACCTTAGGTCACCTTAACCCTAGGTTAACCCAACCTTAGTTAGTTAATCCTAGGTTAACCCAATCTTAGTTAGTTAACTCTAGGTCATCTTAACCCTAGGTTAACCTAACCCAAGCTAGTTAACCCAAGGTCAATCCAACCAAAATTAGTAAGCTTCAAGGTTCCAATTCAAAAATTCCTTTTCAAATAATCTTTCAATTCAAAAACCATTGTCATAACATGCTTTCAAAAACATCCTACTCTCTTGAGATTTAAAAAATTGACTCCAAAACCTTTACAAATATTCCCATACACTATCTTCAAAAATGCTTCCAAGAAGTTCTCTTAAATTGCCTCAACTAAAATTGCTAGACACTCAACATTTTTTAAAAACTATTTTCAAAATGTTTTCAAGAACTCACATCCCTAAAATGTCCTTAACCCGATATGGTTAAGAATTCCAAGGGAAGGTGATACATTGAAATACAACCTCCAAGGTTGTCCATATTAGGGTTCCAAAACCCTAAGTGTTTTCAAAAGCTTTTTTCAAAAAATAATTTTCAAACATCACATTCTTGAAGCAACCCTAATTCTTCCATGGTTAGAATTGGTCCAGTATAAGTAAGATATTCAAGAAGGGTTCTATAATTTTAAAGTTTCAAAAACCAAAAGGAAAGTTTCTAGCCCCTTTTTCTAAATTTTTTTTCAAAACTCATAGCTTTAAAGGAGTTTAGTTCCTCAATAACTAACCTCCTAAAGGTGATGAAATATCAAACATGCTTTTCAATAAGGTATTCAAAAACTACTTTCAAAAGCTTTTCGAAGACAAGTTCACAAGAACATTTTCAATCCAAACTCTACCTCCAAATTTTTCAAAACAAGACTTCAAAAACATACTTCAAAACATTTACAAAACTCTCCTTGAGTTATTCCAAAATCTTTCCAAAACTCCCTTGAGTTGTTTCAAAGCGCTTCCAAAACTCCCTCGAGTTGTTTCAAGAACATTTCAAAACTCCCTTGAGTTAATTTCAAAAGCATTTAAATTATCTTCACACCTGATTTCAAAAATACTTCAAACATCCCAAGTTCTAACTCAAAGGCATTTTTCTAAACTCTCAAGTTCTCTGTTTTCAAAAACCACAAAGCATCTTCAAAAATTTCAAAGACCATAATGTGTCTTCAAAGCATTCCAAAGGCCCTAATGTGCCTCCTTTCTATCGAGCCATTACTCGAACTACGAATGACCTGATTCTCACCAAATGAGATACGTAGGTAACCTAAAATGGTGCGGTCATAACCCTTATTTCAACTTAAGTTTCCTTTTCAAAAGTTTCTATCAATTTAAGATTTTTATATCAAATCCTTTCAAAACTTTCATATTTTCAAGCATCTTTTTAAAAATATCCATCATGCATAATTCATCTAAAAAGTGATGACTAAACCAATTTTTCAAAATTCTAAAGTAGATATTAGTAACTGGTTATTCAAATGAGTGAACTAAGGGTGATTAAATATGTAGGTACAAAAAGGGCAGGGTAGGGTGATGAACTTATGATATCTTCCCTACACGTAACCAACCCCCGAACCATAGATTTTTATTTTGAAGACCAAAATCGGAGTCACATTTTCAAAAGGGCTTTCAAAAGTTTATTAAGACCTCTTTTTCAAAAACATTCTTAAAAATGATATTTTCAAAACCTTTTCAAAAAACCTAAGTTTAGTTTTCGGATTATACTTAGTTTTAGGTGACCTAACACATCTTTAACTATGTTAGGTGGCAACTCCCAATTTTTTTTTTTTCCAAAAAGCCCTTAAATCAAATCAAGTTTTTAAATTTAAACCTAGTCGCATTCGTCCTTTTAAAAGAATGAGTTCTAATGAGAAAGTACTGTGTTTTTACCTAAGCCAATAAAGGCTTTGGTTTAAAAAACTGGGGCGCGACAGCTGGCGACTCCGCTGGTGATCACTTAGAGGGTTAAGCCATTGTTATGTCTCTTCACCCTTCACTCACCCAGAACCTCTAGTTATTTCGTCTAGTTATATCTACTTTTCAAAAATTTTCTTAGTTCTAAGTTTGTAAAAACGAACATTATTTTTTAAAAAATAACAATTTTTCAAACAAGTGTTATCTCTTGCATTCATAACTTATATCACTTTCCATATTCATGCTCTTGCATTGGCCAACTGTCTTATCTTGTGTTGAGTTTTTCGAAAAGTTACTAACTCTTTATATTTCCTTTTGTAGGTGGACCTTTCTTCACATTTCATTTTATGTCATATTAACTACCATGTATGTGATGAATGAGCAGAATGGGATGTGTATTGTTGGGTCTTTTCCTCCAATTTCAAAAATTTCACACAAACTTGGTGTGCTCACTCGCATTTGCATCTCTACATAATTACCTAGTTACTACCCTTCTAGATAGAAAGGGGAATAATATATTCATTGTGGGTGGATGCTATGTCAGTTTCTCAGCATACAGTCTCTTGATAATTCCCGTGTTCAAACCACCAACCAAAGATGGAGTTTCGAGGGTGGACGTCGGAGGTTTGAAGGTTTGGGAATCAAGCCTTTTAAGAAGTATTAGTAAACTCCCAACCTCATGCTCATGTAGCACCCTATGCATAGCGTAACCTCTGCCGAATTTAAGACACACGCATCAATTTAAAAAATAGAGAGGAAATGGCGACCGCTTTACTTTCCCTTACATTTTATCTAGTTTAACTGCTTAAATTCCTACTACTATATTGCTTGTACATTTTCCTTTGCTATACAAATGTCACACTACTTACACATCTTTCAGCATCATAATTGCTCATGCATCCGTATTCATCTCAAGACAACAGTTCCCAAAGTAACTCAAGTTGTTGCATCCCCATGCATTTGATTAACCTCCAGAGAATGGCCCAAAGCCATTCTCGTTCAAATCAAGCCAAACATAACTCCTAAGGGTACCAAGTAACCCTATGGATTCAAGGCATGCATCAGGGTCATCGCATAAAGAGGGGCCCCAATCCCTCTTAACTCATGGAGATAAGGCTGCCAAGAAGACAAGGGGCATTCCCAAAGCAAAGTCTTTCACCAAAATCCATCAAGGAAGATGAATCCAAAGACTCAAGAGTAGTTTAGGATTATAGTAGATAAGAAAAAAAGTCCTCAGGAAAGTTTCCCCCTTTCCCTTCAAATGTACTTTCAAATTCCATGTACAAAAATCAAATGCATTATAAATGTCTTTCTTACTTTCATCAAATGAATGTATGAATGAATGAATGTACAGGATTGCACAGGTATGGTATTGCATACAAGGGCAACCCCCTATGTCCAAAGATGAGCTAAAACATCACGCTTAATCCCCCCTCTCAAAGCAAGGGCATTCCTAAAGCATGCATTGCATAAAGATTTCCAATTCAAAGGCACTAACTTCTCTTTTTTGTTTTTCTTTTTGCATTCTCTTGTCTTCTCCCTCATCTCCAAAGGCTAAGAAAGCCAGGGGCTGAAGCAAGGAAAAAAAGGAGGTCTTCTAAAACTACTCATCTGCTGCCATTATGCTACTCACATATTCACTAGTATTATGCTCATGCATCGATATCCATCCTAAGTTAAGAGTTTCAAGAAACTCAAGTCATTGCATACTCATGCATTCAATCAACCATAGAGAGAAAGGGACAATCCAATCTCATGCTAATCAAACATACCTAAACCTCTAAGGGTTTCTCCAACCTTAGGGATTCATGGCATGCATAGAACCATATCTCAAGAGAGACCCAAATCTCTCTTCGTTCATGGAGGCGGGATCGCCTACACAAAGAAACATCAATCAGCCCATGCCGAAGAGGTATTGTATTGCATACAAGGGCAAAACTCCACCTCTAAAATGGATTCAACATCATGCCTAGATTCCCTCAAAGAAGGGACCTCCATAGGACATGCATTGCATAAAATCTTTAACTTCACATGCTAACTGCATTTTGTTTTTCTTTTTCTTGGTCCAAGAGCACAATTAAATCGATAGAATCCCTCCAGTATTCCTCCCAATTCATAATTCATGCAAAGCCATGACCTCGACACCATGTTGTCACTCCACCAGACCTCAAACTCCTGAACCCATCTGTCGCGCCCAGATTTTTCGCACTTGAGGAATACTCACACAAGCGGGAAAAATACTGTACTCTCTCGTTAGAACTCACCCTCCTAAAAGAATGAGTGCGACTAGGTTTGAATTGAAAAAACTGGTTTGAATAAAGGGCTTTTGAAAAATATTTGGAGTTACCACCTAACTTGATTAAGGTGAGTTAGGTCACCTAAAAACTAAGAATAATCCGAAGACTACACTTAGGGTTTTTAGAAAACAATTTGAAAATATCTCCTCGAGGGAGGGTTTTTAGGAAAAACAGGTTGTTTGGCAACCTTTGGAAACCGTTTAGCCCTTTTTGGAAAAACAACTCCTTTTTGGTCTTTGAAAACAGTGATTCTAGGTTCGGAGGTTGGTTACGTGTAGGGAAGACGCACTGAGCTATCACCCTACCCCACCCTTTCGGTACCTACATGTCAATCTACCCTAGATTCACCTATGAGAGTCTTTAACTAACTATAGTTCAACCCTATTCACTTTCGAAAAACAATGTTTGAAAAATATGATGCATGATATGCAAGTGCAAAATAAGAGAGAGTTGGAGAATAGATTTAGAAAGAGATTGATTTGATTTGAAAATTAAAATTGGAAAGTGTGAAAATTTGAAAATAGGAATTTTGAAATTGAAATTTTGAAAATAGATTGGAATTTGAGATTTAGAAAGATTTTGGAAACCGCACCCATGAGGGTGGAATTGAAAGTTTGAAAAGTGTTGTGACCGCACCTATGAAGGTTGCCTACGTATCCCTTTGGGGGAATCAGGTCAGTCGTAGTTCGGACCAGAGTCCGATTAAAAATAGAAGGTTGGATTGGAAGAAAAAGATTGAATTGGAAATTGAATTTGATTTGAGATTAGAAGAGGAGATTGAAAATTGAAATTGAGAAGATTGGACTTGCTTTGGAAAAATTGATTTTGGAAAGACTTGGCTTTAGGAAACCTAGACCTAGGAAAGATTCGACTCGACTTGGAAGGTTTAGAGAAAAATTAGATTTAAGAAATGTTTGAATTAAGAAAGGTTAGATTTAGGAAAGTTTCGTTTTTGGAAAGTTTTAAATTAAGAAAGTTTTGAAATTAGGAAAGTTTCGAAATTAGGAAAGTTTAACTTAGGAAAGTTTTGAATTAAGAAAGTTTCAAATTAGGAAAGGTTTTAGGTTTAGGAAAGTTTTCACTTTAGGAAGGTTTTGAAAATCAGAAAGTTTTGAAAATTGAAAAGGTTTGAAAAATGAAAGTTTTGAAAACTAGAAAGTTTCATTTTAGGAAGTTTTAGATTTAGAAAGTCTTAACTTAAGAAAGTTTTGAATTTAGAAAGCTTAGAATTTTAGAAAGATATGACATTTAGAAAGTTTAAGATTTTGAAAATTTTAGAGTTTTTTAGAAAATCTTGAGATTAGGAAAGGTTTGAAGTTAGGAAAAGTTTAAAAACTTAGGTTTGAAAAGTTAAGATTTGAAAAGAGGGTAGAATTAGGAAATGGTTGAATTAGGAAAGATTTGAAGGTTGAGTTTTAAAACTTAGGAAAGATTTTTATGTTCAAGTTTCGGAAACTTAAGATTTAGGAAAGTAGAAGTTTAGGAAGGAATTGAATTAGGAAAGATGTGGATTTGGAAGGGATTGGATTTAGTTTCTAAAAGCAAAGGTTTGATTTTGTTTCCAAAAACGGAGTGTGGGATCTAGTTTCCTAAACGGGAATATTTGATTTGGTTTCATAAAGGGAAGATAGGATTTGGCAAGGATTTGGAAAGGGAGATTCTAGAAAATCTAGTTTTGAAAAATTATAGTTTTGATGTAGAAAAGAGGTTTTGGAAACATGTATAGTTTGGATGTGAAAACTAGAGGTTTTGGAAACCTAGGTTTGGGGCAAAGTTTGAAAACCATGTTTTTGGGAAGAAAATTAGGGTTTCCTAATGGGTAGCTCTAGGGCTTGACTTGGGCTCCAAGGAAGGGATTTTTGGAAAGCACGTTTTTGGAAATGAAGGTTTTCTAGAAAGGAATCCTAGGGAGGAGTTTTTGGAAAGTGAATTTGAAGAGGGAGTTTTTGGAAAAAAATTTTAAAGAAAAGGAGTTTTGGAAAGTGTGCTTTTAGAAACGTGTTTTTTGGAAGGAAAATCCTAAAGGGGAATTTCTAGAAGGGAGATTTTGAAAAAGAGAGTTTTTGAAAATATTTTTAGGGAGCGTTTTTAGAAAGTGAATTTTTAGGAGAGAGAGTTTTGGAAAGGAGTTGAAAAAGGGGGGTTTTGGAGGGGAGTTTTTGAAAACAATTTTGGAGAGGAGAGTTTTAGGAAAGTATGTTGAAAAAGAGATTTTTAGGAAGAAAGACTTTTTGAAAAGAGAGTTTTTTAGAAAGTATGAAAACGTCTCACTTTCCTAAAGCGATTCTAGCCATAAGAAGGCTAGAACCACTTTAAGAAAGTGGTTTTGGAAAACAGTAAGATTTGACAATATAGACCAAAAAGGTCACTTTTAATGTAACACTTTCCTAAAGCAACCCTAGCTATGGAAAGGCTAGAATCATCCTAGAATTGTGATTTTGAAAACAAATTTTTGAAAAAGAGATTTTGATGCAATTTTGAAAACAAGTTTGAAAACGATTTTGAAAACGAGTTTGAAAACGAATTTTGGAAGATGCAAGACTATGATATGCACAATGCAATTTGGGGTCGTGAACATACAAGGTTAAGGCTTCACCACATAATCAAGGGGGCCGGACCCACGTGGCCTTTGGTTAGACTAGAAGAAAGCCCCCGATACGGTGACTCTCCAATAGCCCAATCCTACACATGGACCGGGAATCTCCTTGTTTCAAGCATGCAAAGGGGGGGGGGGGGGGGGGGGGGGGGGGAAGAGATGGAGGATTAAAATAGAGAAAACCCAAGTGGGTTAGGAGAGAGAAGAGAGAGGGGGGGAAGTGCGGAAATTTAAATCGAGAGCCTACCGTATGTCTTGTTTATTTTGCGCGCCGTGTTGTCTTCAATCTTCGGTCTTCGTCTTGATCTTCTTCTTCAACCTTCAAGAGTTGTCTTCAAGCTTTGGATTGCAGCTCTTCAAGTCTTCAAAGGATGGTTGAAGGCTAGTGTATGAGTGTATGGGGGAGTGTATAAGTGTATAGGAGTGTGTATGAGTGTATAGGAGGCTAGGGTTTAGTGTAGGGTGGCTAGGGTTTGGAGAACCTAAGGAGGCTAGGGTTAGGGAGTGCTCGAGCTCTGTATATCGAATTATAGGATTTTTAGGTTAAGTTTGCAGACCCTCTTCACGTTGAATGAGGCTCTGTATTTATAGAAGTTGGACAAACCTGGCGCCTGTTGAAGTGGCGCTGGGGCAAAATTGCTCTTGGCGCCACTAGGAGTGGCGCCAGGCCAATTCTTGGCTTGGCGCCACTAGTTAGTGGCGCCAGCCACTTAGGAAACTTTATAAGTCGGCAAGCAACGTATCTTTGACTAGATTTGGGCGCCTGTACTAGTGACTACCATGCAATTTTTAGCCTGGCTTCACTAGCAGTGACTTCGAAAAGTCTGGGAATGATTTGGAGGAGCCGGGAATGACCTGGAAGGCCAGAAAGGAGCAGAAACACTTAAAATAGTGTCCTGGAGGTATTTGATTTGAAAAGTGAGGATAAGATGTGTCGAAAAGGTTGACCGGGCCCTTAGGGGCAAAATGGTCAATCGGACTAGGAAGTTGCCGGGGCGAACTCAGATTGTCCCGAAAAAAGACTTGGGATCTGAAAACATTATTTAGAATGTTCCCAGAGGTTGCCGGTTTGATTCCCAGAGCCGGCGTGGTCAGAAAAGGAGACCGGCCCACTAGGGGCAAAACGGTTATTTTGTACCGGGTTTACCGGAACTGACTCGGAATGGTCCAGAAAGGTAAGGGGAGGATGAGAACACTATAAAAAGTATTCTCGGGTCATTACCAGTTTGATACCCAAAGCCGGTGTGGTCGAAGAAGGAGACTGGCCCTCCAGGGGCAAAACGGTCATTTTGTACCGGGTTGGCCGGAACTGACTCGGAATGATCCGGAAAGGCAAAAGAAGATTGAGAATACTATAAAAAGTAGTCTCAGGTGGTTACCAGTTTGATACCCAGAGCCGGTGTGGTTCCCGGGGCATTCAGATGCTTAGGGGCAAAATGGTTATCTTGACCGGAAAGTCTCGGAAAAGGTCCAAAGGACAGTTTTGTCTTTTTTCACCGAAGTGAGCTAACAGACACGGCTGTTGACCTGGGTTCTGAGTGTTTCCGCCACTCTAACGGCAGTCGTCGTGACACAGGGGTTTGTTGCCAATTCCCTATATCGACCTATTTGTGAGTATTTCCGCTACTCTAACGGTTTTGTGAGTAGTTTTACTATTCGGACCGTCTCGAGGAATAAACTGTCTCGAGAGAGGGATTGGAAAGGGGTCTTACTGTCTCCGAGGAGGCGTGCCTAGATTGGAACCGTCTCGAGGAATAAACTGTCTCAAGAGTGGGATTGGAAAGGGGTCTTATCGTCTCCGAAGAGCCGTGCCTGGATTGGAACCGTCTCGAGGAATAAACTATCTCGAGAGTGGGATTGAAAAGGGGTCTTACCGTCTCCGAAGAGACGTGCCTGAGTTTTGAGTGCTTTCGCCACTCTAACGGCGGTCGTCGTGACACAGGGGTTTGTTTCCAATTCCCTATATCGACTTATTTGTGAGTATTTCCGCTACTCTAACGGTTTTGTGAGTATTTCCGCTACTCTAACGGTTTTGTGAGTAGTTTCGCTACTCGGACCGTCTCGAGGAATAAACTGTCTCGAGAGAGGGATTGTAATTGGAATAAGAAAGGACAATGCCCCTAAGGGCATTTTGGTCATTTTGCCTCTATTTGGGCCTGACAGGCCCGCAAAGCGATGGAAAGACGGAATTTGGACCTAGAGAATTGGTTTCGATTGGGATATGCCTACAATGACTTGAAAACAAGTCTGGACGGAGTGTAGACTACCGAGCGGTAAAAAATGGGGTGCTTACACCATCCCTGTGCAATCAGATGACACACATGACAAATGAAGTGTGAAGGACGCTTGCGTGGTTCCAAAACCAGCATGTGGGGTTTATTTTGGAAAAGGGGGATTTCTTTTAAATGCACCTTTTAGCTTTCAATTCGAATTTGAGAATGAAAATAACATCATCTAAATGAAAATGATTCAAAGTTTTCATGTTTATATCATTATCTCATGGCTTTCCATGATTGATGTTCTTCTCTAGGAATTTTCTCTTGAAATGTTTTACCCCGACTTGAAAGATGGGATAGCATAAGCACTAGAAACAATCTCGAACTCCAAAAAGAGAGGACAAAGAAATAGAAAATACAGAGAGAGGGAAAATACATAGGGGTAAGAGACGAAGATCAAAATTCCTTTTAGCGCCACTAGGAATGGCGCTAGGCTAAATATTGGCTTGGCGCCACTACTAGTGGTGCCAACCAATTAGGAAACTATTAAGGTCGGCAAGAAATGTATCTTTGACTAGATTTGGGCGCCTGTACTAGTGACTACCATGCAATTTTTAGCCTAGCTTCACTAAGAGTGACTCCGAAAAGTCCAGGGACCGGGAATGACCTAGAAGGTCGGAAAAGAGTAGGAACACTTGGAATAGTGTCCCAAAAATATTTGACTTGAAAAATGAGGATAGAATGTGTCGGAAGGGTTAATCGGGCCTTTAGGGGTAAAACGGTCAATTGGATCGGGAAGCTGCCGGGACGAACTCGGACTGTCCCAGAAGAAGACTTGAGATTTGGAAACATTATTCAGAATGTTTCCAAAGGTTACCAGTTTGATACCCAGAGCCGGTGTGGTCAGAAAGGAGACCGGCCCACCAAGGGCAAAACGGTCATTTTGTATCGGGTTTGCCGGAATTGACTCGGAATGATCCGAAAAGGTAAAGGAAAGTTGAGAATACTATAAGAAGTATTCTCGGGAGGTTACCAGTTTAATACCCAGAGCCGGAAAGTCTCGGAATTGGCCCAAAACTGAGTAGAAGGCATCTAATCATGCCGGATTGCCTTTAAAGCAATCTTGGAAGGTTGGACTTACCGTTTTAAGGATTCAAATGTGTTCTCAAGAAACGTGCTGGAAAAGGCCCAAGGGGTAGTTTGGTCATTTTTCACCAAAGTGGGCTAGCAGGCACCGGTGTTGACCTGGGTTTTAAGTGTTTTCGCCACTCTGATGGTGGTCGCGTGATACAGGGGTTTGTTTGAAATTTCCTATATCGACCTATTTGTGAGTATTTCCGCTACTCTAACAGTTGTGATGTTTACGAGTATTTCAGCTACTCCGACGGTTTGCGATCATTCCTGAAACTGCTTGATCTCGGGAAGCTACTAAAGGGACTTAGCGCCTGAGAATCAACTTTCTCGAAAGGTATGCCTAAACGGACATTTCTGCATTGGCGGGCTAGCAAGCACCAAAGGTGGACCGTTCTACCATCTAGGGGACTTTGAGTCTCGTCCCGGTCGACAGGTTTAAAGGGACTTACCGTTTTGAATAGATTTTTTTCAAAAAACATGTCAGACCGTCTCGAGAAATCAACTGTCTCGAGATAGGGATTAGAATTAGAAAGGCGTCTTATCGTCTTCGGAAAGACGCGCCTAATTGGAGTTGATTTACCGTCTTGAGGAATCAACTGTCTCGAGAGAGGGATTGGAATTGGAGAGGGGACTTACCATCTTCGGAAAGACGTGCCTGATTTGAAATTGGAAAGGGGACTTACCGTCTTCAGAAAGACGAGCTTGATTCAGAATATGAAAAGGATAATGCCCTTAAGGGCACTTTGGTCATTTTGCTTCTCTTTGGGCCCGTTGGGGCCTGCGAAGCGATGAATTGACGGGATTAGACTTGGAGAGTTGATTTAAAGAAAGGGATACGTCTATAGTGACTTGAGTACAAGTCTGGACGGAGTGTAGACTATCGAGTGGTCAAAAATGGGGTGCTTACAGCTACCTACTAATGTGTGTGAAAGCCGCCATATCGTTATATTTCAATATTTCCATCATTCGAGAGATGGGGTTGGAATTCCATCAGAAAAAAAAAGAATCATGGGATGAGACAGGTTTGACTTCTAAGGGTGTCAATCTGTAAGCTATTAGACATGGTACGCCATCCTAGATCACGCTGAAGGTCTATATTCTCACTAGTCTCTGTGAAGTTCACTCTTACACTAGTACATTATCATTAATATGGTCTTGATCATCTTACAGCCAATTGTGCATATTTTGTGTGGTTTCATGCATATTTGATATTGATCTTTTCAAGCTAAGCCACATCTTGATATTTATGAATCTATATTTGCCCTACATTGATTGATCATATCTTTATAGGGCTCCTACAATTTGAAAAGTTCAATGGTTCTATAAAGAAAAAAAAATTGGGCTTTCCTGCACTTTTGAATAGCTTTTAAAGTCTTCTCAGATTAAGGATGAAAGCTACTTGTTGTTTTGCCAAAAGGTGATGTTGGCCGTCACCAAATCCTAAAAGAAATTCCTAGGAAAAGTCGAGAGGCCTTCCTTTTATAAAATAGAAAAAAATGAGAGAGTCAATGGGTTAAATCTCTGAAAATGGTGCAACTGCTATCATATCTTGGTAAGAAAAGGGCAGAGCTAGAAAGGGAATCCCCAAGAGAAAAACAGAAGTTCAAAGATTGCTTGAACCTAAGATTAAACACTCATAGCTGAACATGAACCTTGTCGTGCCCAGATTTTTCGCACTCGAGGAATACACACACAAGCGGAAAAAACACTGTACTCTCTCGTTAGAACTTATCCTCCTAGAAGAATGAGTGCGACTAGGTTTGAATTAAAAATAGATTTAAATAAAGGGCTTTTAGAAAAGATTTAGAGTCGCCACCTAACTTGATTAAGGTGAGTTAGGTCACCTAAAAATTAAGCATAATCCGAAAACTACACTTAGGGTTTTGGAAAATGATTTTGAAAATATCTCCCCAAGAGAGGGTTTTTAAAAAAACAGGTTATTTAGCAACCTTTAGAAAATATTTAGCCCTTTTTTGAAAATAACTCCGTTTTGGTCTTTCGAAAACAGTGATCTAGGTTTGGAGGTTGGTTACGTATACAGAAAACGCACTAAGCCATCACCCTACCCTGCCCTTTCGGTACCTACATGTCAATTTACCCTAGATTCACCTATGAGAGTCTTTAACTAACTATTGTTCAATCCTATCCACTTTAGAAAAGGATTTTTGAAAAGAAACTAACATGATGTATGATATGCAAGTGCAAGAAAAGAGAATTGAAAAATAAATTTGGAAAGAAATTGCTTTGATTCGAAAAGGAAGAGATAGAAGTTTGAATTTGGAAAGAAGGGTTTGGAAATTGAAAATAGAGATTTGGAAATAGAAATTTGAAATTGAAAGTTTTAAAATAGATTGGAGATTTGGAAAGATTTTGTAGAAATAGAAACTTGAAAAATGTTGTGACCGCACTCATGAGGGTTGTCTACGTATCTTTTTGGAGGAATCAGGTCAGTCGTAGTTCGGACAAGAGTCCGATTGAAAAGAGATTTTTGATTGGAAAAAAGGATTTGATTTGAATTTACAATAGAAGATTGGAATTTGGAATTTGGAATTTAGAATTGAAGGGATTAGACTTTGATTTAGAAAGATAGAACTTGGAAGAAAGATTTGGATTTGTTTTGGAAAGATTGAGATTTAGGAAACCTAGACTTAGGAAAGATAAGTTTTTAGGAAAGGCTTGAGATTTAAGAAAGACTTGACTTGACTTGAAAGGGTTTAGATGACTAGGAAAGATCGGATTTAGAAAGGATTCAAATTAGGAAAGGAATTTTTAAGAAAGTGTTATTTTAGGAAAGTGTCATTTTAGGAGAGTTTCATTTTAGGAAAGTTTTGGTTTAGGAAAGTTTCAACTTAGGAAAGCTTCGACTTAGAAAATTTTCAACTTAGGAAAATTTTAAATTAAGAAAGTTTCAACTTAGAAAAGTTTTGAATTAAGAAAGTTTCATTTTAAGAAAAGTTTTGAAATAGGAAAGGTTTTGAAAATAAGAAAGTTTTGAAAATAAGAAAGTTTTGAGTTTAGAAAGTTTTAGATTTGGAAAGATTTGAAGTTTTAGGAAAGTTTTGAATTTAGAAAGTTTGGAAGTTTAGAAAGATTTAACTTAAGAAAGTTTTGAATTTAGAAAACTTTGAATTTGGAAAGATTTGAAATTTATAAAGTTTAAGATTTAGAAAGTTTTAGAGTTTGAATTTTAGAAAATCTTGAGATTAAGAAAGGTTTGAGTTTAGGAAAAATTTGAAAACTTAGATTTAGAAAGTTAAGATTTGAAAAAGGTAGAATTAGGAATGGGTGAATTAGGAAAGATGTAAAAATTGAGTCTTAAAATTTGGGAAAAATTTTTATGTTCAAGTTTTGAAAACTTAAGATTTAGGAAAGTAGAAGATTAGGAAGGAGTTGAATTAGGAAAGATTTAGACTAGGAAGAGTTAAGATTCCTATTTCCTAAAACAAGGGATTAGATTTTGTTTCTAAAAGAGAAGGTTTGATTTTGTTTCCAAAAACGGAGGATTGGATCTACCTTCCTTCCTAAATGGGAAATTGGATTTGGTGACCTAAAAGGAAGATTGGATTTGGTATCCTAAAGGGATGGAAAGTTTTAGAAACCCTAGATTTGGAAGACTATAGTTTTGGCGTAGAGAAGAGGTTTTTGGAAATATGTATAGTTTGGATGTGAAAAGGGAGATTTTGGAAACCTAGGTTTTAAGGCAAGTTGAAAAACCATGTTTTTGGAAAGAAAACTATGGTTTCCTAATCATGAGTTCTAGGGCTTGACTTGGGCACTAAGAAAAGGAATTTTTGGAAAGTGAGTTTTTGGAAACGAAGATTTTGGAGGGAGATTCTAAAGAGGAGTTTTTAAGAAATGTGAATTTTGAAAATAGAGTTTTTGGAAAGAAATCCTAGTGAGGAGTTTTTAGAAAGTGAATTTGAAAAGAGTTTTAGGAAGGAAGTTTTTGGAAAGTAAAATTATGAGAGAGTTTTGAAAACAAAATTTTGGAAGAAGCTTTTAGGAAAGAGTTTTAGGAAAGCAAATTTTGAGGAGAGTGTTTTGGGAAGGAGTTTGAAAAGAGAAGTTTTGGAAAATAGATTTTTGGAGAGAGTTTTTAGAAAACAACTTTGGAAAGGAATTTAAAGAGAGTTTATGGAAAACATGTTGGAAAAGAGATTTTTAGGAGGAGATTTTTGAGAAGAGATTTTTGAATGTATATAAAATATCTCACTTTCCTAAGGCGATTCTAACCATAAGAGGACTAGAACCACTTCAGGATAGTGGTTTTGAAAATAACTAGGTCTGAAAATATGGACCGTGAAAGTCACTTTAAATGTATCACTTTCCTAAAGTAATCCTAGCCATGGAAATGCTAGAATCACCTTAGGATTGTGATTTTGAAAACAAGTTTTGAAAAAGAAGATTTTGATGCAATTTTGAAAACAAGTTTAATGTAAGCTTTGAAAACGAGTATGAAAACGATTTTTGGAAGAATGCAAGATAATAAATTGGAGTCGTGAACATACAAGGTTGTCGTGCCCAGATTTTTCGCACTCAAGGAATACTCACTCAAGCGGGAAAAATGCTGTACTCTCTCGTTAGAACTCATCGTCCTAGAAGAATGAGTGCGACTAGGTTTGAATTGAAAAATTAGATTTAAATAAAGGGCTTTTTGAAAAAGATTTGGAGTCGCCACCTAACTTGATTAAGGTGAGTTAGGTCACCTAAAAACTAAGAATAATCCGAAGAGTACACTTAGGGTTTTTCGAAAAATGTTTTTGAAAATATCTCCTCAAGAGAGGGCTTTTAGGAAAACAGGTTGTTTGGAAACCTTTGGAAAACATTTAGCCCTTTTTTGAAAAATAACTCCGTTTTGGTCTTTGAAAACAGTGATCCTAGGTTTAGAGGTTGGTTACGTGTAGGGAAGATGCACTAAGCTATCACCCTACCCCGCCCTTTCGGTACCTACATGTCAATCTACCCCAGATTCACCTATGAGAGTCTTTAACTAACTATCGGTCAATCTTATCCACTTTGAAAAACAATGTTTGAAAAGAAACTAACATGATGCATGGTATGCAAGTGTAAGGAATGAGAATTGAAAAATAGATTTGGATAGAGATTAATTTGATTTGAAAATAGATTTGAAGAAATAGAATTGAAATTGGAAAGTTTGAAAATTTGGAAATAGAAATTTTAAAATAGAAAAATTGGAATTTTGAAAGCAGATTGGAATTTGAGATTTGGAAAGATTTTGGAAACCGCACCCATGAGGGTGGAATTGAAAGTTTGAAAAGTATTGTGACCGCACCTATGAAGGTTGCCTGCGTATCCCCTTGGGGGAATCAGGTCAGTCGTAGTTCGGACAAGAGTCCGATTGAAAATAGAAGAGTTGATTGGAAGAAGGAGATTTGAATTGGAAATTGAATTTGATTTGAAATTAGAAGAGGAGATTGAATTTGAGAAGATTGGACTTGCTTTGGAAAGATTGATTTTGGAAAGACTTAGTTTTAGGAAACCTAGACTTAGGAAAGAGAAGAGACTTAGGAAAGACTTGAGATTAGGAAAGATTAGATTGGAATGTTGGATTCGGAAAGCTCTTGAAAGATTTGGAAACTTAGAATTTAGGAAAAATTTAGATTAGGAAAGTTTCGAATTAAGAAAGTGTCATTTTTGGAAAGTTTGAAATTAGGAAAGTTTTAGGTTTAGGAAAGCTTTAAAATTAGGAAAGTTCTGAATTTAAGAAAGTTTGAAAATTGGAAATTTTTAAAAATTGGAAAGTTTTGAAAATTGGAAAGTTTTGAATTTAGAAATGTTTTGAAAAAGGGAAGTTTTGAATTTGGAAAGCTTTGAAAACAAGGAAGTTTTGAAAATAAGAAAGTTTCATTTTAGGAAAGGTTTGAAAAAGGAAAGTTTTCAATTTAGGAAATGTTTAAATTAGGAAAGTTTCAACTTAAGAAAGTCTTAAATTAAGAAAGTTTTGAGTTTAGAAAAGTCTTAGATTTGGAAAGATTTGAAATTTAAGAGAGTTTAGAATTTAGAAAGTTTTAGGGTTTAGAAAGATTTAACTTAAGAAAGTTTCGAATTTAGGAAGCTTAGAATTTTAGAAAGATTTGAAATTTAGAAAGTTTAGGATTTAGCAAGTTTTAGAGTTTGAATTTTAGAAAGTCTTGAAATTAGGAAAGGCTTGAGTTTAGGAAAGGTTTGAAAACTTAGGTTTAAGAAGTTAAGATTTGAAAAGAGTGTAGAATTAGGAAAGGGTTGAATTAGGAAAGATTTGAAAGTTGAGTTTTAAAATTTAGGAAAGATTTTTATGTTCAAGTTTTGGAAACTTAAGGTTTAGGAAAGTGGAAGTTTAGGAAGGATTTGAATTAGGAAAGAGTTGGATTTTGAAATTTAAAGAAAGATTTAGAGTTTAGGTTTAGAAAACTTATGGTTTAGGAAGGTAGGAAATTAAGAAGAAGTGGAATTAGGAAAGGTTTGGGATTTGTTTCCAAAAACGGAGGATTGGATTTAGTTTCCTAAACGGGGAGATTGGATTTGGCTTCCTAAAGGGAAGATTGGATTTGGTAAAGATTTGGAAAGGGAGATTCTAGAAACCCTAGTTTTGGAAAATTGTGGTTTTGACGTAGAAAATAGGTTTTGAAAACATGTATAGTTTTGATGTGAAAACAAAAGGTTTTGGAAACCTAGGTTTGGGGCAAAGTTTGAAAATCATGTTTTTGGGAAGAAAATTAGGGTTTCCTAATTATGGGTTCTAGGGTTTGATTTGGGCTCTAAGAAAAGAGGATTTGGAAAGTGCGTTTTTGGAAATGAAGGTTTTCTAGAAGGGGAATTCTAGGGAGGAATTTCTAAAGGGAAGAGTTTTGGAAAGTAAATTTGAAGAGGGAGTTTTTGGAAAAAGATTTTAAAGAGGAGTTTTGGAAAGTGTGGTTTTAGAAACGTAGATTTTAGAAGGAAAATCCTAGAGGGGAACTTCTAGAAGGAAGATTTTGGAAAGATTTTTGGAGAGAGTTCTTTTAGGAAGGTTTTTGGTTAAAGATTGTTGGAGAGAGTTTTTGGAAAGATTTTTGGGGAACGTTTTTAGAAAGTGAATTTTGGGGAGAAGATTTTGGAAAGGAGTTGAAAAAGGGAGTTTTAGAAAATAGATTTTGGAAGGGAGTTTTTGAAAACAATTTTGAAGAGGAGAGTTTTAGGAAAGTATATTGAAAAGGAGATTTTTAGAAAGAGATTTTTGAAGAGAGAGAATTTTGAAGAGTATGAAAACGTCTCACTTTCCTAAAGCGATTCCAACCATAAGAGGGCTAGAACCACTTTAAAAAAGTGGTTTTGGAAAACAATAAGATTTGAAAATATGGACCATAAAAGGTCACTTTTAATATAACACTTTCCTAAAGCAACCCTAGCCATGGAAAGGCTAAAATCACCCTAGAATTGTGGTTTTGAAAACAAGTTTTTGAAAAAGATATTTTGATGCAATTTTGAAAACAAGTTTGAAAACGATTTGAAAAACAACTTTGAAAACAGTTTTTGGAAGATGCAAGACTATGATATGCACAATGCAATTTGGGGTCGTGAACATACAAGGTTAATGCTTCACCACATAATCAAGGGGGCCGAACCCACGTGGTCTCTGGTTAGACTAGAAGAAAGCCCCCGACACGGTGACTCTTCAATAGTCTAATCCTACACATGGACCGGGAGTCCCCTTGTTTCAAGCATACAAAGAAAGGGGGGAAAAGAGATGGGGGATTAAAATAGAGAAAACCCAAGTGGGTTAGGAGAGAGAAGAGAGAGGGGGGGAAGTGCGAAAATTTAAATAGGGAGCCTACCGTATGTCTTGTTTATTTTGCGCGCCGCGCTGTCTTCGGTCTTCAATCTTCAAGAGTTGTCTTCAAGCTTTAGATGGCAGCTCTTCAAGTCTTCGGAGGAGGGTTGAAGGTTAGTGTATGAGTGTATGGGGATGTATATGAGTGTATATGAGGTTAGGGTTTGTGTATGGTGGCTAGGGTTTAGGAAACCTAAGGAAACTAGGGTTTGGAGGTGCTCGAGCTCTGTATATCGAAATATAGGATTTTTAGGTTAAGTTTGCAGACCCTTTTCACGTTGAATGAGGCTCTGTATTTACAGAAGGAGGACAAACCTAGCGCCTGTTGCAGTGGCGCCAGGCCAAATTCTACACTGGCGCCACTAGGAGTGGCGCCAGGCCATTTTTTGGCTTGGCGCCACTACTAGTGGCGCCAGCCAATTAGGAAAGATTTAAGGTCGGCAAGCAACGTATCTTTGACTAAATTTGGGCGCTTGTACTAGTGACTACCATGCAATTTTTAGCCTGGCTTCACTAGGAGTGACTCCGGAAAGTCCGAGAATGATTTGAAGGAGCCGGGAATGACCCAGAAGGCCGAAAAGGCGTAGGAACACTCAAAATAGTGTCCTGGAGGTATTTGACTTGGAAAGTGAGGATAAGGTGGGTCGGAAAGGTTGACAAGAAAAAGACTTGGGATCTGGAAACATTATTTAGAATGTTCGCAGAGGTTGCCGGTTTGATTCCCAGAGCCGGCGTGGTTGGAAAAGGAGACCGGGCCCTAGGGGCAAAACGGTCATTTTGTATTGGGTTTGCCGGAACTGACTCGGAATGGTCCGGAAAGGTAAAGGAAGGTCGAGAAAACTATAAAAAATATTCTCAGGACATTACCGGTTTGATACCCAGAGCTGGTGTGGTCAAAGAAGGAGACTGACCTTCTAGGGGCAAAACGGTCATTTTGTACCGGGTTGGCCGGAACTGACTCGGAATGATCCGGAAAGGTAAAGGAAGATTGAGAATACTATAAAAAGTAGTCTCAGGGGGTTACCGGTTTGATACCCAGAGCCGGTGTGGCTCCCGGGGCATTCGGATGCTTAGGGGCAAAAGGGTCATCTTGACCGGAAAGTCTCGGAAAAGGTCCTAAGGGTAGTCTGGTCATTTTTCACCGAAGTGAGCTAACAGACACGGGTGTTGACCTGGGTTTTGAGTGTTTCTGCCACTCTAACGGCGGCCGTCGTGACACAGGGATTTGTTGCCAATTCCCTATATCGACCTATTCGTGAGTATTTCTGCTACTCTAACGGTTGAGTATTTCTGCTACTCGGACGAGGTTGATGATTTGGGAGTATTTCCACTACTCGGACGGGGTTGATGATTTGTTAGTATTTTCGCTACTCTAACGGCTTTGTGAGTATTTCCGCTACTCTAACGGTTTGGTGAGTAGTTTCGCTACTCGGACCGTCTCGAGGAATAAACTGTTTCGAGAGAGGGATTGGAAAGGGGTCTTACCGTCTCTGAAGAGACGTGCCTGAATTGGGACCGTCCCGAGGAATAAACTGTCTTGAGAGAGGGATTGGAAAGGGGTTTTACCGTCTCCGAAGAGACGTGCCTGGATTGTGAGTGTTTCCGCCACTCTAACGGTTTTGTGAGTACTTCCGCTACTCTTAACGGTTTTGTGAGTATTTTCGCTACTCTAACGGTTTTGTGAGTATTTCCACTACTCTAACGGTTTTGTGAGTAGTTTTGCTACTCGGACCGTCTCGAGGAATAAATTGTCTCGAGAGTGGGATTGGAAAAGGGGTCTTACCGTCTCCAAGGAGACGTGCCTGGATTGGAACCGTCTCGGGGAATAAACTGTCTCGAGAGTGGGATTGGAAAGGGGTTTTACCGTCTCCAAGGAGACGTGCCTGGATTGGAACCGTCTCGAGGAATAAACTGTCTCGAGAGTGGGATTAGAAAGGGGTCTTACCGTCTCCGAAGAGGCGTGCCTGGATTGTGAGTGTTTCCGCCACTCTAACGGTTTTGTGAGTACTTTCGCTACTCTAACGGTTTTGTGAGTGTTTCCGCCACTCTAACGGTTCTGTGAGTATTTTCGCTACTCTAACGGTTCTGTGAGTAGTTTTGTTACTCGGATCGTCTTGAGGAATAAACTGTCTCGAGAGAGGGATTGGAAAGGGGTCTTACCATCTCCGAAGAGACGTGCCTGGATTGTGAGTGTTTCCGCCACTCTAACGGTTTTGTGAGTACTTCCGCTACTCTTAACGGTTTTGTGAGTATTTCCGCTACTCTAACGGTTTTGTGAGTATTTCCACTACTCTAACGGTTTTGTGAGTAGTTTTGCTACTCGGACCGTCTCGAGGAATAAATTGTCTTGAGAGTGGGATTGGAAAAGGGGTCTTACCGTCTCCAAGGAGACGTGCCTGGATTGGAACCGTCTCGGGGAATAAACTGTCTCGAGAGTGGGATTGGAAAGGGGTCTTACCGTCTCCAAGGAGACATGCCTGGATTGGAACCGTCTCGAGGAATAAACTGTCTCGAGAGTGGGATTAGAAAGGGGTCTTACCGTCTCCGAAGAGGTGTGCCTGGATTGTGAGTGTTTCCGCCACTCTAACGGTTTTGTGAGTACTTTCGCTACTCTAACGGTTTTGTGAGTGTTTCCGCCACTCTAACGGTTCTGTGAGTATTTCCGCTACTCCAACGGTTCTGTGAGTAGTTTTGTTACTCGGATCATCTCGAGGAATAAACTGTCTCGAGAGAGGGATTGGGATTGGAATAAGAAAGGACAATGCCCTTAAGGGCATTTTGGTCATTTTGCCTCTATTTGGGCCTGACAGGCCCGCGAAGCGATGGAAAGACGGAATTTGGATCTAGAGAAATGGTTTCGATTGAAATATGACCACAATGACTTGAAAACAAGTCTGGACGGAGTGTAGACTGCCAAGCAGTCAAAAATGGGGTGCTTACAAAGGTTAAGGCTTCACCACATAATCAAGGGGGCCGAATCCACGTGGTCTACGGTTAGACTAAAAGAAAGCCCCCGACACGGTGACCCTCCAATAGTCTAATCCTACACATGGACTGAGAATTCCCTTGTTTCAAGCATGCAAAGAAAGGGGGAAAGAAGATGGGGGATTAAAATAGAGAAAACCCAAGTGGGTTAGAAGAGAGAAGAGAGAGGGGAAGTGCAGAAACTTAAAGAGAAAGCCTACCTTGTGTCTTGTTTATTTCGCTTGGCTTTGTGCTCCTTGCTTTTCTTGCTTTTTCTTTGGTCTTCGCTTCAGTCTTCGAGAGCTTTGTCTTGGTCTTCGAGAGCTTTGAGTTGCAGCAATCCAAATCTTTAATGGAGGGTTGGAGGCTAGTGTATAAGTGTATAGGGGTGTGTATGAGTGTATAGGAGGCTAGGGTTTGTGTACAGTGGCTAGGGTTTGGAAAACATAGAGAAGCTAGGGTTTTGGGAGGCTACGAGCTCTGTATATCGAACATTAGGGTTTTTAGACTGAGTTTGCAGACCCCTTCATGCTGGAAGAGGCTTTGTAATTATAGAGAGAGGAATGCACTGGCGCTTGTTGCAGTGGCGCTAGGCCAAGAATTACACTGGCACCACTAAGAGTGGCGCCAGGCCATTTTTTGGCTTAGCGCCACTACTAGTGGCACCAGCCATTTAAGAAATGTTTAAGGTCGGCAAGCAACGTATCTTTGGAAGATTTGGGCACCTGTACTAGTGACTACCATACAATTTTTTGCCTAACTTCACTAGAAGTGACTTCGAAAAATCCGGGGATGAATTGAAGGGGCCGGGAATGACCTGGAGAGTCGGAAAGGGACAGGAACCCTTGGAATAATGTCTCAGGGATAAAAGACTTGAAAAATGATGACAGGATTTGTTAGAAGGGTTGACCAGGCTATTAGGAGCAAAACGGTCAACCGGGTCGGAAAGCTGCCGGGATGGACCCGGAATGTCCCGGAAAAAGACTCGAGATTTGAAAACATTATTTAGAATGGTCCCAAAGGCTACCAGTTTGATACCCAGAGTCGGTGTGGTCAGAAAAGGTGACCGGCCCACCAAGTGCAAAACGGTCATTTCGCACCGGGTTTACCAGAAGTGACTCGGAATGATCCGAAAAGATAAAGGAACGTTGAGAATACTATTGGAAGCATTCTTGGGAGATTATTGGTTTGATACCCAAGGCCGGTGTGGTTCCCTGGGCTTTCAAATGCCTAGGGGCAAAATGGTTATTTAGCTTCCAATGGGCCTTACGGGCCCAGGAAGCAACCGGTGAACTAAATTGGAGTTTAGAAGTCGTGTTAGAGTCCAAATATGCATGTGAGATGTGAAAATGAGCCCAGTTGGGTCAGAGATTGCCGAGCGAGCAAAAATGCGGTGCTTACAGCTGCCCCTCTTTTTTTGTCTTCGCTTGTCGAAGACAGCAAACGATAAAATAAGAGTTCCATGTTAACCGCGAGGCGATTGGAGGGACTTGAAAAAAATAGGAATCCAAAGAACAGTTACCTCGAGTAGTTGGTCGATGATTGGCATTTTATCTGGTAAAATGATATTCCTCTGGGGGAATTAATGCCCCTTGAACTGGTGCTCCATCTGGCAGAACAATGCTCCTCTGGGGGAATTGATGCTTCTTGAACCAGCACTCTGTCTGGTGAAACACTGCTCCTCTGGGGATGTCCAAGGTTGATGTCTGATATTTCTTAAACCAGCACTTTGTCTGGTGAAACGTTGCTCCTCTCGGGAAGTCCAAGGTTGACTTCTGATACCTTTTGAATCAACACTTCGTCTGGCGAAACGCTGCTCCTCTGGGGATGTCCAAGGTTGATGTCTGATATTTTTTGAACCGGTACTCCGTCTGGCGAAACGCTGCTCCTCTGGAAAAATCCAAGGTTAATTGCTAATATTCCTTGAACCGACACTTTGTCTGGCGAAACGATGCTCCTATAGGGAAGTCCAAGATTGACTTCTGATAGCTCTTGAACCGGCACTCCATCGGGCAAAACGCTGCTCCTCTGGGAAAATCCAAGGTTGATTTTTAATATCTCTTGAACCGGCACTCCGTCTGGCGAAATGCTGCTCTTCTAGGGAAGGTCCAAGGTTGATTGGGGAGGTCGAGGGTGGGCCATTGCCTCATTCCTTGCTTTTTTTTCGGCTAGGGAAGTTTGAAATTCCTGAGGTGTATGCTAATGTTGGAGATGTCTGAGGTTACTTGATCACAGGATGACTTTTTAGCTCCATTTTGTACTTTACCTTGTTCCTTATTTCCTATTTGGGCGAGAGAGAAAGACATAGAGTGAGTTTTGTACAAAAACAAATTAAAAATGCCCTGGTAAGGGGCGTCATTTTTTATTTTTTATGATTATTGCACATGGGATTAAATGCATGATTTATTTTTTATGAATGCACAGGTTTATATAAGAATTGAATTGAATGCATATCCTACTTTTTTATGAATGCACATGTTCACACAAGAGTGGAAATGAATGCATGTTATACTTTCGGATAATGCACACACAGGAATAGAATTAAATGCAATGTCCCCCTTTTTTGTGATAAATGCATAGATTTATGTAAGAATTGAACTAAATGCATGACGTACTTCCTTACAAATGAATAGGTTCATACAGGAATGTAGTTGAATGCATGCATAGATACAAACTACATAGGAATTTAAATGGATGTACAGGTTATACATGTCATGGATGCATTAGTATTACATGTGTATAAGCTATTTACAAAGAATGTCCTAGGATTGCCCCAAGGCCCATACTCTTAAGATTCTGTTTTCTTTCCAAGATTCTTCCCCATTTAGTTTTGCTCCATTCTTATCGGGGTGTGATAGCATTTGCACCATTCTCCAGGGATCTCAACATTTTGGTTTGCTATCCTATCCCTACTTTTTACTGGGTTGCTGTTTGGGGTTTTTCTGATCTCACTTGGTTTTCTCTCTCAGATCTCCAAAATGCCACCATGGCTCGAGCGACAACTTGCATGCCCTTTGCAGAGTGATAAACAGCTAAGCCCTCAATCCAAGAAGACTTTTTTTAGAACCATAATTTAGGTTGGGTTTAGAGGTTGTAAGAAATGAAGGGATATTTAGGCTCAAAAATCTTCTTTTAGTGAGTTGTTTAAACCAAAACCATTTGAGCACACCTTGGAGCATGAGATTGCCACTTGCATTCCCTTCCAGTTCTCCCTTATAAGCCTAGTTGTCTTGGTATTGTTCAGGCTTATTTGGACTAAGCAATTTTCTTTGATCAGAGAGGACTTTAATTTGGACCGTAACGCAGACTAGGTTAAGGGGTTTATGAATGAAAAGGATGTGCAGGCTCAAATTTGATGTTGTTTATAATAGGGTTTAGATCCACACCATCCTTAGTTGGTCTTCCAACGGGGTTTCGTCTCCTAATATCCTCCTCTAGTTTCAGCAACACGTTTGGCTCATTTAGATCAAGTAATCCTTTTCAATCGGAGAGGACTTTAACAGGGTCATAATGTAGGCTACGGTTTCAAGTTTTTACAAGAAAGAGTAAAGGCCCAAACCTATTACTTCTACTTGGTGGCTTTCTTACCTAGCATCACCTTTGAATTTTCTCTTTTACAAGAGGAGTTGACCTTTCTTGTAACTTTTGACCTTCTTAGTTTGACATTTGCCCCTTTTCTTCCTTCCCTCTTTTTTTTAACTTCCGTCTTTCCTATATGCTTTTCAAGATAGTACAAACATGGTTCTTTTTCGGTCTTTTCTTTGATATGCCTCTTTTTTTTTTTTTCAAACATTTCTACAACTTCTTTTTCTCAAATCCTTTCCTTAGCATTTTGATTTAACCTATTGTAGACGGTGATCCCTAGGTTGGGGTGTTTTCTAAAAAGGAAAGATAACCGCTTTAATAGGTTTGACAAGGGTTGTTTTTAACTGTATGGGAAATGGAATGAGGGCCTTTCTTCATTTTGAATAAGATTGCTTGATCCATAGAGCTTTCACGTTACTTCAGCTTAATGGTCGATGACGTTCTCTGCCAGATCTTCTGCTGCCTGTCTGCCCTAGTGTGGGGGGATGGCTTTTGATCGGGGTTGACAAAAAAAACTTTCGCTTTCTGCGAGGCAATAGTGGGTTAAGCAAAGGGGATATTTTTGTGTATGGTAGTATAATTGAGGGCCTCTAATCATTTCAAATTGAATTGCTTAGTCCATAAAGCCTTTGTACAAAATTTAGACACTATTCCTAGGGATGATGTGCTTCGACCAGAGAACCCCTATATATTCCATTAAATCAACTACTCTGTGCCTACCTCGATGTGGGGGATGGTTCTTGGTTTGGGGATATCTGAAAAGAAATTATGTACGGCTCTAGTGGGCTAATCAAAGGGTAGTGTTTATTTAGGGATAAATAGAATAATGGCTTCTCATCATTTTGGAGTCCTGGATGCCCATCGCCTAGCCAGGATATCATGCAAGTGTCGCCTCTTCAACAGGATTCGCACCTCTTTGTTGAGATTGTCTTCCTCCTATCTCTCACTCTCTCTTTCAGTCTCTCAAAGGTTTTAACCCCTTTTAAATGGGTTGCCCATACTATCTTATCCTCCAAGTCGAGTCATTACTGAATGGGAAATAATCCTTAGATCCAACGATCATCCACAAGAGTATGAGACAAAAGGGATAAACTAGAAACTACTTATTTTCATTTAGAAATATTATTATATGGCATGCAATGTTTATTTAAAGAAGATATGCAAGAAATAGAGAGATGAAAAGAAAATAGACGAATTTTGTAGAAACTTCCCTTTTCATTATACTTTGGAAAAAACCTTCCAGAGAGGACCCGAAATCACACCAATTTCTTCTATCCTTCATTGCATGGTTCCTCCCCTAGGTGATGATTGTCGCGCCCAGATTTTTCGCACTCGAGGAATACTCACACAAGTAGGAAAAATGCTGTACTCTCTCGTTAGAACTCACCCTCCTAAAAGAATGAGTGCGACTAGGTTTGAATTGAAAGATTGGTTTAAATAAAGGGCTTTTGGAAAAAGATTCAGAGTCGCCACCTAACTTGATTAAGGTGAGTTAGGTCACCTAAAAACTAAGAATAATCCAAAGACTACACTT
This sequence comes from Euryodendron excelsum, assembly GCA_033060915.1. Taxonomy (NCBI): domain Eukaryota; kingdom Viridiplantae; phylum Streptophyta; class Magnoliopsida; order Ericales; family Pentaphylacaceae; genus Euryodendron; species Euryodendron excelsum. The sequence continues at coordinate 24,392,383 of CM065395.1, forward strand.
AGGGTTTTTGGAAAACAATTTTGAAAATATCTCCTCAAGAGAGGGTTTTTAAGAAAACAGGTTGTTTGGCAACCTTTGAAAAACATTTAGCCCTTTTTGAAAAATAACTCCTTTTGGTCTTTGAAATCAGTGATCTTAGGTTCGGAGGTTGGTTACGTGTAGGGAAAATGCACTAAGCCATCACCCTACCCCGCCCTTTCGGTACCTACATGTCAATCTACCCTAGATTCACCTATGAGAGTCTTTAACTAACTAATGGCCAATCGTATCCACTTTGAAAAAATAATGCTTGAAAAGAAACTAACATGATGCATGATATGCAAGTGCAAGGAAAGAGAATGGAAAAATAGATTTGGAAAAAAATTGATTTGAAATTGATTTGATTTGGAAATAGATTTGGAGAGACGGAATTGAAATTGGAAAGTTTGAAAATTTGGAAATAGAAATTTTGAAATTGGAATTTTGAAAATAGATTGGAATTTGAGATTTGAAAATATGAAGATCACACCCATGAGGGTGGAATTGAAAGTTTGAAAAGTGTTGTGACCGCACCTATAAAGGTTGCCTACGTATCCCTTTGGGGGAATCAGGTCAATCGTAGTTCGGACTGGAGTCCGATTGAAAAGAGATTGGTTTGAAGAGAGAGATTGGATTAGAAGAAAGAGATTGAATTGAAAATTGGATTTGATTTGAGATTAGAAAAGGAGATTGGAAATTGAAATTTTGGAAAAGATTGGACTTTGATTTGAAAAGATAGATTTGGACTTGTTTTGGAAAAGAGAAGATTTAAGAAAACCTAGACTTAAGAAAGAGAAGAGACTTAGGAAAGATTTGACTCGGCTTGGAAGGTTTAGGAAATTAGGAAGAATTGGATTTAGGAAATGTTCAAATTAGGGAAGGTCCGATTTAGGAAAGTTTTGAATTAGGAAAGTTCAGAACTTAAGAAAGTTTCAACTTAGGAAAATTTTGAAAATTGGAATGTTTTGAAATAGGAAAGTTTTGAAAATTGAAAAGTTTCGTCTTAAGAAAGGTTTTGAAATAGGAAAGTATTGAGGTTTAGAAAAATTTTCACTTTAGGAAAGTTTTGAAATGGGAAAGTATTGAATTTAGAAATGTTTTGAATTAGGAAAAGTTTAGTTTAAGAAAGACTTAGAATTTAGAAAGTCTTAACTTAAGAAAGTTTTGAATTTAGAAAGCTTAGAATTTTAGAAAGATTTGACATTTAGAAAGTTTAAGATTTTGAAAATTTTAGAGTTCTTTTTTTAGAAAATCTTGAGATTAGGAAAGTTTTGAGTTTAGGAAAAGTTTGAAAACTTAGATTTTAAAAGTTGAAGTTTGAAAAGAAGGTAGAATTAGGAAATGGTCGAATTAGGAAAGATTTGAATGTTGAGTTTTAAAATTTAGGAAAGATTTTTATGTTCAAGTTTGGAAACTTAAGGTTTAGGAAAGTGGAAGTTTAGGAAGGATTTGAATTAAGAAAAAGTTGGATTAGGAAAGGATTGGATTTTGTTTCCAAAAGAAAAGGTTGGATTTTGTTTTCAAAAACGGAGGATTGAATTTGGTTTCCTAAGCAGGGAGATTTGATTTGGTTTCTTAAAGGGAAGATTTGATTTGACAAGGATTTGGAAAGAGAGATTCTAGAAACCCTAGTTTTGAAAAATTATAGTTTTGATATAGAAAAGAGGTTTTGGAAATATGTATAGTTTGGATCTGAAAACAAGAGATTTTGGAAACCAAGGTTTGAGGCAAAGTTTGAAAATAACGTTTTTGGAAAGAAAATTAGGGTTTCCTAATTGTGCGTTCTAGGGTTTGATTTGGGCTCTAAGGAAAAAAGATTTTTGGAAAGTGCGTTTTTGGAAACGAAAGTTTTCTAGAAAGGAATCCTAGGGAGGAATTTTTGGAAAGTGAATTTGAAGAGGGAGTTTTTGGAAAAAGATTTTAAAGAGAAGGAGTTTTGGAAAGTGTGTTTTTGGAAACGTAAATTTTAGAAGGAAAATCCTAGAGGGGAACTTCTAGAAGGAAGATTTTGGAAAGAGAGTTTTTGGAAAGATTTTTGGAGAGAGTTCTTCTAGGAAGGTTTTTGGTTGAAAATTGTTGAAGAGAGTTTTTGAAAAGATTTTTGGGGAACGTTTTTAGAAAGTGGATTTTGGGGAGAGGATTTTTGAAAGGAGTTGAAAAAGAGAGTTTTGAAAAATAGATTTTGGAAGGGAGTTTTTGCAAACAATTTTGAAGAGGAGAGTTTTAGGAAAGTATATTGAAAGAGATTTTTTTAGGAAAAGATTTGAAAAGAAAGTTTTTGGAAGGTATGAAAATGTCTCACTTTCCTAAAGCGATTCTAACCAAAAGAATGCTAGAACCACTTTAAGAAAGTGGTTTTGAAAACAACAAGGGTTGAAAATATGGACCATGTTGGTCACTTTAAATGTAACACTTTCCTAAAGCAGTCCTAGCTATGGAAAAGCTAGAATCACCCTAGGATTGTGATTTTGAAAACAAGTTTTTAGAAAAGAGGATTTTGATGCAATTTTGAAAACAAGTTTGAAAACGATTTTGAAAACGAGTTCAAAAACGAATTTTGGAAGATGCAAGATCATGATATGCACAATGCAATTTTGGGGTCGTGAACATACAAGGATAAGGCTTCACCATATAATTAAGGGGGCCGAACCCACGTGGTCTCTGGTTAGACTAGAAGAAAGCCCCCGACACGGTGACTCTCCAATAGCCCAATCCTACACATGGACCGGGAATCCCCTTGTTTCAAGTATGCAAAGAAAGGGGGGAAAGAGATGGGAGATTAAAATAGAGAAAACCCAAGTGGGTTAGGAGAGAGAAGAGAAAGGGGGGAAATGCGGAAATTTAAATAGGGAGCCTACCGTGTATCTTGTTTATTTTATGCGCCTTGCTTGTCTTCGATCTTCGGTCTTCGGTCTTCGTCTTAATCTTCAAGAGTTGTCTTCAAGCTTTAGATGGCAGCTCTTCAAGTCTTCAAAGGATGGTTGAAGGCTAGCGTATGAGTGTGTGGGAGTGTGTATGAGCGTATAGGAGGCTAGGGTTTAGTGTATGGTGGCTAGGGTTTGGAAAACCTAAGGAGGCTAGGGTTCTTGGAGTGTTCGAGCTCTGTATATCGAACTATATGATTTTTAGGTTGAATTTGCGGATCCTTTTCACGTTGAATGAAGCTCTATATTTATAGAGGTTGGACAACACTGGTGCCTGTTGCAGTGGCGCCAGTCATTTAGGAAATGTTTAAGGTCGGTAAGAAATGTATCTTTGACAAGATTTGGGCGCCTGTACTAGTGACTACCATGCAATTTTTAGCCTGGATTCACTAGGAATGGCTTCGGAAAGTCCGGGAATGATTTGAAGGAGCCGGGAATGACCCGGAAGGCCGAAAAGGAGTAGGAACACTTAAAATAGTGTCATGAAGGTATTTGACTTGATAAGTGAGGATAAGATGTGTCGGAAAGGTTGACCGGGCCTTTAGGGGCAAAACGGTCAATCGGGCTGGGAAACTGCCGGGACAGACTCGGACTGTCCCAGAAGAAGACTTGGGATCTGGAAACATTATTTAAAATGTTCCCAGAGGTTGCCGGTTTGATTCCCAGAGCCGGCGTGGTTGGAAAAGGAGATCGGCCCACCAGGGGCAAAACAATGATTTTGCACCGGATTGGCCGGAACTGACTCGGAATGATCCGAAAAGGTAAAGGAAGGTTGAGAATACTATAAAAAGTAGTCTCAAAGGGTTACCGGTTTGATACCCAGAGCCGGTGTGGTTCTCGGGGCACTTGGATGCCTAGGGGCAAAATGGTCATCTTGACCAGAAAGTCTCGGAAAAGGTCCAAAGGGCAGTTTGGTCATTTTTTATATAAGTGGGCTAACAGACACTGGTGTTGACTTGGGGTTTGAGTGTTTCTGCCACTCTAACGGCGGTCGTTGTGACACAGGGGTTTGTTGGCAATTCCCTATATCGACCTATTTGTGAGTATTTCCGCTACTCTAACGGTTTTGTGAGTAGTTTCGCTACTCGGACCGTCTCGAGGAATAAACTGCCTCGAGAGAGGGATTGGAAAGGGGACTTACTGTTTTTGAAAAGACTTGCCTGGATTGGAACCGTCTTAAGGAATAAACTGTCTCGAGAGTGGGATTGGAAATGGGTCTTATCGTCTTCGAAAAGACATGCCTGGGTTGGAACTGTCTTGAGAGAGGGATTGGAAAGGGGACTTACCATCTTCGAAAAGACGTGCCTAGATTGGAACTGTCTCGAGGAATAAACTGTCTCGAGAGAGGGATTGGAAAGGGGACTTATCGTCTCTGAGGAGACGTGCCTGGATTGGAACTGTCTCGAAGAATAAACTGTCTCGAGAGTGGGATTGGAAAAGGGTCTTACCGTCTCCGAAAAGACGTGCCTGGATTGGAACCGTCTCGAGGAATAAACTGTCTCGAGAGAGTTTTTGGAAAGTGCATTTTTGGAAACGAAGGTTTTCTAGAAGGGAATCCTAGGGAGGAATTTTTGGAAAGTGAATTTGAAGAGGGAGTTTTTGGAAAAAGATTTTAAAGAGAAGGAGTGTTGGAAAGTGTGTTTTTAGAAACGTAGATTTTAGAAGGAAAATCCTAGAGAGGAAATTTCTAGAAAGAAGATTTTGGAAAGAGAGTTTTTTAGAAAGGTTTTTGGAGAGAGTTTTTAGGAAGGTGAATCTAGGGAGTGTTTTTAGAAAGTGAATTTTGAGGAAAAAATTTTGGAGAGGAGTTGAAAAAGAGAGTTTTGAAAAATAGATTTTGGAAGGGAGTTTTTGAAAACAATTTCGAAGAGGAGAGTTTTAGGAAAGTATGTTGAAAAAGAGATTTTTAGGAAGAGATTTTTGAAGAGAGTTTTTTGGAAAGTATGAAAACGTTTCACTTTCCTAAAGCGATTCTAACCATAAGAGGGCTAGAACCACTTTAAGAAAGTGGTTTTGAAAAACAATAAGATTTGAAAATATAGACCAAAAATGTCACTTTTAATGTAACACTTTCCTAAAGCAACCCTAGCCATGGAAAGGCTAGAATCACCCTAGAATTGTGGTTTTAAAAACAAGTTTGAAAACGATTTGAAAAACAACTTTGAAAACGGTTTTTGGAAGATGCAAGACTATGATATGCACAGTGCAATTTGGGGTCGTGAACATACAAGGCTAAGGCTTCACCACATAATCAAGGGGGCCGGACCCACTTGGTCTCTGGTTAGACTAGAAGAAAGCCCCCGACACGGTGACTCTCCAATAGCCCAATCCTACACATGGACCGGGAATCCCCTTGTTTCAAGCATACAAAGAAAGGGGGGGAAAGAGATGGGGGATTAAAATAGAGAAAACCCAAGTGGGTTAGGAGAGAGAAGAGAGAGGGGGGAAGTGCGGAAATTTAAATGGAGAACCTACCTTGTATCTTGTTTATTTTACGCGCCGTGCTGTCTTCGGTCTTCGGTCTTTGTCTTGATCTTCACCTTCAGTCTTCAAGAGTTGTCTTCAAGCCTTGGATTGCAGCTCTTCAAGTCTTCAAAGGATGGTTGAAGGCTAGTGTATGAGTGTATGGGGGTGTGTATGAGTGTATAAGAGGCTAGGGTTTGTGTAGGGTGGCTAGGGTTTGGAAAACCTAAGGTGGCTAGGGTTGTTGAGGTGCTCGAGCTCTGTATATTGAATTATATGATTTTTAGGTTGAGTTTGCGGATCCTCTTCACATTGAATGAGGCTCTGTATTTATAGAGGTTGGACAACACTGGCGCTTGTTGCAGTGGCACAAGGCCAAATTTTACACTGGCGCCACTAGGAGTGGCGCCAGCCCTTTAGGAAATATTTAAGGTCGGCAAGCAACGTATCTTTGACTAGATTTGGGCGCTTGTACTAGTGACTACCATGCAATTTTTAGCTTGGCTTCACTGGAAGTGGCTCCGGAAAGTCCGGAAATGATTTGAAGGAGCTGGGAATGACCCGGAAGGCCAAAAAGGAGCAGGAACACTTAAAATAGTGTCCTGGAGGTATTTGACTTGAAAAGTGAGGATAAAATGTATCGGAAAGGTTAACCGGGCCTTTAGGGGCAAAACGGTCAATCGGACTGGGAAGCTGCCGGGGCAAACTCGGACTGTCCCAAAAAGAAGACTTGGGATTTGGAAACATTGTTTAGAATGTTCCCAAAGGTTGCCGGTTTGATACCCAGAGCCGGTGTGGTCGGAAAAGGTGACTGGCCCACTACGGGCAAAACGGTCATTTCGCACCGGGTTTGTTGGAACTGACTTGGAATGATCCGGAAAGGTAAAGGGAGGTTGAGAACACTATAAAAAGTAGTCTCAGGAGGTTACCGGTTTGATACCCAGAGCCGGTGCAGTCGAAAAAGGGGACCGGCCCACTAGGGGCAAAACGGTCATTTTGTACCGAGTTGGCCGAAGCTGACTCGGAATGATCCGGAAAGGTAGAGGAAGGTTGAGAATACTATAAGAAGTAATCTCATAAGGTTACCGGTTTGATACCCAGAGCCGGTGTGGTTCTCGAGGCGTTCGAATGCCTAGGGACAAAACGGTTATTTAGCTTCAAGTGGGTCCTACGGGCCCGAGAAGTGACTGGTGGACTAAATTCAAGTTAAAAAGGCGGGCTTAGAGTCTAACTATGCATGTGATGTGTGAAAGTGAGCTTGGTCAGCTTGGAGATTGCCGAGCAGGCAAAAATGGGGTGCTTACAATCACTAATTTCAAAGACCAAAAGGAGTTATTTTTCAAAAAGGGCTCTAATGTTTTTCAAAGGTTGCCAAACAAATTGTTTTTCTAAAAATTCTCTCTTGAGGAGATATTTTCAAAATTGTTTTCCAAAACCCTAAGTGTAGTCTTTGGATTATTCTTAGTTTTTAGGTGACCTAACTCACCTTAATCAAGTTAGGTGGCGACTCCAAATCTTTTCTAAAACCCCTTTATTCAAGTCTATTTTCAATTCAAACCTAGTCGCACTCATTCTTATAGGAGGGTGAGTTCTAACAAGAGAGTACAACATTTTTTTCACTTGTGTGAGTATTCCTCGAGTGTGAAAAATCTGGGCGCGACACTAGGTTTTAATGCAAGTTCAAAAACCATGTTTTTGGAAAGAAAACTAGGGTTTCCTAATTGTGAGTTCTAGGGCTTGACTTGGGCACCAAGAAAAGAGATTTTTGGAAAGTGAATTTTTGGAAATGAAGATTTTGGAGGGAGATTCTAAAGAGGAGTTTTTAGGAAATGTAAATTTTGAAAAGAGAGAGTTTTTAGAAAGAAATCCTAGTGAGTTTTTAGAAAGTGAATTTGAAAAGAGTTTTAGGAAGGAAGTTTTTGGAAAGTAAAACTTTGAGAGAGTTTTGGGAACAAAATTTTGGAAGAAGCTTTTAGGAAAGAGTTTTTAGGAAAGCAAATTTTGAGGAGAGTGTTTTGGGAAGGAGTTTGAAAAGAGAAGCTTTGGAAAATAGATTTTTTGAGAGAGTTTTTAGAAAACAATTTTGGAAAGGAATTTAAAGAGAGTTTATGGAAAGCATGTTGGAAAAGAGATTTTTAGGAGGAGATTTTTGAGAAGAGATTTTGGAATGCATATAAAATATCTCACTTGCCTAAGGCGATTCTAACCATAAGAGGGTTAGAACTACTTTAGGATAGTGGTTTTGAAAATAACAAGATTTGAAAATATGGACCATGAAAGTCACTTTAAATGTATCGCTTTCCTAAAGCAATCCTAGCCATGGAAATGCTAGAATCACCCTAGGATTGTGATTTTGAAAACAAGTTTTGAAAAAGGAGATTTTGATGTAATTTTGAAAACAAGTTTAATGCAAGCTTTGAAAACGAGTTTGAAAACGATTTTTGGAAGATTGCAAGATAATGATATGCACAATGCAAATTGGGGTCGTGAACATACAAGGTTAAGGCTTCATCACATAATCAAGGGGGCCGAACCCACGTGGTCTTCGGTTAGACTAAAAGAAAGCCCCCGACACGGTGACCCTCCAATAGTCTAATCCTACACATGGACCGGGAATCCCTTTGTTTCAAGCATGCAAAGAAAGGGGGAAAAAAGATGGGGGATTAAAATAGAGAAAACCCTAGTGGGTCAGGAGAGAGAAGAGAGAGGGGAAAGTACAAAAAATTAAAGAGAAAGCCTACCTTGTGTCTTATTTATTTCGCTTGGCTTTGCACGCCTTGCTTTTCTTGCTTTTTCTTCGATCTTCGCTTCACTTTTCGAGAGCTTTGTCTTGGTCTTTGAGAGCTTTGAGTTGCAGCAATCCAAATCTTCAATGGAGGGTTGGAGGCTAGTGTATAAGTATATTGGGGTGTCTATGAGTGTATAGGAGGCTAGGGTTTGTGTATGGTGGCTAGGGTTTGGAAAACCTAGAGAAGCTAGGGTTTTGGGAGGCTACGAGCTCTGTATATCGAATATTAGGGTTTTTAGACTGAGTTTGCGGACCTCTTTCACGCTGGAAGAGGCTTTGTATTTATAGATAGAGGAATGCACTAGCGCCTGTTGTAGTGGCGCTAGGCTAAGAATTACACTGGCACCACCAAGAGTGGCGCCAGGCCATTTTTTGGCATGGCACCACTACTAGTGGCACCAGCCATTTAGGAAATGTTTAAAGTTGGCAAGCAACGTATCTTTAGAAGATTTGGACGCATGTACTAGTGACTATCATGCAATTTTTAGCCTGACTTCACTAGGAGTGGCTCTAGAAAGTCCGGGGATGAATTAAAGGGGCCGAGAATGACCCGGAGAGCTGTAAAGGGACAGGAACCCTCAAAATAATGTTTCGGGGACAAACACTTGAAAAATGATAACAGAATTTGTTAGAAGGGTTGACCGGGCCATTAGGGGCAAAACGGTCAACCGGGCCAGAAAGGTGCTGGGATGGACTTGGAATGTCCCAGAAAAAGACTTGAGATTTAGAAACATTATTTAGAATGTTCCCAAAGGCTACCAGTTTGATACCCAGAATCGGTGTGGTCAGAAAAGATGACCGGCCCACCAGGGGCAAAACGGTCATTTCGCACCGAGTTTGCCGGAACTAACTTGGAATGATCCGGAAAGACAAAGAAAGGTTGAGAATACTATAGGAAGCATTCTCAGGAGGTTACCGATTTGATACCTAGGGTCAATGTGGTTCCCGGGGCATTCAAATGCCTAGGGGCAAAATGGTCATTTAGCTTCCAATGGGCCCTACGGGCCCAAGAAGCAACCGGTGAACTAAATTAGAGTTTAGAAGTCGTGTCAGAGTCCGAATATGCATGTGATGTGTGAAAATGAGCCTAGTTGGGCCGGAGATTGCCGAGCGGGCAAAAATGGGGTGTTTATAAATGCTGGGGCTACCCTCAAGACATGCATCCATCTTTATCCATGTATAGAACCTGAGCATTCATAAAAAAGTATGACATGCATTCATTTTCATTCATGTATAAACCTATGCATTCATCAAAAAATATAACATATATTCAATTCCATCCTTGTATATACATTCATCAAAAAGTATGATGTGCATTTAATTCCATTCTTGTGTATGCATTCATCAAAAAGTATGACATGCATTCAACTCCATTCTTGTATAAACCTATGCATTCATCAAAAAGTATGACATTCATTCAATTTCATTCATGAATAAGCCTTTGCATTGATTAAAAAGTATGACATGCATTCATTTCAATCCTTGTATAAACCCGTACATTCATTTATTCATATTCCTATCTAATCTATGCATCCATCCATGGGTATAACATACATCGTTCTAAATTTTTGTAAAAACTTTAAACAGTTTAATTTAACCTTTCAAACAATGAAGATTGGGGCAACGTCCTACCTTTGACCTCCCCAATCAACTTTGGAAAGCTTGCTTCATCCATCTCAAATCATTAAAACTAGGGTAATGACCCACCCTACACCTCCCATTCAATTTCAAACCAGCCAATCCATTTAAAAAGAACACACCAAAGATGCTCTACCCTCCAGATCCCTTAAACTTTTCAAAAGAGACTTCACCACCTCCAGGAACAAACTCAAGATGTTCAACTTCATAGAAGCACAACCCCTCAAAAGATATGTCAGCAAGAATCCTATTATGCCTAACAAAAGCAGAACTCAACAACCAAGCAAACACCAAGTATTCCGATCTCCAGAAATCTCAAGCAAAGACGAACAAATGTCTTCTCCTTCAAACTTCAAGACCAAAGAATCACAAGCACGAAGGAGGCTCTCATGGCGCCCCATGCTCAAGGTGAAGGTATAATTCTTATCAAATTAAATCCGAAATTTTCAAAATGAAAGCCCTTACTTTCTCTCAAATTCAAGAATTTTCAAAAAAAAAAAAAAAAAAATTCTGTCAACTTCAAAAATCAATTCTTGAAATTCCAAAATTTCTTTCAAAATTATTTCTACAAAAAGTTTCAAATTTAAAAGATCAAAGCTCTTACTTTCTTTCGATAGTCAAAATCAATTTTCACATCCAAAAAATTTCAAAGCTCTTTCCCCCAAAAGTTTTAATTTTTAATTTCAACACAATTTTAAAGAGAAAAATTTTTGCTGTCTTCCAAAAACACCATCAAATTTAAAAACTTTCAAAAGTTCAAGCTTCAAGTCAAAATGAATTTTCTAAACATTTTGCTTTCAAAGAATCAAAAGTGTGGAGTCAAACTAAATTTTTTATACATTTTATCTTCAAAAGTTAAAGTTTTCAGTCAAAATGAATTTTGTATACATTTTTTCTTCAAAAGTCCAAGTTTCGAATCAAAACAAATTTTCTACTCTTCATGTTCGAAAAAAAAGAGAATTTCCAAAATTCGAGTTCAAATGAATCCCCTTCAAATAGTTTCCACTTTTCGAGGTTTTGTAATCTTTTTCCTTCAAAAAAGTTTCAATCCTAGTTAAATTCTAGGTTTTCTAAACTTTTTCCTTCAAAATGTTTCAACTCAAAGTCAATCTCTATGTTTTCTAAACTTTTTCCTTCAAAAGTTTCCATTCTAATCAGTCTCTAGGGTTTCTAAACATATTCCTTCAGAAAGTTTCATATCAAAATCATTTCACCGGTTTTCCAAAGCTTTTTCCTCCAAAAAGTTTAATCTCAAATGCAAGTTTCGGGTTTTCAAGCTTTCGCCTCAAAAAGCCTAATTTTCAAAATTTTGGGTTTTCAAGCTTTTGCCTAAAAAATCCTATCTTTTCAAAATTCGGGTTTACTAGCTTTCACAAAAAAAAGTCTAGCTTTTCAAAATTTTTAAGTTTTTGAGCTTGTCGAGCCCCGGTTTTTTGAGGTGTTCAAGGTTCTTTCGGCTCGGAGACCCTAAAGTACGGAACTCTGTCATTAGAACTCATCCTCCTAGGAGGACAAGTGCGACTAGGTTTGAAAATTGATTTGACTAAGGGCTTTTTAGAAAAATAGGAGTTGCCACCTAACTTGATTAAGGTGAGTTAGGGCACCTAAAACTAAGCGTTGATTCAAAGATTAAACTTAAGGTTTTTGAAAAAGGTTTTTGAAAACTCCCTCGAGAGAGGGTTTTTAGAAAAATAGGTTGTTTGGCAACCTTTTGAAATGTTTAAGCCCTTTTTGAAAATAACTCCATTTTTGGTTTTTTGAAAACAGAAATCTAAGGTTCGGGGGTTGGTTACGTGTAGGGAAGATATTCTAAGATCATCACCCTACCCTACCCTTTCGGTACCTACATGTCTAATCACCCTTTGTTCACTCACTAGGATAACCGGTTGCCATTGTCCACTTAATATCCACCTTAGAACTTTGGAAAAAGGATTTAGTCATCACTTTTTGGATGAATGATGCATGACGCAAGTTTTGGAAAAAGTTTGAAAATAATGGGGTTTTGAAAGAGTTTGGAATAGAAACTTTGAATTGATTGAAATTTTTTAAAAAGGGATTGGGGTTGAAATAAAAGTTATGACCACACCATTTTAGGTTGCTTACGTATCTCATTTGGCGAGAATCAGGTCATTCGTAGTTCGGGCAAGAGCCTGATGGAGAATAAGCGCTTTAAAGCCTTTGGAAGGTTTGAAGACACTTTGTGGTCTTTGAAAAAGTTTAAGACACTTTGAGGTCTTTGAAAATTAAAAAATCTTTGTGGTCTTGAATAAGTTTAAGACACTTTGAGGTCTTTGGAAAGGTTTAAGACACTTTGAGGTCTTTGGATAAGTTTAAGACACTTTGGGGTCTTTAGAAGTTGAAGACTCTTTGTGGTCTTGGAAGTTTTGACTTGAAATTGAATGGTGGAGTGTTTCTTGAAAATGTTTTGGGATCAACTTGAGGGAGTTTTGGAAAAATGTTTTGGCATGACTCAAGAGAACTTGAAAGTGTTTTTGAAGTCTTGTTTTGAAGACCTTGGAGGCATGACTTTAGAATGTTTTGATGAATTAGTTTTTGAAAGCGATTTTTGAAAATGGCTAAGTGTTTGGAACCCTAAGATGGGCAACCTTAGAGGTTGTTCTTGATTTATCACTTGTCCTCGGAATCCCTTACCATGAGAGGGGTAGGGACACCTTAGGTTTGTGACCCTTTGAAAATATTTTTGGAAAGGCCTTGGAAAAGGAATGTAAGATCATTTGAAGAGTTTATGGAGTTGGGTTGAAGTCATGGGGTAGGAGGTTTTGGAAGAATAGGTTAAGAGGACAATTGGAAGTTTGAATGATCTTTTGAAAAAGGGTTCAAGAGTTGGAACCTTGAAGTGTATTAACCTCGGTTGGGTTAGCCTAGGGTTAGGGGGAACCCAAGGTTAAGATAACCTATGGTTAGGTAACTAGGGTCAAGTTAACCTAGGATTCGGTAACTAGGGTCAAGTTAACTTATGGTTAGATAACTAGGGTCATGTTAACCTAGGGTTAGGTAGCTAGGGTCAAGTTAACATTGGGTTAGGTAACTAGGGTCAAGTCAACCTTGGATTAGGTAACTAGGGTCAAGTTAACCTAGGGTTAGGTAACTAGGGTCAAGTTAACCTAGGGTTAGGTAATTAGGGTCAAGTTAACCTAGGGTTTGGTAACTAGGATCAAGTTAACCTAGGGTTGGATGAAAGATGATTTTGAAGTGTGGTTTGGTGCATTTTTGGAAAGAGTTTTGGAAAACAAAACATGTTATGCAATGGACTTTAGTATGCCATCTCTTTGAAGATCATTTCCATGAAAATTTTGACTCTAGTCAAAAGTATGGTTTGTATGGGTGGTGCTTGGAGACCATTCCAAGGAAGGTTTCCTCATGGCCATTATAACCAATATCTTGGCAAGAGTAATAGGAGTCAAAATTCAACATAATGATAGTGATTTTTGGAAGATCATTTTTATGCAAAGATGGAGAGAATGCATTTTTGAAATCATCTTTGGGGAAGGATTTTGAAAACCATTTTTCAAGGGAACCATTCCATCAAGAGAGGGTTCATATGGCCAATAAAAAGGGAGACCACTCATGAGAGGGTTCCATGGGGCCATTCCAACCCCTAAACTTGAGAGAATGGAAACCATAAAAATCAAAGGATTTGAACATCATTCTTAGGCGATCATAAGGAGAAAAGGGGACCATTCTAACAATTTAGGGGTCCTATGGCCAATATAAAGGGAGACCACTCAAGAGAGGGTTCCATGGGACCATTTTAACCACTAACTTTAAGAGAATGGAAACCTTGAAAATTAGAGAGTTTGAAAGCAACTTTTGTGCAAGTTGAAATACAATGGTGCAAAAATATGAATTAGGGGGTTGTGAGGGATTTTTGAAGGCATGATTCCTAAAGTCTCACCCTAAACTTCAAGGGGCCAACTCTTGGAACAATTTTTGAAGGACATATAAAACTTGAAAATGTCATGAAATTAAGAGCAATGCAAGCATTGTGAAATATGGTAATAAACATAAAATGAAGCCAAGCATTCAAGACATGATCAAAATAACAATATGCAAGGGGTCACGATTCACATACAAGGTTTTTAGGCTTCACCATACAAACAAGGGGCTCTTAGGCCATACCATCTTAAAGTAGGCTAGTGAGAGGTCCCCCTACACGGTGGCTCTCACTTGCTTTCCTCTAGGCATGATCTAGGAGCCCTCTTGGCTCAAGCATGCAAGAAAGGGGGGTTGAATATGGGGATTAAAATAGAGAATAGCCTAAGTAGGCTAGGAGGGAGAAAAGAAGAGTGGGGGAGAGCACAAATATAAAAGGGATACCACCTTTTGCCTTCAACACTCTTGTAATCTTCAATGGATGTCTTGATTGGAGCTTGAGTGACTTCAAGAAGGCTTGAGAGGCTTGAGTGGAGTGTATAAGTGTGTATGAGGCTTTGTGTATGGAATGTATAGGCTTAGGAGAGGTAGAATCTAACTTAAGTGTTGGAGGGGAGGAATATATGTTGAGATTCGAGTTTCTGGAGTGATTTCAGCAGAGTTTTGTATCAATTTCGGACCTAGAATATGCAAAGGGGGAGGCCTCTATTTATAGGCAATCTAGAACAGACAATGCACATATGCTACATGCGCATGGCCAAAATTTGGCCGTGCGCATGTAGGACATGCGCAGGTACTGTTCCATTGTCACAATAACACGTGGCACCCTATGTACTGGTTAAATCTCAACCGTTGATCGAAAGTCAGTCGATCTAAACAAAATTTAAGCGCATGTAGCATACGCTCCATCACCGGGAAGAATTGCCCAAACTTTGCCTCGATAATTGGGCCAACCGGGAAGGTTCCAGGGGAATCGGTCACGCTTGGGATGTTCTCCTAGTGCATCCGATGAACTTTCATGTTTTCGAAGAGTTTGAATTATGTTCAGAAGCATGCGATATCATCTTGGGAAGCGTACCAAAAAGGACACTTTTGTGGAGCGTCTATGATATGCTCCGTGTGTGTTTGAAAGTGACTATTTTCGTTTGATGTGATCGAGGCCTTCGAGAAGTGATCTATTCGATCGGACCTTTCCGATGGAAAGTACATTGGAAATACTTTATAGAATTTCAAAATTTACGCATTTCTCAAGTCGTTTGGCGGTGCATTTTGATTAGGGAATTGAAGAAAAAGTCAACCTTGGCAGAGCGTCTGCGAAACGCTCCAGGGGTTGCTGAAAGTTATAGTATTCACACCGTACGATGGAGGGCTTCAGGAAGTGATTCATTCGATCAAACCGTATTGGTGGAAAGATCCATGGATGAGCTTTCGAGAATTCCCTGATTTACGCGTTTCTCAAGTCGGTTGACGGTGTGATATAATCAGGGAATCGGGAGAAAAGACAATTTAAGCGGAGTGTCTGTGAGACGCTCCCGGGAGCTTTTATCGAGTCGTGTGAGTTTAGTGTCATAGGGTGTTCCTTGGGTTAAACAGGGATGTGTGGTGGAACCCTCCGCTCAAAATCCTAAGGCCGATGCTGTTTCGGGGCATTTTTGGGCTTTTAGGGGCAAAACGGTCATTTTGACCGGGGTGGGCTGGAAATGGTCAAGAATGGTTTGGTATATTGTGTTAGGCATGTAGGCCTGTTCAGGGATGGTTTTGAGAGAGTCTGTCGCCGTTCAGCGGTGTTTGTGCCGTGCTGAGTCGTTTAGGGGCAAAATGGTCATTCTGACCAGAGTGAGCCGGAATAGGACCGGATTCGGACCAAATGGCGTGCAAGGGACGCCTGATGGTTTGACAACATTGTGGAAGGATGGACTTGTCGTTTTGAAGGATTTTGAACTTTCCTAAAACGTGCTTGGAGGCCCAAGGGGCAGATTTGGTCATTTTTCACCGAGTCAGGCTAGCAGGCGCCGGTGTTGACCTAGGTGTTGGTTCCCGAGACCGCCCGGTCTCGAAAAACTACCTGTGCAGTGTTGGTCTCTAAGAACGCCTGGTCTTAGAAAGCTACCTGGAAGGGTGGTGTTGGTCTTCGAGAACGCCTGGTCCCGGAGAACTACCGAATGACGGACATTCTACATTGGCGGGCTAGTAGGTGCCAAAAGTGAACCGTCTAGAATTTGATAAGGTGTTGGTCCCCGAGATTGCCCGATCTCGGGAAGCTACTTGGATGGCGTTGGTTTCCGGGGCCGCCTGGTCCAAAAAACTGCCTAGAATAATGGTGCTTAAGGCTTCAACGGATCCTTGTGGACTCGAGAAGTGACCAATTGGATGGATTGTAGACTGAAAGGCTCATCTTGAGCCTGCATGTGTTGTGATGTTGGAAACCAAATCTGGTCGAGCCGGATATTGCCGAGCGGGCAAAAATGGGATACTTACAGAGCTTCCTCCTAAAAAGCAGATTGAGTTTTTGTGCTTTTTTCATCAAAAGTAGATTGCATTTCTGAGCTTCCTCCAAAAAAGCAGATTGGGTTTCAGAGCTTCCTTCGAAAAAACAGATTGGGTTTCCAGCTTCCTTTAAAAAAAGTAGATTAGGTTTTCGAGCTTTCTCTGTAAAAAGCAGATTGGGTTTTTGAGCTTCCTCTGAAAAAAGCAGATTAGGTTTCCGAGCTTTCTTTCAAAAAGCATATTGGGTTTCCAGTTTTTAAGCTTCCTTCGAAAAAGCAGATTGAGTTTCCGAGTCTCCTTCGAAAAAAGTAGATTGGGTTTTCAAGCTTCCTTAGAATAAGTAGATGGGGTTTCTAAGCTTTCTTAGAAAAAGCAAATTGTGTTTTCAAGCTTCCTTTGAAAAAAAGTAGATTAGGTTTTCGAGCTACCTTCGAAAAAGCAGATTGGGTTATCGAGTTTTCTCCATCAAAAAGCAGATTGGGTTTTCGGGTTTCCTCTGAAAAAGCAAATTGGGTTTCTGAGCTTCTTCTAAAAAAACAGATTAGGTTTCTAAAATCCCTCCTATCAGCAAAGATTAGGTTTTTGAACTTTCTTCGTCAAAAGTAGATTTGGTTTTCGAGCTTTCTCCTTGAAAAGCAGATATCAAACTTGAATCTCCCCTGAGGAGCAGCATTCCTCCAGATGGAGTGTCAATTCAAGAAGAAATAGTTTCTGGACATCAACCTTGAAACTCCCTAGAAGAGCAGCATCCTGCCAGATGGAGCGTCAGTTTAAAAAGAATCAGTTTCCAGATATTAGCCCTAAACCTTCGCAAAGGAGCACCATTCCACCAGATGGAATGTCAGTTTGAGATAACTTACTCTCCAAAATTCTTCAACTTTCGTCCCCCCGATTGCCTTACAGTCAACATAGGATCCTTCTTTTTTCATTTTTCATCTTTGACAAACAAAGACAGAAAAAGAGAGGCAACTGTAAGCGCTCCATTTTTGCCTGCTCAGCAATCTTCGGCCCGACCGGATCTAGTTTCAAACATCACAATACATATGAGCCCAAGCCGGCTCTTTCAAACTCCTATCCAATCAACTAGCCACTTCCCAAGCTCATAAGGCCCAATTGGAGCTAAAAAGACATATTGCCCTTTAGCACTCAAGGCAACTTTCCGAGACCGAGCGGTCTTGGGAACCAACGCCATCTTGGTAGCTTTTTGAGATTTGGCAATCTCGGGAACCAAAGCCATCTAGATAGCTTCCCGAGATCGGGCAATCTTGGGGACTAACAACTTATTAAATTCCAGATGGTTCACCTCTGGTGCCTATTAGCCTGCCAATGTAGAATGTCTATCATCCGGTAGTTCTCCGAGACCAGGTGATCTCGTGGACCAACACCACCCTACAAGTAGCTTTCTGAGATCAGATGATCTTAGGGACCAACACCACCCTACAGGTAGCTCTCTAAGACCGGCGGTCTCAGGAACCAACACCGCACGGGTATCTTTCTAAGACCGGGTGGTCTCGGGAACCAACACCTAAGTCAACACCGGTGCCTGCTAGCCCGACTCGGTGAAAAATAACCGAACCTACCCCTTAGGCCTCTAGTCACGTCTTTGAGAAAGTTCAAAATCTCTCGAGATGGCAAGTCCACTCTTCCAAAATGTTTCTAGATAGTTAGGCATACTTAGTATGCCATCCTGACCAATTTCGGTCCCATTCCGGTCAACTCTTGTTAAAATCACCATTTTGCCCCCAGGCATCTTAGCATAGTACAAATCCTACCAAACAATGAAAACACCTTCCAGGACTGTCCCCGAATAGTCCAGCATGTTTAATATGTCACTCCAATTTATCCTGACCCTTTTCGACTAATTTCAATCAAAATGACCATTTTACCCGTGGTGGCCCGAGCATACCTCGAAACCACACCAGCTTTGGGTACCAAACAACAAATCCTATCATATGCCCATGTTTAATCCAAGGTGAGCCCCGTGACTCTAAACACTTTCAAGTCGACAAAAGTCCCCTGGAGCGTCTCACAGACACTTTGTTAAGGTTCTCATTTCCTCCCAATTCCTAGATTATAACGCACCGTCAAATGATTTGAGAAATGCATAAAACAGAAAATTCTCAAAAGCTTGACCATAATTATTTCCATCAATACAGCTCGATTGAATAGATCACTTCTTGAAGCCCCTGATCGCATGGCTCGAAAACTGCCACTTTCAATAACCTCTGGTGCGTCTCACAAACTCTCCGCCAATGTTGTCTTTTTCTCCAATTCCTTGATTATAATGCACTGTCAAACAACTTGAGAAATACGTAAACTAGGAAATTCCCAAAAGTATTTCCAAAGCACTTTCCATCAGTACAGTCCGATCAAAGAGATTGCTTCTTAAAGGCCCTGATCACGTGACCCAAAAACTGCTACTTTTAAACATCCACAGAGTGTATCACAGATGCTCTACAAAAGTGTGTTTTCATGCACACTTCCTGAGATGATATCTCACTCTTCTGAACACCTTTCAAGCTCCTTGAAAATTCTTGGTTCTTGAGAAACACTGGGGAAACATTGTGGAAATGACCGATTTTTTCAAATCTTTCCTAGATTGCACAATTATTGAGGTAAAGTTTGAACAAAAATTCTCAGCGGTGGAGCGTATGCTACGTGTGCCTAGATTTTGATCAAATCGATTAAAACTTTGCTTACTCCTTAAGTTGAGTTAGTACAAAGTGTGCCACGTGGTGCTCAAACAGTGGAACAATATTAGCACATGTACTACATGTGCCAGGGCAAAAATTGCCCAGACACACGTGCTACATGTGCTTGGTCTTCCAAATTTGCGTATGAAGAAAACCCTCCCCCTCTGTATATTCTACAATCAAAATCAGTAGCAAAGCTCTGTAGAAATAGCTTATAAACTCTGAAATTCCATATATACCTCACCCTCTAAACACCTAAGTTAGATTCCACCTCACTGTAGCCTATATACTTCACCCAAAAAACTTCCAATGCCATGGAAGAGCCACTTCCAACCCTTTTAAGCTTCTCTAAGGCCATTCAAGTTCAAGACAAGGCATATATGGAAGCTTGAAAGTACTTTGAAAGCAAAAGGTGGTATTCTCTTTACATTTTTGTCATCCCCACTATTCTATTCTCTCTCCTAGCCTACTTAGGCTATTCTTTATTTTAAACCCCCATCTTCTACCCCCTTTTCTTGCATGCTTGAAATAAGTGAGCTCCTAATTCATGCCTAGAGAAAAGCTTGTGAGAGCCACTGTGTAATGGGATCTCTCACTAGTCTACTTTAAAATGCATGGCCTTGGAGCACCTTGCAATTTGTTGTAGCCTATAGCCTTGTATGATTTCATGACTCCTCTTTGCATATAGTTACTATGTTCGTGTATTGCATGCTTAGCCCCATTTTCATGTTCATCATCGTTTTTCAAAAATCTTCACTATCTCATTTCTATGTCTTTTTGAAATTTCATATTCAAGTGTTTTCCTAAAAATGGTTTTAGAAGTTGTTGCCTTGAAGCCTTGGTCAAACCTTCAATTTTCACATATTAGAAAACCCCCTTTTAAGCCCCTTGACTTCATTTTGCATCCTTGTATTTCTTTACATAAAATTAGTTTTCAAACCCTTCTCTTCTATATTGATTTGTAGGAATCTACTCCCTTGAACCTTGTGGTTGTAATGGTCCCTAGGAACCCTTTATTGAGTGGTTTTTCCATCATCTTGACCATATGAACCCTAGTTCATTAGAATTAGTTTTCTACACTCCAAAAGTGGTTTTCAAAACAACTCTCTTAATGAAGGGTTCTCAAAAGTTCATTCTCTTTAATTTGCATAAAAATGATTTTTTCCAAAACCACCATTTTCATGTTGATTTTTAGAAGTTTTGCTCTCTTAAATATTGTGATTGGAATAGTCTCATGGAATTCTCTTTGGAGCAATTTCCTTCAAATCAACTATATAAACTCTCATTTTTTAGAGTGATTTTCAACATCTTAAAAATGGTTTTCCAAAACCTCTTTTCCAAAAATAATTTTCGAAGGTTCATTTTCTCTAATGTTCAACTAAAATAGTCTTCAAAACTATCTAGTCATTTATTGATTTTCATAAGTTTTACTCTCATGAGTTAGTAGTTGAAATAGTTCCAATGCAACTCTCTCTTGAGTGGTTTCCAAATACCAACCATATGAACCCAATACTCACTTGAGTGGTTCTCATAAAATGGTTTTCAAAACACACTTTCAAGTTTCATGCATAAAACTATCTTTCCAAAATCACTAGGTCCAAATTTTAGTTCAAAACCACCTTCCAACCCTAAGTTAACCTAACCCAAGTTAGTTAACCTCAGGTCGCCTTAACACTAGGTTAACCTAACTTTAGTTAGTTAACCCTAGGTCATGTTAACCTAACCTAAACTAGTTAACCCTAGGTCAACCGAACCAAAATTAGTAAGCTTTAAGGTTCCAATTCAAAAACCCCTTTTCAAATAATCTTTCGATTTGAAAAACCATTGACATAACATGCTTTCAAAAACATCCTATTCTCTTGAGATTTTAAAAATCGACTCCAAAACCTTGACAAATATTCCCATACTCTTTCTTCAAAAATGCTTCCAAGAAGTCCTCCTAAACTTATCCCAACTAAAATGACTAGACACTCAACATTTTTCAAAAATTATTTTCAAAATGTTTTCAAGAACTCACAACCCTAAAATGTCTCTAACCCGATATGGTTAGGGATTCCAAGGGAATGTGATACATTAAAATACAACCTCCTAGGTTGTCCATATTAGGGTTTCAAAACCCTAAGTGTTTCAAAAGCTCTTTTCAAAAAATAATTTTCAAACAGCACACTCTTGAGGCAATCCTAATCCTTCCATGGTTAGGATTGATCAATTATAAGTGATATATTCAAGAAGGGTTCTATAACCCTAAAGTTTCAAAAACCAAAAGGGAAGTTTCTAGCCGCTTTTTCCAAATTTGATTTCAAAACTCATAACCCTAAAAGAGTTTAGTTTCTCAATGACTAACCTCCTAAAGGTGATGAAACATCAAACATGTCTTTCAATAAGGTATTCAAAAACTAATTTCAAAAACTTTTCGAAGACAAGTTCACAAAAACATTTCCAATCCAAACTCTACCTCTAATGTTTTCAAAACAAGACTTCAAAATATTTACAAAACTCCCCTTGAGTTATTCCAAAACCTTTGCAAAACTCCCTTGAGTTGTTTCAAAGCGCTTCCAAAACTCTCTCGAGTTGTTTCAAGAACATTTCAAAACTCCCTTGAGTTAATTTCAGAAGCATTTAAAATCATCTTCAAACCCGATTTCAAAAATACTTAAAACATCCCAAGTTCTATCTCAAAGGTATTTTTCTAAACTCTTAAGTTCCTTTTTCTAAAGACCTCAAAGGGTCTTCAAACTTTTCCAAAGACCTTAATGTGTCTTCAAAGCATTCCAAAGGCCCCAATGTGTCTTCTTTCTATCGGGCCCTTGCTTGAACTACGAATGACTTGAATCTTGCCAAATAAGATATATAGGCAACCTAAAATGGTGTGGTCGTAATCCTTACTTCAACTTAAGTTCCATTTTCAAAAGGTTCTATCAATTCAGGATTTCTTTATCAAATCTTTTCAAAACTTTCATATTTTAAAACATCTTTTTCAAAACATGCATCATAATCATTCATCAAAACATGACCAAATAAATTTTTTAAAATTCTAAAGTGTATATTAAGTGGATATTAGTAACCGTTTATTCAAGTGAGTGAACCAAGGGTGATTAGATATATAGGTACCAAAAGGGCAGGGTAGGGTGATGATTTTAGGATATCTTCCCTAAATGTAACCAACCCCCGGACTATAGATTTCTATTTTGAAGACCAAAATTAGAGTTGTATTTTAAAAAGAGCTTTCAAAAGGTTAGTAAGACCTCTTTTCCAAAAACCTTCTTAAAAATGATATTTTCAAAACCTTTTCGAAAAACTTAAGTTTAATCTTCATATTATACTTAGTTTTAGGTGACCTAACACATCTTTAACTATGTTAGGTGGCAACTCTCACTTTTTTCAGAAAGCCCTTAAATTAAATCAAGTTTTCAAGTTTAAACCTAGTTGCACTCGTCTTTCTAGGAGGATAAGTTCTAACGAGAGAGTACCATGTTTTTACCCAAGCCAATAAAGACTTTGGTTTCAAAAACCGGGGGGCGACACATAAGAGCATATGAGTGACCCTCATGAATCCTAGCAAGCAGTGCACATAATTGATAGTTGATCAAATCATCTCTCAGCGAAAACATCAAAAAGTTCAGGAGAAGCAGAGCTAGAGCTACCATACGAGAAATGGACCAGTCCTGAGAAGTATGCCAATCGTCCGAATGAGCTCCCATACCCATCACAAACTCAAAACAAGATAATAAGAACTCTACTGGAACATAAGAAAACTAGGGCAAGAGGTTAGAGGAAAGAAATGCACGTCAGACCTCGAGCTGACATGAGACAACCGCGATGCAACCATCAGGAAAGATAGGTCCCACAATGTCAGCCAAATCATCTCGAAAACCAAGGAGAAAAACGTACTCGTGAGGAGTGAGAGTAAGCTCACATTCCCCAAATCCAATATTTCCAAAACTCAACCTTTCCAATTCTATTTCAAATCAAATCTTCCAATTTAGGAAACCAAATCAAGTCTTCTAATTTAAGAAACTAGATCAAATCTCCCAATTTAGGAAAGCAAATCGAATCCTCCAATTTTAGAAACAAAATCAAATCATCTATTTTTGAAAATAAAATCCAATCTTCAACTTTAGGAAATACGAATCAAATATTTCCTGATTCAAACCTTTCCAAATCTCGACTTTCGAAATTCAACATATCAAATCTTTTAAATCTTTCCTAAATCTAAATTTTCAAATCTTTCTTAAATTCAAACTTCCAAATCTTTCCAAAACTTTAAATCTTTATAAATTGAAAATTTTCCAAACTCAAAACTTTCTAAAATCAATATTTTTCTAATTTCAAAACTTTCCTAAAATGAAACTTTCTTAATTCAAAACTTTCTTAATTTGGCGCTTTCCTAAAATGGAACTTTCCTATTTTGAAAATTCCCTAATTTAAAGCTTTGTAAAATCCAATCCATCCTAAACCTTAACTTTTCTAAATTCTTTCAAATCAAATATTCAAGTCAAATCTTTTCCAAATCATTCCAAGTCAAGTGTTTCTAAAATAAAATCAAATCCTTTTCAAATCTTTCTAAATCTCAACTTTCCTAACTCTAAGTTTTTTGAACTCAAACTTTCCTTAGTCCAACTTTTCAACTCTAAATCAAGCCTTCTTATTTCAAGTCCATATTTCAACCCTAGGTTACCTAAGTCCTAGGATACCTAAACCCTAGTTCAACCCTAACCCCTAAAGTTAGGAAGCTTCAACTATTTTCTAAAAATCTTTCCTAAACCAAGATGATTTTCAAACTTCAATCTAAGTCAAGATGTTTTCAAAGTTCAACTTAATCTTTTCAAATCAAGTCCAAGTTCTTCTTCGAAGTTTCATCTTTCCAAATCAAAATCAATTTCAAATCAAAGTCAATTTCAAATTTAGTTTCAAATATTTTCAAATCAAACTTTTCAAAGACCTCAAACTGTCTATTTTCAATTGGACTGTTGTCTAAACTATAACTAACTTGATTCCTAGCAAAGGAATACGTAGGCAACCTTCAAGGGAGCGGTCACAACCTTTTTCAAGTTTTTTATTCCACGACCTTTTTTTAAATTTCCAATTCTACAATCTATTTCAAGTTTTTAATTCCATAATCTATATCCAATTTCTAAATCCTTCTTTCAAATTTCAAATCAAGTATTTTTAAATCTATTTTCAAAATCAAATTTTTTTCTTGTCCTGGCATATCATGCGTCATGTCAAATTTCTTTTTAAAATTCTTTTCAAAAGTGGACAATATTGGGCATTTATTAATCAAAGATTCCAATTGAGTGAATATAGGGTGAGTCGACATGTAGGTATCGCAAGGGCGGGGTAAGGTGATGATTTTAGGATATATTCCATACATGTAACTAACCTCCGAATCTAGAATTATTGTTTTCAAAGACCAAAAACGGAGTTATTTTCAAAAAGTGTTAAAATCTTTCCAAAGGTTATCAAATAGCTTATTTTCTTAAAAACCCTCTCTTGAGGAGTTTTTGAAAACCTTTTTTTTTTGAAAACCCTAAGTTTAATATTCAGATTATACTTAGTTTTAGGTGACCTAACTCACCTTAATCAAGTTAGGTGGTGACTCCGAACTTTTTTCAAAAGCCCTTAATCAAATCAATTTCAAATTCAAACCTAGTCGCACTTGTCCTTCTAAGAGGATGAGTTTTAACAAGAGAGTACTGTGTTTTTCCTACTTGTGTGTATTTTTTTGAGTGTGAAAAATCACGGCACAACAACTGACGAGTCTACTGGGGACATTTAGAGGTTTAAGCCATTGTCATGTCTCTTCACCCTCACTCATCTAGAGTCTTTAATCAATTTGTCCAATTCTATCCACTTCAAACTTTCAAATTCAACCTTTTCAAAGCTGTTTTCAAAAAAATTGTCATTATTTGCATTCAATTACATTCAATCATTCTACCTTGCATTAAGTTTGTTATTCAAGTACTGAATTTTTGCAACCTTATCTTTGTAGGTGGACCTTTGTTTACACTTTTATTTTATGTCATATTAACTGCCATGTATAAATAGGATGGAATGGACAGGATGGATGGGAGTAGTTGGTCCCTTTCCTCTGCTTTTCAAAATTTCACACACACACTGCACGTGCACAAGCATTTGCATAATTGCATTCTCTACCTGAATATGTCCATTCTAGTTAGAAGGGGGAATTGTATATTGGTTGTGGGTGGATGCTGTGTCAGTTTCTTAGCCTATGGCCTCTTGATGGTTCCCCCGCTCAGATCACCAACCAATAATGGCACCACCTCGGGAAGTGGGCCTAGGTTTGAAGATCTAGAAACCGAGCCTCCTTAGGAAGCATTAGTATACCCTCAACCTCATGCCTATATAGAAACCATGCATAGTTGAACCTCTGTCGGATTTAACACAGGCACATCAATTTCAAAACTATGGAGGAAAGGGCAACTACTTTACTTTCCTTTATTTTTGTCTATTCCTATTGTTATAATGCTTGTATAACTGCTCATACATATGTATTTACTTTACAATTGCATTCTCTCTCTCTATACTCTATGCATACATATTCATGCATTTAATATTCCAAGTCAAGACAAGAGTTTCAAAGTAACTCAAGTCACTGCATCTTCATGCATATGATCAACCCAAAGAGAGTGACACCAAATTCACTCTCCTTCGCATTAAACCTACCGAAATCCTAAAGGTTCTCACATAACTCTAAGGACTCATGGCACGCATCTCAAGTCATTCCATAAAGAGGGGCCCCAATCCCTCTATGCTCACGGAGATAAGGTTTCCAAGAAGACAAGGGGCAATCAAACAACAAGGTCTCTCAACGACCTCTTCAACATCAAACTCAAAGAAGGAGAATCTGAACACTCAAGAGTAGTTTAGAATCTCAAATGTAAATGTAGATAGGTGGAAGTCCAAAGGAAAATATCCCTCTCCCCCCTATTAGAATGTATTTCGATTCCCCTATATTTAAAGTCAAAAGTTCAATGTACTTCTTTATTTTTTATGAATAAATGAATGTATGTTCTCAATCAAATGGTAAAGTATTTGCATACAAAGGCAGACCCCCTATATCCAGAAAGTGGGCCACATTCATCATGTTTACTCTCGCTCACAAGAAGGGACACCGCTAGGACATGCACTGCATAAAAACTTTCAAATCAAGGCACTAACTTCTCTTTTGTTTCGTGTATTCTTCATCTCCCGAGGCCAAGAACACAAAAGGCTAGAGGAAGGAAAAAAAGGGGGTCTTCTAAAAGCCGCATATTTACTGCTATTATGCAATTCACATATCTATAACTATTCTGTGCATGCATATCTATGCCAAGACAAGAGTTCCAAGAAACTTAAGTCATTGTATTCTTATGCATCTAATTAACTGTAGAAAGAAAGGAGCAATCTAATCTTATGTTAATCGTACCTATCCAAAACTTCTAAGGGTTCCTCAACCCTAAGGATTAATGGTATGCATAGAACCATATCTCAAGAAAAGCCCAAAAATCTCTCCATCCATAGAGGCGGAATTGCCAAAATAAAGAAACATTAATTGGCCCATGCCGAAGAGTTATTGTATTATATAAAAGGGCAAAATCCCAACTTCAAAATGGACTTAGCATCATGCCTAAATTCCCTAAAAAAAGGGACCTCCATAGGATATGCATCGCACAAAACTTCCAACTCCACATGCGAACTGTGTTTTGTTTTTCTTTTTCTTTTTCTAGGTCAAAGGGCATAATTGAACTCATGGAACCACTCTAACATTCCGTCCAATTCAAACTGATACAAGGATAAGCCCAGTTATTGGAAGAGGACAAACCTACATTAAGGAGTAAGAAGAACTAACCATTCATCTGCAAGACATTACCTCTAAGCAACTACCTCCTCGCTGTCGCACCTAGATTTTTCGTACTCGAGGAATACACACACAAGTGGAAAAAATATTGTACTCTCTTGTTAGAACTCATCCTCCTAGAAGAATGAGTGCGACTACATTTGAATTGAAAATTGGTTTCGATAAAAGGCTTTTGGAAAAAGTTTGGAGTCACCACCTAACTTGATTAAGGTGGGTTAGGTCACCTAAAAACTAAGCATAATCCGAGGATCACACTTAGGGTTTTTGAAAATGATTTTGAAAATACTATCTCAAGAGAGGATTTTTAAGAAAACAGGTTGTTTGGCAACCTTCAGAAAACATTTAAGCCCTTTTTGAAAATAAACTCCATTTTGGTCTTTGAAAACAGTGATTCTAGGTTTGGAGGTTGGTTATATGTAGGGAAGACGCACTAAGCCATCACCCTACCCCGCCCTTGCGGTACCTAGATGTCTATTTACCCTAAATTCACCTATGAAAGTTGTAAGCACCCCATTTTTTACCGCTCGGCAGTCTACACTCCGTCCAGACTTGTACTCAAGTCAATATGGACGTATCCCTTTCTTTAAATCAACTCTCTAAGTCCAATCCCGTCAATTCATCGCTTTTCGGGCCCCATTGGGCCCAAAGAGAAACAAAATGACCAAAGTGCCCTTAGGGGCATTACCCTTTCCATATTCTGAATCAGGCTCGTCTTTCTGAAGACAGTAAGTCCCCTTTCCAATTCCAAATCAGGCTCGTCTTTCCAAAGACGGTAAGCCCCCTTTCCAATTCCAAATCAGGCACGTTTTTTCAAAGACAATAAGACCCCTTTCCAATTCCAATCCCTTTCTCGAGACAGTTGATTCCTCGAGATAGTAAATCTACTCCAATTAGGCATGTATTTCTGAAGACAATAAGACCCCTTTCCAATTCCAATCCCTCGCTCGAGATAGTTGATTCCTCGAGACGGTAAATCTATTCCAAATCAGGCACGTCTTTCCGAAAGTGGTAAGTCCCCTTTCCAAACTCCAATCAGGCACGTCTTTCCGAAGACGGTAAGTCCCCTTTCCAATTCCAAATTAGGTACGTCTTTCCAAAGACGGTAATTCCCCTTTCCAATTCCAATCCCTCTCTCGATATAGTTGATTCCTCGAGACTGTAAATCTACTCCAATCAGGCGCGTCTTTCCGAAGACGATAAGATCCCTTTCCAATTCAAATCCCTCTCTTGAGACAGTTGATTCCTCGAGATGGTCTGGCACATTTTCAAAGAAAATCGTGTCAGAACGGTAAGTTCCTTTAAACCTGTTGACCGGGATGAGACCCCAAGTCCCCTAAATGGTAGAACGGTCCATCTTTAGCGCCTGCTAACCCGCCAATGCAGAAATGTCCATTTAGGCACGCCTTCTGACAAAGTTGACTTCTCAGGCGCTAAGTCCCTTTAGCAGCTTCCCGAGATCAGGCAGTCTCGGGAATGATCGCGAACCGTTAGAGTAGAGAAAATACTCGCAAAAATCACAATCGTTAGAGTAGCGGAAATACTCACAAACAGGTCGATATAGGGAATTGCCAACAAACCCCTATATCATGCGACCGCCGTTAGAGTGGCAGAAACACTCAAAACCCAAGTCAACACCGGTGCCTGCTAGCCCACTTTGGTGAAAAATGACCAAACTGCCCCTTGGGCCTTTTCTGAGACTTTCCGGTTAAGATGACCATTTTGCCCTTAGGCATCCAAACACCCCGGGGATCACACCGGCTCCGGGTATCAAACCGGTAACCTCTTGAGAATACTTCTTATAGTATTCCTAACCTTCCTTTACCTTTCCAGATCATTCTGAGTCAGTTCCGGCAAACCTGGAACAAAAATGATCATTTTGCCCCTGGTGGGCCGGTCACCTTTTCCGATCACACCAGCTCTGGGTATCAAACCGGTAACTTCTTGAGATTGCTTCTTATAGTATTCTCAACCTTCTTCTACCTTCCTGGATCATTCCGAGTTAATTTCGGCAAACCTGGTGCAAAATGACCTTTACGCCCCTAGTGGGCTGGTCACCTTTTTCCGACCACAGCGGCTCTGGGTATCAAACCGAAAGCCTTTGGGAACATTTTGAATAATGTTTCCAAATCACGAGTCTTCTTCCGAGGCAGTCCGAGTCCGTCCCGGCGGCTTCCTGATCTGACTGACCGTTTTGCCCCTAAAGGCCCGGTCAACCCTTCTAACACATCTTATCCTCATTTTTCAAGTCAAATACCTCCGGGACACTATTCTAAGTGTTCCTGCCCTTTTCCAGCCTTCCAAGCCATTCCTGGTACCTTAAATCATTCTCGGACTTTCCGGAGTCACTCCTAGTGAAGCTAGGCTAAAAATTGCATGGTAGTCACTAGTACAGGAGCCCAAATCTAGTCAAAGATACGTTGCTTGCTGACTTACAAAGTTTCCTAACTGGCTGGCGCCACTAGCAGTGGTGCCAATCCAAGAAATGGCCTGGCGCCACCAGGAGTGGCACCAAGAGGTAATTTGCCCTAGCGCCACTGCAATAGGTGCTAGGTCTATCTTATGTCTATAAATACAGAGCCTCTTCCAGCGTGAAAGAGGTCTGCAAACTCAATCTAAAAACTCCTATATTTTGATATACATATCTCGAACACTTCAAAAACCCTAGCTTCTTTAGGTTCTCCAAACCCTAGCCACCATACACTAAACCCTAGCCTGCTATACATTCATACACACTCCTATACACTTATACAATGTCCTCAAGCCTCCTTTGAAGACTTGAAGTGCTGCAAATTGAAGCCTTGAAGATTGAAGACAAACTCTTGAAGTTTGAAGATGAAGATCAAGACGAAGACCGAAGAAAAGCAAGGCGCGCAAAATAAACAAGACACAAGGTAGGTTTTCGTTTTACGTTTCTGCACTTCCCCCCTCTCTCTTCTCTCTCCTAACCCACTTGGGTTTTCTCTATTTTAATCCTTCATCTCTTTCCCCCCCTTTCTTTGCATGCTTGAAACAAGGGGACCTCCGGTCCATGTGTAGGATTAGACTATTGGAAGGTCACCGTGTCGGGGGCTTTCTTTTAGTCTAACCCGAGACCATGTGGGTTCGGCCCCCTTGATTATGTGGTGAAGCCTTAACCTTGTATGTTCATGACCCTAAATTTACATTGTGCATATCATGATCTTGCATCTTCCAAAAATTATTTTTAAACTCGTTTTCAAAATTTGCATTAAACTCGTTTGCAAAATTGCATCAAAATCTTTTTTTTCAAAATATGTTTTCAAAATCACAACCCTAGGGTGATTCTAGCCTTTCCATGGCTAGGGTTGCTTTAGGAAAGTGTTACATTTAAAGTGACTTTTATGGTCCATATTTTCAAAACCACTTTCCTAAAGTGGTTCTAGCCTTCTTATGGTTAGAATCGCTTTAGGAAAGTGTGACATTTTTATACCTTCTAAAAACTCTCTTTTCAAAAGTTTCTCTTCCTAAAAATCTCTTTTCCAACATACTTTCCAAAAACTCTCCTTTCCAAAGTTGTTTTAAAAAACTCCTAAAAATCTATTTTTCAAAATTTCTTTTTTCAACTCCTTTCCAAAATCCTCTCCCCAAAATCCACTTTCTAAAAACGCTTCCTAAAAATCTTTCCAAAAACTCTCTCAAACAATCTTCTACCAAAAATCTATTAAAAACTTTCTCCCCAAAATCTTCCTTCTAGAAATTCCCCTTTAGGATTTTTCCTTCTAAAAACTCATTTCCAAAAAATACAGTTTCCAAAAACTCCTTTTTTTAAAATCTCTTCCCAAAAACTTTATCTTCAAATTCACTTTCTAAAAACTTCTCTCTAGGATTCCCTTATAAAAATCTTCGTTTCCAAAAATGCACTTTCCAAAAATCCCTTTTCTTGATGCGCAAATCAAGCCCTAGAACCCATGATTAGGAAATCCTAATTTTCTTCCCAAAAACATGGTTTTCAAACTTGCCTTAAAACCTAGGCTTCCAAAACCCCCTGTTTTCTACATCAAAATTACATATTTTCAAAAACCTATTTTCTACGTCAAAATTATAGCCTTCCAAATCTAGGGTTTCTAAAACTTCCCCTTTCCAAATCCTTGTCAAATCAAATCTTCCCTTTAGGAAACCAAATCAAATCTTCCCGTTTAGGAAACTAGATCCTATCCTCCGTTTTTGGAAACAAAATCAAACATTCTCTTTTATAAACAAAATATATTCTTTTCCAAATCCAAATCTTTTCTAGTTCAAATCCTTCCTAATCTTTTACTTTCCTAAATCTTAAGTTTCCAAAACTTGAACATAAAACTCTTTCCTAAATTTTAAAACTTAACTTCCACATCTTTCCTAATTCTACCCCTTTTCAAATTTTAACTTTTCAAATCTAAGTTTTCAAACCTTTCCTAAATTCAAACCTTTCCTAATCTCAAGATTTTCTAAAACTCAAATTCTAAAACTTTCTAAATCTTAAACTTTCTAAATTTCAAATCTTTCCAAGTTCAAAATTTTCTTAAGTTAAAACTTTCTCAACCCAAATCTTTCCAAAATCCTAACTTTCTAAAATCCAAAGCTTTCCAAGTTCAAAACTTTCTTAAGTTAAGACTTTTTAAATCTAAAACTTTCTAAATTCTATACTTTCATAAAACATCAAATCTTTCCAAATCTAAAACTTTCTTATTTTCAAAACCTTTCCTCTTTTAAAACCTTTCTTAAAATGAAACTTTCTTAATTCAAAACTTTCCTAAGTTGAAACTTTCCTAATTTCAAAACTTTCATATTTCGAAAACTTTCCTAAAGCGGAACTTTCCAAATCGAAACTTCCTTAAGATGACACTTTCCTAATTTGAACCTTTCCTAATTCAAACATTTCCTAAATCCAATCTTTCCTAATCTCCTAAACCTTCAAAGTTGAGTCAAATCTTTCATAAGTCTAGGTTTCTTAAACCTTCATCTTTCCTAATCTCCTAAACCTTCAAAGTTGTGTCAAATCTTTCATAAGTCTAGGTTTCCTAAACCTCCATCTTTCCAAAACAAGTCTAAATCTTTCTTCCAAGTTCTATCTTTCCAAATCAAAGTCTAGTCTTTTCAATTCCAAAATTCTAAATTCCAATCTTCCATCTTCTATTCTAAGTTAAAATCAAATCCATTTTTCAATCAAAATCTCTTTCTTCCAATCCAACCTTCTATCTTCTATCGGACTCTTGTCCGAACTACGACTGACCTGATTCCTCCAAAAGGATACGTAGGCAACCCTCATGGGTGCGGTCACAACTTCTTTCAAATTTCAAATTCTACCACATTTTTCAAATCTCAAATCCACAATATTTTTCAAAATTATATTTCTACAACTTCTTTCCAATCTCCAATCTTACAATTTTCTTCAAGTTTCCAATTCCATGATCTATTTCTGTTTTCAATTTTTAATTTCAATTCCCAAAATCTTCTTTTCAAATTCAAACTTCTATCTCTTCCTTTTCAAATCAAATCAAATCTCTTTCCAAATCTATTTTTCAATTCTCTTTTCTTGCACTTGCATATCATACATCATATTTTTCTAAACATTGTTTTGAAAAGTGGATAGGATTGAACATTTGTTAGTTGAAGACTTTCATAGTTGAATCTCTAGGGTAGATTGACATGTAGGTACCGAAAGGGCGGGGTTGGGTGATGGCTTAGTGCGTCTTCCCTACATGTAACCAACCTCCAAACCTAGGATCACTATTTTCAAAGTCCAAAAGGAGTTATTTTTCAAAAATGGCTAAATTTTTTCTAAAGGTTGCCAAACAACTTGTTTTCTTAAAACCCTCTCTTGAGAAGATATTTTCAAAATTGTTTTCTAAAATCTTAAGTGTAGTCTTTGGATTATGCTTAGTTTTTAGATGAACTAACTCACCTTAATCAAGTTAGGTGGCAACTCCAAATCTTTTCTAAAAGCCCTTTATTTAAATCAATTTTCGATTCAAACCTAGTCGCACTCATTCTTCTAGGGGGGTGAGTTCTAACGAGAGAGTACATTATTTTTTCCACTTGTGTGTGTATTCCTCGAGTGCGAAAAATCTGAGCGCGACAGCTGGCGACTCCGCTGGGGACACTTAGAGGGTTAGGCCGTAGTCATGTCTTTTTACCCTTCACCCATGTAGAGTTTTCAATTAACTTGGTTCAATTCATTCACTTTAAATTTTCAAAACCAAATTTTCAAAATTGTTTTCAAAAAACATGCATTTATTCATATTATCTTGTATTATGTTTGTCATCCTCATACTAACACTTGCATCTTTGTTTTATCGGTACACATTTTGTTTAAATTTTATTAACTGCTATGCATGAATGTGATGAACAGGATGAATGGAAGTTGTTGGGCTCTTTCCTCCACTGTTAAAAATCACACACACACTGCATGCGCACTTGCATTTTGCATGCTTGCATTGTTACCCTGATATGTCCTTTCTAGTTAGAAAGGGGGAACGGTATATTGGTTGTGGGCAAGATGTTGTGTCAGTTTCTTGCCTATGGCCTCTTGATGGTGTCCCTGCTCGGATCACCAACCGATCATGGCACCACCTCGGGGAGTGGGCCTAGGTTTGAAAATTCGGGGATCGAGCCTTTTTAGGACGCATTAGTCAACCCTCAACCTTAGACTCATATAGATACCATGCATAGCCGAACCTCTGCTGGATTTAAGACACAAGCACCGTTTTCAAAACCACGGAGGAAAGGGCGACTCCTCTTACTTTCATTTATACTTGCTTATTCTTGTTGTTATAATGCTTGTATTCTTATTGTTATAATGACTATTTAACTGCTCATGCATGCACGTTTACCTTGCTAGTGCATTTTCTCTCCTTATACTCTTTGCATACCCATGTTCATGTATTCCATATTACATGTTAAGACAAGAGTTCCGAGCAACTCAAGTAACTGCATTCTCATGCATATGATCAACCCATTGAGGGTGACACCAAAGTCACTCTCCCTTGCATTAAACCTGCCTAAATCCTAAGGGTTCCCATATAACCCTAAGGATTCATGCCATGCATCTCAATTCATTCTATAAGAAGGGCCCCAATCCCTCTATGCTCACGGAAATAGGATTGCCATGAAGACAAGGGGCAACCAATCATCAAGGTCTCTTAGCGACCTCCTCGACATAAAATCCAAGGAATGCGAATCCAAATACTCAAGAGTAGTTTAAGGTTTTCCTTTGTAAAAGTAGATAGGTGGAAGTCCAAAGGAAAATGTTCCCCCTCCTCCTATTAAAATGTATTTCAGTTCTTTTGTATCTTAAAGCCAAATTTTAATGTGCTTCTTTACCTTTATAAATTAATGCATGGATGACTGAAGGTTCCTACTTGACGGTAAGGTATCTGCATACAGGGGCAAATCCCCTATCTCCAAAAGTGAGCCAATACATCATCATTAGTTTTCCTCCTAAAGAGGGGCACCCTAGGACATGCATTGCATAAAGACTTGTCAAGATAAAACACTAACTCTTTCCTTTTGTTGGTTTTAGGTACCTCCCCTCGTTCCCCTTGTCATTACGGCCAAAAGCTCAGAAACGCTCATGGAGTCACTCACACTCGACACCTTAACTCTACTACTAGCAGAAGCGAAATGAGTCAGACACAGGATGACTAAAATGGAAGGCATGCTTTCTTCACTCTTAGCCCACGCAACCCATGAGCAAGCAGAGTCTTCCCAAGCTCAAACCCATGACGGACGGAAAATGATGAAGAAGGAAGACCATGACTATGCCACCACCATTGCTTACCAACGACCTCCCTAGTCCAAGGGCCTTACTCGGATGCCTTCCAAACCAACCCCTAACCAAACACAAGGATTATATAATCTCTCCTTCGGGTAACCTCCCAACCCATTTGGCCTTGCCACCGAAAATTGTCCCATTTTGAAACATAGAACCCGAAGCCCTTTCAATTCCCGAACCACCAACCTGGCTGTGACCTCACCAAAGCTCGATCCTCAATCATCAAAAACATCTACAACACCTCCTCGGCCTAGGCAAACAAGTGGGAAAAAGTAGACGTTTACTAAACTCGCGTGCTCACAAACCGCGACCTATTTTGGCCACTTAGCAGCTGGATATCTAAAACCTATACCTGCTCGACCCCAGCCCAATCCTCTGCCTCATTACTTCAAATCTGCAACAAGCTGTAAGTATCATTTGGATAGCCAAGGACATGACACTGAAGATTGTTTGACCCTCAGGCATAAGATTCAAGATCTAATAAATAACAAGATCATTGGGGTACGACCAGCAAATCCTTCTCCGAACGGCCCTACAGACCCTCTAATGGACCGCACCATCAACATCGTTATAAAGTTTGGTAACAACAAGGTTTTTTTTGCTGCATGCCAAGAGATATATTACAAGGAGGGGGAGGAGATGGAATGCGATGATATGGAACAGGGTCGTACTCGGTTACGATGCAACCCCGATAAAATGCCGACCCCCAAAGACGAACTCGCTTATGAATCTGTGAAGAAAATTGACTAGGAGCAGTCCAAACTAGGTAATAAAAATCTCCCATTGTGTACACCTGAGGAGCGCCGAGCCCCGGCTGGAGGCCAGAGCAAAAAACCCCGGGCTCGACCTATCAAGCTAGACGAAGACTAGTCGCCCGAGTGGTTTGTTAGAGAAACTCAAGAGCAAACAAATGAAGGCAAGACGGTCAAGAAAGCTGACAATTGCATCATCACCGCCAACTCACTTGGAACTCCGAGAGAAGCATCTACCTATCTTGCCTTGGTTGAAAATCTTAACTGTGGATGGAATGCAGACGAGGGCACTGTCCAAAAACCTTACTAAAAAAGGAGTCTCTTCAAAAGCGTACAAGAGATGGTTGTTTTCACCTAGTTTCTTTCTATCCCTTTTATTTCTTGTCTTTAAATTAATGCTTACATTTTCTTATTGCTTAAGAACTCTATGCTTTCCATAAGAAATGATAGTAATAATCAAATAACAGTCCTTTATTCCATCACGATTGTCTTATCTTCTCTTGTGAGTGGTAGTTACTTTCTACATAAGGGGCACGGTTTGTCGTATAGAATGATCCGACTTGAAGGGATGATAGCATGAGTTAACCACTCACCAAATGATTAGCTTTCCAAAGAAAAAGAGGATAAGGATGAGTGAGGATACTATCCAAAGGCAACACTTGCAAGACTCTGAAGCTAAGCGATGTGTGGCTAGTTTATCAAAATGAAGAGGAGCCATCTTTCGCTTCCCCATATATAAATGAAAGGAATAAATCACTAAATAAATAAACAAATGTGCTTATATTCCCTTTTGTTTAACCCTAGAGCCTCGCAACAAACGAAGTTTTCTTTGTCCCCTATCCAAGACTGTCCTTCCCACACTGGGGCAGACAATAGTTGAGAACTCTAGGAGTGGTGTCCACCTCTATCATGCTAGGATAGTATCGAAAGCTCTATGGATCAAGCAATATAATTCAAAGTGAAGAGAGGCCCTCATTTCATTTCTCATACAGTTAAAAGCAACCCCTTGCCAAACCAGTTGAGCCATCTATCTTTTTCTCGAGAAAACCTTAACCTAGGGATCACCACCCACATTGGGTAGATTAAACTGCTAAGGAAAAGGCCTAAGGAAAAAAGGGTCAAAGAATTATTCATTTCATGAAGGAATAGAAAGAAAAAGCAAAGGAAATGAGTCGCCAAGAGGTAAGAGGCCAAAAAAAAAAAAAATCCTTTAAGGAAACGCCTAAAGAAAATCATGATTGAGACATCTTCAAAAGCATAATAAGACGATCGAAAGAAAAGAAAGTCATGTTTATCTCAAAAAGCGTATAGAAGGGATGAAAGAACAAGGTCATTTTCACCCTGAGAAGTCATGTAAAAAGCAAGGAGGAAATTCAAAGGTAATCCTTGGTTACAAAGAAACCCAGTAGAAACCATAGGTTCGAGCCTTTACCCTTTCTTGCAAAACCCCGAAACCATGGCCTACGTTACAACCCTATTAAAGTCCACTCTGATTGAAAATGAATTGCTTGATCTAAATGAGCTGGATATGATACCGAAGCTAAAGAAGGACGTTAACCCTACTAAAAATCAATCAAGGATGGTATGGATCTAAACCCTACAGAAAACAACATCGAATTTGAGCCTACATATCCCGTTGTTTCTTAAACCTCATAACCTAGCCTACATTACGGCCCCAAGAAAAGTCTCCTTGGATTAAAAAGACTGGCCACTTATCGCTCTGCCAAAGGTCAGGCAAGCGGTCGCTAAAACCTCGAGAGTCGAGAGTTTCAGCTCAGTAACTCCATACACTAACCTCGAGGTAGAGAGCTGGAGACGATCAAAAGGTTGAGAAAGGTGCGAAGTGCTATCATCCAATCAGGGTAGGGTTGAGCCAAAAGAGAGGCTACATCCCCGAAGAGGAGGAAGTTACCATTCCTAAGACTACCAGTCTAACAGCACCCTGTGTCATTCTATTAACATATTTCTAACCTATGCATATCTTAAAAAAAAAAAAAAATCAGCATGGCTTTGCACACATAGGATATAACTCCCTGTAGAAATAGAAGTCACCAATATCAACTCATGTAATAGATAGTGTAAGCACTCCATTTTTGACCGCTCAGCAGTCTACGCTTCGTCCGGACTTCTACTCAAGTGAATATGGACGTATTCTAATAGAAACCAACTCTCTAAGTCTAAATCCCGTCTATCCATCGCCTCGCAGGCCTACCAGGCCCAAATAGAGGCAAAATGACCAAAATGCCCTTAGGAGTATTGTCTATTCCAACCCCTCTCTCGAGACAGTTTATTCTCGAGTTGGTTCCAAATCAGGCACATCTTTCCAAAGACGGTAAGTCCCCTTTCCAATTCCAACCCCTCTCTCGAGACAGTTGATTCCTCAAGACGGTAAATTTATTCCAAATCAGGCACGTCTTTCCAAAGATGATAAGACCCCTTTCCAATCTCTCTCTCGAGCCAGTTTATTCCTCAAGACGGTTCCAAATCAGGCACGTTTTTTCGAAGACGATAAGACCCCTTTCCAATTCCAATTCCTCTCTCGAGACAATTTATTCCTCGAGACGGTTCGACATGATTTTCAAAGAAAATCTCTTCGAAACGATAAGTCCCTTTCAACCTGTCGACCGGGATGAGACCCTAAGTCCCCTAGATGGTAGAACGGTCCACCTTTGGCGCCTGCTAGCCCGCCAATGCAGAAATGTCCGTTTAGGCACATCTTTCGAGAAAGTTAACTTCTCAGGCGCTAAATCCCTTTAGCAACTTTCCGAGATCAGGCAGTCTCGGGAATGATCGCGAACCATCAGAGTAGCGAAAATACTCACAAACATCATTGTCGCGCCCAGATTTTTCGCACTCGAGGAATACTCACCCAAGCGGGAAAAATGCTGTACTCTCTTGTTAGAACTCGCCCTCCTAGAAGAATGAGTGCGACTAGGTTTGAATTGAAAACAGGTTTGAATAAAGGGCTTTTGAAAAACATTTGGAGTCGCCACCTAACTTAATTAAGGTGAGTTAGGTCACCTAAAAGCTAAGCATAATCCGTAGACTACACTTAGGGTTTTTGAAAAAAGGTTTTGAAAATATCTCCTCAAGAGAGGGTTTTAAAGAAAACTGGTTGTTTGGCAACCTTTGGAAAATATTTAGCCCTTTTTAGAAAAATAACTCTTTTTTGGTCTTTCGAAAACAGTGATCTAGGTTCGGAGGTTGGTTACGTGTAGGGAAGACGCACTAAGCTATCACCCTACCCCGCCCTTTCGGTACCTACATGTCAATCTACCCTAGATTCACCTATGAGAGTCTTTAACTAACTATAGTT
This sequence comes from Euryodendron excelsum, assembly GCA_033060915.1. NCBI lineage: Eukaryota > Viridiplantae > Streptophyta > Magnoliopsida > Ericales > Pentaphylacaceae > Euryodendron > Euryodendron excelsum. The sequence continues at coordinate 24,430,985 of CM065395.1, forward strand.
CAATCATATTCACTTTGAAAAACAATGTTTGAAAAATATGATGCATGATATGCAAGTGCAACATAAGAGAAAATTAAAGAATAGATTTGGAAATAAATTTGAAAAGAATTTGATTTGAAAATAGATTTGAAGAGATGGAATTGAAATTGGAAAGCTTGAAAATTTGGAAATAGAAATTTGAAAATAGAAATTTGGAAATTGGAATTTGGGATTTGAAAAATGTGGAGACCGCACCTAGGAGGGTGGAATTGAAAATTTGAAAAATATTGTGACCGCACCTATGAAGGTTGCCTACGTATCCCTTTGGGGAATCAGGTCAGTCGTAGTTCGGACCGGAGTCCGATTGAAAATAGAAGAGTTGATTTGAAGAAAAAGATTGAATTGGAAGAAAGAAATTGAATTGACAATTGGATTTGGTTTGAGATTAGAAGAGGAGATTGGAAATTGAAATTTTGAAAAAGATTGGACTTTGATTTGAAAAGATAGATTCGGACTTGTTTTGGAAAAGAGAAGGTTTAAGAAAACCTAGACTTAGGAAAGAGAAAAGACCTAGGAAAGATTTGACTTGGCTTGGAAGATTTGGAAAGATTGGATTTTAGGAGATGTTCGAATTAGGAAAGGTCCGATTTAGGAAAGTTTCGAATTAGGAAAGTTTCATTTTTGGAAAGTTTTTGAATTAGGAAAGTTTTAAATTTAGGAAAGTTTTAGGTTTAGGAAAGTTTTGAATTTAAGAAAGTTTAGAAATTGGAAAGTTTGAAAATTGGAAAGTTTTGAAATAAGGAAGTTTTGAAAGTAGGAAAGTTTCGTTTTAGGAAAGGTTTGAAAAAGGAAAGTTTTCAATTTAGGAAATGTTTGAATTAAGAAAGTTTTGAATTTAGAAAAACCTTAGATTTAGGAAGATGTTAAAGTTTAAGAAAGTTTAGAATTTAGAAAGTTTAGAAGTTTAGAAAGATTTAACTTGAGAAAGTTTCAAATTTAGAAAGTTTTGATTTTAGAAAGATTTGAAATTTAGAAAGTTTAGGATTTAGAAAGTTTTAGAGTTTGAATTTTAGAAAGTCTTGAAATTAGGAAAGGCTTGAATTTAGGAAAGGTTTGAAAACTTAAGTTTGAAAAGTTAAGATTTGAAAAGAGGGTAGAATTAGAAAAGGGTTGAATTAGGAAAGATTTGAAAGTTGAGTTTTAAAATTTAGGAAAGATTTTTATGTTCAAGTTTTGGAAACTTAAGATTTAGGAAAGTGAAAGTTTAGGAAGGATTCGAGTTAGGAAAGATGTGGATTTGGAAGGGATTGGATTTAGTTTCTAAAAGCAAAGGTTTGATTTTGTTTTCAAAAACGGAGGATTGGATTTGGTTTCCTAAACGGGGAGATTTGATTTGGCAAGGATTTGGAAAGGGAGATTCTAGAAACCCTAGATTTGAAAATGTGGAATTTTAACGTAGAAAAGAGGTTTTGGAAACATGTATAGTTTGGATGTGAAAACAAGAGGTTTTGGAAACCTAAGTTTTGGGCAAAGTTTGAAAATCATGTTTTTGGGAAGAAAATTAGGGTTTCCTAATTGTGGGCTCTAGGGCTTGATTTGGGCTCTAAGGAAAGAGGATTTTTGGAAAGTGCGTTTTTGGAAACGAAGGTTTTCTAGAAGGGAATCCTAGGGAGGAGTTTTTGGAAAGATTTTTAGAGGGAGTTTTTGGAAAAAGATTTTAAAGAGAGGGAGTTTTTGGAAAGCATGTTTTTGGAAACGTAGATTTTAGAAGGAAAATCCTAAAAGGGAATTTCTAGAAGGAAGATTTTGGAAAGAGAGTTTTTTAGAAAGATTTTTGGAAGAGGTTGTTGGAGAGAGTTTTTAGGAAGGTGAATTTAGGGAGTGTTTTTAGAAAGTGAATTTTGAGGAGAAAGAGTTTTTAGAAAGGAGTTGAAAAAGGAGGTTTTGAAAAATAGATTTTGGAAGGGAGTTTTTTGAAAACAATTTTGAAGAGGAGAGTTTTAGGAAAATATGTTGAAAAAGAGATTTTTAGGAAGGGATTTTTGAAGAGAGAGTTCTTTTTGGAAAGTATGAAAACGTCTCACTTTCCTAAAGTGATTCTAGCCATAAGAGGGCTAGAACCCCTTTAAGAAAGTGGTTTTGGAAAACAATAATATTTGAAAATACAGACCAAAAAGGTCACTTTTAATGTAACCCTTTCCTAAAGCAACCCTAGCCGTGGAAAGGCTAGAATCACCCTAGAATTGTGGTTTTGAAAACAAGTTTTGGAAAAAGAGATTTTGATGCAATTTTGAAAACAAGTTTGAAAACAATTTGAAAAACAACTTTGAAAATGGTTTTTGGAAGATGCAAGACTATGATATGCACAATGCAATTTGGGGTCGTTAACATACAAGGTTAAGGCTTCACCACATAATCAAGGGGGCCGGACCCACGTGGTCTTTGGTTAGACTAGAAGAAAGCCCTTGACACGGTGACTCTCCAATAGCCCAATCCTACACATGAACCGGGAGTCTCCTTGTTTCAAGCATGCAAAGAAAGGGGGAGAAAGAGATTGGGGATTAAAATAGAGAAAACCCAAGTGGGTTGGAGAGAGAAGAGAGAGGGGGAAGTACAGAAAATTAAAGAGAAAGCCTACCGTATGTCTTCTTTATTTTGCGCGCCGCGCTATTTTCGGTCTTCGGTCTTTGTCTTGATCTTCACCTTCAATCTTCAAGAGTTGTCTTCAAGCTTTGGATGGCTGCTCTTCAAGTCTTCAAAGGATGGTTGAAGGTTAGTGTATGAGTGTATGGGGGAGTGTATGAGTGTATAGTAGGCTAGGGTTTGTGTATAGTGGCTAGGGTTTGGGAAAACCTAGGGAGGCTAGGGTTTTGGAGGTGCTCGAGCTCTGTATATCGAAATATAAAATTTTTAGGTTAAGTTTGCAGACCCTTTTCACATTGAATGAGGCTCTGTATTTATAGAATTTGGACAAACCTGGCGCATGTTGCAGTGGCGCCAGGGCAAACTTTACACTGGCGCCACTAGGAGTGGCGCTAGGCCATTTTCTGGCTTGGCGCCACTACTAGTGGCGCCAGCCAATTAGGAAAGGTTTAAGGTCTGCAAGCAATGTATCTTTGACTAGATTTGGGCGCTTGTACTAGTGACTACCATGCAACTTTTAGCCTGGCTTCACTAGGAGTGACTCCGGAAAGTCCGGGAATGATTTGGAGGAGCCGGGAATGACCCGGAAGGCCGGAAAGGAGCAGGAACACTTAAAATAGTGTCCTGGAGGTATTTGACTTGAAAAGTGAGGACAAAATATGTTGGAAAGGTTGACCGGGACTTTAGGGGCAAAACGGTCAATCGGACCGGAAAATTGCCAGGACAGACTCGGACTGTCCCGGAAGAACACTAGGGATATGGAAACATTATTTAGGATGTTCCCAGGGGTTGCCGATTTGATTTCCAAAGCCGGCGTGGTCGGAAAGGGAGACCGGCCCACTAGGGGCAAAACGGTCATTTCGCACCGGGTTGGCCGAAACTGACTCGGAATGATCCGGAAAGGTAAAAGGAGGTTGAGAACACTATAAAAAGTAGTCTCAAGAGTTTACCGGTTTGATACCCAGAGCCAGTGTGATCGAAGAAGGAGATCGGCCCTCCAAGGGGAAAACGGTCATTTTGCACCGGGTTGGTCGGAACTGACTCGGAATGATCCGGAAAGGTAAAAGGAGGTTGAGAACACTATAAAAAGTAGTCTCAAGAGGTTACCGGTTTGATACCCAGAGCCGGTGTGGTCGAAGAAGGAGACCGCCCCTCTAGGGGCAAAACGGTCATTTTGTACCAGGTTAGCCGGAACTAACTCGGAATGATCTGGAAAGATAAGGGAAGGTTGAGAGTACTGTAAAAGCAATCTCACAGGGTTACCGGTTTGATACCCAGAGCTGGTGTGGTTCCCGGGGCATCCGGATGCCTAGGGGCAAAATGGTCATCTTGATCGGAAAGTCTCGGAAAAGGTCCAAAGGATAGTTTGGTCATTTTTCACCAAAGCGGGCTAACAGACACTGGTGTTGACCTGGGTTTTGAGTGTTTCCACCACTCTAACGGCGGTTGTCGTGACACAGGGATTTGTTGCCAATTCTCTATATCGACCTATTTGTGAGTATTTTCGCTACTCTAACGGTTTTGTGAGTATTTCCGCTACCCTAATGGTTTTGTGAGCATTTTCGCTACTCTAATGGTTTTGTGAGTATTTTCGCTACTCTAACGATTTTGTGAGTAGTTTCACTACTCGAACCGTCTCGAGGAATAAACTGTCTCGAGAGAGGGATTGGAAAAGGGTGTTACCGTCTCCGAAGAGACGTGCCTGGATTGGAACCGTCTCGAGGAATAAACTGTCTCGAGAGTGGGATTGGAAAGGGGTCTTACCGTCTCCGAGGAGACTTGCCTGGAACCGTCTCGAGGAATAAATTGTCTCGAGAGTGGGATTGGAAAGGGGTCTTACCGTCTCCGAGGAGACGTGCCTGGATTGGAACCGTCTCAAGGAATAAACTGTCTCGAGAGAGGGATTGGAAAGGGGTCTTACCGTCTCCGAAGAGACGTGCCTGGATTGGAACCGTCTCGAGGAATAAACTGTCTCGAGAGAGGGATTGGAATTGGAATAAGAAATAACAATGCCCCTAAGGGCATTTTGGTCATTTTGCCTCAATTTGGGCCTGACAGGCCGACGAAGCGATGGAAAGACGGAATTTGGACCTAGAGAATTGGTTTCGATAGGAATATGCCCACAATGACTTGAAAACAAGTCTGGACAGAGTGTAGACTGCCGAGCGGTCAAAAATGGGGTGCTTACATTCATAACCGTCAGAGTAGCGGAAATACTCGCAAACAGGTCGATATAGGGAATTGCCAACAAACCCCTATATCACGCGACCGCCATCAGAGTGGCGAAAACACTCAAAACCCAGGTCAACACCGGTGCCTGCTAGCCCACTTTGGTGAAAAATGACTAAACTGCCCCTTGGGCCTTTTTCGAGACTTTCCGGTCAAGATGACCATTTCACCCCTAAGCATCTGAGCGCCTCGGGAACCACACTGGCTCTAGGTATCAAAACGGTAATCTCCTGAGATTGCTTCTTATAGTATTCTCAACCTTCTACTTTCCCAGATCATTCCAAGTCAGTTCCGGCAAACCAGTACAAAATGACCGTTTTGCCCCTAGTGGGCTGGTCTCCTTTTCCGACCATACCGGCTCTGGTTATCAAACCGGTAACTTCCCGAGAATGCTTTTTATAGTGTCCTCAACCTTTCCTCTATCTTTTCAGATTATTCCGAGTCAATTCCGGCAAACCTAGTACAAAATGATCATCTTACCCCTGGTGGGCCGGTCACTTTTTCCGACCACACCGGCTTTGGGAATCAAACTAGAAACCTTTGAGGACATTCTGAATAATGTTTCCAAATCTCGAGTTTTCTTCCAGGACAGTCCGAGTCCGTCTCGGCATCGTTCCAACCCGATTGACCATTTTGCCCATAACGGCTCGGTCAACCCCTCCGACATATCCTATCCCCATTTTTCAAGTCAAATACCTCCGGACACTATTCTAAGTGTTCCTACCATGTTCTAGCTCTCCGGGTCATTCTCGGTCTCTTCAAATCTTTCCCGGACTTTCTTGAGTCACTCCTAGTGAAGCCAAGCTGAAAATTGCATGGTAGTCACTAGTACAGGTGCCCAAATCTAGTCAAAGATACGTTGCTTGCCGACCTAAATACTTTCCTAACTAGCTGGCGCCACTAGTGACACCAAGAGCAAATTTGCCCTAGCGTCACTGCAACAAGCGCCAGGTCTGTCCTACCTTTATAAATACAAAGCCTCTTCCAGCGTGAAAGAGGTCCGCAAACTTAGTCTAAAAACACCAATATTCAATATACAGAGCTCGAACACTCCTAAAACCCTAGCTTCCCTAGGTTTTCCAAACCCTAGCCACCATACACTAAACCCTAGCCTTATATACACTCATACACACCCATATACACATATACACTAGCCTCCAACCCTCCATTGAAGATTGGGATTGCTGCAATTATGAAAATTTGAAGTTCGAAGAAGGGCCCTCGAAGATCAAGACTGAAGCGAAGCGAAGATCGAAGAAAAGCAAGGTGCGCAAAATAAACAAGACATAAGGTAGGTTTTCGCTTTACGTTTCTGCACCTCCCCCTCTCCCTTCTCTCTCCTAACCCACTTGGGTTTTCTCTATTTTAATCCCCCATCTCTTTCCCCCCCTTTCTTTGTATGCTTGAAATAAGGGGACTCCCGGTCCATGTGTAGGATTAGACTATCGGAGGGTCACCGTGTCGAGGGCTTTACTTTAGGCTAACCGGAGACCACGTGGGTTCGGCCCCCTTGATTATGTGGTGAAGCCTTAACCTTGTATGTTTATGACCCCAAACTTGCATTGTGCATATCATGATCTTGCATCTTCCAAAAATCGTTTTCAAACTCGTTTTTAAAATTTGCATTAAACTTGTTTTCAAAATTGCATCAAAATCTTCTTTTTCAAAACATGTTTTCAAAATCACAATCCTAGGGTGATTCTAGCTTTCTTTTATTATTTATGGCAACGATTGCTTTAGGAAAGTGTTACATTTAAAGTGACCAACATGGTCCATATTTTTCAAAATCTTGTTCTTTTCAAAACCGCTATCCTAAAGTGGTTCTAGCCCTCTTATGGTTAGAATTGCTTTAGGAAAGTGAGATATTTTATATGCTTTCCAAAAAACTCTCTTTTCAAAAACCTCGTTTTCTAAAACCTTCCTTTTCAACATACTTTCCTAAAACTCTCATTTCTAAAGTTGTTTTCAAAAACTCTCTCCAAAAATCTATTTTTAAAAACTCTCTTTTTCAACTCTTTTCCAAAATCCTCTCCCTAAAATCCACTTTCTAAAAACACTACCTAAAAATCTTTCCTAAAAACTCTCTCCAACAAACTCCCATTAAAAAATCTTTCTAAAAAGCTCTCTTCCCAAAATCTTCTCTCTAGAAACTCCTCCCTAGGATTTCCTTCCAAAAACTTGTTTCCAAAAAACATACTTTTCAAAGAATCCTTTTTTCTTGGTGCCTAGGTGAAGCCCTAGAACCCACAATTAGGAAACCCTAATTTTCTTTCCAAAAACATGGTTTTCAAACTCACCTTAAAACCTAAGTTTCCAAAGCCTATTGTTTTCACATCAAAACTATACACATTTTCAAAACCTCTTTTCTACGTCAAAATTATAGTCTTCCAAATCTAGGGTTTCTAAAACCTCCCTTTCCAAATCCTTGTCAATTCCAATTTTTCTTTTAGGAAACCAAATCTTATCTTTCCTTTAGGAAACCAAATCCCATCTTTCCTTTAGGAAACCAAATCCAATCTCCCCGTTTAGGAAACTAGATCCAATCCTCCGTTTTTGGAAACAAAATCAAACCTTCCCTCTTAGGAACAAAATCCAATCCCTTCCTAATCCAACTCTTTCCTAATCTTCTACTTTCCTAAATCTTAACTTGAACATAAAAATCTTTTGTAAAATTTTAAAACTCAAACTTTCAAATCTTTCATAATTTAACCCTTTCCTAATTCTATCCCTTTCCAAATCTTAACTTTCCAAATCTAAGTTTTCGAATCTTTCCTAAATTCAACCTTTCTTAATCTCAAGATTTTCTAAAAACTCTAAAGCTTTCTAAGTCTTAAACTTTCCAAATTTCAAATTTTTCCAAATTCAAAGCTTTCTAAATTCGAAACTTTCTTAAGTTAAACCTTTCTAAACTTCGAATCTTTCCAAAATTTTAAACTTTCCTAAACTTCAAATCTTTCCAAATCTAAAACTTTCTAAATTCAAAACTTTCTTATTTCCAAAACTTTCCTCTTTCAAAACCTTTCTTAAAATGAAACTTTCCTAATTCAAGACTTTTCTAAGTTGAAACTTTCTTAATTCAAAACTTTCGTAAGTTGAAACTTTCCTAATTCCAAAACTTTCATATTTTGAAAACTTTCTAATTCGAAAACTTTCCTAAAATGACACTTTCCTATTGCCAAACTTTCCTAATCCACAATTTTCTAAATTCGAACCCTTCCTAAATCCAAGCTTTCCTAGCCTTCCAAGTCCAATATTCAAGTCAATCTTTTCTAAAATCCTTCCAAGTCAAGTCAAATCTTTTCTAAGTCTCAAGTCTTTCTAGGTTTCCTAAAACCAAGTCTTCCAAAATCAAATCTTTTCAAATCTTCTAATCAAAGTTCAGTCTCTCAATCTTCCAATCCAATTTTCAACTCAATCCTTTTCTTTTTCCAAATCTATTCTTCTATCTTCAATCGGACTCTTATCCGAACTACGACTGACCTGATTCCTCCAAAAGGATATGTAGGCAACCCTCGTGGGTGCGGTCACAACATTTTTCAAGTTTCTATTTCTCCAACTTCTTTCAAATCTCCAATTCTACAATCTTCTTCAAGTTTCCAATTCTATGTTTTATTTCCAATTCCAAAAATCTATTTTCAAATTTCTATTTTCAATTTTCAAAGCCTTTCAATTTCAAACCTATCTTTTCAAATCTCTTTCTAAAAACGAATCAATTTCTTTCCAAATCTATTTCTAAATCTATTTTCCAACTCTCTTTTCTTGCACTTGCATATCATGCATCATGTTAGTTTTTTTTCAAATATTGTTTTTCTAAAGTGAATAGGGTTGAACATATGTTAATTAAAGACTCTCATAGATGAATCTAGAGTAAATTAACATGTAGGTACCAAAAGGGCGGGGTAGGGTGATGGCTTAGTGCGTCTTCCCTACACGTAACCAACCTCCGAACCTAGATCACTGTTTTCATAGACCAAAACGGAGTTATTTTCAAAAAAGGGCTAAATGTTTTTCAATGGTTGTCAAACAATCTGTTTTCTTAAAAACCCTTTCTTGATTAGATATTTTCAAAATCGTTTTTCAAAAAGCCTAAGTGTAGTTTTCGGATTATGCTTAGTTTTTAGGTGACCTAACTCACTTTAATCAAGTTAGGTGGCGACTTCAAACTTTTTTCAAAAGCCCTTTATTCAAATCTATTTTCAATTCAAACCTAGTCGCACTCATTCTTCTAGGAGGGTGAGTTCTAACGAGAGAGTACAACATTTTTTCCGTTTGTGTGAGTATTCCTTGAGTGCAAAAAATCTGGGCGCAACAGATACATAACATCATCATCCACCACATGCATCGGATCATATACTTAGCTGAAAAGATCGTAAATGTCTTTGTCTATCCATGCATCTGAATACCATAAATATTCATTTTTGTACAAAATATCAAAATAAAATTGTCTAACATAAATACAACTCAGGGACAAGAGGCAAAAGAAGATCAGAATCTCCATGAGGGGCATCTATCACTGGTCAAAGTCGATATCATCTAGATCAAAATCCCCGAAACCCGACATCGGTGGGGGTGGATAACTACTCGAAGCACCGCCATCCTGCAAGGAAGATAAAACCGAAATTAGTTGCATACAAAAAGAACTAAGCAACAGTAGAGCAAGAAGAAGCAAAGAAAGAATAACTTACACCCCCCCCCCCCCACTGCCCATCTGAGATAACCGAGCCGTCAGGGAAGCTACCTTGGTCTGGTACTGATCCCGCTCCATCTAGTACTGATCTCTCTGGTCTCTTGTAGCAGTAAATTCAGCCTGGGGCACATATCCTCCGACTCGGTGTCACAAGTCAACCACCTCCTGGCCAATTGCGTACCCGCTGACCAATACCTCAAACCGGGTGAAGGCACCGACTGAATGAGCCCCAAAGTGTGCAGCATAATCTGTATCTGGAGGAAGCAAGAACTCGGCACCCAGCTGATGCTCCTGATAAGGGATAAGCACTCCCGCCACCAGGGCTCCAAACATATACTCTGGCGGAGCTCCTACTGATCGAAACTCCTCATGAAACTACTGCTAGTGTCGCTCTCCAAGATAGGACTCCCAAGTGTCATCACTGAGAAAAGCAGCTCTCGACAGGGACAATGGGACCAAATACCGAACTGTCTCATAATGAACTGATCCAACGAAGGGCCGCCAGGTGACATCCCTCGCCTCAATCAGCTCCAGGTTAGCTCGGAGGGTCACGAAATCAGTAATCTCCGATTGCTGGGCTACCCGGTCACGAGCCCACCTCAAAGCATGAGGATAGATGTCATCCTCAACGACTGCAGGGCGACACACCGATAGGTACTCGTAGCTCCACCAGACAAGAAAGGGCTAGAAACTAGTCATGCTGCCCCAATGAGAAGAAGTCCAGAGCCGCATCGACCGAAGGAAGCAGCCAAAGGAAAAGGACCCCTAGTCCAGCTCAGATAAAGCTCCAAGATCGGCTACTATACTCACCAACCGACATGGCACGAGCGACTTGTTGTTGTTGCAAAAGCAGCTAAAAATGATGTACAAAACAAGTCGCTGTCTCATAATATCCCGCCTGGCAGGCAATGGCTCAGTAACAAAGGTATGGTCATCCTGACTGATCCAAGAGACTGGGAAGGTAGAATGCTCAGGAGGAGGCAAGTCCAACAGCAAACAGGCCTCGTCCCTACTGGCTGGATGCAGGGTGATCCGCCTGCCGACAAAGGAAAGCCCTGTGATGATCGCCCAATCCAAGGTAGTAGGACCTAGCTCAAAGCCGACAAAGTGGAAGGTCCCGGTCTCTCCAAACCATCTCTCAACCAATGGCAGTACTAAATGCCGGTTCAGGTGGTTAGCTTGTAATCCTATAAAGGCGCCGAACTCGATCTCTGCCAGGAAGGCGTGATATGACGGGGCAGCCCGCTATATAGTCACAAAGACCTGATGAACGGCCCTTCTGAAAGCTGTATGTACCCACGGAGGGGGGAGATGCTGTCTGGAGTATACGCTGGGGTGATAAGCCAAATCCCCGAGTGGTGGAACATCCGGTACCTGTAGATCTCCCAAGTCAGCATCCGTCTACCTACACCTGGAGGAAGCTTTCCCATAACCGGTCACCTGATCCGCAAGGCCCGGTACCTCCTCCTCTGCGCCAAGCTCCTCTACGAAAGCTTGCTCAACTAGGGGAAGGGGGTTGACAGGTGGCCTACTCTCCTGACCACTCTTACTAGATACTGCCTGCCCAATAGACCGTTGGCTACCCCTAGATAGACTGGAGCCGCTAGTGGAATCTGTTCGAGCCGCCTTCCCCGAGCGGCGTCTCCTCTCAGAGCCGTCATCATCCGCATCTGCCATCTTGAAAAGGTAAGCCAAGGTGAGAAGTGTTAATATATCGAGCAGGCAGTTGACATAATAAAGTAAAATGAAATACACAAATAACACAAACAAAACAAATAAAAGAATGATAAGTCAAAACAAATTTCCTACGAACACATTTTGATTTTCCAACTTCAAATCAAATCTCAAGGGTTTTCTGTCTTTTTTCTTCAAAAAGATTTTATTTCTAAAAGCTTTTTCTAACTCTTTCCCTAATTTCTAAAAATTTTAATAGAGTTTTGTTTAAAAATGGCTCCTACAACACCCATGACATCAACACAAAACACAAATTGTGCACTTCACAACATAACATCCGCACTCGCGCACATTTTTCAATTTTTCAAAATTTTCAAAACATAAGTTTTATTTTTCCAATAAATCAATGGTTTTCAAAGTTGTCCTAAAATTTCTCAAAATCACCTCAAATGTTTTTCAAAAATATTCCAATATTTTTTCAAATTTCAAAATCTAAAAATTTCATCAATCTCTCAAGTTTTCTTAATTTTCTATTTTTCAAAAAATCAAAAATTCACTAAGTTTTCAAAAAATCACAAAACTTCACATGGTTGTTAAACATATTTTTCTAAGGCACATTGCACAAAAATCCAGCCAGAAAACCTAATGCCTAAGTCTGTAGGAACAAATTCACTATTCTTACAGAAAACCTTCTTCGCGTAATCATGAAAAGTCACTCAAATTCAATCAAAAAAGCACCAAAATGCAAAAATAATATCACCATCATGTTCAAAACATATCAAAACATCAATTTCTACTATTCACATGATTCAAACGAAATTCTACACATCAAAATCAACAAAAATTTGAAAACTCACATTTTGGAAGTTCTCCGATGAAATCTTCTCTTCTAGCAACTTTTCCGGCTACGTGGTCTCCTTCCGGCAATCACCTGTGGTCTCCAAGAAATGCCCCTTTAAGGTTCAAGTCGATTTTCACGCAAAGTCTCTCGGATTTGTGAAAACTCTCCAAAATGCCGCAAGTGTTCGAACCAGAAAATTTTCTGGTTGTTCCTAAGCCTAGCACCACTAGCAGAGGCACCAAGCCTTCTCTGCCAAAGGCGCCACTCCTAGTGGCGCCAATGTCCAATTCTGGGCAACTTTGCCCTCTTTCCTGCCAAATCTCATTTTCGAAGGCCTTTTTTGGCCCGATATTCATTTTCGAGCCCCGTTGTCGAAAAATTCCCAATGTCCGTCCCTTCGACTGCCTTGCGGTCAACATGGGACTCTTATTTTATCATTTTCTGTCTTTGACAAGCAAAGACAGAAAAAGAGGGGCAACTGTAAGCACTCCATTTTTTACCGCTCGGCAATCTACACTCCGTCCAGACTTATACTCAAGTTAATATGGACGTATCCCTTTCTTTAAATCAACTCTCTAAGTCTAATCCCGTCAATTCATCACTTCGCGGGCCCCATCGGGCCCAAAGAGAAGCAAAATGACCAAAGTGCCCTTAGGGGCATTATCCTTTCCATATTCCGAATCAGGCTCATCTTTTCGAAGACAGTAAGTCCCTTTTTTAATTCCAAATCAGGCTAGTCTTTCCAATGACGGCAAGTCCCCTTTCCAATTCCAAATCAGGCATGTCTTTCCGAAGACGATAAGACCCCTTTCTAATTCCAATCCCTCTCTCGAGGCAGTTGATTCCTCGAGACGGTAAATCTACTCCAATTAGGCACGTCTTTCTGAAGACTATAAGACCCCTTTCCAATTCCAATCCCTCTCTCAAAACAGTTGATTCCTTGAGACGGTAAATCTATTCCAAAATAGGCACATCTTTTCGAAGGTGGTAAGTCCCCTTTCCAAACTCCAATCAGGCACGTCTTTCCAAAGATGGTAAGTCCCCTTTCCAATTCCAAATTAGGCACGTCTTTTCGAAGACGGAAAGTCCCCTTTCCAATTGCAATCCCTCTCTCGAGACAGTTGATTTCTTGAGATGGTAAATCTACTCCAATCAGGCGCGTCTTTCCGAAGACGATAAGACCCTTTTCCAATTTCAATCCCTCTCTCGAGGTAGTTGATTCCTCGAGACGGGCCGACACATTTTTCAAAGAAAATCTCTTCGGAACGGTAAGTCCCTTTAAACCTATCGACCGGGACGAGACCCCAAGTCCCCTAGGTGGTAAAACGGTCCACTTTTGGCGCTTGCTAGCCCGCCAATGCAGAAATGTCTGTTTAGGCACGCCTTCCAAGAAAGTTGACTTCTCAGGTGCTAAGTCCCTTTAGTAGCTTCTTGAAATCAAGCAGTCTCGAGAATGATCGCGAACCGTTAGAGTAGCGGAAATACTCTCAAACATCACAACCGTTAGAGTAGCGGAAATACACACAAACAGGTCGATATAGGGAAACACTCAAAACCCAAGTCAACACCAATGCCTGCTAGCCCACTTCGATGAAAAATGACCAAACTGCCCCTTGGGCCTTTTCTGAGACTTTCCAGTCAAAATGACCATTTTGCCCCTAGGCATCCAAACGCTCCGGGGACCACACTAGCTCTAGGTATCAAATCGATAACCTCTTGAGAATACTTCTTATAGTATTCCCGACCTTCCTTTACCTTTTCGGATCATTCCGAGTCAGTTCCGTCAAACCCGAAACAAAAATGATCATTTTGCCCCTAGTGGGCCGGTCACCTTTTCCGACCACACCGGCTCTGGGTATCAAACTAGTAACTTCCTGAGATTGCTTCTTATAGTATTCTCAACCTTCTTCTACCTTCCCGACTCATTCCGAGTCAATTCCGGCAAACCCGGTGCAAAATGACTGTTTCGCCCCTAGTGGGCCGGTCACCTTTTCCGACCACACTGACTCTGGGTATCAAATCGCAGCCTTTGAGAACATTTTGAATAATGTTTCCAAATTACGAGTCTTCTTCCGGGACAGTTTGAGTCTGTCCCGGCGGCTTCCCAATCCGACTGACCGTTTTGTCCCTAAAAACTTGGTCAACCCTTTCGACACATCCTATCATTATTTTTCAAGTCCGATACCTCCGGGGCACTATTCTAAGTGTTCTTGGCCTTTTCAGCCTTTCGGGCCATTCCTGGTCCCTTAAATCATTCTCGGACTTTCCAGAGTCACTCATACTGAAGCCAAGCTAAAAATTGCATCGTAGTCACCAATATAGGCGCCCAAATCTAGTCAAAGATACGTTGCTTGCTGACTTACAAAGTTTCCTAACTGGCTGGCGCCACTAGCAGTGGCACCAAGCCAAGAAATGGCCTGGCGCCACTCCTAGTGGCGCCAAGAGGTAATTTGTCCTGGTGCCACTACAATAGGCACCAGGTCTATCTCATGTCTATAAATACAGAGTCTCTTCCAGTGTGAAAGAGGTCCGCAAAATAAATCTAAAAACTCCTATATTTCGATATACAGAGCGCGAACACTTCAAAAACCCTAGCTTCTTTAGGTTCTCCAAACCCTAGCCACTATACACTAAACCCTAGCCTCCGATACACTCATACACACTCCTATACACTTATACACTAGCCTCAAGCCTCCTTTGAAGACTTGAAGTGCTGCAAACTGAAGTTTGAAGACAAAGATCAAGATGAAGACCGAAGAAAAGCAATGCGAGCAAATTAAACAAGACACAAGGTAGGTTTTCATTTTACGTTTCTGCACGTCCCCCCTCTCTCTTCTCTCTCCTAACCCACTTGGGTTTTCTCTATTTTAATCCCCATCTCTTCCTCCCCCCCCCCCCTTTTCTTTGCATGCTTGAAACAAGAGGACTCCCGGTCCATGTATAGGATTAGACTATTGGAGTGTCACCGTGTCGAGGGCTTTCTTTTACTCTAATATGAGACTACGTGAGTTCGGCCCCCTTGATTATATGGTGAAGCCTTAACCTTGTATGTTCACGACCCTAAATTTGGATTGTGCATATCATGATCTTCCATCTTCCAAAAATTGTTTTCAAACTCGTTTTCAAAATTTGCATTAAACTCGTTTGTAAAATTGCATCAAAATCTTCTTTTTTAAAACATGTTTTCAAAATCACAACCCTAGGGTGATTCTAGCCTTTCCATGGCTAGGGTTGCTTTAGGAAATTATTACATTTAAAGTGACTTTTATGGTCCATATTTTCAAACCTTTGTTATTTTCAAAACCACATTCCTAAAGTGGTTCTAGCCTTCTTATGGTTAGAATCGCTTTAGAAAAGTGCAACATTTTTATACCTTCTAAAAACTCTCTTTTCAAAAGTTTCTCTTTCTAAAAATCTCTTTTCCAACATATTTTCCAAAAACTATCCTTTCCAAAGTTGTTTTCAAAAACTCCTTCCAAAAATCTATTTTTCAAAATTTCCTTTTTCAACTCCTTTCCAAAATCCTCTCTCCAAAATCCACTTTCTAAAAACGCTTCCTAAAAATCTTTCCAAAAACTCTCTCCAACAATCACCAACCAAAAATCTTTCTAAAAACTCTCTTCCCAAAATCTTCCTTCTAGAAATTCCCCTTTAGAATTTTTCCTTCTAAAAACACGTTTCCAAAAAACACACTTTCCGAAAACTCCTCTCTAGGATTCCCTTCTGAAAATCTTCGTTTTTAAAAATACAATTTTCAAAAATCCCTTTTCTTGAAGCCCAAATCAAGCCTTAGAACTCACGATTAGGAAACCCTAATTTTCTTCCCAAAAACATGGTTTTCAAACTTACCTTAAAACCTAGGTTTCCAAAACCCCCTGTTTTCTATATCAAAATTACATATTTTCAAAAACCTATTTTCTATGTCAAAACTATAGCCTTCCAAATCTAGGGTTTCTAATACTTCCCCTTTCCAAATCCTTGTCAAATCAAATCTTTCCTTTAGGAAACCAAATCAAATCTTCCCGTTTAGGAAACTAGATCCTATCCTCCATTTTTGGAAACAAAATCAAACCTTCCCTTTTAGAAACAAAATCTAATCCCTTCCTAATCTAAATCTTTTATAGTTTAAATCCTTTCTAATCTTCTACTTTCCTAAATCTTAAGTTTCCAAACTTGAACATAAAACTCTTTCCTAAATTTTAAAACTTAACTTCCACATCTTTCCTAATTCCACCCTTTTCTAATTCTACCCCTATTTAAATCTTAACTTTTTAAATCTAAGTTTTCAAACCTTCCCTAAATTCAAACCTTTCCTAATCTCAAGATTTTCTAAAACTCAAATTCTAAAACTTTCTAAATCTTAAACTTTCTAAATTTCAAATCTTTCCTAGTTCAAAACTTTCTTAAGTTAAAACTTTCTAAACCCAAATCATTCCAAAATCCTAACTTTCTAAATCTTAAACTTTCTAAAATCCAAAGCTTTCCAAGTTCAAAACTTTCTTAAGTTAAGACTTTCTAAATCTAAAACTTTCTAAATTCTAAACTTTCTTAAAACTTCAAATCTTTCCAAATCTAAAACTTTCTAAACTTAAAACTTTCTTATTGTCAAAACCTTTCCTTTTTCAAAACCATTCTTAAAATGAAACTTTCTTAATTCAAAACTTTCCTAAAGTCAAAACTTTTCTAAGTTGAAACTTTCCTAATTTCAAAACTTTCGTTTTTCGAAAACTTTCTTAAAGCGGAACTTTTCAAATCGAAACTTTCCTAAGATGACACTTTCCTAATTTGAACCTTTCCTAATTCAAATATTTCCTAAATCCAATCTTTCCTAATCTCCTAAACCTTCAAAGTCGAGTCAAATCTTTCCTAAGTCTAGGTTTCCTAAACCTCCATCTTTCCAAAACAAGTCTAAATCTTTCTTCCAAGTTCTATCTTTCCAAATCAAAGTCTAGTCTTTTCAATTCCAAAATTCTAAATTCTAATCTTCCATCTTCTATTCTAAGTTCAAATTAAATCCATTTTTCAATCAAAATCTCTTTCTTCCAATCCAACCTTCTATCTTTTATCGGACTCTTGTTTAAACTACGACTGACCTGATTCCTCCAAAAAGTACGTAGGCAACCCTCATGGGTGCGGTCACAACTTCTTTCAAATTCCATCACATTTTTCAAATCTCAAATTCCATAATATTTTTCAAACTTCTATTTCTATAACTTCTTTCCAATTTCCAATCCTACAATTTTCTTCAAGTTTCCAATTCCATGATCTATTTCTATTTTCAATTTTCAATTTTCAATTCCCAAAATCTTCTTTCCAAATTCAAACTTCTATCACTTCCTTTTCAAGTCAAATCAAATCTCTTTCCAAATCTATTTTTCAATTATCTTTTCTTGCACTTGCATATCATGCATCATGTTTTCCTAAACATTGTTTTCAAAAGTGGATAGGATTGAACATTTGTTAGTTGAAGATTTTCATAGGTGAATCTAGGGTAGGTTGACATGTAGGTACCGAAAGGGCGGGGTAAGATGATGGCTTAATGCGTCTTCCCTACACGTAACCAACCTCCGAACCTAGGATCACTGTTTTCAAAGACCAAAAAGGAGTTATTTTTCAAAAAGGGCTAAATATTTTCTAAAGGTTGCCAAACAACCTGTTTTCTTGAAAACCCTCTCTTGAGGACATATTTTGAAAATCGTTTTCTAAAACCCTAAGTGTAGTCTTCGGATTATGCTTAGTTTTTAAGTGACCTAACTCACCTTAATCAAGTTAGGTGGCGACTCCAAATCTTTTCTAAAAGCCCTTTATTTAAATCAATTTTTTATTCAAACCTAGTCGCACTCATTCTTCTAGGAGGGTGAGTTCTAACGAGAAAGTACAGTATTTTTTCCACTTGTGTGTGTATTCCTCGAGTATGAAAAATCTGGGCGCGACAAAAGTGTTTAACTAACAAATGTCCAATCCTATCCACTTTAGAAAAGAATGTTTAAAAAGACATGATACATGATATGCAAGAAAAGAAAATTCGAAATAGATTTGAAAAGAAATTTGAAAAGATAGATTTGAAATTGGAAGGTTTTAGAATTTGAAAATAGAGATTTGAAATAGAAATTTAGAATTGGAAGTTTGAAATAGATTATGAAATTGGAGATTTGAAAAAGGTTGTGGAAATAGAAACTTGAGAAAGGTTGTGGAATTGGAGATTTGAAAGAAGTTTGTTGCGCCCAGATTTTTCGCACTCGAGGAATACTCACACAAACGGAAAAAATGTTGTATTCTCTCGTTAAAACTCACTCTCCTAGAAGAATGAGTGCGATTAGGTTTGAATTGAAAAATTGGTTTGAATAAAGGGCTTTTGAAAAGATTTGGAGTCGTCACCTAACTTGATTAAGGTGAGTTAGGTCACATAAAAACTAAGAATAATCCGAAAACTACACTTAGGGTTTTTGAAAAACGATTTTGAAAATATCTCATCAAGAAAGAATTTTTTAGGAAAACAAGTTGTTTGACAACCTTTGAAAAATATTTAGTCCTTTTTTGAAAAATAACTCCTTTTGGTCTTTGAAATCAGTGATCTAGGTTCGGAGGTTGGTTACGTGTAAGGAAGACGCACTAAGCCATCACCCTACGCTGTCCTTTTGGTACCTATATGTCAATCTACCCTAGATTCACCTATGAGAGTCTTCAACTAACTATAATTCAATTCTATCCACTTTGAAAATGATGTTTAGAAAAACATGATGCATGATATGCAAGTGCAAGAAAAGAGAGTTGATTTGGAAATAAATTTGAAAAGAAGAATTTTATTGGATTTTAGAAGAAACATTTGAAAGGATAGATTTGAAATTGAAAAGTATTAGAAATTAAAAATAAAATTTTGAAAATAGAAATTTGAAATTGGAAGTTTAAAAATAGATTAGAGATTTGAAAAGATTGTAGAATTTGAGATTTGGAAAATATGGAGATAGAAATTTGAAAGAAGTTGTGGAATTGGAAATTTGAAAGAAGTTGTGACCGCACCCATGAGGGTTGCCTACGTATCCTTTTGGAGAAATCAGGTCAGTCGTAGTTCGAACAAGAGATCGATTGAAAATAGAAGAGTTGATTGGAAGAAAGAGATTGAATTGGAAATTAGATTGAAAAATTGAAAGATTGAACTTTGATTGGAAGATTTGAAAAGATTTGATTTTAAAAAGACTCGGTTTTGAGAAACCTAGACTTAAGGACTTCGAAAAGAGGGATTAGATTTGACTTGGAAAGATTTTAAAGAAGAATTGACTTGAATGTTGAACTTGAAAGATTTGGAAAGATTAGATTTAGGAAGGGCTCGGATTAGGAAAGGTCCGAATTAAGAAAGTGTCATTTTAGGAAAGTTTTCGAATTAAGAAAGTTTTAGGCTTTAGAGAGTTTTGAATTAGGAAGAGTTCGAATTAGGAAAGGTTCAACTTAGGAAAGTTTTGAATTAAGAAAGTTTTGAATTTAGAAAGTTTTCGAAATAGGAAAGGTTTTCAAATTAGGAAAGTTCCCGAATTAGGAAAGTTTTGAAATAGGGAAGTTTTGAAATAAGGAGGTTTTGAAAATAAGAAAGTTTTAAGTTTAGAAAGTTTTAGATTTGGAAAGATTTGAAGTTTAGGAAAGTTTAGAACTTAGAAAGTTTGGAAGTTTAGAAAGATTTAACTTAAGAAAGTTTTGAATTTGAAAAGATTTGAAATTTGGAAAGTTTAAGATTTAGAAAATTTTAGAGTTTTAGTTGTAAAAAATCTTGAGATTAGAAAAGATTTGAGTTTAGGAAAGGTTTGAAAACTTAGATTTGGAAAGTTAGGATTTGGAAAGGGGTAGAGTTAGGAAAGGGTTGAATTAGGAAAGATTTAGAAGCTTAATGCTTAAGGAAAGATTTGAATGCTTTAGGAAACTTATGATTTAGGAAGGTAGGAAATTAGGAAAGATTTAGATTTTGAGTTTTAAAATTTAGGAAAGATTGTTATGTTCAAGTTTTTGGAAACTTAAGATTTAGGAAAATGGAAGACTAGGAAGGAGTTGAATTAGGAAATATTTAGACTAGGAAGGGATTGGATTTTGTTTCTAAAAGAGAAAGTTTGATTTTGGTTCCAAAAACGGGGGATTGGATCTAGTTTCATAAATGGAAAAATTGGATTCGGGCAAGGATTTGGAAAGGAGAAGTTTTAGAAACCCTAGATTTGGAGGACTATAGTTTTGACATAGAAGAGAGGTTTTTAGAAACCTAATTTTGACGTAGAAAAGAGTTTTTGGAAAGTGTGTTTTTTTTAAACAAGTTTTTGGAAGGAAATCCTAGAGAGGAGTTTCTAGAGGGAAGATTTTGGAAAGAGAGTTTTTAGAAAGATTTTTGATAGAAGATCGTTGGAGAGAGTTTTTGGAAAGATTTTTAGTGAGCGTTTTTAGAAAGTGGATTTTGAGGAGAGGATTTTGGAAAGGAATTGAAAAAGAGACTTTTGAAAAATAGATTTTTGGAGGAAGTTTTTGAAAACGACTTTGGAAAGGAGAGTTTTAGGAAAGCATGTTTGAAAAGAGATTTTTAGGAAGAGATTTTTGAAAGGAGAGTTTTTAGAAGGAATAAAAATGTTACACTTTCCTAAAGCGATTCTAACCATAAGAGCGCTAGAACCACTTTAGGAAAGTGATTTTGAAAATAACAAAGGTTTGAAAATATGGACCGTGAAAGTCACTTTAAATGTAACACTTTCCTAAAGCAATCCTAGCCATGGAAAAGCTAGAATCATCCTGGGATTGTGATTTTGAAAACATGTTTTGAAAAAGAGATTTTGATGCAGTTTTGAAAACAAGTTTGAAAACGATTTTGAAAACGACTTTTGGAAGATGCAAGATCATGATATGCACAATGCAATTTTGGGGTCGTGAACATATAAGGTTAAGGCTTCACCACATAATCAAGGGGGTCGAACCCACGTGGTCTCCGGTTAGCCTAAAGGAAAGTCCCCGGCACGGTGACCCTCCAATAGTCTAATCCTACATATGGACCGGGAGTCCCCTTGTTTCAAGCATGCAAAGAAAGGGGGCGAAAGAGATGGGGGATTAAAATAGAGAAAACCCAAGTGGGTTACGAGAGGGAAGAGAGAGGGGGGAAGTGCAGAAACGTAAAACGAAAACCTACCTTGTGTCTTGTTTATTTTGCGCGCCTTGCTTGTCTTCGATCTTCATCTTGATCATCGTCTTCAATCCTCAAGAGTTGTCTTCAATCTTCAAACTTTAGATTGCAGCTCTTTAAGTCTTCAAGGAGGGTTGGAGGCTAGTGTATAAGTGTATGGGGGTGTGTATGAGTGTATGGAAGGCTAGGGTTTAGTGTATGGTGGCTAGGGTTTGGAAAAACCTAGGGAGGTTAGGGTTCAGGGAGTGTTCGAACTCTGTATATCGAATATTGGTGCTTTAGACTAAGTTTGCGGACCTTTTTCATGCTAGAAGAAGCTCCGTATTTATAGAAAGGGGAATGCACTAGCGCCTGTTGTAGTGGCGCCAGGCCAAAACTTACACTGGCGCCACTAGGAGTGGCGCTAGGCCATTTTTTTTCTTGGCGCCACCAGCCATTTAGGAAATATTTAAGTTTGGCAAGCAACGTATCTTTGACTAGATTTGGGTGTCTGTACTAGTGACTACCATGAAATTTTTAACCTGGCTTCACTAGGAGTGACTCCGGAAAGTCCAGGAATGATTTAAGGGACCGAGAATGGCCCGGAAGGCTGGAAAAGAGCAGGAACACTTAGAATAATGCGCCGGAGATATTTGACTTGGAAAATGAGGATAGGATGTGTTAGAAGGGTTGACCGGGCCTTTAAGGACAAAACGGTCAATTAGATCGGGAAGCTGCCGGGACGGACTCGGACTGTCCTGGAAAAAGACTCGAAATTTGGAAACATTATTCAGAATGTTCCCAAAGGTTTCCGGTTTGATTCCCAAAGCTGGTGAGGTCGGAAAAGGCGACCGGCCCACCTGGGGTAAAACGGTCATTTTGCACCGAGTTTGCCAGAACAGACTCGGAACAATCCGAAAGGAAAGTTCAATGTACTCCTCTACTTTTTGTAAATGAATCAATGAATGTATGTATGTTCTCAATCAACGGTAAAGTATCTGCATACAGGGGCAAAATTCCTATCTCCAAAAAGTGAGCCAGATGCACCATGTTTAGTTTCCCTCTCAAGTAGGGGCTAAGTTGCATAAAAACTTTCAAGTCAAGACACTAATTTATTTTTTGTTTCTTTTGTTTCTTGTCTTCTATTCTATCCCCTTCATCTCCAAGTACCAAGAAAACCGAAGGCAAAGTCAAGACAAGAAGGGGGTCTTCTAAACCTTCATTTACTATTATCGTGACGCTTACATATTCACTTCCATTATGCCCATGCATCCATATCTATTCCAAGACAAGAGTTTCAAGAAACTCAAGTCATTGCATTCTCATGCATTCAATCAATCATAAAGAGAAAGAAGTAATCCAATCTCATGTTAATCGGATCTACCAAAACTCTTAAGGGTTCCTTAACCTTAAGGGTTCATGGCATGCATAGAACCATGTCTCGAGAAGGGCCCAAATCCCTCTCCGTCCGTGGAGGCGGGATTGTCCAAACAAAGAAACATCAGCCGGCCCATGCCGTTGTAATTACCACAATATTATATCAAGAAATTGTTTTTTGAAGTTTTCAAAATTTTTCAAAACTTGCATGTTGGATTTAAGGCTCTATATATGTTTTATATATTTTTTTTCCTAAAATAACCCAATATAATGAGATAAAAATACCTATAAAAAGAAGGCTCAAAATCAATTACACTAGTTCACTTCAACAAAAAATATAAATAAGAAGAAATAAAACACAAGTTTAGCCCCAAAAAATAAATTGTACACCCCCAAATTTTTTAAAATATTGTGTGCTATAATTGAGATCGTATTTAATTTTTTATATTTTCTGAATATAATAACATTGTCCAAATTAAAAAAAAGGTAGATTAAAATAAAGTGGCCCAAAATCCAATATTAGTTAATTTGAAAAATAAAAAAATCCACTTGAACAATAAAAATTTAATATAAAATGTTACAATAAATCTAAAAATAGAAAACTTCTAACCTAAAGTTATCATTTTAGATCTCAGATTGTCTCGAGCCAATCTAACTCAATTCCTATTTGAGTAAGGCGACTCACCATAGGGCCCAAATTCTATAAAATTTTACATGACTTTACATAATTTTTATGTCTTTTGGACAAACGAAAAAAACCCAATTTAGGTGAGGAAAAAAGAGGTTCATTAGAAAAAGAAAGAGATTACCCAAAATTAATTATGCCAGTAAAGTTTTGGAAGAACACCCCAGTTTAAAAAAATAAATAATTTGTAGGCTCCAAATTTTTTAAATTATTATATGTAATAATTTAGACTCCATATATGTTCTGCAATTTTTTTTTTTTTTTTGGTTCATAAGAAAAGCCAAATCCAAATGAGAAAAATAGACTTTGTAAAAGGACCATAATCAACTACTAGCAGTGAACCCCTATGCACAGGACATAGAAAATAAAATTTAAAAATAAAATATTTATAAAAATAAATAATAAATTTTATATTCTTAAACTTACCATTATCACATAAAACTAAAAATTTATTGAGAAATCATTTGAACTTTAAGTGAGAGAGATGTGACTTATCATTAATGTTTAGATTACTTGTAAGTTTGACTCAACTAAATAATGCTAAATATCTAACTTAATATTAATTCAATTTTTTGTAAAAAACATACATGAGGTGTTCTTTAATTAAATAACAATAAAAGACATAGAAAATATTAAATAAGCTTTATAGCGGCTTATTATGGTTATTGGTGATAAATTTTAGCCTAATTCTATGAATATATATCTATAGGTGGGATTTTTTAGGAAGGCCCGATTGAACTCTCAAATTAAATTGACGAGCACGAATAATCTACAAGAGAAGAAGATGATCTCGACCCTCTTTGAGCTTAAGGCACTTCGATGATTAAGTTAGCAAGTTTAATCACAATGAATCAAATAGAATATTAGAGAGCTAGAACTCAAGTGAATGTACCTTACACCTTTAGTGTATGGGGATATTTATAGTTTTCGGAATGTCGTGTTCCCTTTGGGAATTGGAGTTACTTTCCTCATAGGAATCCTTAGGGGATGCTTGAGTTGAACCAAATCCTAGGCGTTAACCTAAGGTTTGTTGAGCTTAATTTCTTCTATACTCTATGTAAAGTTGGTCGTGATAGTTAGAAAGTCTACCTCAGGGCGACTGACAAAAGTAGGAAATAGTAAAGTGTCTCCCATCTTCGGTTAAGGGCATAGATGATGTCAGAATCTGGGTTTCTATCCCTTGGGAGTTTGGTGACCTTCCTATTGACCAAATGCCATTGAGTCGATACCGTAAAACCCCCAAAGAGTAGGTTGGTGCCGACCCTTTATTTTTCATATGTATTGACTTGTACATGTCTAACTTGCCTTGTTTTGTTTTGTTTAGCAATTGGTAAGAACAAGAAGTAGACGTGGAGTGTCAACTTGACTGATCTGAATAAGGCCCTAAATTACAGAGGTACTAGTCAACTTCGTGACATCATAAGGACCTCTCACATCTTGCTGAACTACCCACTCCGGGTCTCCACCTTCACTGCCTTATTAGGGATCCTACCAGGTGTGATTGCCAAGTTATCAAAGGAGGGTGCTGCTGTCGAGTTCCCTGAAATCTCAGTAGGAATTACTATTGAGCGCATACATCTTGATGACCGGGTGACGATTGCCAACTTCCTTCTGATGTGCTACCACCAGTAGAGAGTTTGGGGACTCAAGTCATTGAAGACGCCGTCCCAGTGACTTCAAGAGCTAGCTTCCCAAGTTGGGCATCATTTGATTTGCCTCCAACCACTACTGACGCGACAGCCCATCTTACAGATTATTCTGTCCAAGACATCTCCTCGGATCGGTCAAGGTCATCTAAATTGATATCAAATTCAACTCCATTCACAGTGCTCGACCGCTAAGCTATAGACAAGACTGGGAAGAAGCGTAAACTGGTGTACCCTTCGTCCTCCAAATCTAATACTTGCCATATGATGAACCTGAGGGAGATGGTGCTGCAAAAGGCACCGAAGAAGTTGAAGAAGTTAAGGAAGCTGGAGGCCGAAATGGTAAAGCCCATTCCCCCTGCCCCTGTTACAAAGGTCAGCTCTAATGAACCCAATAAGCAGAGGAGGGACACGAGGGTGTCAAAGAAAAAGTTAACAGCAAGGGACGCTTTGGTTGAGCCTGTACCAAATAAGGCCAAAATTGTGTCGACATACCCTTGTCCAAGTAGCAGCGCAGTAACCGATGATGCTGACTTTGTGGTTGTTAGACCCATTGTTAGTGATCATCGTATGCGGCTGACCAACTCCTTGATCAGGTTGGGTGAAATGGCAATGGGGGTGGTCGACAGTAACCTCCAGCGGATTGATATGGACTTGCTGGAGAGCAACGATGACCTTTTTGTCTTTCTAAGAGCCTTCCACGAATCCCTATGGGTAAGTTCCTTCACCAATTTATTTTCAATAATGAATTGTTAATCGTATATTGATCTTGTTGAATTTGTTTTTGCTTACAAGGCTCTTTTAATAGTTTAGAGGCTATGCGCTGTTTTTGAGTTCTATCCAAAGAGCATAATAAGTTAGTTGAGGAGCACGCTATGCTGAAAAGGGATTGGATTTTGGAAAAACAAGCCCAATTAACTGCCCCAAAGGAGGTTAAAAAGGTGAAGACTGTGTTGGACTAGGTTACAACAGATCTCATCAGGAAGGATGACGATTTCTCGACGTTAGAAGACGACAAGGCCATACTCTCGGTGGATTTGTTCAAGTCGAGGGCTAAAGTCAATGGACTTAAAACCAACCTTACAAAGGAGAAGACTGAGTTTGAGGAGAGGTATAAGCAAGGCATGAATGATACTGCTAACCAAATGGTTCATCTCTCACAGTCAATATTCATCGAAGGCTAGTATGGGGCTCTGAAAGAAATGAATGTCGAGAGCTCTTCCAGCCTTTGGATGAATATTCTGAACTACTTCGAGACAACGTTGAGAGGAAATGTTGAGGATGCCTCCAAGATGGCTAAGCTTATAGAGACTCTAACCATTACAACTATAACAGTACCGAAGATGGCTGAAGGTGGTGTCCCCAAGATGGCTGAAGCAGACATGCTGAAGACGGTTGAGGCCGAAATCTTTTTTGCCAACGTGACTCCCACAGACATCCTCATGAATTTCAAATAGGATGCCCTGCACTTTGTCAGGATGGACACAATGTAGATAGGGGCCAGTGAATGATCTTCTATATAGTTCCTTGTCAGGTGATAGCCAGTATTTTAATAACTTGTGCTTGATTCTTCTAGCCTTGTTCTTGTCTTTTGGCAGCTTATCTCTGTCGAGGTACGAGATGATCGGGTCCATCCAAGATGGCCCTAATTGCTCAATAGCCAAAGCTTGCACTTGTTCTTGAAATATGCTTGGGCTAGGGAGTGTCTCCATGTAAATTGTTCTCTTTGATCCCAACTTTAGGGTCACTGCCAATGTTGCCAAGGTATCGGCATGAGTGTTGCTATCACGGCTGATCTAATAGAGCTTGTATTTAATGAATCCGCCGAGCAGCTCCCTTGCTTTTGCCAAGTATTGTGACATACTGTCATTTTTTACTACATACTCACCCATGATCTAGTTGACCACCAACTGGGAATCAGAATATATAGCTATCTCGGCAATCTTGAGCTCTACAGCTCGGTGTAGTCTACCAAGCATAGCCTCATATTTTCACTCGTTGTTTGATATAATAAACTCCAACTTTATAGCCTGCTCCAATGCCATACCATCTGGCTTGATTAGGACTATGCCCGATCCTGCCCTCCTGCTGTTGGATGCTCCATCGACAAAAAGCTTCCAATGATTAGAAATCTCCGATTGTTCTAAGGAGGGTTTACCACTTGATTGATTGGCATCGGGTTTCTAAATGGGTTCCTAGGGTAGTTCAATAGAAAAGTTAGCAATAAAATCAGCAAGTATTTGACCTTTCACTACCGACCTGGGTAGGAATTTGATGTCAAACTCTCCCAGCTCCACCGCCCATTTTGCTAGTCTTCTCAAGAAATCAGCTCTTCTGAGGAGTTGCTTAAGCTGATGGTATATGAGG
The DNA here is from genome assembly GCA_033060915.1 of Euryodendron excelsum. Lineage (NCBI taxonomy): Eukaryota > Viridiplantae > Streptophyta > Magnoliopsida > Ericales > Pentaphylacaceae > Euryodendron > Euryodendron excelsum. The sequence continues at coordinate 24,458,237 of CM065395.1, forward strand.
ACGTTGATGGTATAGGCCCTGAAGTAATGCACGAACTTACGTGATGCCATTACCAATGCTAGGGCCATCTTCTCTAGTGGAAGATACCTGCTCCCTGCTCCCAAAAGAGTTTTGCTGATGTAGTAGATTGATTTCTGCTGCATGTCTTGTTGTCGAAGTAGGACAGTGCTTACCGCATGGTCTAATACTACCAAATCGACATAGAGCTCTTCATGTTTCAGCGGTGTAGAAAGTAGAGGTGGCTGGGCCAGATATTTCTTTAGGTCGACAAGGGCGACCGGGTCACAATCAAGACTCCAGTTAAACTGCTCCCGTTTTTTCAAAAGTTAGAAGAATGGTCGGTACTTATCTGAAGATCGACTAACAAACTGGTTGAGAGCTGCTGCCATTCTAGTCAACTTTTGGACTTTCTTGATGTTCCTTGGGGCCTGGATATTTTAGATTACGCTTATTTGATTCGGATCTATTTCAATCCCTCGGTGTGTAACCAAAAATTCAAGAAACCTTCTAGAACTTACCCCGAACACACACTTAGAGGCATTCAACCTCATCTTATAGTTTTTGAGGATGTTGAACACTTCCTTTAGATCACCTAAGTGCCGTCTACCGACCTTGCTTTTGACCACCATATCGTCAATGTACACTTCAATAATGATGCCGATGTGTTCCTTAAACATTTTGGTGACCAATCTTTGATAGGTGGCGCATAAGTTCTTCAGACCAAAGGGCATTACTTTATAACAGAAAATGCCCCTTGGGATAATGAAGGTAGTTTTTTCTTGGTCTTCTTCGTGGAGCGGGATCTGATGGTACCCGCGATAGGCATCTAAGAAACTCATCGTCTCAAATCAAGTTGTTACATCCACCAGTTGGTCGATCTTTGGAAGGGGAAAAGGGTCATTGGGGCATGCTTTATTCAAGTCAATGAAGTCAACACAAACCCTCCACTTGCCATTCTTCTTCTTTACCACCACTGTATTTGAGAGCCAGCATGGGTATTAGACTTCCCTTATTGTCCTCGCTTTAAGGAGCCTGTCCACTTCTTCAATCACAGCATCCACGTGTTGAGTAGCTGCCTTTCTTCCCTTCTGAACCATAGGTCGGCACTACAAGTCCATGCTAAGTCTGTCGCAGGCTACATCTGGGTTGATTCTCGGCATGTCATAAGGTGTCTAAGTAAACACTTCAATGTACTCTATCAATAGATTGATCAATGATTTATCCTCAGATTTAGGCAGAGAGGTGCCGAGAATAAAGTACTTTTCCTTATCATGTCGATCTATGTAAACCTTCTTCAGGTCCTCAACGGTCTTGTTCTCTGCTAATAGCCCGACATCATCAATCGTGGGCGTGTCCTCATGGAGTTCCATTATCTGTACCTTACCCATTTTTTCTTCGTGGTGCATGCCATCAGGAAGCACTATTTAGCGCAACTTGGTCCTCTCCCATCTCTCCTACTCCACCTTGAGTCAGGAAATAGATCAGCTGATGATAGGACAAATGTATGGCTTTCATAAGGTGTAAATATATCTGACCTATGATTGTATTGTAAGGGGGAAGACATATTAAGCACTAAGAATTCTATCTGAATAGTAATCCATCTCGTAATAACTGAGACAATTACCATTCCCAGTAGCCAGATTGGGTCTGAACTGAATCCGATCAGGGGGTTCAAAGATGGTTAGAGATTGGCATCCTTTAGTCCCAGTTTTTTGAAGAGGTCGTAGAACGTGACTTGGGAGGAGCTTCTTGTAAGCACCCCATTTTTGCCTGCTTGGCAATCTTTAGCTTGACTGAACTCACATTCAAACTAACACAAACACATTCAAGTCCAAACCAGTTTTTTAGAATCAAATCCAATTAATCAATCGATTCGCGGGCCCAACTGAGGTAAAATGACCAAAATGCCCTTGGGGTATTGCTCGGTTCACTTCTAGTTGGCACATCTTCCTAAACACGATAAGTCCTTATTTTAATCTCAAACTCAATTCCAATTTCAATTCCAATCCAGACCAATCAAACTCAAACAGGCACATCTTTTAAGAAAACTAATCCCTTAGGCGGTAAGTCCATCCAGTCTGGCACATTTATCGGGAAAATTCTTTGGAATGGTAAGTCCCTTCAAATCTGTCGATCGGGACAGAACCTAAATCCCGGAGATGGTAGATCGGTTCACTTTTTGCACTTGCTAGCCTGCCAATGTAGAATGTCCATTATTTAGCACGTATTTTGAAAAAGTTGATCTCTTAGACGATAAGTTCATCTAGCAGCTCCTGAGATCAAGCAGTCTCGAGAATGAACACACACCATCAGAGTGATGAAAACACTCACAAATATTACAACCGTCAGAGTGGCAGAAACACTTGTCCACAGGTCGACATTAGAAATTGTCAACAAAACTCCTATGCCACGGGACTGAACTCGCCTCTTAGCCGTGACACGTTTACCGAAGGATGGGATACCTTTAGAAACCAACTCATCACACACCGTCAGAGTGATGGAAACACTTAAAACCCGGGTCAACACTAGTGCTTACTAGCCCACTCTGGTGAAGAATAACCAAAATGCCCCTTGGGCCTTTTTTGGCATGCTTCTCGAGAAAGTACCTAAGTTCTCGGAATGATAAGTCCACCTTTCCAAGATTATCCCAAAGAAAATCTGGCATATTCAAATGCTTTCCAATCAGTTCCAGATCAATTCTGAGACCATATGGTCAAAATGACCATTTTGCCCCTAGGCATCCGATCTGCTCCAGGAACCACACTGGTTCTGCGTGTCAAACCGGTTATCTTTTGAGGACGTTCCTAAACCTTTCAACACCTTTCTGGATCATTCTGAGTCAATTCCGATAAGCCCAGTATAAAATTATCGTTTTGCCCTTAGTGGGCCGGTTGTCTTTTCTAACCACACTAGCTCTGGGTATCAAACTGGTAACTCTTCGGAACGCTCTTAATAGTATTTCCTGTTGGCCTAAGAAGGCAACTCAAGATGGGGGGTGAATTAGGTTTTACAGAATTTATATCGAATAATGCAACCAAATACAGTTTATGTATTTCAACAATGATTAATCAAAGTATATATCAAGCAAGTAAAGTATACATCTATGCAAGCATGTATACTGAGCAAACAAGCAAAACAGAACAAGAAAAGAAGAGCACCAGATTTATAAAGGTTTGGCCAACCTTGCCCACGTTCTCTCTTCTTCGATCCTCACGAATGTATTCCACTATGTAACATTCTTTACACAGCTGCTAGTTTTGCCACAAGTGCCCAGCTCACTCTTACAAAAGCTCCTTCTTAAGCTTTCAAAACCCAAGAGATTTTGTTCAAGCTTCTCTTAAACTTACAAGTGATTTTGTCCAAGTTTCACTCAAACTTACAAGTGTTTTTACTCAAGAACACTCAAACTTACAGGTTTACAAACCCACCCAAGTGAAATCAATAAAGGTTATACAATAGGTAACTTTCCCAATGAGTAGATAAACAAGTATAGCTTAATGAATAACCTAAAACACTTAGCAAAAGATGTAACAGTGAGGGCAAAGCAAATTTCCAGCTTTTTGCTATGGATGTAGCAGATATAATCACTCTTTCTTCTGTGTAAAAGCTGTAGGAATCTTGTATTTAAAGTCATGGATCAATTCTAGCCATTGGAGAAATATGGGAGAAGTTTTAGTGGCAGATTGCAGCATTACATCTGTAAAAAATATAGTCGTTGCTATCGGGGGTTGACTCTTTTTGCAATGAGTCGACTTTTTTTAGAATCTACTTCAACATTTTGCCTTGAGGGATCGACTCATGACTTGTAGGAGTCGACTCTTTTGGTCTGAATCTGCAGACTATACTCTCTGTCCCAATGAGTCGACTATTTTGCAGTGAGTGGTCGACTCTTTTCAGTAGTCTTCAAAATTTTAGACTCTGTTTGAATGAGTCGACTCTTGAATGATAAGGGGTCGACTGTTTTAAGTCCCCAGTATATTTTCAAGGCTCTGTCTGAATGATTCGACTCTTTAGTCTTGAGGGGTCGACTCTTTTCACCACAAAACTTGTTTTTGCAACTTTTGTCCATTCTTCTCCAAAGTCTCCGAACTTATCAAGGATCATCCAAACCAGTTTTCTAAGGCTTGAAAACACTTTTTCAAGACTTGATGACTTCAAGAACGTCTTCAATCCCTTCTAGATGAATTCTTTCTATTTTGATTACTTGTAGAACTCTGCAATCATCATTACTTCATCCATTGATCCAAGTCTTCCTCAAGATCTTCAAGAGAACTTCCAAGACTTAAGATCTTTATATTTTAACTGATCTTTGAAGATTCTTCAACAAATATGGCTTCTTCTATTTATTCAAGACTTTGAGCATTTTCAATCTTCTTCCTTGACATCCATTATCTTTGAAATTTCTTCATTCTCTATAAGATCACCATTGTTGAATATGTCATTCCTTCATACTTATCAATCTTTAATCCAAGATTTTCATCATCTTGAAATTCCTTCATTCTCTTATAATATCAATTTTGTTGAACACATCATCTCATCATGCTTTTCATTCTTCATTCTAATCTTTGCATTTCTTCATTCTAATCTTTGCATCACAAATCCTCCATTATGATAAGCTTCAAGTCAAGATCTAATTAATAATTAGTCGCGCACTAAGTAAAATTATTAGATCATTAAACTATGTTTTGTTATCATCGAAATCAAGGCATTGAGTCAACAATCTCCCTCTTTTTGATAATGACAAAACCTTAAAAATATATACAATTAAGCTTAATATAAATAAAGCATAAGGATTAAGAACATTCAGAATCTAAAGCACCATGCTTCTTGTAATGCTCCCTCTTATTGTTTCATAATGTTTCTTTCCCTTTTTCATATATTTTTCATAAAGTATTTCACCCTTTTTTTGTTAATTAGTCAAAAAGGAACAATAAAATAGAATGCAAATTTAGAATAGAAAAGATTCATTCATATTCCAGATTTTCTCCTTAAATATATATATATATATATTCTCCCCTATGGAAGATATAAAATCATGTACACAAATATTTCTCCCCTATTATCATATAGATTATCTCTCCCCCTTAATAAAAGATTTCTCTTTGATATGCCATTCAAAGAAACCTTTATGAGTATAAACAATATGCTCGAAATCGAATAAACTTAGTAATGTGCAATATCAGAAAAATGTAAAGAAGGTGAAAACTTCATACCAAGCATTTGCTTCCTCTTTCTTTTGTACTTGGTGCTTCAGATTATGTTTCAAAGTCAAGACAAAGCCAATCAACTAACTCAAAAGATTCAGAGTATGTAAGTACTTAGAAATTCAGAATAGTCAAGCTTTGCCGCCCCCTTGCTCTAGATTATGTTTCAGATTCAAGGCAAAGCAAACTCGAACTTAGATGGTCTAGGCATGTAGGCAATTGGAAGTTTAGAATATTCATGCTTCATTGCAGTCTATTCATGCTTCCCCTTTCACATCAAACCAATACTCCCCTTTCTTTTGCAATTGATGCTTCATTGCATTATAACACATTTGCACAACACATTTGCACTCAACTAGTACCATATAACGAAAACTAAAGAGTAATATGTATTGCATGTCAATTATACTCAGTAATGCACTAAGGAGTAAGTAATGCATTAAGGAGTGTTCTCTCCCCCTTTTTGTCGTTTTGAGTTTTTGTCTTTTTGAGAATATTCTCTTCCCCTTTTTTGTCAAATCATCAAAAAGAGTAATAAAGGGAGAAAATAGACCGGTACAATAGCAAAAAATTAGAATAAAATGATGTATATATGTAAAATACATTGATGAAGGCAGTCAAAGCATGCACTCATTCAAAATTCACAAGACAAGTAGCAATGTTAAGACAACGAGATCCAAAGCACATCATTGTTATCATCATTCATAGGTAAGAAGGATTGAGCGAGTTTAACCATCCACAAAATATTACATATTGCTGAGAGAATGACATGCCATTCTATTTAAAATAACTTGTTTAAAAACAAAAAATAGAAAACGGAAAAAGCAGAGGCAAAGGCCTTCATTTTCTTTTGCGAGAAGGAGTTTGAGAGAGATCAACTGAATCATCAGCAGTGTTTGAAAATTTGCTACTTTGAGTTCTTTGTCTCAGGCCATATTTGTGAGATGCAGCAAAAGGCTTTGAGGGTGTTTGGTCGGAGTGATCAGAGGGGCCTGCTAGTGATGACTGGGAAGAGGTGTGCTCCCTTCCACTAGATTCTTCCAACTCATCTGTGCTAGAATCCTCCTTTACAAATTCTATTGCTGAAGGGAAGAGAGGCTGGTATTGGTCTCCAACTATCTTCTTCATATATTTACCAATATGCTCGATGGAAAGAGCAATGTCATTGGCAACTTTTTCCCTTATTTTGTTTCCCTCAGACACAAAGGCCTTTCTCAATTCTCTCACCTTCTTCTCAACGAAGAATAACCTGGTAGCCCCGTTATCTATCTTCTTGTCTAACTTGGTGAACATCTCTTCTTGATCCGTCTTCAAATCTCTTATCATGCTTATAAAAATAGACATATCCACAAATTGACCACTTGAAATAATGCTCATTGGGAAGAGTTCCCTTGGAGCACTAGATGGGGCAAGTCTAGAGGGTTCACCACTCTCTGGTATAGCACTGGAAGGTTCACCTCTTTCAATGGATTCAATTCTAGGAGAGCCACTGTCAATGTGTTTCTCCTTCCTAGGGGTCCAAGACTTGCTTTGTGGATTGAAATGATGGCCCATTCTAAACAAAGTTTTCTGATTATACTCATCAAAATTTGGATTAGGGGTTCTCTGCTTCTCATCCCTTAAATCTATATTGAAGTGCTTAAAAACTTTGGTCAAGAGAATCTCATAGGGTAGGCTGACTTTGGTTCTAGAAGCCTTGACAATGTGATTTTAGATGAACTCAGGCAAATCAATTTTGGTGTCTGTCAAATAAGCCTAAAGGAAAAACAATTCCCTTTCAGTAATGTAGTCAAACTTGCCACCTTTAAGAATGAGAATGTGACAGATAAAGTGATGCACCAATCTTAATTCCAAGGGCAATTCATTAGCCATGGGGTGGAATGAATCATCAGTAATTTCCCAGGGCAGACATAGCAGTTTTTCTACTTACATCTTTCTTGTCCATTTGCCCACCACTACCAATTTTCAAAGTCTGGCAAATCACTCATTTAGTGAGTGTAATGGTTGTTCCCTTCACATAGCTAATCACATTGATACCCCCATCTTCTTTTTCTACATGGGCGTAGAATTGTCCCACAATTTCAGGGTACACATCATCTTTTAATAGGGTGATGGATTTCCATCCAAGGGCTTCTAATTTAGGTTCAAATGCAAACTTTTCTTTGGCAAAGAATACATAATCTATCCATCTTTCATTTAAAATAACTCTACAAAAGAAGATTCACTACAAGAAAATTGACCTTTTGCAATGGTCATTTACCGCCAGCAAAAGATACACCAACCGGCTCTAAAGTATATAACGGCGATTACACGATGAAAAAATCAACTGTCGTCTAGGTAGGCGTCAGGAAAACTAATACGGCGGTAAAGCTACTGCCGGTAAACAAAAACGGCGGTTCTAAAGGCGGTATTAACCCGCCTCAATTGATAACAACGTTTTAAGTTCGTTTAATGGCGGTTCAATGATATCACCACTAAAGTATGTCTTTAATAGTGGTTGATTACCACCATTATCGATTATATCATTATTGACGCTTTTGTATTACCGCCACTAAAGATAAATATTTATTATGATCTACATTTTGCACTAAAATCTTATATTACACTTATGCAAAACAACAGAAATGTCTCAAAAAATTATCCGACATCCAATACAAAAAGTTAAAATCTTTTCATTACCAAAAATGTCAATGTACCAAAATAAGTCAATACACACCAACTTGAAAAGTTTCAAGACAAAAGACTTATACAAGTCAAAACCAATCACTCCAAAATGTGAACCACTACAAAAGTTCAATAGGCCATTAACAACAACTGTCCTGCATGTCAAGTCTTATATGTGCGCGCATCTATCTCCTTTCAATCTGCACACAAAGAAAAAATGACTAAGAAAATAAGAAATTTACCCATTAATAATATCAACTATTAGAAACAGGATAAAATATGCAATATTAATGTACTGTACCGTACATTATTAGAAGGCCAAGCTACACATTTGTTAACAGCATCTCCGAGCTACACATTAGAAGGCCAAGCTACTGTAAGAAATTAAAATTAATAAATAATATACATCATGAATTCATCCAATAGAATATCATGTAATCATAAAATTTAAACATTATGAATACTACTAAAAGAAGATTCTCATCATCTGGGAGAAAGAGTATGTTATTCAGCCAAATATCTAAATCGCAATTAGGTAAATATCAAAAAGTCAAAAGTTCTATGCACAAAATCTATGATCATTAGGTTATTACATGAATTATATTCGGTACATAATATAACTGCCAATGAACTTCTGAGGGTTTTAACTGGGACATAGAGTACCCAATTCTAGCACTGGTGCAAAGGATAACATTATACACACTTGAAATTTACACTAAAAAAATTAGCAAGCATTATCAATAGAAAATTTTTTTGGTATTCATCTAGTAAAATGAGAATCAATAAAAAAAAACTAGCAAATTCCAATTGCATTAAAATATAAAGGTAAGAAAATGAAACAGAACCCAAAAAAAAAAAAAAACACGTGATTTACCTTTGCATCACAACTTCTAGCATCTAGCAAACTTTCAGAAAAGGTAAGAAAAATTTAATATTTCCAAATATGAATTGGGCATAAAGGAATATATTGCATATGGAAATCTACAAAGCAAACCAACATCTAACAAACTACATTAAAAATTGAAACAATCAAAACTACAAAAGATGCTATTCAACAATCTAATTTTCATATCAATATATTAAATAAATAAAAATTTTCTATTGATGATGCTTGCTAACCCTACTGCTTTTAGATTAGTTTGCATAAAATTACCCGTATCCATGGAAAAGTAACTAACATTGTGCATGCATTTGAGGGCTAAAAAAAGTATTGGTCCAAGGTCCTTGAAAACAAGAAGAATGTGCTAGTTACTTATTTATTTATTTTTCATAGGTATGCTAGTTATTCAAATTTTCTTTTCTTTAATCGATTCATATGGGTTACGAAAGAGCCAGGAGGTTACCTTGGGCTATAGTCATTGACCTCATACCTTAGGGGAAAAATACTATCAAGACAATTTAGAAGTCATTCCAACAGACTTAGAAAGTGGTGGACAATATAATGATGATTGTACTTGGAAATGGATCAAGATACCCAAGTCTACAGTTTACCTCTATGGTTGAAGCAATTGTTTGAATTATACGATCAAATACACTAGTTCATTTGACTTCAAATGACCTCAAGTGAAGGTGGCATTTGTATATGACACAAGCAGCAACAAGCTTGCCCCCAAAAAATCCCAAGTCTTATGTAATACACTTGATTAGCAGGTCATGGTTCTCCTGTTTTCGTTATTGATTAAATGAGTGCCCACCAATGGTGGATTTATTTCACTAGTCTTCTTCCTCACCCAAGGGCAACTAAATAAATTTTAATCACATTGATAAAGTAATGATGATGATAACCAACAACAACGACGAAGATGATGCAATGATAAGACTAGGTATCAACAAATCAAAACTCTTAAAACCAAGTTATATAACCCCCCCCCCCCCCCCCCCCCCCCCCAAAAAAAAATTAAAACACAAAAAAATTATTAATTATCTATAATTAACATAAGGGCTCCCTTTCTCAGCAATTTCTATACTTTAGAATTAGATTCCTACGCCATAATGTAGAAATTAATCCTGTGAATAAGCGAAACAGAATCACAGAAGTGTTCGCATTCAAGGCCTTGTTATCAACAATCTATCAAACTTGAGAGTATTATTGTTGGATAGATTAGAGTTTGTTATATATGGTGAAGGGGGAGGGGCCGCTGAAATACCCTTAAGTTGAATTGGGAGACAGCAAAAATAGTTCTCAACACAATTTAAGTTCAAATTTGGATGATTTGATTCATAACAAGCTACTGAGATTGCTTATTTCTAATCAGTGTTATATAATTTGTATGGTGATGAAAAAATAAAAAGTTTCCAAAAAAAAAAAAAAACTCACACAAGCCCTTGAGGATATCACTTATCATATGAGACACGTTTCTCATTGTACAAATATCATGATCCCAAGAAATTTCCAAGAGACAAAAGAATCAAGTTTAGGCAAGATGCTAATTAGTTAAAAGGTCTCATCAATTACTAGAGAGACATGGATAAAAATAAATGTTGATCACTGATATTTCAGACTTTGCCTATGGTTGGTAGTAAAAGATGTAAGCCAGTAAATGAGAGGGCCATTAATAGGAAGAATATTTCATCTGCTACGAGGTGGGGGAAAACTCAAGCTGAAAAACCACATCCTCGTGACACAACATATGAATCAAAGAGAGGGATGATGTTTCAATTGACCAATGATGTGCTTCACATAGCTACTGAAAACTTGCTACAGAGATGAGATGTGATGTGGCATGGAATTGAATATGGTATGCATATGTAGCAGGCATAGGAAAATTAACACCATATGATCCCCCATTTCATAATTGACAAGACCAGCTCCTACTCACTCAATGAAGAAATAATCATGTCGGCTCCAATTCAAGTTGAATCTTCTACATATTTTTTTCTACAGTGGTTAGATAACACCAAAAATCTGACAACAGGAGTGACGAGAGGTAATCAACTACATCAGCAACATAATCAAAATATGATTGCCAAGTTTTTCCTTATGGAACTCAAAGGTCTAATTAAATTGGAAGGTGAGGTTTTTTCTACGCATAGAGTGATTAATGGCATCGTTTGATAAATGATGAGCCATAAAAATTCTTGAATTTTGGGGAGTTAAGGTAAATTTTATGAATGTTAGTGGGGCCAATACACTATTTCTAGTGTACTTGCTTTTCATGTTTTCCAATTTTGCTTACAATATATTCTTTTAGTTATTAAACAAAAACATAGAACTTATCAACTTTCACACAACCCATTACCTTTTATGATTAAACTACAAGAGTGGTTGAAATAGATAAACCTTATAAGAAAATTACATTTCTAAAATTGCACAGCAACTATATCAATTGTTTATGACTCTAGTCAATCTAAGCTCCTGGCTTAGCTTAGCATGTTAAAAGATCGAGCTTGAGGTTTGTGCTTGACATTGATTAGCCTAATTATGAGTAGTCGTACAAGACTCCTAATGAGCGCTAAGCTAAACCTGTTCATAGCAATAGCAATGTCCGTTGCACCAAAAAGGTGAAGTAACCACAAGGCATCCTGGAATAATACACAAAACTTGATCGTTCATTTGTTTTCTTTTCTTTTTTTTTTTTCAATAGGAGAATAACTTGGTACTAACTACAACAAAAGTTCCACTAATGGTCCATCACACAAGTGCTTATCAATAAAATTAAACATCACCAATATGAGAAGTTCCATTACCTCTCCCGCTTCGACCAATATAACATGTGGTGTAAATCCAACCCCAAATGATCCTGCCCACCAAAGAACTCAATGATAAAGTACTTGACAAATCAACTGTCAAATAATTTTCTAGACAAATCAGCAAGAGTCATGCCTGAGACAGAGCAGATTGTAAGCAATATAATTTTTTGGACATCATTCACCTCATCAAACTTTGCCCAATCCTGCATCTAATGAAAGTAATAATATCTTCTTACTGATTTAATCTTATTTCTCCATTTAGAAGATTGCCATTCTCAGGAGTTCTCTGTAATTTTGTAAAGAAACACTCAGAATGCATCTACATGAACAAGTATATTGGTGAGTAAAGATATAATAATCTATTAGTACCTATATAATTGTTGCCTTTGGACGTGCAAGCCTTGAGCAAGCTCAATGGAGATCCCTCTTTAGCAATACCCAAATCTTAAGACGTGACGTGGGCACCACTGCGAAGCATAAGTGGGCACCTTGGTGAAAACCCACTCCCCCTCCCTCGGCTCTGCGACCTGCGACGAAACCCCCAAAAAAAACCCCAACGACAAGCCGTAAATTGCCTAGATCTTGCCTTCAAGGTGTCCCACGACCTTGCCTTTGCCGCTAGAACGTCACCCTTGCAGCTGCGACTTCGCAACCTCGCCCATCAGCTCTCACCTTGGCAAAGGCAATTTTGGGAAAAAACCTCGCCCTCACAGCTGTGACTAACGCCAATTTTGAGGGAAAACCTTACAAAGGGAATGGGGTTTCACCGTTTTAGAGGGAAAAATAGGGAAAAAAATAAAAAGATGGAGGGAAATAAATTAATGATATTGCGTGCGCATAGTTTTATTGACGATTTTTAAAAAACTGTCGATATAAGTGTCATATAACCAATCTACTGTTTTAGGGTGCTAATTGACTTTTATTTTGCGGTGGTAATCATAAACCACCTTTAATGTACATATATAATGACGGTAATTTACCGTCGTTAGTAAACATCTGTAAGGCGGTTTTACGACTCGCCGTTAAAACTACCACCTCTAAAAATCACATTTCTTGTAGTGATTTTCTCATACTTATTTCAGTTGGATTTCTTCTCAAACTAGATGGTGTCAACAAGATATTCATCTTCCTCTTCCTCAATTTGCCTCCCTTTTCTCCTTTTTGATAGTCTAGAAGACTCCCCTTTAGTCTTTCTTTTCGTTCATCTTTTGGGTTTGAGAGTCGGCTCTTTTAGGGTTTTTTTCCCCTTTTTCGGTGGAGCAAATTTTGGAGCCATTGAAGGGTGAAAATGGCGGTTAAAGGAAGTTAAGAAAGCTCTAGGATGGTTGAATAAGGGTTATGTATGGATTGAGAGAGATTTTTTTAGTGGTTAGAAGTGGAGGTGACTGTTGATTGTGAGAGAGAGAGGAGAGAAATCAAAAGTTTGAAATGATTTGATAAAACAGGGGCTTGATAGTTTTAGAGCAGTTGAGGCTTAATGAGTCAACTCTTGGCTTGAAAGGGTCAACTCTTTTCAGCGATGAAAGCTTTCTAAGCTCTCTGTTCAAATGAGTCCACTTTTTTCAACAGAGGACTTCTAGGGCTAATTCTAGAGTCTAGGAGATGACTCATTGAAAGCATGAGTTGACTCTTTTCCTTCAGAAATACAGAGATGTATTTTTAAGAGCTATGAAATGCATCAAACAAGATTATAGTCTATTTCAAAGGTACATATGCATTGTTCAACCACATATAAACATCTAAGCATTCAAGATAAAGGATTGTTCATCCCCAATTCTCTCCTAATCAAACAAAATCTATCTTCACTTAAAGGTTTTGTAAAGATATCAACAAGTTGATATTCAGTACTTACGAAATCAAGCAAGATATCACGTTTTTTGCACATGATCATGTATAAAATGATGTCTAATCTCAATGTGCTTTGTACAAGAGTGTTGGATAGGATTTTTGGTTAGATTGATGGCACTTGTGTTATCACATCTAATAGGGATATGTTCAAATGTTAAACCAAAATCTTCCAATTGATGTTTTATCCAAAGCACTTGTACACAACAACTTCCGGCTGCAATATACTCAGCCTCAGCTGTGGAGAGAGCAACTGAGTTTTGTTTCTTACTAAACCATGAAACAAACATGTTTCTAAGAAATTGACAAGAGCCACTAGTGCTCTTTCTATCAACCTTACTACCAGCATAGTCAGCATCAAAATATCCAATTAAATTCAAAGATGCGCCTCTAGGATACCATAATCTAAGATTAGGTATGTGCTTAAGATATCTAAATATTCTCTTAATAGTAACAACATGTGATTCCTTAGGATTAGATTGAAAACGAACATGCAAGCATACACTAAACATAATATCAGGCCTACTAGCAGTTAAGTAAAGCAATGAGCCTATCATACTTCTATATAGCTTAGTATCTACTGAAATACCTTTCTCATCACTGTCAAGGTTTGTTGAAGTATTCATAGGTGCTCAAGTTTTGCATCTTCCAATCCAAACTTCTTAAGTAGATCTTTGATGTATTTAGCTTGGTTAATAAAAATTTCTTCCTTTGATTGTTTGATTTGAAATCTAAGGAATTAATTGAGCTCACCCATCATGCTCATCTCAAACTCACCATGCATACATTTAGCAAATTCCTTCCAAAGCTTTTCATTAGTAGAGCCAAATATAATGTTATCAACATAAATTTGCACAAGTAACATATCATGATCTTTAACATTTATAAAAAGAGTTGTATCAACTTTTCCTCTTGTAAAACTATTTTCAATCAAAAATTTGCTTAGACTTTCATACAAGGCCCTTGGGGCTTGCTTTAAACCATGTAAGGCTTTAGTAAGTTTAAAAACATGATTTAGAAATAAAAGGTTTTCAAAACCAGGTGGTTGTTCAACAAACACCTCTTCAGATATAAAACCGTTCAAGAATGCACTTTTCATGTCCATTTGATAAAGCTTGAAAATTTTGAAACAAGAGAATGCAAGCAACATTTTAATAGCTTTTAATCTAGTTACAGATGCATAAGTTTCATCTAAATCAATTCCTTCTTCTTGACTATAGCCTTGAGCTACAAGTCTGGCTTTGTTTCTAACTACTGTTCCAAATTCATCTATCTTATTTCTATACACCCATTTGGTTCCAATTATAGGATAATCTTTAGGTCTAGGAACAAGGTTCCAAACCTCATTCCTTTTAAATTGGTTTAGTTCTTCTTACATGGTCATAATTCATGATTCATTATTTTCAGCATCTTGAAAACATTTTTGGTTTTATTTGTGAAAGAAAAGCAAAATGATTACATATATTTCTAAGAGATGATCTTGTTCTTATCCCTTGTGATGGATCACCTAGTATCTGCTCTGTTGGATGGTTGTGGACAAATTTTTCTTCCTTTGGCAATCCTTCATTCACATCTTGTTAGCTTGAAGAGTCATCTTGGTTTCCTTTCTCATGTGGTGGAGCTTTACTTTGAGTTGGATTGACATTCAACATGTCCAAGTTCTTCTCCACATCATCTACATTATTATTCATAACCTTTTTAGACAAAGAGTTTAGTTCATCGAAGGTAGCATGAATTGATTCTTCAACAACTAAGGTTTTTTTATTGTGAACTCTATAGGCCTTGCTATGTGAGGAATATCCTAAAAAAATAGCTTCATTAGATTTTGCATCAAATTTACTAAGGTTGTCTTTATTGTTATTCAATACAAAATATTTGCATCCATAAGCTCTAAACTATGAAACATTTAGTTTCTTGTTTTTCCAAAGCTCATATAGGGTTTTATTTAAAAAATTTCTCACCAAAACTCTGTTTAACACATAGCAAGTTGTGTTAACAGCTTCAGTCAAAAAATATTTTGGCAAATTATTTTCACAAAGCATTGTTCTCCCCATCTCTTCTAAAGTTCTATTTTTTCTCTCAATAACTCCATTTTGTTAAGGAGTTCTAGATGCTGAAAAATTGTGTTCAAAACCATTTTCATCACAATATGTTTCAAAAGGTTTGCAATCAAACTCACCATCATGATCAGTCCTAATTGTTGTTTTTGTGGATTTAAAAGAAACTTTGGTTTGCTTTCCCATTTAACATGCATCATAAGCTTTGTCCTTTTGAAATTTGAGTTTGGGAAGATCATTTACTAACTCATTTTTTGAAATTTTTGAAAGAATGCTCATACTAGTATAACAAAGCCTTCTATACCACAACCAACTATCCTCTTTGTTCACAGCAGCAAGGCATTTGATTTCACAAGAAGATAATTCATTTAAATTGAAAGTGTAAATATTGTCTTGTTTATGACCAGTCAATATGATTTTGTTATCATTTATGCTTACTACATTGCATTTGAAAGATTCAAACACTACTTTGCAACCTTTGTCACACAATTGACTAATGCTTAACAGGTTATGCTTAAGACCTTTGACAAGTAACACATTTTCAATCGAGGTTGAAGAATTTTTACCAATACTACCTATACCGATGATTTTGCCTTTGCAATTATGTCCAACAGTAAACAATCTTCTATCCTTTAGTGTAAGAGAAGTGAATTGAGTTTTAACTCCAGTCATATGTCTCGAACAACCACTATTCAGGTACCATTGATCCTTTTTGAAATTGGCTTGAAGACATACCTATAAAACAAACAACTCAACTTTTGACCTTTGGTACCTAAATCATCTTGGGTCCAGTGGGGTTAGTTTTTAATATTCCTTTTGGAACCCAAGCTTTCTGGGCAACATGAGATTTTTGTATAAGGAAATATTAATTTGCAAAGTGACCTCTCTTATTACAATAAAAACCTATGATTGTAGCTTTTGAAAACTTTTTATGTTTAAAAGCATTGTAACCTATTCCAGCCTTGTCAAGAAAGTAATTTTGTTTACCAAGCATAGCATCAAGTTTATCTCTTTCATTAACACATTTAGAGAGACATTTTTCTAAATCAGTGACTCTTTCTTTCAAAACAGAGTTTTCCTCTCTCAAAATCTCATTTTCATTTTGTAACTCTTCACTTTCTTCTGTGAGAGTGGATATCATATTCTTGAGAAGATTGTTTTTTATGCCTAGCTTTTTATATTCAACAATCAAATCATCAAAAGCATTCTGTAATTCATTAAAAGAAAAATCAGAATTAGTTACCTTTGTTTCTTATTCATGTGCCATAAGACATATGTTGGATACTTCATGAGTTTCAGATTCATTTGAGCTTGAATCTTCACTACCACTCTATGTTACAGTTAGAGCCCTCTTCCCTCTTTCTTTCTTTCCTTCCTTTTTCAACTGAGGACACTCATTTCTCATGTGTCCTGGCTTTTTGTATTCGTCGCATATAATGGTCGAATCCTTGTTATTGGATTCACCCTTTGCTTCAATCTTCTTTCCTCCTTTCCACATTCTTTTCATGAATCTCTTGAATTTTCTTGTGATGAGAGCAAGATCTTCCTCGGCTTCTTCTTCACTTCCATATTCATTTTCTAACGTGGTGGACTTGAATGTAATAGACTTCTTTCTCTTGTCCTCTTCTTTCTGAGCATTCTATTTTCGGGTCAGCTTATAGGTCATGAGAGAGCCAAGAAGTTCTTCAAGAGGTAGAGTGTTGAGGTATTTAGCTTCTTATATGACTGTCACCTTTGGCAGTGATCTTAAAATTTTTCTCACCTGCTCACTGTTAGGATATACTCTTCCAAGAGACTTTAAACCATTAACAATATTAGTGAATCTAGTGAACATTTCTGTTATAGACTCATTAGATTTCATTCTAAATAATTCATAATTATGCATAAGAATGTTAATCTTTGACTCCTTGAACTGATTAGTCCCTTCATGAGTCACTTCAAGTTTGTCCTAAATTTTCTTGGCAGATTCACAGGTAGAAATTCTATTGAACTCATTTAATTCTAAGGCACAATATAAAATGTTCGTAGCTTTAACATTAGATTGCATAAGTTTTATGTCATTCTTATTCCATTCACTTTTAGGTTTAGGGATAACTTACCTTTCAATGAACTTGTTGGGAGTTCTAGGACCATTAACAATAATCATCCATAACTCATAGTTAACAGATTGAATATAAATTCTCATTCTATTTCTTTCAATAGTTGTAGTTTGTACCTTTAAACATAGGAGGTCAATTGGTGGATTGACCCTCACCTAGAGAGCTTCCAAACATGGTTGCCATGGATCAACTCTAAGGATGTTAAGCCTTTAAACTAGAGTACTAGCTCTGATACCAATTGTTGGCCCAAAAAAGCAACCCAAGAGGGGGGTGAATTGGGTTTTACATAATTTACATTGAATAATACAACTAAATACAGTTTATGTATTTCAATAATGATTAATCAAAGTATATATCAAGTAAGTAAAAGTATATATCAAAGTATATATCTATGCAAGCATGTATAGTGAGCAAATAAGCAAAATAGAGTAAGAAAAGAATAGCAACATATTTATAGAGGTTTGGCTAACCTCGCCTACGTCCTTTCTTCTTCGATCCTCACAAATGTATTCCACTATGTAACACTCCTTACATAGTTGATGGTTTTGCCATAAGTACCCATCTCACTCTTACAAAAGCTCCTTCCCAAGCTTTCAAAACCCAAGAGATTTTGTCCAAGCTTCTCTCAAACTTACAAGTGATTTTATCCAAGATTCACTCAAACTTACAACTATTTTTACCCAAGAACATTCAAACTTACAGGTTTACAAACCCACCCAAGTGAAATCAATAAAGGTTATACAATGGGTAACTCTTTTAATGAGTAGATGAACAAGTATAACTCAATGAATAACTTAAAACACTCAGCAAAAGATGTAACAGTGAGAGCACAACAAATTTTCAGCTTTTTGCTCTTAATGTAGTAGATATAATCACTCTTTCTTCTGCATAGAAGTTGTAGGAATCTTGTATTTAAAGCCATGGATCGATTCTAGCTGTTGGAGAAGGATGGTAGAATATAGCCGTTACTGTTGGAGGTTAACTCTTTTTGCAATGAGTCAACTCTTTTTAGAATCTACTTCAGCATTTTTCCTTGAGGGGTTGATTGTGCTTCAAAAGTACAATTATAAGGTCTTAATTAGTACTTTGTTAGCATTAGTTTATGATTATATGTCTTTTTAGTTATGTTTTGATATTAATTGAGTTTATAATGCTTTATGTAGGTTTTGAGCTTAAATGTAATGACTTCGAATGCAATTTAATCATAGGTTTCAAGAAGTTGCTGTCAAGGTACAAGCTGCTGGAGCTATGGTACAAGCTGCTATGCACGCAGAGCTGGAACTTTGGAAGCCCATATCTCTCGAACTGGAAAGACTATTCGAACCCATAATATATTAATTTCATATAACTTTTCGAGACCTACAACTTTTGTGAAGTGACCCAGCCCATCTGAGCACTTAGTGGGAACCGTCGCTACGACTAATGACGGGATTTATAGATTAATTCACTTTTTAGTTAGGGATAGATTAGTAGGTAGTAGAATAGACTTAGGAGTTTTATGTTTGGAAGGAGGAGAAGAATTGTAGAGTTTTTCTAGGGTTTTGAAAGGAGGAATCATCCAAGCTTTGGAGGCTACGAATCTTTTCATCTTTCAAGGGAGCATCTTTAATCGTTAGTTTTTATCTTTAGTTTTTCTTTCGTGTTCTTATTGTGAACTCCAGCTTATATTTCTTTAATGCAGGGTTTTCTTTCTTTAATTATTATTTCCATTCTTACAATCTTTATAATGTTTTTTAATAGCTAAACCCATTCTTGGTATGAGTTAAGAAAGTAACTAGGTTACAGATAGAGATTCAAGATAGTTATTTATTTTCCAAGATTTTAAGATCTTGAACAAAGATTTATTTTCTTGCCCATGAATATCTTCGAAAACAATATTCTTGATCATATCTAGCATGTATGTATAGACTGATTTGTAAGCAATGATACGTATACCTATAATTTCTTATGAGGATATTGATTATAATTGCATATATATTCCTATTAAAAGTACTTTAGAAGTCCACTGTTCTTGATTAAGCATTAAACATACCTTGTAGACAGGTTTATAAACTGTGACAGGTATGAATGGGACCTGTCAATCTACCCTAGATTCACCTACGAGAGTCTTCAACTAACTATTGTTCAATCCTATCCACTTTAGAAAACAATGTTTAGAAAAACATGAAGCATGATATGTAAGTGCAAGAAAAGAGAGTTGATTTGGAAATAGATTTGAAAAGAAGAATTTGATTTGATTTTAGAAGAAAGATTTGAAAGGATAGATTTGAAATTAGAAAGTTTGAAAAATTAGAAATAGAGATTTGAAAATAGATTGGAGATTTGAAAAGATTATGGAATTTGAGATTTGGAAAATGTGGAGACCGCACCCATGATGGTTGCCTACGTATCCTTTTGGAGGAATCAGGTCAGTCGTAGTTCAGACAAGAGTCTGATTGGAAATAGAAGAGTTGAATTGGAAGAAAGAGATTTTGATTGGAAAAAAAAAAAAAAGATTTGATTTGAACTTAGAATAAGAGATTGGCAATTAGAATATAGAATTTTGGAATTTGAAAAGATTGGACTTTGATTTAGAAAGATAGAACTTGGAATAAAGATTTAGACTTGTTTTAGAAAGATAAAAGTTTAGGAAAGAGAAGAGACTTAGGAAAGATTGGACTTGGAAGAGTTTTAGGAAAAGATTTGACTCGGATGTTGAACTTGGAAGATTTAGGAAAATATTGGATTTAGGAAAGACTTGAATTAGGAAAATTTCAATATAGGAAAGTTTTCATTCTAGGAATGTTTTGGTTTAGGAAAGTTTCAAAATTAGGAAAATTTTGAATTAGGAATGTTTTGAAATTTGGAATATTTTGAAATTAGAAACTTTTGAATTTAAAAATATTTTTGAATTCGGAAAAGTTTAGTTTAAGAAAAGTTTATAATTTGGAAAGCTTAGAATTTTAGAAAGATTTTAAATAAGGAAAGATTAGAATTTAAAAAGCTTTACGAAGTTTTGGATTTTGGGAAGATTCAAAATTTGAGTTTTAGAAAGATTTAAAAATCTAGATTCGAAAGTTGAAATTAGGAAAGGAAGTGGAATTGAGAAAGGTTGGAATTGGGAAAGGTTTAGACATGGGAAGACTTGAAGTTTAGGAAAGTTTAGAACTTTGAAAGTTTTTAGAGTTTAAGTTTTTGAAAATCTTGAGATTAGGAAAGGTTTGAGTTTTAAGAAAGATTTGAAAATTTAGATTTGGAAAGTTAAGATTTGTAAATGGATAGAATTAGGAAAGGGTTGAATTAGGAAAGATGTGGAAGTTAGGTTTTAAAATTTAGGAAAGATTTTTATGTTCAAGTTTTGGAAATTTAAGATTTAGGAAAGTAGAAGATTAGGAAGGAGTTGAATTAGGAAAGATTTGGATTAGGAAGGGTTAAGATTCCTACTTCCTAAAGCAAGGGATTGGATTCTGTTTCTAAAAGAGAAGGTTTGATTTTATTTCCAAAAACGGAGGATTGGATCTAGTTTCCTAAACAGGAAGATTGGATTTGGTGTCTTAAGGGGAAGATTGGAATTGACAATGATTTGGAAAGGGAGATTTTAGAAACCCTAGATTTGGAAGACTATTGTTTTGACATAGAAAAGAGGTTTTGGAAATATGTATAGTTTTGATATGAAAAGGGAGATTTTGGAAACGTAGATTTTAAGGCAAGTTTGAAAACCTTGTTTTTGGGAAGAAAATCAGGCTTTCCTAATTGTTAGCTCTAGGGCTTGACTTGGGCTCTAAGGAAAGAGTTTTTTGGAAAGTGTGTTTATGGAAACGAAGATTTTGGAGGAAGATTCTAAAGAGGAGTTTCTAAAGGGAAGATTTTGGAAAAAGAGTTTTTTTAGAAAGATTTTTGGTAGAAGATTGTTGGAGAGAGTTTTTGGAAAGATTTTTATGGAGCCTTTTTAGAAAGTGAATTTTGGGGAGAGTATTTTGGAGAGGAGTGAAAAAGGGAGTTTTGAAAAATAGATATTTGGAGAGAGTTTTTGAAAACAACTTTGGAAAGAAGAGTTTTTAAAAAACACGTTGAAAAAGGAGGTTCTAGGAAAATAGATTTTTGAAAATAGAGTTTTTTGGAAAGTATAAAAACGTCTCACTTTCTTAAAGCGATTCTAACCATAAGAGGGCTAGAACCACTTTAAGAAAGTGGTTTTGAAAACAAAAAGGGTTGAAAATATGGACCATATTGGTCATTTTGAATGTAACACTTTCCTAAAGCAATCTTAGCCATGGAAAGGCCAGAATCACCATAGGATTGTGATTTTGAAGACAAGTTTTGAAAAAGAGGATTTTGATACAATTTTGAAAACAAGTTTGAAAACGATTTTGAAAACAACTTTGAAAATGACTTTTGGAAAGAATGTAAGAATCATGATATGCACAATGCAAATTTGGGGTCGGGAACATACGAGGTTAAGGCTTTACCACATAATCAAGGAGGCTGAACCCACGTGGTCTCCGGTTAGACTAAAAGAAAGCCCCCGACACTGTGACCATCCAATAGTTCAATCCTACACATAGACCGGAAATCCCCTTGTTTCAAGCATGCAAAGAAAGGGGAAAAAAGAGATGGGGGATTAAAATAGAGAAGACCCAAGTGGGTTAGGAGAGAGAAGAGAGAGGGGGGAAGTGCAGAAACGTAAAACGAAAGCCTACCATGTGTCTTGTTTATTTTACGCGCCTTGCTTTTCTTCGGTCTTCGTCTTGATCTTCGTCTTCAATCTTCAAGAGTTTGTCTTCAATCTTCAAGGTTTCAGTTTGCAGCACTTCAAGTCTTGAAAGGAGGCTTGAGGCTAGTGTATAAGTGTATGCAGGTGTGTATGAGTGTATAGGAGGCTAGGGTTTAGTGTATGGCGGCTAGAGTTTGAAAAACCTAGAGAAACTAGGGTTTTGGGAGTGTACGAGCTCTGTATATCAAAATATAGGATTTTTAGATTGATTTTGAGGACCTTTTTCATGCTGGAGGAGGCTTTGTATTTATAGAGATGGGATAGACCTGGTGCTTGTTGAAGTGGCGCCAGGCCAAAAATGCTTCTAGCGCCACTAGGAGGGGCGCCAGGCCAAATATTGGCTTGGCGCCACTAGTAGTGGTGCTAGCCAATTCAGAAACTATTAAGGTCGGTAAGCAACGTATCTTTGACTAGATTTGGGCGCCTGTACTAGTGACTACCATGCAATTTTTAGTCTAGCTTCACTAGGAGTGACTCCGGAAAGTTCGGGAAGGAGTTTGAGAGACTGGAAATGACGCGGAAGGTTGAAAAAGAGCAGGAACACTTAGAATAGTGTCCCAGAGGTATTTGACTTGAAAAATGAGATTAAGATGTGTCGGAAGGGTTGACCGGGCCTTTAAGGGCAAAACGGTCAATCGGATCGGGAAGCTGCAGGGACGGACTCGGACTGTCCCGGAAGAAGACTCGAGAATTGAAAACATTATTCAGAATGTTTCTAAAGGTTTCCAGTTTGATACCCAGAGCCGGTGTGGTCGGAAAAGGTAATCGGCCCACTAGGGGCAAAATGGTCATTTTTCACCGGGTTTGCCAAAACTGACTCGGAATGATCTGAAATGATAAAGTAGGGTTGAGAATACTATAAAAGCATTCTTGGAAAGTTACCAGTTTGATACCCACAGCCGGTGTGGTCGAAAAAGGAGACCTGCCCACCAGGGGCAAAATGGTCATTTTGTACTGGGTTTGCCGGAACTGACTCGGAATGATCCGGAAAGGTAAAGGAAGGTTGAGAATGTTATAAGAAACCATCTTAGAAGGTTACTGGTTTGATACCCAGAGCCGGTGTGGCTCTCGGGACGTTCAGAGGCTTAGGGGCAAAATGGTCTTCTTGACCGGAAAGTCTCAGAATTGGCCCGAAATCGACTAGAAGGCACCTAATCATGCCGGACTGCTTGTAAGACAATCTTAGACGGTTGGACTCACTATTTTGAGGACTCAGGTGTGTTCTCGAGAAACGTGCCGAAAAAGGCCTAAGAGGCAGTTTGGTCATTTTTTACCGAAGTGGGCTAGCAGGGACCGGTGTTGACCTGGGTTTTGACTGTTTCCGCCACTCTGATGGTGGTCGCGTGATACAGGAGTTTGTTGGCAATTCCCTATATCGACTTGTTTGTGAGTATTTTTGCTACTCTGACGATTGCGATGTTTGCGAGTATTTCTGCTACTCTGATGGTTCGCGATCATTCCCGAGACTGCCTGATCTCGGAAAGCTGCTAAAGGGACTTAGTACCTGAGAATTAACTTTTTTGAAAGGCGTGCCTAAACAGACATTTCTGCATAAGCTGGCTAACAGGCGCCAAAGGTGGACCGTTCTACCATCTAAAGGACTTGGGTTCTCGTCTTGGTCGACAGGTTTAAAGGACTTACCGTTCTGAAGAGATTTTCTTCTAAAAACGTGCCGGACCATCTTAAGGAATCAACTTTCTTAAGAGAGGGACTGGAATTGGAAAAGGGTCTTATCGTCTTCGAAAAGACGCACCTGATTGGAGTAGTTTTTTCATCTCGAGAAATCAACTGTCTCGAGAGAGAGATTGGAATTGGAAAAGGGTCTTATCATCTTCGGAAAGACGTGCCTGATTTGGAATTGGAAAGGGGACTTACCGTCTTCGAAAAGATGTGCCTGATTTGGAATTAAAAAGGGGACTTACTTTCTTTGGAAAGATGTGCCTGATTTGGTATAGATTTACCGTCTCGAGGAATCAACTATCTCAAGAGAGGGATTGGAATTGGAATTGGAAAAGACAATGCCCCTAAAGGCATGTTGGTCATTTTGCCTCTATTTGGGCCTGGTGGGCCTGCAAAGTAATGGACAGACGGGATTTGGACTTAGAGAGTTGGTTTCGATTGGAACACGTCCATATTGACTTGAGTACAAGTCTGGACGGAGTGTAGACTGTCGAGTGGTCAAAAATGGGATGCTTACAGCTACCCCTCTTTTTCTGTCTTTGCTTGTCAAAGGCAAAAAACAATAAAGTAAGAGTCCCATGTTGACTGCTAGGTAGTCGGAGGGACGGACATAGGGAATTTTTCGACAACGGGGGTCGAAAATGGATATTGGGCCAAAAAGGCCTTCGAAAATGAGATTTGGCGGGAAAGAGGGCAAAGTTGCCTAGATTTTGCAACTGGCACCACTGCTTTGGCTGAAAATGCTTGAAGCCTCTACTAGTGGCGCTAGGCTCGGAGTTAAAACCAGAACAATTCTGGTTCGAACGTTTCTTATATTTTGGAGAGTTTGTGGAGAATCGAGAGTCTCTGCGTGGAAATCGACTTGAACCTTGAAGGGGCACCTCTTGGGGATCACGGGTGATTGTCGGAAGGAGACCACGTCACCGGAAAAATCGCCGGAAGAAAAGATTTCTCCGGATAACTCCAAAAAAGTGAGTTTACAAATTTTGTTGATTTTGGTGTGTAGAATATCGTTTGAATCGTGTGAATAGTGGAAATTGATGTTTTGATATGTTTCGAACATGATGGTGAAGTTATTTTTACATTTTGGTGCTTGTTTGATTGAATTTGAGTGATTTTATGTGAGTATGTGAAGGGGGTTTTCTACAAGAATAGGGGATTTGTTCCTACAGGCTTGGGCATTGAGTTTTCTGGCTAGATTTTTGTGCAATGTGCCTTAGAAAAATGTGTTTATCAACCGTATGAAGTTTCGTGATTTTTTGAAAACTTGGTGAATTTTTTATTTTTGAAAAATAGAAAAATACTTAGAAAATTAGGAAAATTAAGACAACTCAAGAAATTTGATGAAATTTTTAGAGTTTAAAATTTTGAAAAATGTAGAGATATTTTGGACAATATTTGAAATGATTTTGAGAAATTTCAGGAGACTTTTGAAAGCCCTTGATTTATTGGAAAAATATAACATGTGTTTTGAAAATTTTAAAAAATTGACAAGTGTGCACAGGTGCTGATGTTATGTGATTGTAACAATGTGAAGTGCACATTTTGTATTTTGTGTTGATGTCATGGGTGTTGTAGGGACCATTTTTAGACAAAACTCTGCCAAAATTTTTAGAAATTAGGGAAAGAGTTAGAAATAAAGTTTTTAGAAATAAAATCTTTTTGAAGAAAAAAGACAGAAAACCCTTGAGATTTGATTTGAAGTTGGAAATCGAAACGTGTACGTAGGAAATTTGTTTTGACTTATCATTCGAAATCTTTTGTTTATTTGTGTTAGTTGTTAATTTCATTTTACTTTATTATGTCAACTGCCTGCTCAATATATTAACACCTCTACCTTGCCTTACCTTTTCAGGATGACAGATACGGGTGATGATGGCTCTGAGAGGAGACACCACTCGGGGAAGGCGGCTCGGACAGATTCCACTAGCGGCTCCAGTCGATGTAGGGGCAGCTGATAGTCTACTGGGCAGGCAGCATCTAGTCAAAGTGGTCAGGGGAGTAGGCCACTTGTCGACCTCTTTCCCCCAGTTGAGCAGGCTTTCGTAGAGGAGTTTGGCGCAGAGGAGGAGGTACCGGGCCTTGGGGATCAGGTGACTGGTTATGGGAGAGCTTCCTCCAGGCATAGGCAGACGGATGCTAACTTGGGATATCTGCTGATGTTCCACCACTCGGGGATTTGGCTTATCACCCCAGTGTATACTCCAGACAATATTTGCCCCCTCCACGGGTATATACAGCTTTCAGAGGGGCTGTTCATCAGGTCTTTGTGACTATGCAGCAGGCTGCCCCATTATATCATGCCTTCTTGGCAGAGATCGGATTCGGCGCCTTCATGGGATTACAGGCTAACCGCCTGAACTAGCATTTGGTACTGGCGTTGGTTGAGCAGTGGTTTGGAGAGACCAGAACCTTCCACTTTGTCGGCTTTGAGCTAGGTCCCACACCCTTGGATTGGGCAATCATCATAGGGCTTTCCTTTGTCAGCCGGTGGATCACCCTGCAGTCAGTCAGTAGGGACGAGGCCTGTTTACTGTTGGACTTGCCTCCTCCTTAGCATTCTGCCTTCCCAGTCTCTTAGATTAGTCAGGATGACCGTACCTTTGTTGCTGAGCCATCGCTTACTAGGCGGGATATCATGAGACGGCGACTTATTTTGTACATCATTTTTAGCTGCTTTTGCAACAACAACAAGTTGCTCGTGCCATGTCGGTTCGTGAGTATAGTAGCCGATCTTGGAGCTTTATATGAGCTGGACAGGGGGTTCTTTTCTTTTGGCTGCTTCCTTCGATTGATGCGGGTCCGGACTTCTTCCCGTTAGGGCAGCATGACTACTTTTTAGCCCTTTCTTGTCTGGTGGAGCTACGAGTACCTGCCGATGTGTCGTCCTGCAGTTGTTAAGGATGACCTCTATCCTCGTGCTTTGCGGTGGGCTTGTGACCGAGTAGCCCAGCGATCAGAGATTACTGATTTTGTGATGCTTCGGGCTAACCTGGAGCTGATTGAGGTGAGGCATGTGACTTGGCAGCCTTTCATTGGATCAGTTCATTATAAGATAGTCCAGTACTTGGTCCCATTGTCCCTGTCAAAAGCTGCTTTTCTCAGTGATGATACTTGGGAGTCCTATCTTGGGGAGCGACACTAGCGGCAGTTTCATGAGGAGTTCCGATCAGCAGGAGCTCGGCCGGAGTATATGTTTGGAGCCTTGATGGCGGGAGTGCCTATTCCCTATTAGGAGCGTCAGCCGGGTGCCGAGTTCCTACTTCCTCCAGATATAGACTACGCTGCACACTTTGGGGCTCATTCGGTTTGTGCCTTCACCCGGTTTGAGGTAGTAGTCGGCAGGTACGCTGTTGGCCAGGAGGTGGTTGACTTGTGGCGCTGTGCTGGAGAATATGTGCCCCAGGCCGAGTTTACTACTGTGAGAGACCAAAGGGATCAGTACCAGATGGAGCGGGATTAGTACTAGGCCGAGGTAGCTTCCCTGATGGCTCGGTTATCTCAGATGGGCAGTGGGGGGGTACGTTATTCTTTCTCTGCTTCTTCTATTCACTTTGCTGTTGTTTAGTTCTGCTTTCATACAACTAACTTTAGTTCTATCTTCCTTGCAGGATGGTGGTGCTTCAAGTAGTTATCCGCCTCCTCCAATGCCGGGTTTCGGGGATTTCAATCTAGATGACATTAACTTTGACCGGTGACAGATGCCCCTTGTGGAGGCTCCGATCTTCTTTTGCCCCTATTCTTAAAATGTATTTATGTTAGACAGTTTTATTTTGATATTTTGTACAAAAATGGATATTTATGGTATACAGATGCATGGATAAACAAAGACATTTATGATCTTTTTAGCTAAGTATATGATCATATGCATGTGATGAATGATGATGTTATGTATCTATTATATGAGTTGATGTTGGTGACTTCTATTTTTACAGGGAGTTATATCCTATGTGTGTAAAGCCCATGTTGATTTTTTTTATTTTTTTTTTAAACATATGCACATGTTAGAAATATGTTAATAGAATGACACAAGGTGCTATTAAACTTGTAATTCTTGGGATGGTAACTCCTTCCTTTTCAGGAATTTAGCCTTTCTTATGGCTCAACCCTACCTTGGTTAGATGATAGCACTTTGAACCTTTCTCAACCTTTTGACCCTCTCCGATTCTTTGTTTCAGGGTTAGTGTATATGGTTATTGGGCTGAGACTCTCGACTCTCAGGGTTTTAGCAACAGCTTACCTGACCTTTGGCAGAGCGATAACTGGCCAGTCATTTCAATCTAAGGAGACTTTGTTTAGGACCGTAATATAGGCTAGGTTATTGAGTCTTCGAAACAATGGGATATGTAGGCTCAAATTCGATGTTGTTTTCAGCAGGGTTTAGATCCATACTATCCTTGACTAATTTGTCTGTAGGGCTAGCGTCCTTCTTGGCTTTGTAAGCACCCCATTTTTGACCACTCGGCAGTCCACACTCCGTCCAAATTTGTTTTCAAGTCATTTTGGGCATATTCCAATCGAAACCAATCCTCTAGGTCCAAATTCCGTCTTTCCATCGCTTCGCGGGCCTGTCAGGCCCAAATAAAGGCAAATGACCAAAATGCCCTTAGGGGCATTGTCCTTTCTTATTTCAATTCCAATCCCTCTCTCGAGACAGTTTATTCCTCGAGACGGTCCGAGTAGCAAAACTACTCACAAAACCGTTAGAGTGGCGGAAACACTCACACAACTGTTAGAGTAGCGGAAATACTCACACCGTTAGAGTGGTGGAAACACTCAAAACCCAGGCACGTCTTTTCGGAGACGGTAACACCCCTTTCCAATCCCTCTCTCGAGACAGTTTATTCCTCGAGACGGTTCCAATCCAGGCACGTCTTTTTGGAGATGATAAGACCCATTTCCAATCCCTCTCTCGAGACAGTTTATTTCTCAAGACGGTCCGAGTAGCAAAACTACTCACAAAACCGTTAGAGTAGCGGAAATACTCACAGAACCGTTAGGGTAGCAGAAATACTCACAGAATCGTTAGAGCAGTGGAAATACTCACAGAACCGTTAGAGTAGTGGAAATACTCACAGAACCGTTAGAGTAGTGGAAATACTCACAGAACCGTTAGAGTAGCGGAAATACTCACAAACCCGTTAGAGTAGCGGAAATACTCCCAAATCATCAACCCCGTCCGAGTAGCGGAAATACTCAACTCCGTCCGGGTAGCCGAAATACTCACAAATCATCAAACCGCGTCCGAGTAGCGGAAATACTCACACCGTGAGAGTGGCGGAAACACTCAAAACCTAGGTCAACACCAGTGGCTGTTAGCCCACTTCGGTGGAAAATGACCACACTACCCTTAAGACCTTTTCCGAGACTTTCCGGTCAAGATGACTATTTTGCCCCTAGGCATCCGAACGCCCGGGAACCACACTGGCTCTGGGTATCAAACCGGTAATGTCCTGAGAATACTTTTTATAGTATTCTCAACCTCCCTTTACCTTTCCGGAACATTCCGAGTCAGTTCCGGCAAACCCAGTACAAAATGACCGTTTTGCCCCTAGAGGGCCGGTCTCCTTCTTCAACCACACCGGCTCTGGATATCAAATCGGTAATGTCCTGAGAATACTTTTTATAGTATTCTCAACCTCCCTTTACCTTTTCGGATCATTCCGAGTCAATTTTGGCCAACCCGGTACAAAATGACCGTTTTGCCCTTGGAGTGCCGGTCTCCTTCTTCGACCACACCGGCTCTGGGTATCAAACCAGTAACGTCCCGAGAATACTTTTTATAGTGTTCTCAACCTTCTTTTACCTTTCCGGATCATTCCGGGTCAGTTCTGGCAAACCCGGTACAAAATGACCGTTTTGCCCCTGGTGGGCCGGTCTCCATTTCCGACCACGCCGGCCCTGGGAATCAAACCGAAAACTTCTGGGAACATTCTAAATAATGTTTCCAGATCCCAAGTCTTTTTTCGGGACAATCCGAGTTCGCCCTGGCAGTTTCTTAGTCCGATTGACCGTTTTGCCCCTAAAAGCTCAGTCGACCTTTCCGACACATCCTATCCTCACTTTTCAAAGTCAAATACCTCCAGGACGCTATTTTAAGTGTTCCTGCTCCTTTCCAGCCTTCCGGGTCATTCCCGGCTCCTTTAAATCATTCCCGGACTTTCCGGAGTCACTCCTAGTGAAGCCAGGCTAAAGTTTACATGGTAGTCACTAGTACAGGCGCTCAAATCTAGTCAAAGATACGTTGCTTGCCGACCTTAAATCTATCCTAATTGGCTGGCGCCACTCCTAGTGGCGCTAGTGTATAATTTGGCCTGGCGCCACTGCAACAGGCCCAAGGTTTGTCTTCCCTCTATAAATACAGAGCCTCATTCAACGTGAAAGAGGTTTGAAAACTTAACCTAAAAATCTCATATTTCGATATACAGA
The DNA here is from genome assembly GCA_033060915.1 of Euryodendron excelsum. Taxonomy (NCBI): domain Eukaryota; kingdom Viridiplantae; phylum Streptophyta; class Magnoliopsida; order Ericales; family Pentaphylacaceae; genus Euryodendron; species Euryodendron excelsum. Next base: position 24,488,658 of record CM065395.1, read on the forward strand.
GCTTGAGCACCACCAAAACCCTAGCCTCCCTAGGTTTTTCCAAACCCTAGCCACTATACACAAACCCTAGCCTCCTATACACTCATACACTCCCCCATACACTCGTACACTAGCCTTCAACCACTCTCTGAAGACTTGAGGAGCTGCCATCCAAAGCTTGGAGACAATCCTTGAAGACTGAAGGTGAAGATCAAGCCGAAGACCGAAGACCGAAGACTGCATGACGCGCAAAATAAACAAGAAACAAGGTAGGCTCCCTATTTAAATTTCCGCACTTCCCCCCTCTCTCTTCTCTCTCCTAACCCACTTGGGTTTTCTGTATTTTAATCCCCCATCTCTTTCCCCCCCTTTCTTTGCATGCTTGAAACAAGGGGACTCCCCGGTCCATGTGTAGGATTAGACTATTGGAGAGTCACCGTGTCAGGGGCTTTCTTCTAGTCTAACCAAAGACCACGTGGGTTCGGCCCCCTTGATTATGTGGTGAAGCCTTAGCCTTGTATGTTCACGACCCCAAATTGCATTGTGCATATCATAAATTTGCATCTTCCAAAAACCGTTTTCAAAGTTGTTTTTTTTTTCAAAATGTTTTCAAACTTGTTTTCAAAATTGCATCAAAATCTCTTTTTCAAAAACTTGTTTTCAAAACCACAATTCTAGGGTGATTCTGGCCTTTCCATGGCTAGGGTTGCTTTAGGAAAGTGTTATATTAAAAGTGACCATTTGGTCTATATTTTCAAACCTTGTTTTCAAAACCACTTTCTTAAAGTGGTTCTAGCCCTCTTATGGTTAGAATCGCTTTAGGAAAGTGAGACGTTTTCATACTTTCTAAAAAACTCTCTCTTCAAAAATCTCTTTCTAAAAATCTCCTTTTCAACATGCTTTCCTAAAACTCTCTTCTCCAAAATTGTTTTCAAAAACTCTCCTCCAAAATCTATTTTTCAAAACCCCCTTTTCCAACTCCTTTCCAAAACTCTCCCTCCTAAAAATTCACTTTCCAAAAACGCTTCCTAAAAATCTTTCCAAAAACTCTCTTTTCCAAAATTTCCCTTCTAGAAATTCCCCTCTAGGATTTTGCTTCTAAAATCTTCGTTTCTAAAAACTCCTTTCCAAAAACTCCTTCTTTCCAAAACCCTTTCTAGAAACTCTATTTCCAAATTCCCTTTCCAAAAAACTCCTCCCTAGGATTCCCTTCTAGAGAACCTTCGTTTCCAAAAACGCGTTTTTCAAAAAACTCTTTCCTTAGAGCCCAAGTCAAGCCCTAGAACCCACAATTAGGAAACCTTAATTTTCTTCCCAAAAACATGGTTTTCAAATTTTGCCCCAAACCTAGGTTTCCAAAACCTCTCGTTTTCACATCCAAACGATACATGTTTCCAAAACCTCTTTTTTACGTTAAAATTCTACACTTTCAAAACTAGGGTTTCTAGAATCTCCCTTTCCAAATCCTTGCCAAATCCAATATTCCCTTTAGGAAACCAAATCAAATCCTCCCGTTTAGGAAACTAGATCCTATCCTCCGTTTTTGGAAATAAAATCAAACCTTCTCTTTTCAAAACAAAATCCAATCTTTTCCTAATCCAAACCTTTCCTAATTCAACTCCTTCCTAAACTTCTCATTTCCTAAATCTTAAGTTTTCAAAACCTGAACATAAAAATCTTCCCTAAATTTTAAAACTCAACTTTCAAAACTTTTCCTAATTCAACCCTTTCCTAATTCTACCCCTTTCCAAATCTTAACTTTCCAAATCTAAATTTTCAAATCTTTCTTAAACTTAAACCTTTCCTATTCTCAAGATTTTCTAAAACTCTAAAACTTTCTAAATCCTAAACTTTCTAAATTTCAAATCTTTCCAAATTCAAAACTTTCTTAATTCAAGACTTTCTAAACCTAAAAACTTTCTAAATTCTAAACCTTCTTAAACTTCAAATCTTTTCAAATCAAAAACTTTTCTAAACTCAAAACTTTCTTAATTTAAAACTTTCTTAAGTTTTAACTTTCTTAATTCAAACATTTCCTAAACTGAAAAGTTTCATTTTTCAAACCTTTCCCAAAACGAAGCTCTCTTATTTTCGAAACTTCCTTGTTTTCCGAACTTTCCAATTTTTAAAACTTCCCTATTTCAAAACTTTCCAAATTCGAAACTTTCCAATTTTTGAAACTTCCTAATTTCAAAACCTTTCCTAAAACAACACTTTCCTAATTTCAAAACCTTCCAAAAATGATAATCTCCTAAATCGAACCTTTCCTAATTCAAACATTTCCTAAATTCAATCTTTCTTAAACTCTTGAGTCTTTCCTGAGTCTCATCTTTCCTAAGTCTACGTTTCCTAAAACCGAGTTTTTCAAAGTCAAGTCTTTTCAAATCTTTCAATCAAAGTTCAATCTCTCAATCTTCTAATCCAATTTCCAATTCAATCTCTTTCTTTCAAATCAATCTATTTTCAATCGGACTCTTGTCCGAACTACGACTGACCTGATTCCTCCAAAGGGATACGTAGGCAACCTTCATAGGTGCGGTCACAATACTTTTCAAACTTTCAATTCCACCCTCATGGGTGCGGTTTCCAAAATCTTTTCAAATCTCAAATTCCCATCTACTTCCAAACTTTCTATTTCCAAATTTTCATACTTTCCAATTTCAATTCCATCTCTTCAAATCTATTTTCAAATCAAATCAATCTCTTTTCAAATCTATCTTTCCATTCTCTTATTTTGCACTTGCATATCATGCATCATGTTAGTTTATAAACATTGTTTTTCTATAAAGTGAATAGGGTTGAACATGGGTTAATTAAAGACTCTCATAGGTGAAACTAGGGTAGATTGACATGTAGGTATCGAAAGGGCGGGGTAGGGTGATAGCTTATTGCGTCTTCCCTACACGTAACCAACCTCCGAACCTAGATCACTGATTTCAAAGACCAAAAAGGAGTTATTTTTCAAAAAATGGCTGAATGTTTTCCAAAGGTTGCCAAACAACCTGTTTTCTTAAAAACCCTCTCTTGAGGAGATATTTTCAAAAATTGTTTTCCAAAACCCTAAGTGTAGTCTTTGGACTATGCTTAGTTTTTAGGTGACCTAACTCACCTTAATTAAGTTAGGTGGCGACTCCGAATCTTTTTCAAAAGTCCTTTATTTCAAATCTATTTTCAATTCAAATCTAGTCGCACTCATTCTTCTAGGAGGGTGAGTTCTAACGAGAGAGTACAGTATTTTTCCCGCTTGGGTGAGTATTCCTCGAGTGCGAAAAATCTGGGCGCGACAGCTGGCGACTCCGCTGGGGACACTTAGAGGGTTAGGCCGTAGTCATGTCTCTTTACCCTTCACCCATGTAGAGTCTTCAATTAACTTGGTTCAATCCTATTCACTTTAAATCTCCAAAACCAAAATTTCAAAATTGTTTTTTAAAAAAAAAAAAAACATGCATTTATTCATATTATCTTGTATTATGTTTGTCATCCACATACTGACACTTGCATCTTTGTTTTGTAGATGCGCTTTATGTTTAAATATTATTAACTGCTTTGCATGAATGTGATGTACAGGATGAATGGGAGTTGTTGGGCCCTTTCCTCCACTTTTAAAAAATCACACACACACTGCATGTGCACTTGCATTCTGCATACTTGCATACCCTGATATGTCCTTTCTAGTTAGAAAGGGGGAACGGTATATTGGTTGTGGGCAAGATGTTGTGTCAGTTTCTTCGCCTACGGCCTCTTGATGGTTCCCCCGCTCGGATCACCAACTGATCATGGCACCACCTCGGGGAGTGGGCATAGGTTTGAAGATCCGGGGACCGAGCCTTTTTAGGACGCATTAGTTAACCCTCAACCTCATACTCATATAGACACCATGCATAGCCAAACCTCTACTGGATTTAGGACACGAGCACCGTTTTCAAAATCACGGAGGAAAGGGCGACTGCTCTTACTTTCATTTATACCTACTGTTATAATGCTTGTATTTATACTGTTATAATGCCTGTCTAACTGTTCATGCATGCTTGTTTACTTCAATTGTACGTTCTCTCCTTATACTTTTTGCATATTCATGTTCATGCATTCAATATCCCATGTCAAGACAAGAGTTCCAAGTAACTCAAGTCACTGCATTCTCATGCATATGATCAACCCATTGAGAGTGACACCAACGTCACTCTCCCTTGCATTAAACCTACCCAAACCCTAAGGGTTCCCGCATAACCCTAAGGACTCATTGCATGCATCTCGATTCATTCCATAAGAGGGGCCCCAATCCCTCTATGCTCACGGAGATAGGGTTGCCAAGAAGACAAGGGGCAATCAATCAACAAGGTCTCTCAGCGACCTCCTCAACATCAAATCCAAGGAAGGCGAATCCGAAGACTGAAGAATAGTTTAGGTTTTCCCTTTTGTAAAAGTAGATAGGTGGAAGTCCAAAGGAAAATGTTCCCCCTCCCCCCTATTAAAATGTACTTCAATTCTTTTGTATTTCAAACCCAGAATTTAATGTACTTCTTTATTTTTATGAATGAATGCATGGATGATTGAAGGTTCCCACCTGACGGTAAAGTGTCTGCATACAGAGGCAAACCCCCTATCTCCAAAAGTGAGCCAATACATCATGTTTAGTTTCCCTCTTTAGAAAGGGGCACCTTAGAGCATGCATTGCATAAAGACTTGTCAAGGTCAAACACTAACTCTTTCCTTTTGTTGGTTTTAGGTACCTTCCCTCGTTCCCCAATCTTACAAGCATGGAATTGCTTACTCTTGATACTTTAACTCAGTTACTAGCAGAGACAAGAGGAGTCAAGCATAAGATGACCGAAATGGAAGGCATGCTTTCCTTACTCTTATCCCACACAACCCGAGAGCAAGCAGAGTCCTTGTAGGCCCAAACCTATGATGGACGAAAAAGGATGAAGAAGGAAGGTCATGATTGTGCTGCTACCATTGCTTCCCAATGACCTCCTCGAGCCAAGGGCCTTGCTCGAATGCCTTCCAAACCAACCCCTAACCAAACACAAGGATTATATGACCTTTCCTTCAGATGTCATCCCGACCCTTTTGGCCCAGCCACCGAAAATGGTCCCATTTCCAAGCATAGAACCCGAAGCCCTTTCAATTCCCGAACCATCAACCCAGCTGTGACCTCACCAAAACATGGTCCCCAATCATCAAAAACATCTGCAATACCTCCTCGGACTAGGCGAACAAGTGGGAAGAAGCAGACATTTACAAAACTCGCATGCTCACAGACCGCGGTTTATTTTGGCCTCTTAGTAGCTGGGTATCTGAAACCTGTACCTGCTCGACCCCAGCCCAATCCTCTGCCTCATTATTTCAAATCTGCAGCAAGCTATAAGTATCATTCGGATAGCCAAGGACATGATACTGAAGACTGTTTGGCCCTCAAGCATAAGATTCAAGACCTGATAGATAACAAGATTATTGGGGTACGACCAGCAAATCCTTCTCCAAACGGCTCTACAAACCCTCCACTGGACCATGCTGTCAACATCATTACAAAGTTTGGTAACAACAAGGTTTGTTTTGCTGCATGCCAAGAGATATATTACAAGGACGGAAAGGAAATGGAATGCGAAGATGCCTGGTCACGATATAACCCCAATGAGATGCCGACCCCCGAAGACAAACTTGCATACAAGTCTGTGAAGAAAATTGATGAGGAACTGTCCAAACTCCGTAATAAGAATCCCCCATTGTGTACACTTGAGGAGCATCGAGCCCCAATTGGAGGCCAGAGCAGAAAACCCCGGGCACGACCTATCGAGCTGGACGAGTATGAATTGCACGAATGGTTTGTTAGAGAAACTCCGGAGCAAACAAATGAAGGCCAGACAATCAAGAAAGCTGGCAATTACATCATCACCGCCAACTCACTTGGAACTCCGGGAGAAGCATCTACCTATCCTGCCTTAGCTGAAAATCTCAACCGTGGATGGAATGCAGACGAAGGCATAGGCTCAAGACCTTACTAAAAATGGGTTCCTTGCACAAGCGTACAAGAGAGGGGTGTTTTCACCCACTTTCTTTCTATCCCTTTTACTTCTTGTCTTTAAATTAATGTTTACATTGCTTTATTGCTTAAGAACCTTATGCTTTTCGTAAAAATAATAATAATCAAATGACAGTCTGTTATTCCATTGTTGTTGTCTTGTCTTCCTTGGGAATAGTGACCACTTTCTACGCAAGGGGCATGGTTTGTCTTATGGAATGATTTAACTTGAGGGGATGATAGCATGAGTTAACCACTCGCCAAATGATCAGCTTTCCAAAGAGAGAATAAGGATGAGTGAGGATGCTACCCAAAAGCGACACTTGTAAGACTCTGAGGCTAAGCGATGCGTGGCCAGTTTATCAAAATAAAGAGGAGCCATCTTTCGTTTCCCCACATATAAAGAATAAATAACTAAATAAATGAACAAACATGCTTATATTCCCTTTGCTTAACCCCTAGCGCCTCGCGGAAAGCAAAAATTTTCTTTGATAACCCTGATCCAAGACTGTCCTCCCCACACTGGGGCAGACAGTAGTTGAGAATTCTAGGAGTGGTGTCCACCTCTATCATGCTAGGATAGTGTTGAAAGCTCTATGGATCAAGCAATCTAATTCAAAATGAAGAGAGACCCTCATTTCATTTCTCATACAGTCAAAAGCAACCCCTTGCCAAACCCGTTGAGCCACTCATCCTTTCTTAACAAAACTCCAACCTAGGGATCACTGCCCACACTGGGTATATTGAACTTCCAAGAAAAAGATTTAAGGGGAAAAGGTTAAAGAATTGTTTCGTTTCATAAAAGAAAAGAAAAGAAATAGAAAGTAAAAGCAAAAGAAAGGAGTTGCCAAGGGGCAAGGGGCCAAAAAAAAAAAAAAAGCCCTGACTCTCAAGAAAGGCCTGAAAAAAAAATTATGAATGAATTATCTTCAAAAGCATACAAAAAGAGCAAATGAGAAGAAAGTTATGCCTACCTCAAAAAGGTATATAGGAAAGGGTGAAAGAACAAGGTTATTTTCACCCTGAGAAGTATATGGTCAAAAGCAAGAAGAAAATTTAAAGGTGATCCTAGGTTACAAAGAAACCCAGTAGGTACAATAGGTTTGAGCCCTTACCCTTTTCTTGCAAAACCCCAAAACCATGGCCTACATTACAACCCTATTAAAGTCCCCTCTGATTGAAAGCAGATTGCTTGATCTAAATGAGTTAGATACGCTGCCAAAGCTTAAAAAAAAAAAAAAAAAATTTGCTAATCCTACTGAAAAACGGTTAAGGACAGTTTGGATCTAAACCCTGCTGAAAACAACATTGAATTTGAGCCTACATATCCCGTTGTTTCTAAAACCCCATAACCTAGCCTACATTACGGTCCTAAACAAAGCCTTCTCGGATTGAAATGACTGGCCACTTATCACTCTGCCAAAGGTCAGGTAAGTTGTTGCTAAGACCCCGAGAGTCGAGAGTCTCAGCCCAATAACCCTATACACTAACCCTAAGACAAGGAGTTGGAGGCAATCAAGAGGTTGAGTAAAGTACGAAATGCTATCATCCCATCGAGGTAAGGTTGAGCTAGAAGAAAGGCTAAACCCCCAAAGAAGAGGGAGTTACCATTCCCAAGGCTACAAGTCTAACAGCACCCTGTGTCATTCTATTAACATATTTCTAACTTGTGCATATATATATATATATATATATAAAATAAAAAAATAAAAAAAATCAAATCAGCATGAGCTTTGCATATATAGGACATAACTCCCTATAGAAATAGAAATCACCAATATCAACTCATGCAATAAACATCTAACATCATCATAGATCACATGCCTCTGATCATATGTATATGTCTATCTATGCATCTAAGTACCATAAACATCCGTCCTTATACAAAACTAAGCAAAATAAAACTGTCTAACATCAATACATCTCAGGGACAAGGGGCAAAAGAGGATCAGAGTCTCCACAAGGGGCATCAATCACAGGTCAAAATCAATATCATCTGGATCAAAATCCCCGAAACCCGGCATCGGAGGAGGAGGATAACTACTCGAAGCACCGCCATCCTGCAGGGGCGATAAAACCAAAATCAGCTGCAAGCTAAAGGAGCTAAGCAACGGCAGAGCAATAAGGAGCAAAGAGAGAATAACTTACCCCCCTACCACCCATCTGAGATAACCGAGCCGTCAGGGAAGCTACCTCCGCCTGGTATTGGTCCCGCTCCATCTGGTATCGATCTCTCTGATCCCTCACAGCAGTAAACTCGGCCTGGGGCACATATCCTCCAGCCCGGCGCCATAGGTCAACCACCTCCTGGCCAATAGCGTACCCGCCAACAACTACCTCAAACCGGGTGAAGGCACCAACCGAATGGGCCTCGAAGTGCGTGGCATAATCCGTATCCGGAGGAAGCAAGAACTCGGCACCTGGCTGGTGCTCCTGGTAGGGGATGGGTACTCCGGCCACCAGGGCTCCAAACATGTACTCTGGCAGAGCCCCTGCTGATCGAAACTCCTCGTGAAACTGCCTCCAATGCCGCTCTCCAAGATAGGACTCCCAGGTGTCATCACTGAGAAAAGCAACTCTCGACAAGGACAACGGGACAAGGTACCGGACTGTCTCGTAATGGACTGATCCAATGAAGGGTCACCAGGTCACATCCCTCTCCTCAATCAGCTCCAGGTTAGCCTGGAGCGTCACGAAGTCAGTAATCTCTGATCGCTGGGCTACCCGGTCACGAGCCCACCTCAAAGCACGAGGATAGAGATCATCCTCAACAACTGCAGGACGACGCACCGGCAGGTACTCGTAACTCCACCAGACAAGGAAGGGCCAAAAGCTAGTCCTGCTGCCCCAAGGAGAAGAAGTCCGAACCCGCATCGATCGAAGAAAGCAGCCAAAAGAAAAGGACCCCCTCAGACAAAGCTCCCAGATCGGCTACTATACTCACCAAACGACACGGCACGAGTGACTTGTTGTTGTTGCAGAAGCAGCTAAAGATGATATACAACACAAGTCATCGTCTCATGATGTCCCGCTGGGCAGGCGATGGCTCGATAGCAAAAGTACGCTCACCCTGACTAATCCAAGAGACTGGAAAGGCAGAACGCTCAGGCTGAGGTAAATCCAACAGCAAGCAGGCATCGTCCCTACTGACCGGGTGTAGGGTGATCCGCCGGCCGACAAAGGAGAGTCCTGTAATAATCGCCCAATCTAAAGGAGTGGGGCCTAACTCGAAGCCGACAAAATGGAAGGTCCCAGTCTCCCCGAACCACCTCTCGACAAGTGCCAGTACCAAGTGCCGGTTCAGGCGGTTAGCCTGCAATCCCATAAAGGAGCCAAACCCGATCTCTGCCAAGAAGGCGCGGTATGATGGGGCAGCCTGCTACATGGTCACAAACACCTGATGAACAGGCCCTCGGAAAGCTGTATGTACCCGAGGAGGTGGCAAATGTTGTCTGGAATATACACTAGGGTGATAGGCCAGATCCCCGAGAGGTGGGACATCTGGTATCTGTAAATCTCCCAAGTCGGCGTCTGTCTGCCTATGCCTGGAAGAAGCTCTCCCATAGCCGGTCACCTGGTCCCCAAGGCCCGGTACCTCCTCCTTGGCATCAACCTCCTCAGCAAAAGCCTGCTCAACCGGAGGAAAAGGGTCGACAGGTAGTCTACTCCCCTGCCCGCTCTGGCTGGATGAGGATCGTTCGGTGGATCGTCGACTACCTCTGGATCGACTAGAACCTCCAGCAGAATTGGTCCGGGCCGCCTTCCCCGAACGGCGTCTCCTCTCGGAGCCGTCATCACCTGCATCTACCATCCTGAAAAGGTAAGCCAAGGTAAGCGATGTTAATATACCATCCATGCAGTTTAAATAACAGTAAAATAAAACAAACAAGTAACACAAAACAAATAAAGGATTTTAAATAACAAATCAAAAACAAAATTTTCACACATCTTGATTTTCCAACTCCAAATCACGTCTCAAGGGTTCTCTGCCTTTTCTGTTCAAAAAGATTTTATTTCTAAAATTTTAACCAACTCTTTCCATAACTTCTAAAAATTTCAACAGAGTCCCATTTAAAAGTGGCCCCTACAACGCCCATGACATCAACACCAAAACACGAAATATGCACCTTCCAACGCCATTGGCACCCGTGCACACTTTTCAATTTTTGAAAACTTTTAAAACTCATGTTTTAATTCTCAAATAAATCAATGGTTTTCAAAAGGCTTCCAAAATTTTTTCAAATCACCTCAAATGTTTTCAAAATATTCCTACATTTTTTTTAAATTTCAAACTTCAACAATTTCATCAATTTCTTGAATTTTCTAATTTTTCCTAATTTTCTAAATATTTTTCTATTTTTCAAAAAATAAAAAATTCACCAAGTTTTCAAAAAATCATGAAACTTCATACGGTTGTTAAACACATTTTTCTAAGGCACACTGCACAAAAACATGGCCAGAAAACCCATTACCCATGCCTGTAGGAACAAATCCCCTAGTCTTGCAGAAAACCCTCTTCGCATAATCATGAAAAATCATTCAAATTCAATCAAACAACCATCAAAATACAAAAATAACATCATCAAAGTGTTCAAAACACATCAAAACATCAATTTCCATTATTCACATGATTCAAACGAAGTTCTACACATCAAAATCAACAAAATTTGAAAACTCACCTTTTGGAAGTTCTCCGGCGAAATCTTCTCTTTCGGCGACTTTTCCGGTGACCTGGACTCCCTCCGGCAATCACCCGTGGTCCCCAAGGAATGCTTCTTCAAGGTTCAAGTCGGTTTCCACTTGAAAACTCTCGAATTCTTTAAAAACTCATCAAATCCCGTGGGTGTTCGAACCAGAAATTTTCTGGTTTTAACCTTAGGCCTGGCACCATTAGCAGAGGCGCCAGTTCATTTCTACCAAAGGCGCCACTGCTAGTGGTGCCAGTTATAAATTCTAGGCGGATTCACCCTTTTTCCCGCCAAAACTCGTTTTCGAAGGCCTTTTTGGCCCGTTATCCATTTTCGACCCCCGTTGTCGAAGGATTTCCAGTGTCCGTCCCTTCGACTACCTCGCGGTCAACATGGGACTCTTACTCTTATCTTTTTCTGTCTTTGACAAGCAAAGACAGAAAAAGAGGGGCAGCTGTAAGCACCCTATTTTTCACCGCTCGGCAGTCTACACTCTGTCTAGACTTGTTTTCAAGTCATTTTGGGCATATTCCAATCAAAACCAATCCTCTAGGTCCAAATTCCGTCTTTCCATCGCTTCGCAGGCCCGTCAGGCCCAAATAGAGGCAAAATGACCAAAATGCCCTTAGGGGCATTGTCCTTTCTTATTTCAATTCCAATCCCTCTCTCGAGACAGTTTATTCCTCGAGACGGTCCGAGTAGCAAAACTACTCACAAAACAGTTAGAGTGGCAGAAACACTCACAAAATCGTTAGAGTGGCGGAAACACTCACACAACCGTTAGAGTAGTGAAAATACTCACACCGTTAGAGTGGCGAAAACACTCAAAACCCAGGCATGTCTTTTCGGAGACGGTAAGACCCCTTTCCAATCCCTCTCTCGAGACAGTTTATTCCTCGAGACGGACCGAGTAGCAAAACTACTCACAAAACCTTTAGAGTGGCGGAAACACACAAAACCGTTAGAGTGGCGGAAACACTCACACAACAGTTAGAGTAGCGGAAATACTCACACCGTTAGAGTGGCGAAAACACTCAAAACCCAGGCACGTCTTTTCGGAGACGGTAAGACTCCTTTCCAATCCCTCTCTCGAGACAGTTTATTCCTCGAGACGGACCGAGTAGCAAAACTACTCACAAAACCTTTAGAGTGGTGGAAACACTCACAAAACTGTTAGAGTGGCGGAAACACTCACACAACAGTTAGAGTAGCGGAAATACTCACACCGTTAGAGTGGCGGAAACACTCAAAACCCAGGCACGTCTTTTCGGAGACGGTAAGACCCTTTTCCAATCCCTCTCTCGAGACAGTTTATTCCTCGAGACGGTTCCAATCCAGGCATGTCTCTTTGGAGACGATAAGCCCCCTTTCCAATCCCTCTCTCAAGACAGTTTATTCCTCGAGACAGTCCGAGTAGCAAAACTACTCACAGAACCGTTAGAGTAGCGGAAATACTCACAGAACCGTTAGAGTAGCGGAAATACTCACAGAACCGTTAATACTCACAGAACCGTTAGAGTAGCGGAAATACTCACAGAACCGTTAGAGTAGCGAAAATACTCACACACCCGTTAGAGTAGCGAAAATACTCAACCCCGTCCGAGTAGCGGAAATACTCCCAAATCATCAACCCCGTCCGAGTAGCGGAAATACTCACACCGTGAGAGTGGCGGAAACACACAAAACCTAGGTCAACACCAGTGTCTGTTAGCCCACTTCGGTGAAAAATGATCAAACTACCCTAAGGACCTTTTTCGAGACTTTCCGGTCAAGATGACCATTTTGCCCCTAGGCATCCGAACGCCCCGGGAACCACACCGGCTCTGGGTATGAAACCGGTAATGTCCTGAGAATACTTTTTATAGTATTCTCAACCTCCCTTTACCTTTCCGGATCATTCCGAGTCAGTTCCGGCCAACCCGGTACAAAATGACCGTTTTGCCCCTAGAGGGCCGGTCTCCTTCTTCGACTACACCGGCTCTAGGTATCAAACCGGTAATGTCCTGAGAATAATTTTTATAGTATTCTCAACCTCCCTTTACATTTCCGGATCATTCCGAGTCAGTTTCAGCCAACCCGGTACAAAATGACCGTTTTGCCCTTGGACTGCCGGTCTCCTTCTTCGACCACACCGGCTCTGGGTATCAAACCGGCAATGTCCCGAGAATACATTTTATAGTGTTCTCAACCTTCCTTTACCTTTCCGGATCATTTCGAGTCAGTTCCGGCAAACCCGGTACAAAATGACCGTTTTGCCCCTGGTGGGCCGGTCTCCATTTTCGACCACGCCGGCCCTGGGAATCAAACCGGAAAGCTCTGGAAACATTCTAGATAATGTTTCCAGATCCCAAGTCTTTTTCTGGGACAATCCGAGTTCACCCCGACAGTTTCTTAGTCTGATTGACCGTTTTACCCCTAAAAGCTCGGTTGACCTTTCCGACACATCCTATCCTCACTTTTCAAAGTCAAATACCTCCAGGATGCTATTTTAAGTGTTCCTGTTCCTTTCTAGCCTTCCGAGTCATTCCCAGCTCCTCCAAATCATTCCCGGACTTTCCGGAGTCACTCCTAGTGAAGCCAGGCTAAAGTTTACATGGTAGTCACTAGTACAGGCGCCCAAATCTAGTCAAAGATACGTTGCTTGCCGACCTTAAATCTTTCCTAATTGGCTGGCGCCACTAGTAGTGGCGCCAAGCCAAAAAATGGCCTGGCGCCACTCCTAGTGGCGCTAGTGTATAATTTGGCCTGGCGCCACTACAACAGGCGCCATGTTTGTCTTCCCTCTATAAATACAGAGCCTCATTCAACGTGAAAGAGGTTTGAAAACTTAACCTAAAAATCTCATATTTCGATATACAGAGCTCGAGCACCACCAAAACCCTAGCCTCCCTAGGTTTTTCCAAACCCTAGCCACTATACACAAACCCTAGCCTCCTATACACTCATACACTCCCCCATACACTCGTACACTAGCCTTCAACCACTCTCTGAAGACTTGAGGAGCTGCCATCCAAAGCTTGGAGACAATCCTTGAAGACTGAAGGTGAAGATCAAGCCGAAGACCGAAGACCGAAGACTGCACGACGCGCAAAATAAACAAGAAACAAGGTAGGCTCCCTATTTAAATTTCCGCACTTCCCCCCTCTCTCTTCTCTCTCCTAACCCACTTGGGTTTTCTGTATTTTAATCCCCCATCTCTTTCCCCCCCTTTCTTTGCATGCTTGAAACAAGGGGACTCCCCGGTCCATGTGTAGGATTAGACTATTGGAGAGTCACCGTGTCAGGGGCTTTCTTCTAGTCTAACCAAAGACCACGTGGGTTCGGCCCCCTTGATTATGTGGTGAAGCCTTAGCCTTGTATGTTCACGACCCCAAATTGCATTGTGCATATCATAAATTTGCATCTTCCAAAAACCATTTTCAAAGTTGTTTTTTTTTTCAAAATGTTTTCAAACTTGTTTTCAAAATTGCATCAAAATCTCTTTTTCAAAAACTTGTTTTCAAAACCACAATTCTAGGGTGATTCTGGCCTTTCCATGGCTAGGGTTGCTTTAGGAAAGTGTTATATTAAAAGTGACCATTTGGTCTATATTTTCAAACCTTGTTTTCAAAACCACTTTCTTAAAGTGGTTCTAGCCCTCTTATGGTTAGAATCGCTTTAGGAAAGTGAGACGTTTTCATACTTTCTAAAAAACTCTCTCTTCAAAAATCTCTTTCTAAAAATCTCCTTTTCAACATGCTTTCCTAAAACTCTCTTCTCCAAAATTGTTTTCAAAAACTCTCCTCCAAAATCTATTTTTCAAAACCCCCTTTTCCAACTCCTTTCCAAAACTCTCCCTCCTAAAAATTCACTTTCCAAAAACGCTCTCTAAAAATCTTTCCAAAATCTCCCTTCTAGAAATTCCCCTCTAGGATTTTCCTTCTAAAATCTTCGTTTCTAAAAACTCCTTTCCAAAAACTCCTTCTTTCCAAAAACCTTTCCAGAAACTCTATTTCCAAATTCACTTTCCAAAAAACTCCTCCCTAGGATTCCCTTCTAGAGAACCTTCGTTTCCAAAAATGCATTTTCCAAAAAATGCTTTCCTTAGAGCCCAAGTCAAGCCCTAGAACCCACAATTAGGAAACCTTAATTTTCTTCCCAAAAACATGGTTTTCAAACTTTGCCCCAAACCTAGGTTTCCAAAACCTCTCGTTTTCACATCCAAACGATACAAGTTTCCAAAACCTCTTTTTTACGTTAAAATTCTACACTTTCAAAACTAGGGTTTCTAGAATCTCCCTTTTCAAATCCTTGCCAAATCCAATCTTCCCTTTAGGAAACCAAATCAAATCCTCCCGTTTAGGAAACTAGATCCTATCCTCCGTTTTTGGAAATAAAATCAAACCTTCTCTTTTCCAAACAAAATCCAATCTTTTCCTAATCCAAACCTTTCCTAATTCAACTCCTTCCTAAACTTCTCATTTCCTAAATCTTAAGTTTCCAAAACCTGAACATAAAAATCTTCCCTAAATTTTAAAACTCAACTTTCAAAACTTTTCCTAATTCAACCCTTTCCTAATTCTACCCCTTTCCAAATCTTAACTTTCCAAATCTAAATTTTCAAATCTTTCCTAAACTTAAACCTTTCCTAATCTCAAGATTTTCTAAAACTCTAAAACTTTCTAAATCCTAAACTTTCTAAATTTCAAATCTTTCCAAATTCAAAACTTTCTTAATTCAAGACTTTCTAAACCTACAAACTGTCTAAATTCTAAACTTTCTTAAACTTCAAATCTTTTCAAATCAAAAACTTTTCTAAACTCAAAACTTTCTTAAGTTGAAACTTTCTTATTTCAAACATTTCCTAAACTGAAAAGTTTCATTTTTCAAACCTTTCCCAAAACGAAGCTCTCTTATTTTCGAAACTTCCTTGTTTTCCGAACTTTCCAATTTTTAAAACTTCCCTATTTCAAAACTTTCCAAATTCGAAACTTTCCAATTTTCGAAACTTCCTAATTTCAAAACCTTTCCTAAAACAACACTTTCCTAAGTTGAAACTTTCTTAAACCTAAAACTTTCTTAAATTCCAAACTTTCCTAATTTCAAAACCTTCCAAAAATGATAATCTCCTAAATCGAACCTTTCCTAATTCAAACATTTCCTAAATTCAATCTTTCTTAAACTCTTGAGTCTTTCCTGAGTCTCATCTTTCCTAAGTCTACGTTTCCTAAAACCGAGTTTTTCAAAGTCAAGTCTTTTCAAATCTTTCAATCAAAGTTCAATCTCTCAATCTTCTAATCCAATTTCCAATTCAATCTCTTTCTTTCAAATCAATCTATTTTCAATCGGACTATTGTCCGAACTACGACTGACCTGATTCCTCCAAAGGGATACGTAGGCAACCTTCATAGGTGCGGTCACAATACTTTTCAAACTTTCAATTCCACCCTCATGGGTGCGGTTTCCAAAATCTTTTCAAATCTCAAATTCCCATCTACTTCCAAACTTTCTATTTCCAAATTTTCATACTTTCCAATTTCAATTCCATCTCTTCAAATCTATTTTCAAATCAAATCAATTTATTTTCAAATCTATCTTTCCATTCTCTTATTTTGCGCTTGCATATCATGCATCATGTTAGTTTATAAACATTGTTTTTCTATAAAGTGAATAGGGTTGAACATGGGTTAATTAAAGACTCTCATAGGTGAAACTAGGGTAGATTGACATGTAGGAACCGAAAGGGCGGGGTAGGGTGATAGCTTAGTGCGTCTTCCCTACACGTAACCAACCTCCGAACCTAGATCACTGATTTCAAAGACCAAAAAGGAGTTATTTTTCAAAAAAGGGCTGAATGTTTTCCAAAGGTTGCCAAACAACCTGTTTTCTTAAAAACCCTCTCTTGAGGAGATATTTTCAAAAATTGTTTTCTAAAACCCTAAGTGTAGTCTTTGGACTATGCTTAGTTTTTAGGTGACCTAACTCACCTTAATCAAGTTAGGTGGCGACTCCGAATATTTTTCAAAAGCCCTTTATTTCAAATCTATTTTCAATTCAAATCTAGTCGCACTCATTCTTCTAGGAGGGTGAGTTCTAACGAGAGAGTACAGCATTTTTCCCGCTTGGGTGAGTATTCCTCAAGTGCGAAAAATCTGGGCGCGACAGGCTTTGGCAGCAAGTTCAGCTCATTTAGTTCAAGCAATCCATTTTCAATCAGAGTGGACTTTAGTAGGGTTGTAATGTAGGCCATGGTTTTGGGGTTTTGCAAGAAAGGATAAAGGCTCGAACCTATTGTTTCTACTGGGGTTTCTTTATAACCTAGGATCACCTTTAAACTTCCTTCTTGCTTTTGATCATATACTTCTCAAGGTGAAAATGACTCTTTTCTTGCACCCTTTCCATATGCTTTTTGAGAGAAACTTGACTTTCTTCTTTATCGATCTTCTTATTATGCGTTCAAAGATGACTCAATCATGGCTTTTTCAGGCCTTTCCTTAGAATCACGGTTTTTTTTTTTTTTTGGGCCTCTTGCCCCTTGGTAACTCCTTTTCTTTACTTTGTCCTTTCTTTTCTTTTATGGAACGACTAATTCTTCGACCCTTTTTCTTTAGACCTTTTCCTTGGCGGTTCAATCTACCCAATGTGGGCGGTGATCCCTAAGTTAGGGTTTTCTCGGGAAAAGGATTGGTGGCTCAACAGGTTTGGCAAGGGGTTGCTTTGACTGTATGGGAAATGCAATGAGGGCCTCTCTTCACTTTGAATTAGATTGCTTGATCTATAGAGCTTTCATTGCTGCCTTAGCGCATCAGGGGTGGATACCATTCCTAGAGTTCTCAAATATTGTCTGCCGCAGTATGGGGAGGACAGTCTTGGATTAGGGTTGACAAAGAAAAATTCGTTTGTTACGAGGCTCTAAGGGTTAAGCAAAGGGAATATAAGCACATTTGTTTATTTATCTAGTGATTTATTCCTTTTATTTATATATGAGGAAGTGAAAGATGGCTCTTCTTCACTTTGATAAACTGGTCACACATTGCTTAGCTTCAAAGTCTTGCAAGTGCTGCCTTTGGATAGTCTCCTCACTCATCCTTATCCTCTATTTCTCTGGAAAGTTGATGATTTGGTGAGTGGTTAACTCATGCTATCATCCCTTCAAGTTGGATCATTCCATGAGACAAACCATGCCCCTTGCGTAGAAAATAGCTATCATTCCCAAGATAACAGCAGTGAATAAAAAGACTTAACCATTTTATAACATCAACAGAAAGCATGTAGTTCTTATTTTGAAAGGAAAAAGAAACGCAGATATCAACTTAAGACGAAAAGGTAAAGGGATAGGAAGAAAGTGGATGAAAACACCCCTCTCTTGTACGCTTTTGAAGGGATTCCTTTTAGTAAGGCTTTGGGACAATTCCCACATCTCTGATGCTCCATTCATGACCCGGATCCTCGGCCAAGGCGAGACAAGAAAAGGCTTCCCCTAGAGCTCCGAAGGTGTTGACATTGCTGGCGCGGTTGTCAGCCTCCTTATTCTTTGTAGTGGGTTCTTCTGTAAACAGGGTGAATAGTTCACTGCCTTCCAACTCAAACGGCTCCATCTGCTCTCTTAACTCCTTTAGCTCCCAACCCATGTCTTCATAGTTATACTCAGTTGCAGGCTAAGGATTTTCTAGTAAGTTACGTTCCACCGCAGCATATTTTGGATGTAGAAATTCAGCACCCCATCCATCAACAGCCGTGTTCTTGGTCATCTCATCTTCCGAAAACATTTGCCCCTCAATGGGCTAATCAGAAGCATCAGGTACCTCCTCAGGGTTATAAAGATAAATCAGGCACAGTGGGAGATCCTCCTCCTAGTCGTTTTCTTCATCGGCCTCCCAATCGTTCTCATAACCTTTGGCCCCGAGCTCATTGAATTCTCCCTCCAATTTCTACTAGTATCATGTTAACGATATGATCCGACAGAGGATTAGTGGTCATATTGGGAGTAGGAGCGGGTTTTACCGACTGCAGATCAATGGTCTTATTATCGATCAAGTCTTGGATTTTGTGCTTGAGAGCGAAGCAGCTTTCGGTGTTGTGCCCCTGGCTACCTGAATGGTATTCACATGTAAAAGCGGCATTAAAGGTCAGGGGCAGAGGGCTTGGCAATGAGCGAGCAGGTATGGGCTTCAAGATGTTGTTCTTTAGAAGGCTATGGTAAGCCTCGGTTTGGGTGCAGGCTAAGGCGTCGAAAGTACGAATGCGTCGAGCAGGTCTATTAAAGTTGGGTCGTGCCCCAGCGAGACCATAGTTAGGGGTTGGAACAGGCATGGTTAAGGTGAGTAAGGGCAGGACTGGGGGTGCTTGTAGCGGGGGGCGGTATGGGGGTGGTTGGCTAGGCAGAATAGCGGACACTTCACTTTCCTTCCTAATCGTGCCCCCTGTAATAGCCACCTTCTTGGCTATGTTGGTGGTATTTTCTCCAGTCTTGGCATAAGGGTCTGTAAGTCCTTCTGTCTTGAGGCCGTTTTCTATTATCTCTCTCTGCATGATGAGCTCGGAGAAGCTTTTTCCCACACTTGTGCAGAGCTTCTCGTAGAATATACCTTGGAAAGTATGTACAAACAGTTGTACATACTCCTTCTTCTCCAACGGGGGATTAACTTGTACAGTGGCCTCCCTCCATTTTAGGGCATATGCTTTAAAGCCCTCCTTCTCACCCTTGCTCATCGTCATCAAGGACCATTGATCGGAAGTGAGGTCGATGTTGTGATGGTATTGGGCTTTGAACGCACTGACTAGCTCCATCCAGGTTGTGATCTTCCTTAAGTCCAGATGAGCAAACCATTGCAGAGCAGACCCTGTGAGACTGTGTTGGAATAACTGCATGAGGAGCTTCGGGTCGTTGCCGTGACCACTTAGCGCTCCAGCATAGAGACGAAGATGAGCAACGGGGTTACCGGTGCCATCGTACTTCTGGAAGTCAGGTATTTTGAACCTAGCCGGTCTCGGGTGGTCAAGGATGAAGCATAGCTCATTGTAGGAAGTGAACCCGTAAGCGTCGTGGCCATGGAGGCTTCACAACGAATCTTCCAACCCTTGGATTTTCAGACTGAGAGGGTCTAGAGAGGCCTTCTTTATGGTAGGTGAAAGTTATATGGTCTCTTCTTCTTCAGTGTTGACCCCTTTGGCATCTTCCTTAGTCCTTCCCGCATTGTCAGACTGAAGCATGATCCTTGGATTAGCGGGTTCCGGGTCCTTGCATGAAGTCATAGATAATGACGGGACTGCAGTAGCATCCTTCATGGCCATAGTTTGAATGAGTTTGAGCATCTCATCCATCTTAGTCCTCATTTCGTTGACTTCCTCTTGAGAGACTTGAGAGGATTCTTCAGGGTTAGCAGCCATCAATGATGCTCTTTACCGGGTGATAATGGGATCCCTAGGTGGATGTTGCCCCTTTTTGGGAGCAATGTTGACTCAGTGCAGGGTGACCTCTTTAAATAAATAAAAAAAAAGAAAAAGACAAAAAGATAAGAACACAAGTCGCAAATCAGTTTCTAATTTTTAGAGAGCTTTATGCAATGCATGTCCTAGGGTGCCCCTCTTTAGGAGGAAAACTAATCATGATGTATTGGCCCACTTTTGGAGATAGGGGATTTGCCCTTATGTGTAGATACCTTACTGTCAAGTAGGAACCTTCAAGCCATCTATGCATTCATTCATAAAAGTAAAGAAGTATATTGAATTTTGGGTTTAAGATACAAAGGAACTGAAATACATTTTAACAGGGGGAAAGTAACATTTTCCTTGGGACCTCCACCTATCTAGTTTTACAAAGGAAACCTTAAATTACTCTTCAGTCTTTGGATTGGCCTTCGTTAGATTTGATGTCGAGGAGGTCGTTGAGAGACCTTGTTGATCAATTGCCCTTTGTCTTCTTGGCAACCCTATCTCCGTGAGCATAGAGGGATTGGGGCCCCTCTTATGGAATGGATTGGTATGCATGCTATGAGTCCTTAGGGTTACGCGGGAACCCTTAGGGTTTAGGTAGGTCTAATGCAAGGGAGAGTAACTTTGGTGTCACTCTCAATGGGTTGATTATATGCATGAGAATGCAGTGACTTGAGTTACTTGGAACTCTTGTCTTGACATGGAATATTGAATGCATGAACATAGGTATGCAAAGAGTATAAGGAGAGAGAATGCAATAGCAAGATAAACGTGCATGCAATTTGACAGGCATTATAACAATAAGGATACATTCATTATAACAACAGGAATAGACAGGTATAAATGAAAGTAAGAGCAGTCGCCCTTTCCTCCATGGTTTTGGAAAACAGTGCGCGTGTTTTAAATCTGGCAGAGGTTCGGCTATGCATGGTGTCTATATGAGTATGAGATTGAGGGTTGACTAATGCGTCCTAAAAAGGCTCTGTCCCCGGATCTTCAAATCTAGGCCCACTCCCTGAGGTGGTGCCATGATTGGTTGGTGATCCAAGCGGGGGAACCATCAAGAGGCCATAGGCGAAGAAACTGACACAGCATCTTGCCCACAACCGATATACCGTTCTCCTTTTCTAACTAGAAAAGACATATTAGGATAATAATGCAAGTATGCCGAATGCAGGTGCACATGCAGTGTTTGTGTGATTTTAAAAGTGGAGGAAAGAGCCCAACAACTCCCATTCATCCTGTTCATCACATTCATGCATGACAGTTAATAAAATTTAAACAACAAGCGCACCTACAAAACAAAGATGCAAGAGTTAGTATGTGGATGGCAAACATAATACAAGATAATATGAATAAATGCATGTTTTGTTTTTTAAAACAATTTTAAAAATTTGGTTTTGAAAATTTAAAGTGAATAGGATTGAACAAGTTAATTGAAGACTTTACATAGGTGAAGGGTAAAAAGACATGACTACGGCCTAACCCTCTAAGTGTTCCCAGTGGAGTCGCCAGCTGTCAATCTACTCTAGATTCACCTACAAGAGTCTTTAACTAACTATTGTTCAATCCTATCCACTTTAGAAAACAATGTTTAGAAAAACATGATGCATGATATGCAAGTGCAAGAAAAGAGAGTTGATTTGGAAATAGATTTGAAAAGAAAAATTTGATTTGATTTTAGACGAAAGATTTGAAAGGATAGATTTGAAATTGGAAAGTTTGAAAAATTAGAAATAGAGATTTGGAAATAGAAATTTGAAATTGGAAGTTTGAAAATAGATTCGAGATTTGAAAAGATTGTGGAATTTGAGATTTGGAAAATGTGGAGACCGCACCCATGATAGTTGCCTACGTATCCTTTTGGAGGAATCAGGTCAGTCGTAGTTCGAATAAGAGCCCGATTGGAAATAGAAGAGTTGAATTGGAAGAAAGAGATTTTGATTGGAAAAAAAAAAGATTTAATTTGAACTTTGAATAAGAGATTGGAAATTGGAATTTAGAATTTTGGAATTTGAAAAGATTGGACTTTGATTTGGAAAGATAGAACTTGTAAGAAAGATTTAGACTTGTTTCAGAAAGATGAAGGTTTAGGAAAGAGAAGAGACTTAGGAAAGATTTGACTGGAAGAGTTTTAGGGAAAGATTTGACTTGGATGTTGGACTTGGAAGATTTAGGAAAATATTGGATTTAGAAAAGACTTGAATTAGGAAAATTTCAATTTAGGAAAGTTTCGAATTTAGGAAAGTTTTCATTCTAGGAAGGTTTTGGTTTAGGAAAGTTTCAAAATTAGGAAAGTTTCGAATTAGGAATGTTTTGAAATTTGGAAATTTTCGAATTTGGAATATTTTGAA
This sequence comes from Euryodendron excelsum, assembly GCA_033060915.1. Classification (NCBI taxonomy): domain Eukaryota; kingdom Viridiplantae; phylum Streptophyta; class Magnoliopsida; order Ericales; family Pentaphylacaceae; genus Euryodendron; species Euryodendron excelsum. Next base: position 24,511,115 of record CM065395.1, read on the forward strand.
ATTGAAAAGTTTTGAATTTAAAAATATTTTTGAATTAGGAAAATTTTAGTTTAAGAAAAGTTTAAAATTTGGAAAATTTTAACTTAAGAAAGTTTTGAATTTTAGAAAGAGTTTAAATTAGGAAAGATTTGAATTTAAAAAGCATTAGGAAGTTTTAGATTTTGGGAAGATTCAAAATTTGAGTTTTAGAAAGATTTGAAAATCTAGATTTGAAAGTTGAAATTAGGAAAGGATGTGGAATTGAGAAAGGTTGGAATTAGGAAAGGTTTAGACTTTGGAAGACTTGAAGTTTAGGAAAGTTTAGAACTTTGAAAGTTTTTAGAGTTTAAGTTTTTGAAAATCTTGAGATTAGGAAAGGTTTAATTTTTAAGAAAGATTTGAAAACTTAGATTTGAAAAGTTAAGATTTGGAAATGGATAGAATTAGAAAAGGGTTGAATTAGAAAATATGTGGAAGTTAGGTTTTAAAATTTAGGAAAGATTTTTATGTTCGAGTTTTGAAAATTTAAGATTTAGGAAAGTAGAAGATTATGAAGGAGTTGAATTAGGAAAAATTTGGATTAGGAAGGGTTAAGATTTCTATTTCCCAAAGCAAGGGATTGGATTCTGTTTCTAAAAGAGAAGGTTTGATTTTGTTTCAAAAAATGGAGGATTGGATCTAATTTCCTAAACGGGAAGATTGTATTTGGTTTCTTAAAGGGAAGATTGGAATTGACAAGGATTTGGAGAGGGAGGTTTTAGAAACCCTAGATTTGGAAGACTATTGTTTTGACGTAGGAAAGAGGTTTAGGAAATATGTATAGTTTTGATATGAAAAAGGGAGATTTTGGAAACCTAGATTTTAAGGCAAGTTTGAAAACCATGTTTTTGGAAAGAAAGATAGGGTTTCCTAATTGTTAGCTCTAGGGCTTGACTAGGGCTCTAAGGAAAGAGTTTTTTGGAAAGTGTGTTTTTGGAAACGAAAATTTTGGAGGAAGATTCTAAAGAGGAGTTTCTAAAAGGAAGATTTTCGAAAAAGAGTTTTTTTAGAAAGATTTTTGGTAGAAGATTGTTGGAGAGAGTTTTTGGAAAGATTTTTATTGAACGTTTTTAGAAAGTGGATTTTGGGGAGAGTATTTTGGAGAGGAGTTGAAAAAGGAAGTTTTGAAAAATAGATTTTTGGAGGGAGTTTTTGAAAACAACTTTAAAAAGAAGAGTTTTTAGAAAGCACGTTGAAAAAGGAGGTTTTAGGAAAAGAGATTTTTGAAAATAGAGTTTTTTGGAAAGTATAAAAACATCTCACTTTCCTAAAATGATTCTAGCCGTAAGAGAGCTAGAACCACTTTAAGAAAGTGGTTTTGAAAACAAGAAGGGTTGAAAATATGGACCATATTGGTCACTTTGAATGTAACACTTTCCTAAAGCAATCTTAGCCATGGAAAGGCTAGAATCATCCTAGGATTGTGATTTTGAAAACAAGTTTTGAAAAAGAGGATTTTGATACAAATTTGAAAACAAGTTTGAAAACGATTTTGAAAACAACTTTGAAAATGACTTTTGGGAAGAATGCAAGAATCATGATATGCACAATGCAAATTTGAGGTCGTGAACATACAAGGTTAGGGCTTCACCACAAAATCAAAGGGGTCAAACCCACGTGGTCTCCAATTAGACTAAAAGAAAGCCCCTGACACGGTGACCCTCCAATAGTCCAATCCTACACATGGACCAGGAATCCCCTTATTTCAAGCATGCAAAGAAAGGGAGGAAAGAGATGGGGGATTAAAATAGAGAAAACCCAAGTGGGTTAGGAGAGAGAAAAGAGAGAGGGGAAGTGCAAAAATGTAAAATGAAAGCCTACCTTGTGTCTTATTTATTTGCGCGCCTTGCTTTTCTTCGTTCTTCGTCTTGATCTTCATCTTCAATCTTCAAGAGTTTGTCTTTAATCTTCAAGGCTTCAGTTTGCAGCACTTCGAGTCTTCAAAGGAGGCTTGAGGCTAGTGTATAAGTGTATGGGGGTGTGTATGAGTGTGTAGGAGGCTAGGGTTTAGTTTATGGTGGCTAGAATTTGAAAAACCTAGAGAAACTAGAGTTTTGGGAGTGTACGAGCTCTGTATATCGAAATATAGGATTTTTAGACTGAGTTTGGGAACCTCTTTCACGTTGGAGGATACTCTATATTTATAGAGATGGGATAGACCTAGCGCCTATTGCAGTGGCGCCAGCCAATTAGGAAACTATTAAGGTCGGCAAGCAACGTATCTTTGGCTAGATTTGGGCGACTGTACTAGTGACTACCATGTAATTTTTAGCCTAGCTTCACTAAGAGTGACTCCGAAAAGTCCGGGAAGGAGTTTGAGTGACTGGGAATGACCCGGAAGGTCATAAAAGAGCAGGAACACTTAGCATCGTGTCTCAGAGATATTTGACTTGAAAAATGAGATTAGGATGTGTCGAAAGGGTTGACCAGGCCTTTAGGGGCAAAACGGTCAATCGGATTGGGAAGCTGCAGGGACGAACTCGGACTGTCCCAGAAGAAGACTCGAGATTTGAAAACATTATTCAGAATGTTCCCAAAGGTTGCTAATTTGATACCCAGAGCCAGTGTGGTCGGAAAAGGTAACTGGCTCACCTGGGGCAAAACGGTCATTTCACACCGGGTTTGCCAAAACTTACTCCGAATGATCCGAAAGAATAAAGTAAGGTTGAGAATACTATAAAAGCATTCTCGGGTAGTTACCGGTTTGATACCCAGAGCCGGTGTGGTCAGAAAAGGAGACCAACCCACTAGGGGCAAAACGGTCATTTTGTACCGGGTTTGCGGGAACTGACTCGGAATGATCCGGAAAGGTAAAGGAAGGTTGAGAATGCTATAAGAAGCAATCTTAGAAGGTTGCCAGTTTGATATCCAGAGCCGGTGTTGTTCTTGGGACGTTCGGATGCCTAGGGGCAAAATAGTCATCTTGACCGGAAAGTCTCGGAACTAGCCTGAAACCGACTAGGAGGCACCTAATCATGCCGGACTGCTTTTAAGACAATCTTAGACGGTTGGACTCACCGTTCTGAGGACTCAAGTGTGTTCTCGAGAAACATGTCAGAAAAGGCCCAAGGGGCAGTTTGGTTATTTTTCACCAAAGTGGGCTAGCAGGCACCGGTCTTGACCTAGATTTTGAGTGTTTCCGCCACTCTTACGGCGGGCACATGATACAAGGGTTTATTGGCAATTCCCTATATCAACCTGTTTGTGAGTATTTTCGATACGTTGACGGTTGCGATGTTTGCGAGTATTTCCGCTACTCTAACAGTTTGCGATCATTCCCGAGATTGCTTGATTTCGGGAAGCTGCTAAAGGGACTTAGCGCCTGAGAATCAACTTTCTCAGAAGGCGTGCCTAAACAGACATTTCTGCATTGGTGGACTAGCAAGCGCCAAAGGTGGACCGTTCTACCATCTAGGGGACTTGGGGCCTCGTCCCGGTCGACAGGTTTAAAGGGATTTATCGTTCTGAAGAGATTTTCTTCGAAAAACATGCCGGACCATCTCGAGGAATCAACTGTCTCGAGAGAGAGATTGGAATTGGAAAGGGGTCTTATCGTCTTCGGAAAGACACACCTGATTGGAGTAGATTTACCGTATCGAGGAATCAATTGTCTCGAGAGAGGGATTAGAATTGGAAAAGGGTCTTACCGTCTTCGGAAAGAGGTGCCTGATTTGGAATTAGAAAGGGGACTTACCGTCTTCGGAAAGACGTGCCTGATTTGGAATTAGAAAGGGGACTTACCGTCTTCGGAAAGATGTGCCTGATTTGGAATTGGAAAGGGGACTTACCGTCTTCGGAAAGACGTGCCTGATTTGGAATAGATTTACCGTCTCGAGGAATCAACTGTCTCGAGAGAGGGATTGGAATTGGAATTGGAAAGGACAATGCCTCTAAGGGCATTTTGGTCATTTTGCCTCTATTTGGGCCTGTGGGCCCGCAAAGCGACGGACAGATGAGATTTGGACTTAGAGAGTTGGTTTCGATTGGAATATGTCCATATTGACTTGAGTACAAGTCTGGAGGGAGTGTAGACAGCCGAGCAGTAAAAAATGGGGTGCTTACAGGACCCTGGTATGAACACTAGTAAATAATTGAATATCAACTCTAAAAGGGTAATCGAATCTTGAGTTTCTTTAATCAAAACTATCTTGAGAACTTACCTGTAGGCTTATTACTGGATCAACGCTGCCAAGACCTTTTTATAATATTTGAATACATCCCTAAAAATTAGTTTAATTTTATTATCTGATAATTTAGATTAATCATCTCCAACAATTGATTTTTACTTCCTTTTTGGAAGCTTTCATGCAATTTTAATTGACCCTGAGCTCGTTATTATTTTGTTTTGATTGTAGACCTTGCCAGATTAAGTTTATTTCCTGTGTTTCCTATGGATCCACCTCGGACTTACCGAGATATTATTACTGCATCGTAACCGCACACTGGCGGATATAAATTGCACTATTTAGGAGCGATTAGTTTTTAGCACCGTTGCTGGGGATCCTTATAAAGCAAATAAGCTAAGGTAAGAAAAACAAACAGGGCAAAATATATATATATACAAGAACAAAAACAAAGCAAATGAACTCGAGAGGAATTGATTCCTGCAAAAACAGCTTCACCATCAAACTACAATAACGTGGAAATTCAATCGCTCAATTAGGTAACCTCGTTCCATCCCTACTATCTGTGAGCATATTAGATTTTCTTTTCTTTATTTTACTAGTTTCTTTTAGATAAATTTTATATTTTTTTAGAGGAGGTTTAGGGTTTAATTGCAAATTGGTGGATATTTTATGTGGAGATTGCAGGTTCGGTTAGAAATTTAAATTAAACATTATTTATCTCTACTTCACTGTTGTGGCAGATTGGTGCATTTATGTGCATTGCATTGCATGTCAATTTGGCGAAGGGACAGTACACATAGACTTTTGAGAACAACCTCACCTGTTTACGCCACTCGGTCTAGAGTTTTTTCTGATACTACACCAATACCTATATACTTTGACATGGCCCACTTACTGGGTGATGATGGGAATATGGATGGGGGTAATAACATACAACCCCCACAACCCCAAGTACCTACACCACCACAGAGAACTATAAGAGATTATCTAAACCCACAAAGACAGGCTCCAAACTCTTACATTATATTACCTCCTGACCAAAATGCATTCCATCTTAAGTCAGGTATCATACAATTAATCACAAATTTTCATGGGATAGATTCTGAAAATTCATATACCTATCTTAAAGCATTTGAAGAGGTCTGTAATATTTGCTTTGATAATACCTGCTCTGTCGAAACCATCCGTCTCAAATTGTTTCCATTCTCATTAAAGGGTAAAGCTAAAATTTGGTTAAATTCTTTAAGGCCGAGGTCTATTCCATTATGGGATGTCGTTTAGGCCGAGTTTCTAAAAAAGTTCTTTCCTGAGCACCGCCCAAAGGCGATTCGTCGCCAAATTTCACAGTTCACTCCTTTTAATAATGAAACATTTTAACATAGTTGGGAAAGATATAAAGAACTTTGAATTCATATCCTTATCATGGACAAGACCCATGTAGGTTGGTTAGTACTTTCTTTTCTGCCTTGACTCCCAAACTCAAAAGGTTTGTGGAGACAATGTGCAACGATTCTTTCTATGATAAATCTCCAGAAGAAGCTTATGACTTCTTTGACTTTATAGCTGATAATGTGAGAGATTAGGACACCACAGGGACTAAAAATCCCAATATTAGAAACAATTTAAGGATAGACACCATTTATCCGTTAAGGCATTTAGATGAGGATAATTCAAAGATAGCTACATTAACTAAGCGATTAAAGGCCTTAGAAATGAAAAACATTACAGTAGTTGAGAGTGAAACCTAAGTTAATTGTAGTGTGTGCGATAGTGATGAGCATAGGATAGATCTTTGTCCTACAATTCCAGCCTTTAGGGAAGTGTTGCATGGCCAAATAAATGTTATTACCCCTTATAGTAAACCAACATAGGCCCTACAAGGACAAGGAAACTCATATGGAGCTACATATAACCCGGGTGGAGGAATTATCCCAACTTCAGTTGGAAGAATGATGGTAACTCAGCACCCTAACAATTTCAACACCCGCAGCAATTTAATGGCCCCCCTAATCAATACCAAGCACAAGGTCAACAATTTTCATCACTAACAACAAACATTCATAGACCACCTTCTCTAAGACCTATAGAGGATCCTTTGGCCCAATTCATACAGGTACAGTAAGCAACTAATGCTAGACTTAATGAATCTATCGAAGAGTTAAAAACTTTGTTTGCTCAATCACTAACCAAAGAGAAAGGCACATTCCCTAGACAACCGTTACCCAACCCTAATAGGCAAGCTCATGGTGTAGAGATAAATCTAAATCCACCAAATCATGAGTAAGTTTAAGCAGTAACCACCTAAGGAGCAGAAAAGTCATAGATAAAACTATTCCAAGTAAAGAGTCTACACCTAGGGAGGACACTATCGAGAGAGTAGAAAAAACAGTAGAAGAGGATAGAGAATATCCTAAAGAGGTAGTGGAGTTAGGAAAGAAGCCTAGGGACAATGAGTCTAGAGATAAATTTGCAGACATTGACATAGAGGATTTGTCACGTGTTCCATTTCCTCTTAGATTAGCCAAGCCAAAACAAGAACTAATAAATTCTGAAATTTATGAGGTATTCAAGCAAGTGAAAATCAATATTCCATTCCAAGATGCCATTAAGCAGATCCCTTCATATGCAAAGTTCTTAAAGGACTTGTGCACCATAAAGAGACGGCTCACTGTGAGAGAAGCCTATTTTCTCGACCAAGAAGCTAGAGAGGTTCTACAAGTAAATGTTCCACCAAAATACAAGGACTCGGGGAGTCCGACCATTCCATGCATAATTGGAGATCATAGGGTTGATAATGCTTTGCTAGATCTAGGATCTAGTGTGATCCTGCTACTTTTTTCTATTTATCAACAGTTAGGGTTAGGAGAGTTGAAACCTACTAGAATCACCCTACAATTTGTTGATCGATCGATTAAGATTCCTAGGTGCATGGTGGAAGATGTGCTTATCCAAGTGGATAAATACTACTTCCCGGTTGATTTTGTAGTGTTAGACACTATGGGGTACTCAAATGATCATTCTCCTATCTCAGTCATTTTAGGTCATCCCTTCCTAGCAACATCCAATGCTATTATTTGTTATAGGAGCGGGGAGTTAAACTTATCCTTTGGAAACATGAGTGTAGATATGAACATCTTTCATGTGAGTAAGAAACTGGGAGAGTGTGAAGACATCAGGGAGATTAGCATGATAGATGTTCTAGTACAAGAACATTTTAATAGAGAATTTTTTACAGATCCACTTGAGAGAGCCTTAATCCAGAAGAGAAAATAGAGTGTTTAGAAGAAACGGTGATAAATGAAGAAGCAGCAGAGTGTGTTCCTACTATGTCTGTGAGTCATTGGACACAATGTATTGAGCCATTAGGGCTCAGTGCTTGTAAACCTGAGCCATCAGAAGTAGAAGCACCTATTCCGGAGCAAAAGCCATTGCCATCTACTCTTAAATACATATTTTTAGGCGATGGTGAATCTTACCCAATAGTGATGTCTTCTAGCCTATTTGAAGGCCAAGAGGATCGATTGAAGAATGTGCTGTTAAAGCACCACAAAGCCATAGGGTGGTCAATTGCTGATTTACATGGTATTAGCCTATTAGTTTGCACACATCGTATATACTTAGAGGAAGAGGCTAAACCTGTTTGCCAAATGCAAAGAAGATTGAACCCTAATATGAAAGAAGTAGTTAGAGGAGAAGTCTTGAAACTTCTCAATGCCGGTATTATTTACCCAATAGTAGATTCTAGGTGTATGAGCCCTACTCAAGTGGTCCCTAAAAAGTCTAGAGTAATAGTGGTGAAAAATGACAAAGATGAATTAGTACCAACTAGGATCCAGACAGGATGGCGCATGTGCATCGACTATAGACATCTCAATGCTGTCACCACCAAAGACCACTTTCCATAACCATTCCTTGATTAAGTCATAGAGCGTGTGTCGGGAAGAGCTTATTATTATTTTTTGGATGGGTACTCGGGCTACAATCAAATTGAAATAGCCCTAGAAGATCAAGATAAAACTACCTTTACTTGTCCTTTTGGCACATGTGCTTATAGAAGAATGCCTTTCGGCCTGCGTAACGCAACGGTCACTTTCCAAAGATGCATGATGAGCGTATTCAGTGACATGGTAGAAAGAATCTTGAAAGTTTTTATGGATGATTTTTCTGTCTATGGGAATACATATGACTAATGCCTAGAAAATTTGGAAAAAGTTTTGTAAAGATGTAAGGAGAGTAATTTGGTCCTTAATTGGGAGAAGTGTCACTTTATAGCGACACAAGGGATAGTGTTAGGACTCATAATTTCAAATAAGGGGATAGAAGTTGACAAAGCTAAAATTGACCTTATTCAGAACCTTCCACCCCCTACCAATGTTAACGATGTCTGTTCATTTTAGGGCACGCCGAGTTTTATCGGCGATTCATTCTAGGTTTTAGTGCTATTTCTCATCATATGTGTCATTTGTTATTCACGGATGTTCCATTTGAATGGACATCCCCTTGCCAACAAGCTTTTGACAAGCTAAAAGGGCTATTGACCACTGCACCCGTCATGCAAGCCCCTGATTGGTCTTTACCTTTCGAACTCATGTGTGACGCAAGTAACTTCGCTACAGGGGCGGTGCTTGGACAAAGAAAGGACAAGAAACCATATGCCATCTATTATGCTAGTAAAACTTTAAATGATGCACAAATGAACTACACTACCACCGAGAAAGAGCTTCTTGTCGTGGTCTTTGCACTTGATAAGTTTAGATCTTACTTAGTCGGCTCACTCGTCATAGTTTATACTGATCATACCGCACTTAAGTACTTGCTCACCAAGCCAGACGCTAAGCCACGACTAATTCAGTGGATTCTTCTCCTTTAGGAGTTTCATATAGAAATTCGGGACAAAAGGGGGGTAGAAAACGTGGTAGCTGATCACTTGTCTCGCCTTCTCGTCGATGGTTGAAACTAAGACAAATCTCCCATTTCGGAACATTTTCCTGATGAACAACTTTTTTCCATCCAATCTGTTACTCATACTAGTACCCCTTGGTTTGCAGATATAGCTAATTACTTGGCTTCAGGTAAGATTCCATCTCAATGGTCATCCAATGATAAAAAGAAATTTTTTCAAAATGTTAGAGTTTTCATGTGGGATGACCCATACCTATACAAGTATTGCTCTAATAAAGTGATTCGACGTTGTGTACCAGATAATGAATTTCAATACATAATTAGTTTTTTCCACTCATATGCTTGTGGTGGACATTTCTCCACCAAGAAAACAATTGCTAAAGTCCTCCAATGTGGATTTTATTGGCCGACTATGTTTAAAGATATCTACACATTTTGTACTACTTATTAAAAATGTCAAAGACTAGATACTCTTACTAGAAGAAATATGATGCCCTTGAATCCCATAACTGTAATCGAAATATTTAATTGTTGGGGCATCGACTTTATTAGGCCGTTTCCTAGTTCTTTCGGGCATTTATACATTTTAGTAGGTATTGATTATGTATCTAAGTGGGTAGAGGCAGTAGCATCCCGGATAAATGATCACCCAGTGGTGATCAAATTTCTAAAAGAAAATATCTTTCCAAGATTTGGGATGCCGCGCGCGATTATAAGTGATGGTGGAACCCATTTATGTAATAGACCCATTGGGGTCCTGATGCGTAGATATGAAATGCTCCACAAAGTCAGAACGCCCTACCACCCACAAACCAGGGGCCAAGTAGAACTTGCCAATAGGGAAATTAAGCATATCTTAGAAAAAACCGTGAACCCCAACCGCAAGGATTGGTCCTTAATGTAAGCAACCCATTTTTGACTGCTCGGCATTTTACACTCCGTCTAAACTTGTACTCAAGTCAATATGAACGTATTCCAATCGAAATCAACTCTCTAAGTCTAATCCCGTCAATTTATAGCTTCGCAGGCCCCACCGGGCCCCAGAGAAGTAAAATGACCAAAATGCCCTTAGGGGAATTATCCTTTCCATATTTTGAATCAGGCACATCTTTCCGAAGACAGTAAGACCCCTTTCCAACTCTTTTTCAATTCCAATTCCAATCCCTCTCTCGAGACAGTTGATTCCTCGATGTCGCGCTCAGGTTTTTCGCACTCGAGGAATATTCACACAAGCGGAAAAAATGTTGTACTCTCTCGTTAGAACTCACCCTCCTAAAAGAATGAGTGCGACTAGGTTTGAATTGAAAAATTGGTTTGAATAAAGGGCTTTTGAAAAATATTTGGAGTCGCCACCTAACTTGATTAAGGTGAGTTAGGTCACCTAAAAACTGAGAAATAATCCGAAGATTACACTTAGGGTTTTTGGAAAAGGATTTTGAAAATATCTCCTCAAGAGAGGGTTTTTAGGAAAACAGGTTGTTTGGCAATCTTTTGGAAAACATTTAGCCCTTTTTAGAAAATAACTCCTTTTGGTCTTTTGAAAACAGTGATCTAGGTTCGGAGGTCAGTTACGTGTAGGGAAGACGCACTAAGCTATCACCCTACCCCGCCCTTTCGGTACCTACATGTCAATCTACCCTAGATTCACCTATGAGAGTCTTCAATTAACTATAGTTCAACCCCATTCACTTTAGAAAAAGAATGTTTAAAACGAAACTAATATGATGCATGATATGCACGTGCAAGATGAAAGAATTGGAAAATAGAAATTGATTTGAAAAGAAAATTGATTTGATTTGAAAATAAATTTGAAAAGATGGGATTGAAATTGGAAACTTTGAAAACTTAGAAATAGGAATTTGAAAATAGAAATTTTGAAATTGAAATTTGAAAATTGATTGGAATTGGAAATTTGGAAAGATTTTGGAAACCACACCCATGAGGGTGGAATTAAAAGTTTGAAAAGTATTGTGACCGCACCTATGAAGGTTGCCTACGTATCCCTTTGGAGGAATCAGGTCAGTCTAGTTCGGACCGGAGTCCGATTGAAAAGAGAAGAGTGGATTTGAAGACAGAGATTGAATTGGAAATTGAATTCGATTTGGAATTGGAAGAGGAGATTGGAAATTGAAATTGAGAAAATTAGACTTTGATTTGAAAAGATAGATTTGGACTTGTTTTGAAAAAGAGAAAGATGAAGGTTTAGGAAACCTAGACTTAGGAAAAGCTTGACTCGACTTGGAAGGTTTAGGAGATTAGGAAAGGTTGGATTTAGGAAATATTTAACTTAGGAAATGTTCGATTTAGGAAGTTTCGAATTAGAAAAGTTTCATTTTTGGAAAGTTTTGAAATTAGGAAAGTTTTAGGTTTAGGAAAGTTTTGAAATTGGAAAGTTTCGAGTTTAGAAAGTTTTTGAAAAAGGAAAGGTTTTCAGATTAGGAAAGTTCCCAAATTAGGAAAGTTTTGAAAATCGGAAAGTTTTGAAAATTAGAAAAGTTTGAAAAAGGAAAGTTTTTAGTTTAGGAAATGTTTGAATTAAGAAAGTTTTGAGTTTAGAAAAGTCTTAGATTTGGAAAGATTTGAAGTTTAAGAAAGTTTACAATTTAGAAAGCTTTTAGGTTTAGAAAGATTTAACTTAAGAAGGTTTCAAATTTGGAAAGTTTTGAAATTTAAAAAGTTTAAGATTTAGAAAGTTTTAGAGTTTTAAAAAATTTTGAAATTAGGAAAGGCTTGAGTTTAGGAAAGGTTTGAAAACTTAGATTTGAAAAAGATTTTGGAAAAGGGTAGAATTAGGAAAGGGTTGAATTAGGAAAGATTTTTATGTTCAAGTTTTTGGAAACTTAGGGTTTAGGAAAGTGGAAGTTTAGGAAGGATTTGAATTAAAAAAAAAATAAAAGTCGGATTAGGAAAGGATTGGATTTTGTTTCTAGAAGGGAAGCTTTGATTTTGTTTCCAAAAACGGAGGATAGGATCTAATTTCCTAAACGGGGAGATTGGATTTGGTTTCCTAAAGCAAATGTTTGATTTTGTTTCCTAAAGGGAAGATTTGATTTGGCAAGGATTTCGAAAGGGAGGTTTTAGAAACCCTAGATTTGAAAAACCATAGTTTTGACGCAGAAAATAGGTTTTGAAAATATGAATATTTTTGATGTAGAAAACAAAAGATTTTGGAAACCTAGGTTTGGGGCAAAGTTTGAAAACCATGTTTTTGGGAAGAAAATTTAGGGTTTCCTAATTGTGGGTTCTAAGGCTTGATTTGGGGCTCTAAGAAAAGAGTTTTTGGAAAGTGTGTTTTTAGAAACATAGATTTTCTAGAAGGGAATCCTAGGAAGGAGTTTTTGGAAAGTGTGTTTGAAGAGGGAGTTTTTGGAAGGAAAATCCTAGAGGGGAATTTCTAGAAGGAAGATTTTGGAAAGGGAGTTTTTTGGAAAGATTTTTGGAGAGAGTTTTTAGAAAGTGAATTTCGAGGAGAGGATTTTTGAAAGGAGTTGAAAAAGGGAGTTTTGAAAAATAGATTTTAGAAGGAATTTTTGAAAACAATTTTGGAGCGGGGGAGTTTTAGAAAAGTATGTTGAAAAGGAGATTTTTAGGAAGATATTTTTAAAAGAGAGAGTTTAGAAGTTGTAAAAAACATCTCACTTTCCTAAAACAATTCTAGCCATAAGAGGACTAGAACCACTTTAAGAAAGTGGTTTTGAAAACAAGGGTTGAAAATATAGACCAAAAGGCCACTTTTAATATAACACTTTCCTAAAGCAACCCTAGCCATGGAAAGGCTAGAATCACCTTAAAATTGTGGGTTTGAAAACAAGTTTTTGAAAAAGAGATTTAGATGCAATTTTGAAAACAAGTTTAAAAAAACGTTTTGAAAAACAACTTTAAAAACGGTTTTTAGAAGATGCAAGACTATGATATACACAATGCAATTTGGGGGTCGTGAACATACAAGGCTAAGGCTTCACCACATAATCAAGGGGGGCCGGACCCACGTGGTCTTTGGTTAGACTAGAAGAAAGCCCCCGATACGGTGACTCTCCAATAGTTCAATCCTACACATGGACCAGGAATCCCCTTGTTTCAAGCATGCAAAGAAAAGGGGGGGAAAGAGATGGGGGATTAAAATAGAGAAAACCCAAGTGGGTTGGAGAGAGAAGAGAGGGGGGAAGTACGAAAAATTAAAGAGGGAGCCTACCTTGTATCTTGTTTATTTTGCGCGCCGTGCAGTCTTCAGTCTTCAGTCTTGATCTTCGTCTGTCGTCTTCAAGAGTTATCTTCAAGCTTCGGGTTGCAGCGCCTCCAGTCTTCAAAAGATGGTTGAAGGCTAGTGTATGAGTATATGGGGGAGTGTGTAAGTGTATAGGAGGCTAGGGTTTGTGTATGATGGCTAGGGTTTAGTGTAGGGTGGCTAGGGTTTGGAGAACCTAAGGAAACTAGGGTTTTTGGAGGTGCTCGAGCTTTGTATATCGAATTGTGTGATTTCTAGGTTAAGTTTGCAGACCCTTTCACGTTGAACGAGGCTCTGTATTTATAGAGGGAAGACAAACTTGGCGCCTGTTGTAGTGGCGCCAGGTCAAATTATACACTGGCGCCACTAGGAGTGGCGCCAGGCCATTTTTTGGCTTGGCGCCACTAGTGGTGCCAGTCATTTAGGAAACAATTAAGGTCGGCAAGCAACGTATCTTTGACTAGATTTGGGCGCCTGTACTAGTGACTACCATGTAAATTTTAGTCTGGCTTCACTAGGAGTGACTCCGGAAAGTCCGGGAATGATTTGAAGGAGCCGAGAATGACCCGGAAGGCCGGAAAGGAGTAGGAACACTTAAAATAGTGTCCTGGAGG